>OY756950.1:27737302-28337302 GCA_963580275.1 Crataegus laevigata | reverse complement strand
GATCTTTCATATGTATCTCTATCATGCTTTTCATAGTTAGGGAACTTGAGAAGAATAATTTGATCGCGTCACTGAGTCCAATTCAATGAACTTAGGAAAATCTAATAGTTAGGGAACTTGAGAAGAATAATTTGATTGCGTCACTGAGTCCAATTCAATGAACTTAGGAAAATCTAAGAGTTAATTAGTGCATTCACAATTAATTTGGGGCATTGTCATTCATGGTTTATAGAAAGAATAACTGGAGATCGATTTGTATGCATATGTTTCATGTGGAGAAGAATCCTCTAGCTAGCCTTTCACTCATATTCCCTTTATAATTCAATTTAGTTGCTGTTTTACTTTGTTTCTTAAAATTCGTCCAAAAACCCCCTTCATCATTGTTTTAGTGTTAGTTAGTTAGTTAGTTTTTAGGTTTTTAAGTCAAATTTGTGTTGATTAGCATCCCTTCTAATCCCCAGAATAGAACGATCCCTGCTGTTGGAAGTATGCCCACAAAGCCACTCATTTGATGTAATAGCTTTTGGAATACTTATTGTGTTAAACTATAATATGTTTAATAGAGGGCAAAGCTTATTGTTAATCACTATTTATTGTATTATGTGTTTAAGCAATAAGGGAATCCAAGGAATGCATTTAATCTAAGAGAGAAGTGATCTAAGTGAGTTGGATTAACGAGACCTTTCTCTTATGTTCATTCCTAAAACGTTCGTAGCCATAGGATTGCCAATTGGGCATTGACGATCCGCTAAGGTTAGTATGTGTTATGTTAACTCAAGCGTGAGTATGACTAGTCTCAAGTCATTTAGTGTTGGACACTGAGACAAACACATAAGTGCTCAAAAGGTAATTGAGTACACTGAACTATGATCAAAAGAGAGTTCGAACATACATGTCATGTGAGAACTCGTAAGTTGCAATATGCAAAGTAGTCCTTTGACCTGAGGCATCATAGATGTCTAATGGTTAGGTCCTTGATCTTTGATTATGTCAAAGGCATTCCATCGAGAGTGTCCACGACATTGTTGGGGTCAAGCTATCTAGTCTTGTAGGCATATGAATGCACAACAAGGGATCTCTAACCTTCCATGGTGGAAGGAGAATACTCTGAGATATGATTCGAGAGTCTTTGGCCAAAGCATACGAATATGACTTAGGAAGTTTGTTCCAAATCATATTCAAACAAATCATATAGAGAAGTATCACATTGGATAGTAGACATGAAACAAACTATCACTTAAACAATGTGATCAAGAGTATTGTATTAGAGAATGACCATATTGCGTTGTAGTTGTAACTGGATAGGTTCTCCAACCACTTCTACTTAGCTTGGGTAGCCATGACATACTGCTAGGTGTCACTCATGGTTTGTGGAAGCCCTGAGGATTAGCAAACACTAATCTTCATCAAAGGGAGAATTGAAATGTAGTTTCAATTCACAATCGATCGTTAAGAGTAACAATCGCCCACTGCCTCGCTAAATGGAACCTAATGGATCGTACACCGAGTAAGGATGAATGTGAAGATATAAAAGAGATGGATAAGCAATTAAATGGTTTAATTGGGAATGGTCAAGATTAATTAATTAGTTAATTAATTATACGAAAGGTTCGTATTGGGCTTTTAAGTTGGTTTTGGGTTTCGGGGCCCAAAATGGTTTTTGGTCCACAAGGCCCATTGAGTTTAGGTTGTGTGACAACTAAAACTAAATGGAAATTAACCCAAAAACAAAGCCAAAACCGGCCTAGGGTGAGTGGTAACAAAACTTGGGTTAATTGCAAGTTTGCCACTCACATGTGAGGTGGTATAAAGGCAACTTTATAGCCATTCTCTCACAAGGGTTTTCTAGAGGCAAAGAAGAGAAACATTTTCTCTCCTTTTCTCCATAGAGGCCGGCCACTTAGGGGGTTTTTCACTAGCATAAAAAACTCTCTAAGTCATCCATCTTCTCTTCACACTACATCCTTGGTGTGGAGACTTAGAGACACCAAATCTTTGGTGTTCTTGGAGATCCTTTCCTCACATCCTCAAGGAGCAAAGGAGCATCAACAAATAAGAAAATCACAAGGAAGATCCAAGGAGCTAGGAGGTGACTTGAAGGCCCTCCACTTGGGTGAATCCCTTGTGTAAACAAGGATGAGCTTCAAGGGTAATGAATCTCAAATCCTTCCTTCTCTTTAATGTTGTTAAAGAGTCTTATGGTTCACCATTCTCTAGGCTTTGAAAGTCATGGGTTCTAGAATTATTTTTTAATGCATGCCTACTTTAAAGTGTTATTAGTTTGCATATGTATTCAAATGTTCTCACATGTTCTTAGCTAGGACAAAAATTTTCCTTCACCTACTTACTCATACTACGATTGCATTATTCATAAGGTTTAATTTGTGTGTTAGTTTCTACCACATCACTCATGAGTTTGACGGGGGCGCTCTTGGAAGATTAGTTTTATTATTATTGTTATTTGTTTCTTTGTGGGCCAAGGGTTAGGATTCCTTGTTCGTTAAGTGTAGATACTCGTTAAGTTTAGGGTTTCTTTTTGTTTTCTCATGTAAATAGGAGTGTTTGTATTTGTTTTTATCAAACAGTTGAATAAGAGTTTATTTTGCTGTATGGGAGATCACATTTTGTAAATCTTATCTACACCTAGACTTGGCAATTTATTACACAACATGTTAACACGACACTTAAACGACATGAAAATAACGGATTTCGGGTCAACATGATAACTAATCGAGTCATTATCGGATCATACGATAAAAACCCATTAATAATGGATCCTTAACAGGTTTACACGAGAATGACACATGGGGAACCTATTTTGACACGTTAAGAAAATAGTTATTTTGATGATTTTAATTTTTTAAACTACTAAAAAAAAACTTACTATAAAATACAATACCCATAATATATATGTATATATTCTATATTAAATATGTATTATTGTCTATTATTCTATATAAATTTTAAAATTTTAAGTATTATTTAATTATTTATTTTTATAGTTTACTATAAGCAAAGAGTTAGATTAAAAAAATTATAAAACACATTAAAAATAAATATACCAAGTAATTTAAAAATACCAAACACATTAAAAAATTATGCTTTGAGGATGGGTTGTTTGAATTTTTAAAACCACACAAAACCTCATGAATAGTATTTTAAGGGAGTTCAAAATAAATAAAATTCATAATTATTAATCTACAAGTCTGAAAAATTTGAAAACTTATATAAAAGCTCGTGATTGCATCCTCAACGCTTAGATGATGGTTACATTGTCGTTTAGAATTTTAAAACCCTCCAAATCTCATGAATAGTGTTTTTTATTTGGGTGCAAAATTAATAATAATTATTGTAGGAGTGTGAAAAATGTAATATATATATATACACACACACACACACAATCACAAGTAATGACAAACTTTACAACTTTTTTAAAGGGTCTACTCCGAAATCTGACACCATAATCCATAAATTTTAGATTTAAATTTACCCATTGATTGTTGTTTATGCTTTTACTCTACTCACCGAATTTCATTTTTTTAGATTTTTTTATTATTTATTGATTACGAATGCTAGGTCTATCTACACCATCTATATCAAATAAAGGTACAATTCACAATGAAAGTAGCTCTCTTTTTTATGGAAAAAAAAAATTTAAACGTGGTCAACAAAATGTGGTTGTCCAAGCAATTTCATTTTATAAGAAGGCACCTCTAAGAAAGCGAGACACAAAAGTAGGGGTGGCCACGCCGATTCAGTTCGATTTAGTTTCCAAACAGATTTCAGCCTGAGCCATTTCACTCTTTTTTCTTTCTTTTTTATTGGGTTTGAAAAATAAAATGAAGTCACATTTAATCATTAACCCATAAATCAAAACTGATGACTTGCACGCTGTCAAATATCTTAGTGGATATGGTGTTGGGCTGTCACTTATGTGTCCTAGTTCAAAACTCCCTATTCCCTAAATTAGTAATAGTTTCGAATCCTCATTCTCCCTAAATAATATATATATATATATATATATATATATATATATATATATAAGTCCAAGAAGCAAAAAATCAAATTCTAAATCAAGATAAATACCAAATCATAATGGTTATTGTTGACCCTAAAACTACCAAACCTATGTGGCGCACAGGCCGAGTAACTAATGAGCTAACTCGTCTTTCAATTATGTGCGGGGTGTGCCAACTCGACGGCCGAGCTCGGCCGGAGAGTAAAATATGTTAATGTTGCGTTGAGCGAGCTACTGACTTCTTAATCTTGCGACTGCAGCCGAGGAAGGAACACGTCTTGGCCTTTGGGTTTTAGAGCCTGAAGACAAGGCTGCTAGTCTTGTGAAGTTTACAAATCGCCGGCACTGAGTTCAATCATGGTAATTATATTCGTAGGAGTATAAGCACGCCGAACTAGCACCAAACTAGACGGATACAAGTACTCGAAAGAGATGTATGTCTTTATGGTAAATGTGGTTCGGCCGTCGGAATGCCAAACTTTAAAAGATACTTGTGAATATCCAATCATAAAATAACTCGGCGTTCTGTGTGCCAAGCCTAGTAAACTATAATACCTCACTTTGTCGACAGGGCTAATGAGATGTCTTCTACCAACAAGAACTTGAAAGTCCTTGTCGACCAAGACTTGGATAGGTAATCAGTCAGTCTTAAAGCAGTGTTGTTTATATAAACTGAAGGTGTTCCGCGGTCGGTTGATTCTACGGCTATAGTGTTGTTTATCCAAACTGAAGAATGTCGCCAGTAGCTTCCACAGTGCTGTTTGAGTCACTCGGATTGAGCCACATTTCGAGGGCCAATAGAAGACTCTTGGCATCTTCGATGCCATTAAGCTCTTGACCGTTGAGATCATCATGGATCGAGAGCTTTTAATGGCTGCCTAAAGCTTCTGGTGTTCGGCCATAAATACCATGGTCCTTCCTATCGGCCCATTTGTTCGACCATTCTAGATGTCACAGCCATACTTGGCACTTCCCCATCCGGTCTTCCAATTGATATTGCTCTGTCTCAGTATCAATTCGACCTAGACCTGTAGGCGGTTTTTGACGAACGTGTTGTCGAAGCTTTGAAGAAGGATGGCCAAAAACCATCAAAAGAAGAGGTGCACAAGCTCCACAAAAAATTCTTCAATTATAGCACCCTGATCACCCACTTTGCCGACTCAAAAAGGGAAGTTCTTAGGAAGCGAGAACATAGGGCATTCTTGTTCTATTGGTATAACAAGTTCATCTTTTGTACCAAGTCGAACAAATGCTTAGCCAAGAACATGTCAGTGGCTGAAGCCCTAGCCAGTGGTCATATCTTGGCCCTCAGCCCAGCCATCTTTGCCAATCTTACCCGATGCTTAGCCGAGGCTTCTACGGGGAAGATTGGTTCACGCCAAAATGGCCCGCTCTGGTCTTCCAATTCTAACTGCAAGCCTACTTTTGCATGCTGAGGTCGGAAATCCCTAACTTTAATTCCTCTGAAGCAATGGGCCTTCAACTAGCCTCACACCCCCTTCATGCTCACTCGGCCGAAAATATATCTAAATATTTCTTCGACCTTGAAGATTTGTTTGAGGATGAGTTTCTAGTCTGCCAGTGCTAGAAATATCTGTCCTCTATCAGGTTCTTTACTTCAGCGTGGGAATAATCATAAGAGGCCGACCTTTGATAATCTTGGGGGTTGTTTGTCCTGGCTCGTAACCTTCCCTACGGTTACGACGTTCGACGGGCCAGCTGGGAGGTATACCATCCTCACTTTGTGGCCCGTCAACTAGGCTACCTCTAGGTTACTCTTAAGGCCAAAATGCCTTCCTTGCTCTTTGGATAGGGAATGCCAAGAGGCCGAGAAGGAATTCAAAGAACAGTGCTCCAAATTTAACCTTCGGCCGTATACCTAAAAAACCAACAATACCAGCACCTTTGGCGATTGGTGGGATGCCTACATCAATGATTTCTTCGGTACCTCGGCTGAGGAAGTTTCGAATAAGCTTTTCGACAATCGACTGAGGAAGACTCTTACCTCAAAATCCAAAGAAATGGCTCAAGGTACACATCTTTGACTTACTCGTTTTGTCTATCCAATTCAAACTTCATTCTGACTCAAAATCAGTTTTTCCAAGTGGCCGTTTAATAAAAAAACCCAAGCAGCTACTATATCGGAAGCGGCGGCTGCCATGGTCGAGAAAAACCTTCCTCTTAATCCAAATGAGACTCTAGTGGTCATCCTGGAATAAGAGGTATGGCAATCTCCTTTTATGTTCCTTCATTTTAGCTGTCTCCCAATAGGCAATTAATACTCCTTTATGTTTAGGAGAACTAGAGTGAAGAACCCTTGCTAGCGAGGCGCACTCGACCGGCTGAACTCTCAACCACCAATCCTCAACCGGTGGTCTAGGCGGCCGGCCAAGTCGATGTTCCTACAACTGAAGCAAATACGGGACATGAAGTGGCGCCTTCTGTTGAGCCAGAAACGACGTCAGATATGCCGATTCATCCCTAAGACCAGAATATCAGCAGCACTCCTCAGGAAGTCACTTCGACCTTTGTAAGAACCTTCATTATTTTCTTTTATTAATTTCCTGCCTTAGAATTCTAAACCAATAAGATATTAAATGCCAGGTGCCCAATCGCTCATTTCACCAAAAATTGTATGCGCCGAATGGTGTTATTTATATTTCCTAGCCACCCCAATGGTCATCAAACATAAATAACCTTCATTGGTTGCATGAATTAATAGGTTGCCTTAAACACTGGGCTCAACCATTAAGCTTTCTAGGCTCAAGCAATGAACCAGCAGACATGGCCGAAGTCATTTCTCGATAGGTCTAACATAACTTCCTTATCTGTCATCCCTTTTGGATTTTCTTTTTTCTAACAACTCTTTTTATGCAGCCTTCATAGAAAGTTAAGCTCGACACCCTTCTCTCTAGCACTCCCGGGGCGGCCATGCCTTTAATAATCACGGCTGAATCTTCTGCGATCGCGTCCGATGCCTTCTCTAAACTGCAAAAACTTTTGTCTCTCTCGGCCTCGCAAATCATTCAACGTAAAAGCCTTGATTCTGTAAGGGAATGTCTGAACAACCTTGCAACAAACGGTCTACTGAGCAATGAGAGTGTTGTTCACCTGTCTTCTGTCTTAGAATGAACTTAAGAATATTTCAATATCTTCGAGCAAAGAACAACCTCAAGGCTACAACGGTCACTCATGAAGCTATCCGACCAAAACTTGAGGCCATAAAAACAAAAAAGAACGATTGGCTTACCTCGACCGTCAAATAGTTGAACTTCAAAGTCAAAAGTCGGTTGTTGCTTCGAAGCTTGAAAAGGATTTCGAGTCGAATAAACCTCGACTGGCAGAATACAAAGTTGGCAAGAAACGGATACAGTAACTACAACTCGAAAGATAACCAGGCATGTCAAAGTCACAATGAGCAAAGTAAGATGGTTAGAACTAAAAGCCGCTCTTAAAGCTTTCCTTCCTTTGACCCCTTAGGACTTTGTCTTTAGATGTAGGCTGATTGATTTTTTTGTAATTTTGCTTGTACGCCATTTGAAAATCAATAAAAATTCTTTATTCCTATATTTCCCAAGTGACAAGGTAATATTTCTTTAAGAACTTTCCATTGATTTGGAATTTATGAATTAAGTCAGTTAGATCCTTGAGGTGGTATGCCCCATTGCTGAGAACTTTATGGACGACAAAAAGTCTTTCCCAATTCGGCAACCATTTTTCGAATCTGGGATCTTTAATCCCTACTGGTAACAAGGTTTGCCACACTAAGTCACATTCGCTGAACGTCTTTTGCCAGACTAATCGATTATAAGCTCGCTCGGCGATCTTTTTTTGCGCCACCATTAAATTATAGGCATCAAGCTAAGCTTCCTCCAAGTCATCCAACTCTTGCCTCATGGCCTGATTATACTTGGCACTGAACAACTGCTTTACTTGATAACTCGTAACAAATTTATGCGTAGCTCGACCGGTAGCATGGCGTCATGTCCATAAGTCAACACATATGGCCTCATCCCTATTGCTGATCAAAATGAAGTTTGATATGCCCATAATGTCTCGTTTAACATCAAATGCCACATCTCAGGCTTTTCTTTTATCATTTTCTCAAGGATACCAATTAAAACTTTATTACTTGCTTCGGCCTGTCCATTTGCCTATAGATAATACGGCATGGACTGATCGAGCCAAATTTTCAAACTTTCCGCATATTCTTTAAACTTGTCGATCGGGAAAATCATGCCATTGTATCATTTTTGGTACGCCAAATGTCATCATGATGTTTTCCTCCACAAAATTAGAAACCTCTTTAGAGGTTAACTCGGTATATGACTTTTCTTCGACCCACTTGGTGAAGTAGTCCGTTGCAACGAGTATCCATGCATGCTTTGCTGACTAGGAAGACGACGTAATTTTACTGATCACATTTATGGCCCATCCTCTGAATCGCCATGGTTTAGTGATTGAGTGAAGTAATTCGCTAGGACTCTTTGTATATGCCCATGGATTTGACATTGTACACATTATCGAGCGTATTTAATGTAATCTTTCAACATACTCGGCCAGAAATAGCCGTGTCGGCGAAGCAGCCAAAGTGTCTTACGTGTGGATTGATGAGCTCCGCATATTCCTTCATGTACCTTTATAATCGCTTGGATAGCCTCTTCTAGGCCGAGTCATAATAACAACATACCGTCTTTACCTTTTCGATAAAACTCATTCTGGTACATTAAGTAATTTGTGGCATGTACCCTTGTCTTGTGGTTATGGTTGCCACTGGGATTATTGAGATATTGCATAATTGACCTTTTCCAGTCGTGTTGGAGAACTTGTCGATTAACCAGGGCTGGGTTTGGTTGTCACATTACTAGTACAACCTGGCTTAGCTCGCCCCTAGGAGTTGTGCTCCGGTGGCTATTTGAGCTAATTCAAATGTGTCAGTGTTTCAAACTCGTGAGATGTGTTTGAATATGATGCCTTCAAACGATTTGGCCAAATATCTGGCAACCATATGATAGGGCGCCAAAGTACAACTTATACAACAAAAATTTCCATTAAGTTGGCTAATCACAAGTTCTGAATCGCCAAGGACGAGCACACGGGCTGCCCTCAAGTCATGAAGGACGTTAAGGTTGATGATAAAAGCTTCGTATTCAGCCTGATTATTCGTACAATCGAACTCCAACTTAAGAGCAAAATACCATCGGTAGTGATCTGGGGATTGGATGATGATTCTGACGCCAACTAAGGTGGAGGTACTATAGCCATCAAAATACATTGTCCAATAGTTATCACATGTTTCCACCATGCCAATTTCGACGTCGTTGCCTTCAAAACCGTATGGAGATGGATGTTAAGCTAAGAAATCGGCCAGCGTCTGTCATTTTACAACTTTTTAGAGCATGTATTGCAAACTAAATTCAAACAGCGCCGTTGTCCATTTTTTGATTCACCCTTTTACTGTCAGCCGAGTAAGCATATAGTGAATAATGTCTGTTTGGGTAATCACCAGCGTAACAGAAGAGAGTATGTAATGTCGGAGCTTGGATGTAGTGAAGAACAAGGCCAAAAAAAGTTTCTCGATGGGTGAATAATTTATTTTGGCTGAGTTAAGATTTCAGCTAAGATAAAAAAATGACCTGCTCCCGTTCTGTGTCATTGTCTTATACAAGAAAACAGCCAACTGATTCTTCGGTGGCACAATGGCAGGTGGGGTAGTGAGGGAGACCTTAATTTGTGTGAAAGCATCTTGGTGCTCTTCTCGTCATTCGAATTTGTCAGAATCCTTAAGTTTCAAGAGCGTGGAGAAAGCTTTCATCTTCCCTGTCGAATTAGAAATGAAACGGTCGAGGAAATTTATTTTACCGAGTAGTGATTGTAATTGCTTATTGGTTGTTGGGGGTGGGGCATCAATGATTACCCGAGCTTTATTTGCATCCACCTCGATGCCACGATGATGTACAAGGAAACCTAAGAAGTTGCCGGCCGATACACTAAAAGCGTATTTGGCAGGATTCATTTTAAGGTTATGCTGGCGCATACAAAGGAAATCTTACCAAATATCATCTAAATGTGTTCAGCGACGCTTTGATCTGACTACAACATTATCAATATAGACCTCGACGATGGTACCAATTAAATCATGAAAAATAGTATTCATAGCACATTGGTATGTGGCATCGACATTTTTTAAGGACGAACGGCATGACGACCCATTCGTAAGTCCTGGGTGTGATCGGATCATATTTATATATATTCTACATCAAATTCACTCGTCTTTTCTTAGTTAGTTCCTTATATTTTTGAGCTATTTACTTTGATTTTGTGTTTATATAATTTGTCTAGCTAATAATAGAAAAAGAACTCAAGTGAGATTTTAAGTGACAAATTCGTAAAAACTGCCTTGCTCACTTATTTGATTTTTTTTTTACCTTAAGAAAAATCATGCAGAAAAATAAAGGTTGCAGCTGAGGGGGATCACGAGGAAGGATCACGAGGGATTTAAAAGAAGAAAAGAAAGCATAAAAAATGTAAGGCAGCATCCAATGATAAAATGGGGGCTTGCGGGGCTGGAAAGAAGGAGCTAAGGCAGATAAGTGGAAGACAAACGGCATCAAAGGGGGACAGACCAGGAGAGAAGCACGGATAGAAAGAAAAAAAAAACCAAGGAGTGGAGCTGTCAGTTCGAAGGCACTGCAGCAGCACCGAAGAGGAATCTGCCAAAGGGTAAAAGGATAGAACGGAAAGGCAGAGAGCTGCCTTGGCGGAAGAGAAAAGCATAAAAAAGAGAAGCAGAAAACCAAAGCGGCAAATCAGGCAGCAGCGTGAGAAATAGAAAACAAAAAAAAATAATAATAATAACAAAGCTGCCTTTGTTATTTCGTGGCAGCGTGAGAGCAAGGCGCCCACAAGCTGCCTTGGCAGCGTTGAAGAACAGAGGAAGGCAGCGTGAGCTGCCAACTGTCCAGCGCACGGGAAGGGAAGCATACAGGAAAGTCGGCACAGAGCACAGAGGGCAGAAAAGCTCACGGTGCAAAAGTTTTTGCACTCTCCTCATTTTGGTTCTATCTTCTCAAACTTATGTTTAATTTTTGGTTTAAATTAAGAATAATGTGTAACTAATTTTTAGTAGTTAGGGGCTGTTTTGAAGCCCCGAATATGATTGTAAATATGTTGTGATATTTCGTTTGAATGACTTTTATGAAAGGATGAAAATTGATTCACTACTTATGTCATTGATAAATTCTTGATGTGTTTCTATGGATGCATACTTAGTAAGCATATTAAGGATTTTAATGCTATGAATATATGTGTGCCTGCCCTTGTTGAATGAGGACCTACATATGTTCTAGAGTAGCACTTATTAATTGTGGTTAACATGTGAATCGATTTCTAGGATAAGTAAGACAACGCCAGTACTTACGATGCCTTGTGATGTCTCAAACTCTTTTCATTCTTAATGATTTCTACTTGTTAAATCTATGAACACGCCATTCTAGATTGCATGTTAGGGACTAAGTTAAGTTGAAAACGCCATTCTCTTAACATACTACGTAAGAAAGAGTAATAGGTTGAGTTCTAACATTGAGCCAACTTGAGCATCTTCATCCGGAAATAAAAGAAATTTGAATGAAACATAACATGTTTGCATGATTATTTGGTGGTGGATAACATGTCCCCTAACTCGTTTTTCTTAACTTGTGAATTAAAATCTATTGGTATTATTTAAAATTTGTTTCTGTTCTGTTTTGTCCGATTTAATTTAAATAGAAAAGCAACTCCAAAAATCCCAAAAATTTGTGTGAGCATAGCTCGGTGTGTCTAGTTTATGTGTACAAAATTTCGTTACATTTGGATAAGTGTAAGTTGGTGTAATAATTAGTTTTCGGTGGCTGGTCAGTGGAGACAACCACCCAATTTTTGTGACATTTTTAAGTAGTTAGATCAAACAATCTTCTGCGGGAAAGACCCTTATTTTCATATGCTACAATCGACAAATTTTAGTGTTAATAAGGAAAATCAATAGGATTATTGCGTGCTACTTTTGTGGTGCGTTATAATTTCCTATCAGGGTGC
This sequence comes from Crataegus laevigata, assembly GCA_963580275.1. Lineage (NCBI taxonomy): Eukaryota > Viridiplantae > Streptophyta > Magnoliopsida > Rosales > Rosaceae > Crataegus > Crataegus laevigata. The sequence goes on along the minus strand of OY756950.1, from coordinate 28,325,211 downwards.
CCCCAAATAATGAAAAGCAGTTTTGTGGACATCGGCCTTAGTAATGAAAATCTGGTTGTAACTAGCATGGCTATCCATGAAGGATAACATTTTATGGTTTGCTGCTACGTTGATTGACAAATCTGAAATAGGCATTGTATGTTCATCTTTAGGGGTTGCCAAATTAAAATTTTGAAAATCAATAAAAATACATAGAGCACCATTTTTGTTTAAAACTAGGACGATGTTTGCCAACCATTCGACGTATTGAGCTGTTTGAATAAACCTGACTTTTAAAGGTCGAACGAGTTTATCTTTTATGCTAAGTTGTACTTCGATCGAGAATCATCGAGGGAGGGGGTTGGCGGAATGGTTTACAACAAAGTTTGATGCGTAATTCGTGCTTGACGAGTGTTCGATCTAAACCAGGCATCTCATGGTAACTCCAAGAAAAATAATCCTTAAATTCCTTGAGTAAATTACAATGCTTGGTTCTCATAGGTTGGGGTAACAAAGCACTAATAAATAAAGGTCGTGGGTCTTTAGCCGTTCCAACATTTATTTCTTCTAAAAGGCTGTTGGACCGTTGTCCCATTCGGTGAGAAACTCTACTAAGTTCATGCCTGAATTTGATTACTTGGAAATAGCATACCAATGGGCCAGTAGTCGTTCTATGGTAGATGAAACCATAGCCCGGCGTCTGTCTTGTTTGGTACCAGACATCAGGATCGGCAATCAAGTCGGCCAATGTGACATCCCACATCGCCCAGGGGAGTGGATCTTGTAAGCCTTATATGTATATTCCCATCTCTACCTAGCACGAGGCCTTTTGGGAGCTTACTGGCTTCAGAGTTCTAAGCGAGTAGTGTGCGAAAGCACTCCCATGATGGGTGACCCTCTGGGAAGTTCTCGTGTGAATTCACAGAAACAAAACTGTGAGGGCGTGGTCGGGGCCCAAAGCCCACAATATCGTGCTATGGTGGAGTCGAGCCCGAGATGTGGTGGCGGCCCGGGCCTAGATGTGACGGGTGACCCACTGGGAAGTTCTCGTGTGAGTTCTCAAAAACAAAACTGTGAAGGCATGGTCGGGGCCCAAAGCGGACAATATCATGCTACAGTGGAGGTCGGGCCCAGGATGTGGTCTGGCCCGCGCTGGGATGTGACAATTTGGTATCAGAGCCAAACCCTGGCCATGGTGTGCCGATGAGGACGTCGGGCCCCTAAGGAGGGTGAATTGTGACATCCTACATCGCTCAGATGAGTGGATCCTGTAAGCCTTATATGTATATTCCCATCTCTACCTAGCACAAGGCCTTTTGGGAGCTCACTGGCTTTGGAGTTCATCGGAACTCCGAAGTTAAGCGAGTAACGTGCGAGAGCACTCCCATGATGGGTGACCCACTGGGAAGTTCTCGTGCTACGGCGGAGGTCAGGCCCGGGATGTGGTCCGGCCCGGGCTGGGATGTGACAGCCAACCCCAGTCTCGCCCAATCCTGGTGAACAGTCTCTGTACCTACCTCGATGGCTTTCTGAACTAAAATTCGAGTCGGCTGTCCTTCATCGTTAAAACCTTGCAAGGTGATGTAGCCGACATGATCGTCATAATAGTAAGCATGAATTATATTAGCTTTGAACAACTGATTGTCAGCTGGATGAACAACGACCGATTTTCCATCCCAGAAGATGAGAACCTGATATAATGATGAGGAGATATAGCTCGTTTGATGGATCCAGTCATGACTGAGCAATGCATTATACTCGGTCTTCAAATCGGCTATGAAAAATACGGTTATGTGATTATGACCTGCGATATTTACCTCCAACGGAAGCACTCCCTTGGTTTGGGATTTGTCACCGATAAAGGTACTCATGGTGACCCTTGATGGAATAAGTTTGTTGTTAGAACGACGTAATGCCTTCGTGATAGCAATGAGTATGATGTTGACTGTTGTTTCACAGTCGATAGAAATTTTGGAGACCAGATATCCTTCAATATGAGTTATAACATATGATAGCTTCAAATGATAGAGATTAATTGATGAAGAACGAGGAAACAATTCAGCAAGAGCTGCTTTGATTTTATCTTTTCTTTTTTTTTTGCCAGCTCAATCTCTTTTGCGGCCACAAAATCGGGCTTGCGTGGCTTCCTCAGCAACTACGTCGCCATCCAGGAAATTTGGTTGGGATATGGTTGGCTGGAACTCGGCAGGTAAGACATAGACCATGTTGATTTCTATGTTGTCGAGGACCGAAAGACCAATCGGGTCGCGATCTTCTTCATTTGGACTTTTGGTTAAAGTAACCTGCGAGTGAGCAGCATCCGCTTGATCTTCTTCATCCGGCGTTGAAGTATGTTTATGTGATATGTCCACTGGAGCGTTCTCATTCTGCACGTCGACCTCGGGTTCGCTCAGTGTTGGAACTGGTTTTTGGTCTTGTGATGTCATACGAGTTTGCTCCTGATATACAATACGGATGTCTTTCATGTCAACGTAAGCATTTAATCGTGCTACGCATTCCTTTTCATCAGCCATAAGGCTGAAGAGGAAGACAGCTAATAAGACTTCGAAATGGTATCGCAAATATTTGAGGTCCTCGAGAGAAAAGGGAAGTTCAAAAGCGTTAATATCAGTATATGGATTTACATCAAAGCTAAAAACTCAAGCCTCACGTATATGCTGGAACCTAACCTTCATCCCCAGATCTGAGGTCTTTTGGATGATCCGTGTAGTATCGGGGCAAGTTAGAACGAGATCAAGAGTATCTTGGCATGCTTTCGGCAAGCCGTATAAGTTATTTGCCGAATGCTTCTTGTGAAACTCCCACATGTATTTTAAAGATTCATTGAGAAATGGTGGGTGAAGATTCCATCTGACTTTGATCAACGGTTCTTGTGTAGGTAGTAGGGGAAGTTTGCTCTCGGCTTCTTTCCAGAAGTGCTCGAGGCGAGCTTTTATTTCCTCCGATCGAAGAAGGAGTTTGATTTGTTGTTCGGATTTTTCAATTGTGTTTTCAAAGTCTCGATCGATCACCTTTTTCCCTTGGAGCAGCTTGGTCATGATCGCCAAAGGTTGTCGATCATCTTCATTAATGGCTGTTTCCTTTTATTGCCATTTGGTAGTCGAGCTATCCTGAGCTGCTCGTCGGCAGGCTATATAGTTCATTCTTTGGCGTTGATATTTCTGTGATTTAGACAACGCAATATATATACCAGTAGAGATGCTAAAGGTATACCAACACTGATCGCATGGCTCAGAAAGTCTGAATGTGCACTGGTTCGTGGGTAAACTTGGATTGCCAGAGTTGCGCGCATAATAATCCTCATTGTAAAATAGCGTGTCGAAATCAAGGCATCGTTTGGCCGAAGATGGCTTGTTATCTTGTACCTAAACCCTGTACCGAGCACCTTTTGGGATGTTACCGCAGCTGTGGGCACTTGTTGCGGTATTTCAACCCGATGTGGCTTTTTATTTGTCTCAGCCAAGACGACGCTCGTTTTGCATCGACTACATAAAACTATCTGCCCTCAATTTCCTCTGCGTTGTGGTCTGACATTGACTCAACAATAATTGGTCCCGTCAAATCTTTGGGTGGCTCATTTGAAAATAAATCAATCTTCAATCGTGGCTGAGAGTTCTGCTTTGGGACGAATTGCATTGGAATGATCTCGGCCTTTCCTTTTCCTTTATCCCTAGGTGGATGAGCATTTACCATGCTTACTGTCGCCGTAGGGAAATGAGCGGTGTCAACGCCTTTTTGTTTCTCGAGAAACTTGAGCTTACCATTGTCGATCCAACTTTGAATGGCATCGCAAAATACGACACAATCATTTGTCGTATGCTTGATCGAGTTGTGGTATTTGCAATATGTCTTGCCTTTTAAATCATCGACCTTGGGAATGTTATGCCTTGGTTGAAGCTTGACAATTTTCATGAGTAACAACTGGTCGAAGATGGCGTCGGCCTTGGTGATGTCAAAAGTATAAACTTTCGACGTTTTGATGGTAGCTTCTTCAGAGGCTGAGCGGGTTTTGGCATCCTCGGAATTAGCATGAGCTAATGCTTTGCATATGTATGGCTTGTCGATCACTATCTCAGTCGAGTCAATACTTGCATATTGGGATTCTTCACATTCGGCCGATGCATAATTGACCGTAAGGTTCTTGTAGAATGTTCCTTGCGATGAGGACTTTGAGATCTTTTCTTCTTAGAGCAAATAATCATATTGCTCAACATGTTGAGCTAGTTCATACATATCTCGGAAGTTTGCCCCCAAGAATTTCTTTTTGTATTCCACATCTAGGCTATTTAGGGCAAGCCCAACGAACTCGATTTTTGGGAGAGGTACTTGGCACCAATTTCTGGCTGACTTAAACCTCCTAAGGTATTTCATTGGCGACTCATCAGAAGCTTAAGCCATCCTGGCCAGAGAAGATACTGACACGTCCATCCCTGGTCGATAGAATTGCTCATGAAATTTCTCGACTAGTTCCTCCCAGCTTTGGATGTAGTTGGGTGGAAGGTTTATATACCACGCGAATGCTGAGCCGGTTAACGAGAAATTGAACAGTCCAAGCTTATGGAAATCACTGTTAATATCCTCACATTGGGCAGTGAATCGAGCCAAATGTTATAACAATGATAAGGATGACTCTCCAGCGAAAAGGCTGAAGTTTGGAATTTTGAATCCCTTGGGGTACTCGAACTTTTCTACGAAGGCTGGATATGGGTGAATGAATTTCAAAAACTTCGGCTCCTTTTTTAGGGCCGAAGCAATCATTCTCTGAACATCGACCATATTAATAGATGTCGTTTCTACTCCTTGGTCAAATCCTTCTGATCTATTGCTTGATCCACCTCTTTTTTCCAAATCAATCATTTTGAGCCGAGTAGATCCTGTTTCGGCCTGTATCGTTGGCAGGGGATTGTTCTTAAATGGAAGCTACCTTAAACCATCGGCAGGTTCTCATTCGTGGGCTTTATTAACCAGTACTTCGAGCAACCTATTGTGTATAGTGTTATTATCGAGCATCTCTTTGAGTATGTTTTTCACTTCTCGATTGAACATTTGCTTAAATTGCTGAGATTAGTCTTCAAGTCGTCGTCGAAGAAACGACCTTGTTGTTAGATTAGAGGCCCCACCACTATCCTCCTTAAAATCCTCTATCAATTCTTCAACAAAAATTTCTTTTGTCATTTTGGTAGGGATTTCTGCATCACGAGGCTGAACACCGAGATTTACATCATTATCTCGGCGTGTCGCACTTGTGGCTTCAGGTGTCGCAGCAGCAGAAGGATTCTGTGCCTGTGGTAAGCCATCTTGTCCTGGGTTTTGGACTAGAAGATTAGTCGTTGACTTACCCATGACTGTTTTTTATCTTAATTGACCGTATCTCAATGGCCATGAACTTCATAGCTTTAGCACTAGGTCCCATTGAGCCTGCCAAAATGTTGACCCTAAAAACTACCAAACCTATGTAGCGAGCATGCCGAGTAACTAATGAGCTAACTACGTTCTTCAGTTATGTGCCGGGCGTGCCAACTCGACAGCGGAGCTCGGTCGGAGAGTAAAATATGTTAATGTCGCGTTAAACGCGCTGTTGACTTCTTGATCTTACGACTGCGGTCGAGGAATGAACACGTCTTAGCCTTTGGGTTCTAGAGCCTAAAGACAAGACCGCTAGTCTTGTGAAGTTCACGAATAGTTGGTGCTGGGTTCGGTCATGGTGATTATATTCGTAAGAGTATAAGCACGCCGAACTGGCACCAAACTATACGAACACAAGTACTAAAAAAAGATGTATGTCTTGATGGTAAATGTGGTTCGGCCATCCGAATGCCGAACTCTAAAAGATACTTGTGAATATCCAATCATAAAATAACTCAACGTTCAGCGTGCCGAGCCTAGTAACCTGTAACACATCACTTTGCTGAGAGGGCTGATCGAATGTCCTCTACCAACAAGAACTCAAAAGTCCTTGTCTATTAAGACTTGGATAGGTAATCAGTCGGTCTTGAAGCAGTGTTGTTTATCCAAACTGAAGGTGCTCCATGGTCGGCTGATTCTACGACTACAGTGTTGTTTATCTAAACGGAAGATGTCGCTGGTTGCCTTCATAATGCTATTTATCCAAACTAAAGGCGTGTTGGTGATAAGAAATAGAGATAGGATAAACTCTCAAAGGTTGTTGAGAAGCTTTGCGCAGGGCTGATAGGAGTATATTTATACAACTTAGTTAGCTTGTTTCCTTGCATTTAGATTGTTAGTCCTTAGTTATTTTAGTATTTTAAGCCATTTTCGTGTGTTTGTAGGTCCAAATGACAAAGTATGCAAGAAAGTGCAATTTAGAGCATTTTGGAGCATTTTTGAGCATTGGATGGTTAGCTTATGCTTGGAGCCAAGTGGATGGATGAAATTGAAGATTAAGGGATCCTCTCCTTTCCTATTTTCTGACCCAAAAACATATCACACTTACTTATTTCACCTACAACATCCACTTATTCCACCTACAACATCCACACTCACTTCACCTACAACATCCACTCACTTCACCTACAACATCCACACCCACTTCACCTACAACATCCACTTATTTCACCTACAACATCCTCACTTACTTATTTCACCTACAACATCCACACTCACTTCACCTACAACATCTACTCACTTTACCTACAACATCCACACCCACTTCACCTACAACATCCACTTACTTCACCAAGAAATTTTGTGGTGGTGATTCATTTTCAAAATCTATAAATAGGCTTCTCCATCACAAGACAAAGGACGAATTCACATCTACAACACATTCCATAAACAACACAATTTCTGCCGCAAGTTGCCTTCTTCCTCCATCCATTTCCATCCACCTCTTTTCCTATCCATCCCCTACCACCCTTCCATACTCTCTCAACATATCCAATCTCTACCACATCCCCTAGACCATCCAAACACCACACCCACCTTGGTGCCGCATGTTTGCAAGAAAGGAGGAGGACTTGGAGCTGTGCTAACCATTCAAGACGTTGGATTGCTGGATCGTTCTAGGTGTCTTCTACTTTTGTTTATCATGTTTAAATTCAATTATAGTTGTTTAATAGCAAATATGTGGAACTAAATTCGTTTTGGCTAGAGGTTGATTCAAAGCCATGAACATATTTGTAATATGAATTGATTACCTTCAGTTGTGATTTCATGAGTTGTGAATTCAATTTGCTTAACTGCTTGATTTATAACTTATTCTTGTATGTCGATTAAGGATGCATACTTAGTTTGCATGCATGAATTTGATGCTAGAATATAAGGGAGTTTCACCTAATCGTTATGAACTTATATTCGCAAGTAGTGGAGGTTGCTAGTCACAATCGCGTTAAGTGAATTCTTGGCAAGAGTATCATGCTGCTCATAGTTACGAATGCCTCGTCAATGCTTATAGTTTTCACAATGCTTAATGATCTTTGATTGTATCTCTATTGTGCTGTTCACGTAGGGGAATTTTGAAGAATGTTTTGAATTGTTGTATGCGTTTTTCCGTCCAATTCAATAACTTAAGGAAAACTTGAAGGTTAAAAAAGTGTTGTTCACGGTTAATCTGGGGTGTTGAGATTCATGGTTTATTGAAAGAACAACTGAAAATTGGTTTGTATGCAAGTGTGTCATGTGTGAAAATTAATTCTACAAGTTTGTTTAGTTTTAGTTTCAATTTTAGTGCAAACCAAACCCCCCATCATTAAGTAGTGTCAATTTAGTTAGAATCTGTCCTAATTTGTGTTTAGTTAGTTCCTTGAGTCTGTTTTCATCCAAATCAGTCTCTATTGTCTAGTTTGAGTCAATTTGGTTGTTTTGAGTTGTTTTGAGTCATTCTAGTGTGTTTTGAGTTATTAGAGTTTAGTTAAGTGTCTTTTGCGTAGTTTTGTGTTTTTTAGTCTTTTGACAATTGTAGTATAGATGTAAGTAGGGATCGTTCTAGGCCGGGGATTAGGAGGGATTGCTAATCTACTCTAAACTGATTTAAAAAACACTAAATAAGACTAAAAACACAAAACTAGGCAAAAGACACTTAACTAAACTCTAATAACTCAAAACACACTAGAATAACTCAAAACAACTCAAAACAACCAAATTGACTCAAACTAGACAATAGGGACTGATTTGGACAAAAATAGACTCAAGGAACTAACTAAACACAAATTAGGACAAATTCTAACTAAATTGACACTACTTAATGATGGGGGGGTTTGGTTTGCACGAAAATTGAAACTAAAACTAAACAAACTTGTAGAATTAAACAAAGACATAAAATTAAGGTGAATGGATGGGTGATGGACTAGCTAGAGGGTTCTTCTCCACACATGACACACTTGCATACAAACCAATTTTCAGTTGTTCTTTCAATAAACCATGAATCTCAACACCCCAGATTAACCGTGAACAGCACTTTTTTAACCTTCAAGTTTTCCTTAAGTTATTGAATTGGACGGAAAAGCGCATACAACAATTCAAAACATTCTTCAAAAGTCCCCTACGTGAACAGCACAATAGAGATACAATCAAAGATCATTAAGTTTTGTGAAAACTATAAGCATTGACGAGGCATTCGTAACTATGAGCAGCATGATACTCTTGCCAAGAATTCACTTAACGCGATTGTGACTAGTAACCTCCACTACTTGTGAATATAAGTTCATAACGATTAGGTGAAACTCCCTTATATTCTAGCATCAAATTCATGCATGCAAACTAAGTATGCATCCTTAATCGACATACAAGAATAAGTTATAAATCAAGCAGTTAAGCAAATTGAATTCACAACTCATGAAATCACAACTGAAGGTAATCAATTCATATTACAAATATGTTCATGGCTTTGAATCAACCTCTAGCCAAAACGAATTTAGTTCCACATATTTGCAATTAAACAACTATAATTGAATTTAAACATGATAAACAAAAGTAGAAGACACCTAGAACGCTCCAGCAATCCAACGTCTTGAATGGTTAGCACAGCTCCAAGTCCTCCTCCTTTCTTGGAAACATGCGGCACCAAGGTGGGTGTGGTGTTTGGATGGTCTAGGGGATGTGGCAGAGATTGGATAGGTTGAGAGAGTATGGAAGGGTGGTAGGGGATGGATAGGAAAAGAGGTGGATGGAAATGGATGGAGGAAAAAGGCAACTTGCGGCAGAAATTGTGTTGTTTATGGAATGTGTTGTAGATGTGAATTCGTCCTTTGTCTTGTGATAGAGAAGCCTATTTATAGATTTTGAAAATGAATCACCACCACAAAATTTCTTGGTGAAGTAAGTGGATGTTGTAGGTGAAGTGGGTGTGGATGTTGTAGGTGAAGTGAGTAGATGTTGTAGGTGAAGTGAGTGTGAATGTTGTAGGTGAAATAAGTGGATGTTGTAGGTGAAATAAGTAAGTGTGGATGTTGTAGGTGAAGTGGGTGTGGATGTTGTAGGTGAAGTGAGTAGATGTTGTAGGTGAAGTGAGTGTGGATGTTGTAGGTGAAATAAGTAGATGTTGTAGGTGAAATAAGTAGATGTTGTAGGTGAAGTGAGTGGATGTTGTAGGTGAAGTGAGTGTGGATGTTGTAGGTGAAATAAGTGGATGTTGTAGGTGAAATAAGTAAGTGTGGATGTTGTAGGTGAAGTGAGTGGATGTTGTAGGTGAAGTGAGTGTGGATGTTGTAGGTGAAATAAGTAAGCGTGATGTGTTTTTTGGTCAAAAAATAGGAAAGGAGAGGATCCCTTAATCTTCAATTTCATCCATCCACTTGGCTCCAAGCATAAGCTAACCATCCAATGCCCAAAAATGCTCCAAATTGCACTTTCTTGCATACTTTGTCATTTGGACCTACAAACACACGAAAATAGCTTAAAATACTAAAATAACTAAGGACTAACAATCTAAATGCAAGGAAACAAGCTAACTAAGTTGTATAAATACACTCCTATCAAGGGCAATTTGTGTGTTGAATTGGAAGGCCTTGAATGATGCACTCCCTTCTCTATTTATAATACCAAACCCCCTTATGGCCGAGCTAGAATCATACTTGGATTAGAACTCCTCAACCTAATATGATTAGGTTTTGGCCAATCCTAACTTCACTAGGACTTTGAACTAAGCTCTTTAACAAACCAGATTCATCCCCTAATTCTCAACATCCTCAATCTTAGCCTTAAGACTCCTTGTTGCACTAGGTTTCGACTACCTCACCCTTATCTAAACCAACCATCCTCGTAGTAGGATTCGGCCGACCCTTACTGGACAGCCCATGACAAGATTCTAGATGAATGCTATTGGGTTGAGAATAACTCTAAGCTCGGCCCAAAATAATATTTTGGGCCCAATCAGTTATATAAACAAAGCAAATCCTTTTTCAAATACCAAATCAAGATGCATAAGATAAAGTCTTAATTATACAACCCAATTCAAAATTTAGGAACTGAAAGATTATAATAAATGCAAAACAATGTCATACAACCCATTAGAAATGGGAATAACAATTCCTCAGTATTAAGCAATTCCTTGGTAGCAGCTCCTAAGCAGCAGCTGTTGATGAACTGTAAGAGATACTATAGAGGAAATACAGTCCAAATTGTTGAGGAAACTGCTGAAAAAAATTAAGTTACACATTTGCCACCAGTAGTATGAGCAGACAAGCTAGGACTGAATAGTTTCAGGAGCTCCAATGCTAGATATGCCTCTATTCCTTCTTTCTAGAACATATAAAAATCAGGAACTCATTAGAAAATAAGAAAGCAAGCATGCAAAAAAAAAAAAACATATAAAAAGACATGAAAAATAAATATGCATACCCATTTTAAGTGCTTCAAAAACTCCATAACTTCCATGATGTACTCGTCTTCTAAAATTGAGATGTCATCTAACATTAACAAATTTTGATGACAATTAAACCTTCTACTATTTTACGAGTCAATGAAGGACGATATGAGTTCACAATCCTTCCTTCCGTGCTAAGGCAGATTTCGAAGCTACTATTGAGACCAGGATTGCAATGATTTCCTTTGTTATTAGGACTCAAAAGAATACTGTAGTTTGTAATGGTCGTTGGTAATCATGCAATCAATTATTTGGTTAACCTAATTCAATAATTCTTTATAAAGTTTTTTTAGCCAAAATGGTCTCTGCGATTGGCATAACTCCTTACTTTAGTCCCTGAGATTTTAAATAGATAGAAGTCATTCTTGAGGTTGTCCACCGTCAATCATTTTGGTCCTTATGTGAAAAATCTCCATAAGTTGACGGTATTTTTGTCAAATCAATCATTCCACATGCTTTTTCACCCTTTAACCCATTTTCTTCCGCCAAAATCACCCTTAAACCCATTTCCCTCCGCTAAAATCAATAACATAGTGGTTTTCTTAGGAAAATGAGCGAAAATAGTCAAAAATCAAGTGAGTGGTTGATTTGACAAAAATACTTTTAATTTAACAGATATTTTTCACAAAAAGACAAAAATGATTAATGGTAGACAATCTCATGGACCACTTCTATCGATTTCAAATCTCAGGGACCAAACTGTGGAGTTATGTCAATCTCAAAAATCATTTTGACTAAAAAGCTTTCCTTGTAATGAACAAAAAAAAAAAAAACAACATATCAACCCGTTTTTTTTTATGAGTCAAGACCCAAATGAAATGTCTGCTAAGCCACCACTCATCTTAAGCTTAATTATATGAATGCTAAAATGAAAATACTCTAGTGTACTATATAAAATGAAAATACTCTAGTAGTAATATGGTAGATATGTGCATGATTTTCTGGAACCATGACACGTGGCACTTTAGGTAGCAAGTAATACAGGTTGCAAAATGGCCGTCTGACTAGGAAGCATGACTAGTCCGAGCATCTGAAGTTCAATGGCTATGAGCATTCTGATTTGGATTCAACTACACACCCAAATCAATCCCATTCTCCATTCGTTGGAGATAATGGGCAATTTCGACTAAAAATCGCCTATGTCTGCAGCTGTGCATGAAGCTTTCAGTGATAGTGAACTCATATTTTCCCCGACAACGACCTTTGCCACGAGTGACGATGAAACCCAAAATATCCTAAAAACAGGGCTTTGCAACAACCACCAATTCGGGACTCGCACGAAGAATGCTTTTGTAATGGACTTCTTGTTGCTGCCCTCCATAATCAAGGACTAAGTTTCCTGGCAGACACAAAAATGAAGGGCGTATAATAGCTTTGTTTATTTTCTTCCAATATCTTATTACTTTGAATAAGTTTAAATCACTTTAGCATGCAATAACTAAGAACACAATCTGACTAATCGTTATTGTTCTTCCAAATTAATATGCACTGGTCACACATCCCCTCTTCTTTTCAGATCATTCAGCATTGTACTAACTCAGTCTGACACTATTTGGTAGAGTCAATAACTCCGACAATGATACCATTACTCTGATGAGCATAGCAAAGTCCAACACAGGAATGAATTCACTGGGAAAGTGGGAGCATCCCATCAGAGCACATGACATCTCCGCCTAGTAGAGGCTCGGAGCTTTTCAATGAAAAAGGTAATGGCAAGTTTGGCTTCGTGTAGAACAATACCTCATCGTAAGTTCGGCTCGTAGATTTATCATCTGAAGTCTACAATCAGCTTTTCATGCAGCCCAACCCAAGTCTTTTAAACACTTCAACTGGGGCAAGTGCTTGCAAAGCTTTGGGGGTCATGTAATCGTGCCTAAAATCATTATGAGTACTTGAATGATTTTTAACAGAAAATCGACTTCCTAGATGAATTTCGAGGCAAGGCTAGTTGGAGACGAAAACTAAAGCGCTGAAGATTGTTGTGTCAAATTTTTAGAATTTTCTACAAAGCAAATCCTTCAAGTTTTTTAAACGAGGATAACCGAGTCTACATTCTGATCAGAAATGCACAGCTATGGGAAAACGAAGATTTTGAAGCCTTTTCAATTTTTCAAGTGGAGTTTCATGTACACCCGGAACTCTAAGAAGTAGAGCTACAACGGTAATATTTTTTTCTTCAGAATTTTGCACATAACATAACAGTTTCAAATCTGGCATACAAAGCAACTGAACAGTGTGCCAGCCTAACCAGAACATTGCAGTAGCACTGTTAAATCAATATACTAAATTGTACCTACTTGAAATGAATTGGGTTTTCTGCCATACATCATTGCAAATATACGAATCTGAGATTTCTGTAGAATTTTGTGCAACACAACTCCAAGCTTTGTGGAAAATGTTATCACTGTTTTACCACTCATAGCGCATGCTTGAATTCACTCCTACATTCCATAAGTTCTTCCTCCAAAATCATATCAAACGACATACCACGTGTTGCAACAAACTATAAGTTCAAAATACACACACTTATTATCAGCTTAACTGTTAACCCAAGGTTTCCAACCAACAGAAGTCTAATCCCACGAGCTAAAAATAAGGTCACTCGCAAGGCACTGCTTAACAACTCCATACTTGTCCTCATTCCACTATTAGTTTGTAATGGAAGAGGGCAAAGAGCATATCATATGAAGTATGAAGAAAATTTTTATAAATCCAAAGGACTACTATACTACATGGCGACTATGGATCCTAACTTCCACACATGAAGAAGTCTAAACGACATATTACTCTAGTTTAAACTATTTGAAGTGAGATGGGTTAGACTACGTGCACCTTCGTAGTCTGGTCATAGACTAAACAACTTAGGTCGCAATGAGTCAAACAACGGACCCACAATGCCACTACACTTTATCGGGCTTTAGACAGATTCACTTGTTCCACAAGATACGGAAACCTAATCTGACTGGAAATTGGAACGTTTCCAATATTCTTGGGGAATCCTACAATCTTTCTTCAATTTTATGCAACAAAAAGCAACTAATTTCGAAACGCATATCAATGAAAACTGTGGAGCCAAAAATAATCACAAGGCGACACGTGGATTTTTGACAAAAGAAGACAAAACTGCCCTTGGGGTATACCGGGATTTCTACGCGCAGGCAGCTGGTAATTATTTCTCAACCAAAGCATAAGTGTCCAAAATAGGTATCAACTTCAAACCTAATTTATTTTATATATTTCCTATTTTATTATTTAGATTAGCTAAATAATATAATCATTTCATATTCCCGAAAACCTTCCATTTAGGTTTAATTAGCCAATTAATCAATTGGCTAATTAAACCCAAAACTCAACCACAAAATATATCCCATTTAACCCCAAAAAAAGTAAGGAAGGGCCGGCCACCTTTCCTAGCATTTGATCCCATTTATTTTCCCACTTTATTGTCTCCAAATTAAATCAAATAATAAACCCTATAACCCCCATAACCACCCAATTATGCTCCATATTCAATTAGCCAATTTATTGGCTAATTCAAGACAAAATTCAACTCAAAAAATCCCTTGAGGGGCCGGCCATACATGGCAACCATGGGAAAAGCCAAGCAAAAATCCTATAAATAGGGACCCATTCACACCCAAAAGGAGGAGGATTTTTCTTTTACCAAAAATCCCCCACACTCTTGCAAAAATCACAAAGTTCTCCAAACACATTTTCTCTCTAAAATTCTAACTTTGGCATCGGAGGTTCTTCGACCAAAGCCCCCCCCCCATTCATCATGGGTGCGTGAGGCTATTGGCCTTAACCTAAGGTGCTACTTGTTTTGTAGGTGCAAAATCGTCCAAGATCGAGGAGGAGAAAATTTGCATCCACAAATTGGTGCTTTCATTGAGAGTTGAAGATCCATACTCGTAGAAGACTCTCGCATAAAAAGGTTTTTCTCTATTTACTAGTCCATTTGAATATTTTCTTACGTTCTTATTATTAGAATTTTTTAATTTGCAAAGATTCTTTGATAAAACGTGAAAGAAAATTCATACGTTCTTATTATTAGAATTTTTTATTTGCAAAGATTCTTTGATAAAACGTGAAAGGAAAATATAATGGCTAGAAATTTAGAAAATTCCACAAGTGAAAATTCTCATATTCAAGAAATGGGACCGCGACGATCCATAAGGCTAGATGTGGTCATGGGTGGAGTGGCGCCACCACAAAATTCCACCATGGCAACCACTCACGACAAGATCCATGGCACCACCATCATAGCCCAAGCCATGTCATCCAAGCTTGCACAAGCCCGAGCCCAAGCCTCGCACTCGCATGCATCACACACTAAGCAGCCTGCTCCCACCGAGCAGCTCACTCTTGCGGCCCAGCCTGCTCCTGCCGAGCAGCCCACTCTCAGGGCCCAGCCTGCTCCCAACGAGCAGCCCACTCTCGGGGCCCAACCTGCTCCCAACGAGCAGCCCACTCTTGCGGCCCAGCCTGCTCATGCCGAGCAACCCACTCTCGGGGCCCAGCCTGCTCCTGACGACCAGCCCACTCTCATGGCCCAGCTTGCTCCCGTGGCATTCCAAGCAGCCCAAATCGGCCCAAGACTATCTCAACCACCCGGACCAATCATCAAGCCGGGGGCATTTCCACTACATTACTCCGCAGATTTGACATTTCCCAATTTAAATCTCGCGCCAGGAGCTTACCACACTTCCATTGCTCAAGGAAGCATAATCCTTCCAAGCTCTTCCAATCTAAATGGCGAACAACATTTGTCTCGACAAGTCATAGAGTTGACGAGCGCCCTTGCACAACAGACAACCTTGGTGAATCAATTCTTGCAGCGCACCAAGATACAACGTGCCCAAGGTGTGGTGTCCCGAAGTAGGACAAGGGCAGGCGAAGAATCTCTCCAGCAGCGTCCCGGAAAGCAGCCTCTAGATCGGCCACAAACCAAGCGTTCTGGCAGTGTACACTCCCGACTGGGCCCTCGAGATAGCGTATACTCCCGTCTTAGAGCGCGGAAAAGCATGCACTCTCGATTAGGCCCACGGACGAACATACATTCACAGTTGGGGTCGCACTCCGATAGACAACATGAGCAACCTTCCAAGCGAAGTGTTCATTCACGGCTAAGCCCGCAAGGAGCATCCTCCACCTCATATCGGAGTAGGCAGCACGGCGGACGGAGAAAAACAATCACTCAATCCAGCTCAAGTTCAACCAGCAACCTGCGGAGAACTCGCTGGCCTGCTAGGAACACACCACAAGAACCGCATCCGCGACATAGAAGAGCCAAATACATGGAAGAGCAGCCTAGACCAACAGGTCATGACTGGGGGCAGCCGAGAGCTTTGCTACCCCAAAGGCAAATTCAGGAGGAAGTAGAAAGACTCTTAACCAAGCGATTGCGTAACTTTCAACGCAACGAGGTCACCGACGAGGCACTACGACGAAACATAACCAACATAAGCAAGTCACCCTTTATGGATGAGATCGAGCAGGCAGAGCCCCCACGTGAGTTCAGCATGCCACATTTCACATCTTTCAAAGGGGAAGAAGACCCGGAGGGACACTTGAAGCACTACCGAAGCGCAATGATCCTCTATCAAAACAACGATGATCTTATGTGTAAGATATTCGCCACCACTCTACAAGGCGAAGCGCAAGATTGGTTCTACACCCTGCCGCCACAGTCCATCCGAAATTTTGATGAACTTTCTTTGGCTTTCATCAAAGAATATTCACCCTATCGCTCGATCAAGAAGAAATCCGACCATTTGTTCAACGTCAAGAAGAACCCAAATGAGTCACTTCGCGACTATGTGAAGAGGTTCAAAGCAGAGAAGGCAAGGATAGTCGAATGCAACGACTTGATAGCTAGAGCAGCCTTCCAAAAAGGACTTCCAGCAGACCACCCATTGTTCGGAGAATTAATCATGAAAGAATATCTAACCCTAGCAGACTCTTTCTTTCTAGCAGAGAAACACGCACTTTGGGATGAAGCTCGGCGAACAGACAAGGCACCCGAGCAGCCTAAAAAAGAAGTAGAAGACGGAAAGCAGCTGAACAAATAAAGCAAGCAGGGGGCCAAGCGTAGGGACGGAAGAGTGCGAAAGAGCATTCCAAAACCTGAAGAAGTATCTCACATCACCTCTCATACTATCCAAGCCAGGAGTAATGGAAGACTTATACATTTACTTGGCAGTCTTAGAAGTAGCGATAAGCTCTATCATCATACGAGAAGAGCTGGGGGCCCGACTACCTGTATTCCACAGTTCAAAAGCTCTCCTCGATGCTACCAGAAATTCAAAAGCTAGGTTTGGCAATAATTGTTGCAACTTGGAAGCTCAAGTTTTACCTTCAGACGTAAGCAGTCATCCTTATGACGCACTATTCGGCCCAAAAAAAGCAAGCCAACGGCAGACGAACACTAGAAGGACACACTCGGAAGCAAGTTTTGTCCTCATTGCCTTAAAAGATTCTACCGGCGGTTGAACACCATCTTCTGCTACGTGTCACATGGCCTCAGCCGACCCTTATTCTATAATTCTATTCTAGAGTGGCTCAAAACTGGCAGTTGAGCATCTCCTACTATGTGTTACTTGGTCCAGTTCTATGGTTCCCTACTGCGCATTTACGCCTAGCCTAGGCAACGCAACAGAGCGGCTCAACAAGCTTAGTACACCCTAGCTGCACCTGCTCCACTTGATGAAGACTTCTAGTATTTGCATATCGACGATGCACCCAACAAGACGATCCTCGACTGCTTCAAGAAATCCCTCACCAACAAGAAAGGAAAATGGCTAGATGAACTCCCCAGATGTCTATGGGCATATCACACCACCAAAAAATGAGTAAACCAAACAGTAAGGAGATGGCCACAAGCTTAGATCTAGCAGAGGAGAAGCGCGAGCAGACTATCACTAGCATCACAACTTACCAGCAGCAACTCCTCTCCAGCTACAACAAAAAAGCCAAGATCCGGCAGTTCCAGCCCGAAGATCTGGTCTTAAGAAAAGCCTTCATCACTACCCGCAGATAAGGCTCTAAAAAGATGGATCCCATCTGGGAAGGTTCGTACAAAATCAGCAGACTAGGCGGCAAGAGCAATTACACCCACGCCACCATGAAACGACAAAAATATCGAAAAACAGTGGAATGCCTACAGTCTAAGGAAGTACCATGTGAGACCTCCCGCTACATCAAAGCCTAAAAACTGAAGCAGCTTAACGGGCACCACCTCGCAAGTCGAGAACTATCCAGTTGTTATGTAGTCTTTTACAGCTAAGTTATTCGTTCGTTTCACTTGTTTTTTCAATGAGGAATTCAAAAGTAATTTGCAACTTGGCTCAACTACGTGCCTACGACAACTGATCATACCTGCACTTAAAAAAGATTGCGCCCTTCTTAGGGACTCATCGCAGGAATTGCACCCCCGGAGGGACCAACCATGCTCTCCAGTGCGAGAGAGTAAACCAATTCCCTGACACCCACATGGGTCTACTCTCCAAAATGGGAGGATAAAACTCTACACTCCGAATATCCAAACGTGGATGAGCCGGGCTGCCCTAGTATAACTAGAAAAGCACGATGGCTTGCGCCGGGATTCCTAGAAGTAGCCACAATGGCCTTTTTCAAGGCTTAGCTAACTGAAGGATTTTGGGTCTCTTGGCCTAATCCGCGGGGAACCGGGCCCTAGAGACGGAGGGGGCACATTACGCAATACGCCTTGCAGACGGCTGCCCTGGAACCCTAAAGCTGCTACCGAGTGCACTAAGGTAGCCTACGGTTTCCAGAAGACTGCCTACGACTTGCCCTTCGAGCAGTAAAGCCGCGCTAGACTTATACAACTGCACATTCTTGTGAAAGGTTAAACAAGCTAACGTGCATATACGAAGCTTTATCCACTGCCGACATGCTACGTAGTCGATAAGCTTCACCTCTGCCAAGCGCGGAACAACCTACACCAAGTCCTAAAGTGTTGTGATACTTGCTACGCAACCTACGGAATTGGAGAAAGCACAAGGTTAACAGCCTAGTGGTTACACGGACTTGTCTGCTTCTGTAAGTAAGGCATCCGGCTGCCAACCCTATGGCTAACAACTTTGCAAAGTTCTACACCAACACCTACGGCTGCATAGGCTACGCGAGCTTGTCTGCTTATAAAAAAAAAGTAGCATGCCTGCCACTGGTCTATCAAGTCTAAAGGTTAGGGCATGAACAAAAGAAAAGCGAAGGAATCATGTTTATAAACAATTAGCAAAGGCCGAATGAGTTCAAGCAAAACAAGAGCTACAAGGAAAAATAAAGAAAATCCTAAATGCTACCTAGAAGACTACAGCAGCTTGGACATTCCACTATTACTCAGTCGCCACACCTTCAGTAGCTTGGACATTCTTAGCAGTGGCATCATCCAGCGTTTTCACTTCCGGCTGCCCCAGCCTGGGCACCAACTTTTCCAACTACTTAGCCAAGGGAAGCCTTAAAAGTAAAAATGAGAAAGTCTTCCACAGAAATAAAGAAGGTCTCGAAACCTTGAGCTCATCCTTCTCACCCTTCAACTGCTCATTCTCCTCAAGCAGACCCATACGGACGCGTTGCAGCTCATCCACTTCCTTCTTCAGACGTTCGTTGATCTTCAGTACACCTTGAAATTCCAACACTTGGGGTTCAAGCCTATCGATGATTCTTTTAAAGTGGATCATTTGATTATAAGCAGCAATCAACTTTTCATCATTTGCATAAGTAGCAAAACGAAGCTCAGAAACTGCAAACTCAAGATCTTGAATCTGAGTCTCAAGCTGCAAAGAAGTGGGGGCAGAAATATTAGACCCCTTCAAAGCAACAAGCTCAAAATCCAACCTCTTGATCTCCTCGGCCAAGGAATAAGCTTCAGCTGCCATAGTCTTCGCCAGCTCCTTGGTAAACTTGCTATATCTGCATCATGGCAAGCAGAGCAGTCCTTCTATATTGGGTCATATGCTTCGCAAAGAAACTTGGGCAAACAACCTTTCTGACGTCATCAACAAACTTGGTACAAGCGTCCATGTCTTCAAGCAAGACTGGTTTCAAAAGCACACAGATCTCAGCAGCCTCCCCAGAAGCAGGCATAGTGGGTTTCTCACAGCTGCCCATGCGAACAGTCTCATTCTTCCCAGCAGGCAAATCAGTCTCAGCAGCAGAGTAAGTGGGCCTTAGCGCCACTTTAGCAGCAGAGTCCACCTTATCGCTATTCATAATAGTAAGCATCTCTAAATGAGAATCAGACTTAGCTTCCTACAGACGTCTTAGCACAGACTTCGACATTTGGGGCATGACAATACCTCTACACTGAGCAATATTATCATCAATCGAATTAGCCACTCTCGACATGGCAGGCGTCATAGGCTCAGATCTAGCAGCCTCATCTCTTTTTCTATTTGAAGAAGTCATGCCAATCACACACCTCTTGGTAACAAACAGACCCTCATGAGCAGCAGTAGAAGTCTTCAGTTTTTTCTTAACCGGTATCTCTTGAGCAGGTGGGGAAGATCTTTTCTTTCCACCTTTCTCTCAACGAAGAGGATTATGCAGCCAACGACATTCATGGTACTCAGCAGGGCATTCCAGCAGTCAAAGAGGCCTATATGCCTAGCATTCCGGCAATCCATGAAGACCAAAGAAAATGAGACTTGCGACTCGCTTAGCACTGCACCTCAGCGCCACAATCTGTGGCCCCAGTCGCATAAGCTGCCCATGGCTCTAGCCAATTTGAGCAGCTTAAAGCAGTGGTCCCTGCCACAACATCTCATCGGCCCATGCCGAGCCGATTCCTGGCCCATGCCAGCCGACATGCCGCACCGCCCCGACAGCTACCCCGCGATAGCACTATCCAAGAAAAAGACAAGAAAAATTAATTTCTCTTTCTTATATCGGTGCGGCACGGAGAAGACGAAGAAAGCAACGAAAGACGATCCTTTGCACGGGCAAGATGTAGAAGATTGCTAGAGGAGGGGGAACAAATATTCTCTAAGTTTTCTCTCTCTTGTAGGGTAGAATAAATCGCTCTCCAAAGTTGATTTAATAACCCACTTAAGGTGGACTTAAATAGGCTTTGAGAGAAATTTATCTCCATTTCCTAGAAGGATCTAATTTCCTATTAAAGAGAGAATCAACATCAAAATAGAAAGCAGTCTTAAGTTTCCTAAAGCAAAAATATCTCTACACCTGCTGCCCTTTCCTGCGAGCAGCCCAACAGGTGTGGGGGCATTTGTGGAGCCAAAAATAATCACAAGGCGACACGTGGATTTTTGACAAAAGAAGACAAAACTGCCCTTGGGGTATACCGGGATTTCTACGCGCAGGCAGCTGGTAATTATTTCTCAACCAAAGCATAAGTGTCCAAAATAGGTATCAACTTCAAACCTAATTTATTTTATATATTTCCTATTTTATTATTTAGATTAGCTAAATAATATAATCATTTCATATTCCCCAAAACCTTCCATTTAGGTTTAATTAGCCAATTAATCAATTGGCTAATTAAACCCAAAACTCAACCACAAAATATATCCCATTTAACCCCAAAAAAAGTAAGGAAGGGCCGGCCACCTTTCCTAGCATTTGATCCCATTTATTTTCCCACTTTATTGTCTCCAAATTAAATCAAATAATAAACCCTATAACCCCCATAACCACCCAATTATGCTTCATATTCAATTAGCCAATTTATTGGCTAATTCAAGACAAAATTCAACTCAAAAAATCCCTTGAGGGGCCGGCCATACATGGCAACCATGGGAAAAGCCAAGCAAAAATCTTATAAATAGGGGCCCATTCACACCCAAAAGGAGGAGGATTTTTCTCTTACCAAAAATCCCCCACACTCTTGCAAAAATCACAAAGTTCTCCAAACACATTTTCTCTCTAAAATTCTAACTTTGGCATCGGAGGTTCTTCGACCAAAGCCCCCCCATTCATCATGGGCGCGTGAGGCTATTGGCCTTAACCTAAGGTGCTACTTGTTTTGTAGGTGCAAAATCGTCCAAGATCGAGGAGGAGAAAATTTGCATCCACAAAAACCCAGTTCAAATAGACCTAGATTAATTCGAATAGACCCATATCAATTTGAAAAAGCGAATCAAGTTGAAAACCCAAATCAATTTGAATAAACCTAAATCAATAAGAAAATCAACAAATCAGTTTGAAAATCCAGATCAATTTGAATAAACCCTAAGTTGAATTTTGCCTTAAATTAACCTTATACATTTATGGCGACTTTCTTTGACTAAATCATTCTAAGAGAGGGGGAGGAATAGAGTGAGTGATAGGCAGTGGGGAAAATAGCAAAAAGTGAGACTTTCACTGTGAGAGATTAAGACGCACAGCGCGGAGGAAAGCTAAAAAGAGAGATTAGGGGTGGCAGAAGAACAGATGCTCTTGACGGACGAAAGACTCCAAACAGAAGACTTGTAGCGAGGGTACATAGGGGCTGCCGGCTTGTTAGGTTTGTGACTGAGAAATGAGTGATAAATTACAGTTATTCACTTCTTTTGAAGTCGAACAAACTCATAAAATTTGGTTTCATATAAATTAATCAACGGACGCAAGACACCTAACAACTGTATTATTATGCTACACACGTGTCTCATAAAATTTGGACGAGCTCAGAATCCTCAAAGTTCTTGAATGCGTCGACTAATAAAATAAAGTCCCTATTAAATAATGTCACTAACCTAACACAATTTTTTATATCGAAAACACATGAAAAATGTTTAAAAAAAACGTAAAGGATTCGTGGAATCTAGCGCGCCATCAACATACACTATATATTATAATTATATATCTCCCCTCCCTTCTTTTCACACCTCTATCAAATCACATCACAAGTTTGGTAATAAAATAGTTAGAATTGTTGTTTTGTTTAATAAAAAGAAATTGGAAGAAAGTGGGAATTTACAAATTTAAAACCCAACAGGACGACAATTGGAAGGGAGGTTTCCTGTTTCAGAGACATTCCTGGTGGAAAGGAAGCACACACGGGACTTTGAGGCTTCAGCACTTCCCCACGTGTTGCGGTTGGGCCCTTCACCAGCAATTGCAATCCGGCCTTCACCTGCGTGGTAAACGGAGGGGGATTGTAATTTGTCTGCACTCCCACTTCTCATTCTTTTTATTTTTTTTATTTATTTGTGCAGTCACAGTTAAGTTACGTTAATATTTTATATTTTTATTATTTTTTATCTTATTATCTCTATAAAAAAACATCAATATAAAATGTTGACGTGTCTTAACCTTGACCGCACAAATAGAAAGAGATGAAAAGTGAGAGGGCAAACAATCCCCATCCGTGGTAAACTAGGTAAGCAAATATATATTTCTATCTAAATTCCTGCTTTCCCTAAAAAATTGTTTTTAAAAATTTAATAAAATTTCATCCTAAATAAGTTTTTTTAATTCAAAGTCTAAATTCAAAACAATAATTTTTAAGAAAAAATAATTCTTTTTAGTCCAATTCTCAAATAGATTACCAAACAGACTCTTAATAATTTTTTGGTTTTGTTTCACATGAAAGAGGAAAAATAAAATGTCATTGTGAGTCTTGCCAACCCCTGGAAAAAAAAAATAATCATAACTTGCCACCAATTATTCATTTTTAAATAAAGAAAAAAAAATAGCAAGCTACACTTTCCCTTCTATTTTTTCAAAGGTAAATATTTTTCAAGCTTGGACTTACCAAATATCGGAAAGGCAACGTTTTTCCCATTTTCAAGCTGCTTTTCCACACACCAAACGTAGCTTAAGAGGATTGGCTTCTTTAGGGGTTGGGTAATTACTATTCACATGAATACTGAACTAAGTAAACAAAGACTAACCCTTGACCACTCATAACGAATAGTAATGGAAGTGGCAGTTCCTATTTGCAATAATTATTTTATTTTTTCATGTAAGATTTAATTATTTAATATATGAGATTAATTTGTAACCAACAGGATTTTCTTCGGATTTTTTTTGTGAGGATCCTAAAGATCTGTAAATCGTATCCGTTCATCGTACACAATGACAGAGCTAAATTTTTTTTCATAAGTAGGCTAGCTAAAACTATTAACATGTAATCATATGGTATTTATTTTGCTTGTTTAAAGTTATATAATAATCTACATAAAAATAAGAACATGAAGTACTAATCCAAACAAGACTATTAATTACTTTCCAGCTAGTTTTAACACAAATAATACATGCATACAAAATGCAATGAGAACAAATATTATCATTTTTGCTGATAACAGGTACCCAAAAGAAAAATAGGTTAGGGGATACCAATTCAATTTGTGCCTTTAAATCCTTAATGGAAGTGAAATCTTTTGTTAATATCAGAATCAATATTGGCGTCGAGCTCTTTTTATTAGTTACAACAAGAACAATGAAACATGGACTATTCCCAAAAGCTTTACCCGAGTAGACAAATTAAAGGACCAAAAAAATAACTAACCTAACAATTGAACCAAGAAATAAGATATATCAGGAGATGCAGAACTTACTCAATGTTGAATTTTATTAGAAAAATAATTTGACAGTGATTCATAATTTTTCTTTTCTTGGGAAAGCAAAGCGTATAGGGTAGAGGCTTTTTTGTTTTGAACGAATAGGGTAGAAGGGATGGAAAGTAGAAGAAACCTAATTATGTATAGGTTTATTATTTTTACTTTTAACCTAAAAATAATAAAATAATACATAAGGTAAAAAGTATTATTTATGAATTAAGGCACATATTAAATAATAGGGTAAATTACACCATAGCCCCTCAGGTTTGAGGTCTATTACAACCCCGTACAACATCTTTAAAACATTTCACTTTCATACCTCAAGTACTATTTTATTTCAATTTCATACAGCCGTTACATTTTTCATCCATTGAACCGTTAAGTGTTGACGTGGCCGCCACATATATGCCACGTGGCTGCCAAATGTCTGCCACGTGGCAAATAAAAAAAAATTTATTTAAAAAACCTAAAATTTCCAACCAAAAAAAAAAATTTGGGTAAATTACACCATAACCCCTCAAGTTTGAAGTCTATTACAACTTCGTACAACATCTTTAAAACATTTCACTTTCATACATCTAGTACCATTTTGTAGTAGATCCATCTAATTTCGAGTGGAATTTTTGGGGGTGGGTGATGGGGGATGGGAGAAAAGGGTGGCTCGAGTGGGATTTTGGGGGGGGGGGGGGGTGATGATGGATGGAAGAAGGGGGTGAGTCGGGGAAGACGATTTCAGGGTTTTTTTTTTTTTTTTTTTTTGAGAAGATTTAGGTTTTTAAAAATATTAATAAAAAAAAATTTGTCACGTGGCAGCCACATCAGCACAAATGTGGCAGCCACGTCAATATTTAACAGACCAATGGATGGAAAATCTAACGGAGATGTTATTTTGAAATAAAATGGTACTAGATGTATAAAAGTGAAATGTTTTAAAGATGTTGTATGAAGTTGTAATAGACTTCAAACCTGAGGGAGTATGGTGTAATTTACCCAAATTTTTTTTTTTGGTTGGAAATTTTAGGTTTTTTAAATAAAAAATTATTTTTATTTGCCACGTGGCAGACATTTGGCAGCCACGTGGCATATATGTGGCGGCCACGTCAACACTTAACGGTTCAATGGATGGAAAATGTAACGGCTGTATGAAATTGAAATAAAATAGTACTTGAGGTATGAAAGTGAAATGTTTTAAAGATGTTGTACGGGGTTGTAATAGACCTCAAACCTGAGGGGCTATGGTGTAATTTACCCTAAATAATAGCTTTGGCATGAGTGGGTGGACTTCTATACGTACAATATGCAAACACAAACTCATATACAGGCATTATAGCTGTAATTTGCAAAAATCCTCCCTGGGCTAAAGCCCACGAGTGATCGTACATTGTGCAGTCAATTTTTATCAGGTATTATTTGTATTTAATTTTAAATAAAAATATTTAAAATAATTCTTGACTGCACGATGTATAATAAACGGATATGATTTACGGATTCCTGATATCCTCACAAAGAGGATCCGGATTCAATTTGTAATATATTTGCATGTTTATAGTTGTGCCATGTGTCCATATATATATTTTTTGGTGAATAGTATTGTTTGTGGTGAATAGTGGTTTTGGGACTTTTCAAATTCCGTTTGGCATACCCCAGGTATCTAAGTGGACATCGAAATTGAGGCGTGTTGGCTGACACCTGGAAGAAGACGAAACCAATACGTTATTAGTGTATAAAAACTACGAAGCCACTTAGTACTATAGTCTAGTAGTATTCCTCTTCACTTGTAAGTGAGAGGTCTTGGTTCGATTCTTACCAAAGACGAATTTGAATCACATTATTGATGACCCATTGTGAGGTTTGGCCCACTCTCTCACCCCATTGTATAGATAATATCGTTTATTACAAAAAAATTACAATTAAATTAAAACCAAAGTCTAAACTAAATTAACTAGTAGTGAGGGATGAACCCTTATTACAATGCATGGAACATCAAAGCACATATATAAGTGTAGCAAAATGAAAAGCATTCCCAACCTGGGTAGGATGGATATTACATAACCAACAAAAAAAAAAAATTTACATTGTCAGGAAACGAATGTCAGAGTTCGCCAATGTCCTCTCTCACCACAAAATCTAGCTACTAAGTCCTGGAGGGACAAAAATTGAAAGTGTGGGTGGGCAAACGTAAGGATTTTTTTTAAACTTTTTCTATTCTTACCATAGTAACCCCTCATTGTAAAACTTATATAGTTTCAAAAGCATACTACATATTATTATGAAAACCACAGTAATAGTAAAAAAGCAGTTATGCTAAGGATACAACTAATTCACAAATATCTCAACAACATCATATAATATGCTCATTAAAAATATGCAGACGCACAAGTTCGTGCATAAAGTAGCTAAATGAACAGGTTGGGTGTAATAATCTATGCTCTAGTACTACATACACGTAAAGGTAGCGCTAAATGCGTCACTTACAAGTCCTAGAAGCAAAGTGCAACTAGTACAAGATGAAACCGACAATGTATCCAATATGAGACTCATGGTGCGATGTGAATATATTTGTTTGTTTTTTTTTTTTTTTTTGGTTGAGATTTTTAACATTTGGAAAGTCAGAAGATGAAAGTACATGTAATTATGAATTCGTATAAGTATTTTTGGAATACATGTGTCGGTTAATATTTTATTTTATATGAATAACACTCGTTACGAAAGTGTTAGTGCAAATAGAATAGAATAAAATTTGAAGTTTGAATGCGAAAGTCATGAAATTTTTTTAAAAGGACAAATTGATAATTTCACCATTAGTTAGATAATGACATTACTTTGTGTGCCGCTTGGTACCATTCTGCGGGATCTTTCTGGAAAACTCTCCTATTTTTAGGGGACTTTTGGGGGGGGGGGGGGGGGGGGCTTGAGAGGTCATCCAGGGGGAAAGAGTAATGCGAGTTTAATCACTAAAACACTACCATGAAAGAGAGGGTGAACGGAGAGAGAATCGGTGCAGATAGTTCTGACGAGCAGCCATTCGAGCTTATTGGGTTCTGTTGACTACAAAAATCACCTAGCCTACGTGGCGCGCAGGCCGAGTAACTAATAGACTAACTAAGTCCTTTGAATGTGTGCGGGGCGTGCCAACTCGTCGGCCGAGCTCAACCGATGAGTAAAATGTGTCTTGAGGTGGTGTGGATGCGCGCGGCTGACTTCTGTGTCTTGCAACTGTGGCCGAGAAAGGAACGCGTCTTGGCTTCGGGGTCCTCAAGCCTGAAGACAAGGCTACTAATTACAAAGTTCACGGTTCGTCGTCGTCTGATTCGGCAACAGTCACCGTATTAGTGAAGGTGAAATCACGCCGAATCGACACTAGAGTATAAGGGCACAAATACTCAAAGCGAATGAAGGTCTTGACAATGAACGTGGTTCGGCTGTCTAAGTGCCGAACTCTGAAACTCACTTGAGAAAATGCAATCATAAAAATCACTCGGCGTCGAGACACCGAGCCTAAGTATCAGTAACACCTCACTTCGCCGAGATGGCTGGTGAGATGACCTCTGTCGACGGGGATCCGAAAACCCTCGTCGGCCGAGACTTAGATAGGTAACCCGTCGACCGTGTCGCAGTGCTGTTTATCCAAACTGAAGGTGCTTCACGGACGGCTGGTTCTACGGCAACAGTGCTGTTTATCCAAACTGAAGGTGTTTACCGGTTGCCTTCACAGTGTTGTTTATCCAAACTAAAGATGTGAAGGCGGAAAAGAAAATAAAAATCTCAAGGGTGTTGAGAGGTTTCGCGTAGAGCGAGAAATTGCGCAGGGCAGATTTGTGTGTTGTGTTCGAGGTCTCTTGAACGTTGCACGGAATCTTATATTTATAAGGTTGGATATCTGCATGTTGTAAAGCTGCCGCCACCATTAAAGCTTTCTCCTTCATAACAATCTCATGTCAAACAAAATATTGTTATGCCTTATCACTTATCAGCACAAGTGTCACTTACAAGCACGACACCACCTCATACTAAATAATAATTAATAGCATATATCTTCGTGCTAATAAGAATTCTGACTTGAAATATGCCAAAGATATGCATACATGGCTGACCAATCTTAGCACCCGTGGAGGTCATCAATCCCCTTTATACAAGCAACCCCACGTGGAGCTCAGCAAAGGTTGAAACATGCCAAAACATGAATGCATGGCTAACCAAATTCAATTTGACCTCTTCATCCTTATGCATGCACCAATATCTATCCTAATCCATAATCAAGGCAGCCATGCATTAGGACTCTAAAAAAAAAAACAACCTTATGCTCCACCATTCTTTGAATAAATTGGGGTTCAGATATGGGCCAATCCGCAAATCCATACACATCCCAACTTAATTCAAACTGCACCGCTTACTTAGGGATATAATTCGCACCCTATTTATCTTATAAAAATAATTCTTTATTAAATGATAATCATTATGATAAAACCATAATAATATCTTTTAATAACAAAATTATCTTCATCTTTCCATCCGTCGATCTGGCTCAACCAACGGCCTCAATCACCTGGGCCGATGGTGTAAATTTGGGTCCAAACAGGTTCCCTTCATTAGTCGACCCCAAAAAAAAAAAGGAGAAGGACAAATTGAAAGAAGGGATTAGAAATTAGTTAGGAGCAGAGAGAAGGGAGGTGGAGATATACATATCCTTCTCACTTAGAATGTCAACCTGCAGTATGGGTTCATATTCTCAACTCTTTTTATCCCTTCCGTTTACTAGTTCTTATCAATATTTCTTTCGGTTAATCTGTCGTGGATTAGCTATTAGTATTGCATTTATGCAAATGCCTAAACCCTAGAATGGTATAAAAGCTGAAATGGATGTTCTTTTTAATAGCCATGTTTCTGAAGATTTGTATTATGCAGAAAGCTATATTGTTATTACTACCCTTGACAAAGTATTTCGACTAGTCCACTTCGCTGAGGTGGTTGTTCTCTAAACGATTATATGCTGAATACATAATTACTTATAAAGAGAAAATATATGCAGATGTTTTTATCTACATGTGTATCAAAGTGTATGCATATCTTCCTCACTCAATTTTTATAATCCAATTGGATTGGTTCTGAAGAAAACGAGCTATTTTATTTGCTATATTGGTCTAGCTAGTTATTATCAAACCATAGCTAGATTATTGCTTTTATACTATTGGCTCTATATTTTGGTATACAATTTGAAAGGGGTATGCATATAGTATTTGATTATAATTGTATTTAAATTAGATTGGTTGGTAAGGTTAGGGCTGGTATAGATATTAATAGTTTGGCAAATCTGATTCGGTGTGATTACTATTTTGATTAAGTACTTTATATTTATACATTTCATGTTATTTGTTTGAATGTTAGAATGTATAAAAGAATGAAGGATGAACTACGAAGGGCTTGATCCCGCTCAAGGGTACGTAGGCAATCTAACAAGGGTTAGATGCAGCCCTAAATAATCAAGAATTAATCTTTTGTTGAGAAGTTGTTTTAATAGAAAATTTTGGGGATTAAATTGATAATTTAATCGTATGTTTTGATAATTAAAATATGGATATAGTTTTGTGAGGAATTACTCTATGTTTGGATGAGGAAAATAAACTTGGAATTTGGATAAAAGTCAGAATTTGTAAATTGACATACACCAATTCCCTTGTTTGGATTCATAAACATATGAATTTAGATTTTCCGCATGGAAAAAAACATGGAATTTGAGGCCTCCAATTCCCAAGTTTAAATTCCATGTAAATAGGTGTCATTTCCCAATTTCTATGATTGAGAGCTTAAAAATAACAAATTTCATATTCAATTCCATTGTTCTTTTAGGTTAACCAAACAAGAAAATTCATAAATTCTAGAAAACAAAATCCCGTCAATTCAATTTCCGTCATTTTAAAATTCTTTAGTAATCTTAAATTTCTTCATCCAAACATAGTGTTAAGGAATTGAAGTAAAGAATTGTGATTAATGGTATTAAATTAAACAAGAGTTTAAATTGGGCCTATCATCGGAATTATTTTCCGAAAATAAGTATTTCAGGGGCGGGGCGTTCCAGTGGGTCTCAGTGGCACGCAACCCAATGAATTGATAAAGAAAAATAATTATTCGGAGAGTGGTAAAATTACTATAATACCTTTCACATCCGGTTTTCGTAAAAATTTTGTTTTAATTCTAAATTTTGTTTTACTTTCGCCTATTTGTTCATATCGACTAGTACTACAAGAATATGACAAGAAGTGAGACAAAATATGAAATGAGCTCAACTGTCCACATACAATTTCTCCACTTATCCCTTATATGGGCATTTTCATAATTTTACAACTTCGAAGAAATAAAATACAATAAAATTAAAGACCAGTTGTAACATATTAGGATTTGGAAATGGTTTTGGGGTACTTATGCGCCCTTATTTGAGAATGAATACATGCTTGACAATTTTTCCAAATTACCCATCCTCTTATTACCACTTGGACGCCACATAAGCATTTTAAAGCCATATCAGCACAAATTAACGGAATCTCATCAAAGTGGAGTGAAGGTGGAAAGTGGTGATACTTTTATTTTAGTGAGATTAAGCTCGAGTTTTAGGGGTATAGCAAAAAATGTCTTTTTGTAGTACAACGATATATTTACAATAAGGGATAGAAAAATAAATTGATTACGAACTTGTTATTTTCGAGATTCGAACCTAATGTCTCTAACTTATAAGTAAATGATAATAACACTAGAGCCTAGTACAAAGTAGCAATTGATATAGGTAATTTTTTTAGGAAAAATTAGTTTTTGGTCCCTAGTTTTTAATGTTCATCGACTAAGACCTTATTAGTTTTTGGATTTTAATCAAAGTCCCTAACATTAATATATTAATAAATTACAGATAAGTTAATGTTGTAGGTATAATTGACTAAACTGTGTAAAGGCCATAGAGAGTGAAGGGGTGCGGCACATAGAGAGGAGAAGAGAGAGATGTGTAATTGTGAGGTGTGTTTTATTCACCCCATTGTGCCTCTATTTATAGTAGTAGAAAGGGAAAACCCTTTCCCATAAGGATTACAATACTTAATAAGTAATCTACTCCTAATAGGAATATAAGATACATTCCTATATCTACTAGGATTTACACAATCACATTCCTATTCTAAATAGGACTGCAACACTCCCCCTTGAGTGTGTAAATACTCAAGTAAATGGCGCATCAGGTCTTCAATGATGAAGCAGGTATAGTTGAGGAAGTTGTCGGCACAATGAGCGAATGCGAGTCTCAAATCAACGGAAGAATGCAAAAAAAGTAAAACTCACAAAACCTCGCTATGGTAAAACCCAAGGGGAAAAACCCATAGTCTAAGGAGAAAAGTGAGAAGTTGCATTAAGTCAAAACTATACGTCATTTGGACGCAAGTAGAAGAGTTCTCAAGGGTATGATCATCCCAGGATGGGTGCCTCGTTAAAACCTAGTTAGGTAGCAAAAACCCAGTGGGAAAAATGCTCCTAATCGTAGGGAAAAAAAGTACATTAAGATCAAGTGAGTATACTTCTGGATACTCCCCCTAAGTTTGACATAACTTCCAAATGAGAACTACAAGCATTGCATATGATAGTTAGGCATACCAATTCCTCGGACAAGCTTTTGGAAGGTTGACTTCGGCAGTGACGTCGTGTAGAGGTCGGCAAGGTTGTCTGGGATCGGCTTGCATGACTTCAATCTTCTGATGCTTTGCTGATGTAGATGCAGACGCAATATGTCTTGGCGTTGACTTTGTTGATGTATCATGGCTTGGTCGGGTTGATACATGCGGCATAATCTTCATGGATCGTTGTCGGGACTCAACGATGAATGAAAACACAGCAAGTACTACGAACATGCTCAACAAGAACTCCTAACCATGTCTCACTTGTGGCGTAGTGAAGCGAAGTGAGTCTTGGAACGATTCGAAGATTTCGCAACTAAGGTCATATCATGGACCTCCAAGATATTGCGATGTCCCTAACGGTAAAGACATAACCATTTGGGGATTTTGCCTTGTGCGAGTTTGATAAGTAACTAGCGTCAGCATAATAACAAGGCAAGCATCATTTCAAGGATCAGGGGGTCGGATCCGCTAAGATGCGTTGGGGTTTGCCCTCATAATACCTTCAGGGTATGTCTTTAATACCAAGTCAGTGGTTGGTGTAGGCGCGATGCTGCATCTTTTCCAAGATCAACAGCGAAGGAGATGTCCTGTCTAAATACAATGAGCTAAGTACAACGAAGCGCAAAGTTGAACTTAGATATGGAATTTCGGATTCCATAACCTCTTCAAGGGTCTCATTTGCATATAACGTATGGACGATCAAAGAAGGTATACTCAAAGGTAACACATTCGAAGTGTAGTTTGACTGGTAGACCAAAATACCTTCAGAACAACGCTTGAACTTCAGGTCAAGGCATAAGCGAGTTTTTCTAAGATACTTCATCTCAAATTCCATCTTCGGGTGCGAGGCAGTTTTCTCAACCTCTTTAAGAGTCTTAGTGAGATTCGTGTTAACGACATAAACTGTAACTCTAGCAATTTGGAATAAGACTTCATAGTTTAACATGCAAGGGCATAATTCATATCCCTGACTGATCAAACAATCACTTAAATGGGTATACCACATCTGTCGAATTTAAGTGAACGCCTCAAAACAAGTTAAGAGGGTGTTCCGTGGTTTTGGAACTTTTTGAACCAGTCCATGTAATTCTTCGGGAACTTATATGTCAATCTCCGTATCTATATCCCCATGGGGAAAACACTAACCACATTTTATAATGCTGCTATCAATCACAAGACGTTTGAGAGAAACCTTGTGCCGTAAGGCGTGCATCACATCGCACTATTTCATTCATCTCATAACGCTTCCTTTCCCACTTGTAACACAATAGGGTTACCTTGGGCAGTGTAGGAATGACGGGTCCAATACACACTTTGGTAAGGAATTTGACCTAGATTGTAATCTCAGTTGTCCAATCAGTTCTACGTTGTCACTTAATCAACGGAACACGGTTCGATATCGTCGCTTTTCATTTATGTCGGTAGCTACCATATAAGTGAAAACGTCATTGATGATAATCTCATTTCAATTCCATTTTTCTCATCCAAACTAGTATACTGGACCAAAAACTTCATGTCTCGGGAGTAATCCGGATTAATCTCATGAGATGGAAATGATTTGAGACAGCGATCGAGTTTAGATTCATAACTGTGCCGTGTCTTCCTCTTCTAGGGAAGTGAATCCTATGAATCGAATAATCTGTCATGCTCCAGGCCAAGACAGATTGATTGGCTATCCGCCGTTGTACCGGACCGTCCAACAGGGGCGTCCAAACCGTCCAACAGGGGCGGCACACCCACCAGGGATGTTGACTCAACGTCCGTTAAGTACGTATATCCTTGCAGGCATATTTGCAGCTGGTATATGATCTTGTCACTTTAGCTAGATCAGAGGAATGCATCTGGAGCAACATTATGAAATCTAGAATTCATCGCACTTGCTTATCACACTTGTGCGGTATGGGGATCAAGATGAGACATAGTGGGCAACGTCCACGCAACTTCGCGTCGTTCTACAGGAACATTGACGTTCTTATCTCCCCCTAACGGCGGGAAGATCGTCTCATTAAAGTGACAACCCGCAAATGAGCGGTAAATAGATCGCATGCAAGGGCTCGAAGAGAGCTAGTGTGAAGGAGAATCATGATCGACAAAAGATACACATCCTTCTTTGAGGACCCATGGTGGTACGTTGCGGCAACGCAACTTGGCACATGGAATGCTCACCCAAATGCGTAAATACGAAAATCGTCAGGTTCGTACCCAGTAACCAACTGTAACGTCATATAGGTTGGGTGGCAATGGGCCTCAAGGTGGACCAACATAACTGCATACAAGGATTGCATAGCCCTAGGCAGAAACTAAAAACTTGGTATGTTCACCAAAATTCGGGCGATCATTTAAATTGCTCTTTATAATCACTAGGCGAGGCTATTTGGGGTGAACATCAGAACTCACTGTTAAATTAGAAACCCAAAACAACATGCAATACTTTATCGAAAACCGTCAATATAAACTTTCCAGCATTATCTAGTCTCCAGAACCTTAAGGGATAAGTAGGGTGGTGAACCCATAATCGGCCAAGAGGTTTAGCAGTAATGTGTGTGGATAAACATGTGACCAGTTTGTCGATTCATCCATCAAAACCATAAGTCTTTATATGGTCCGCATTTTGATTGGATTGCTCTACATATATTCCCTTGAATCCACTGTGGAAAGGAGGTGATTTCGTATCTTTGCAAGGAATGATATAGAAAATCAATTTCCTTAATGAGCAGGCTTGGCAAAGTGTGCTTGTAGGCACAAGATCCTTACTTCGGGTAAGGAGATGCGTCGTAGCATCATTGTTCGACCTAAGTGTCCCAAATGGTCGTGCCAAAGCAAGTAAACTGCTCAATCACCCAGCTCTAGGCCGACCACATGTGGCATGTTCCCAGTTGGGAGACAACCCATTGGCCCCAAATCAAAGCTTCAGGCTCATTTTTGGAGGTGGTGCAAAGATATTTCGCTCTATTTTCTTCAGTGGTTTCATTTATGATCATTGTCATCTCGAATATCCTTAAAAACTCAATGTCAGGGAGAATTTAAGGTCCCTTAAATGGTGATGCAGTACCATTTATACAATGAGGAGCATGCCAATGCTCTTAATCAAGTTGGATAGACCTGAAGTCATTGTTAGAGATGTGATTTAGGTGTAAAGTTAGTGTGCGTAGTACGCATTCGTCCAGACAACTAACTTCCCCACATTCCTACCTAATCACGTGTTTAATTGAATCAGTCACATGTACTAAGAAACATGATTCAATTAACTCGTATTCAAGGACAATATCAATAAGATTATCCATAAGTAAAACATACACCAAACTTGAATCCAAGAACATGGAAAAATGTTCACAAAGTAAATGGTTTACTAAAGGGATTCGGCCAATAAGGCCATCCATGTCAAAATTATGCTCTTCCAACGGTGTTCGGTGGAGCAAAATTAATCTCACATATTGACTACGAGAATGGTACTCCTTAACAACATTGGTAGGGCACGAACAGGTGCATAACCAATGATCTATTCCATCGAGACGAAAGTAGATTCTACAGGGTTAAGGTTCGGGAATACTATCCCTTATTCTCGAAGTTTTAGGTCTTAGGTGCCAAGGATCACGCTTCGAGCATGATGCCACACCTTGGCAGGCCTTGATTCTATCATATGATTGTGGTAGTAATCAGATCCGAGATTTTGGTAAACTTCTGCTTTCTACACTTGTTGCTTCAGGAGCAAGTTAGAAATAAGGAAGGACGAGAAAAGTATTCTCTAGTCAAAATTCAATCGAATTTATAAACTTCAGAATTGTACTCATTCATGGACGTAACCATGGTATGCTTCGGGCAATATCTTTCATGATTTAACAGTCCGTAGAAGCGAGCCAAAGAGCCATGGAATCCTCGTTCGAGAGGTATTTCCATTTGTAATGCTTCGGGTATAAGTCTTCGAATGAAGATCATGGCGGAGGCTTATTCAGCTCTTCCATGCCATTGTTGGCTTCAATGGTTTCTCAGCTTCTTAATAGTCAAGTGGAGATTCACGTCTTGTACCTCACATAAAGTGGTTTCTAATAGAAACGTCCAAAATAAAGGAAATCAAACTTGTGACGGTTCGACAATCCATTGAATTTGGAGTGAACAAGATTGTGATTGGTGCTATGGGAAGGAATCATCCATAAGCATCAAAGTTAGAACATTCGAGTTCTAAGACATGGTTTCATGAAAAACGTCGGGTTTTCATGGGTGTATTGTTTATGAAAACTTCAGGTTTCAAAGGCACTAAATTCGAAACTATAGGCTCGATTTAGTTTATGAACGTTTAGTTCATAAAAGAGAGATTCCTGCAAGAACACAGAATGCAATATACAACTAAATGTAGTGGATTTGAGGTTCTTCGGGAAGTGTGAGTGCTTCGGGACTACGAAAGTGAGTCAACGGTTCAAAGAAGAGAAATAAATTATTGAATCGTTAATGTCCAAAAGTGATCTTTAGGTCAATAATTTTGGATTCATTATCAGATTAATGGACTACAGGTCACTTTTAATTAATTCAATAAATCAGGCCATACAGGGTCGATTGTAGAAGCTAAATAATATTATTGGATTGAAAATATAGCCCAAAAAATAATCAGGCTTGGTGCCGTGGGTAATAGGGCACAGGTGGGTGCCTTAACATAAGGCGAGGTGCAAGAGTTCATGGATGGTGGCTGCAGGCACGGGGTGTACAAAATACCCCAGCTGCAGCTGGGTTTTGTCTTTGGGCCAAAGGGCATGCACGGGTCAGGTCCAACAAAGCTGGTATGTTGGTTTCTATGCAGGGAAGCCCAGCCGCAAGGCTGGCGTGCTGCAGTACTGTGTCGTGGGTCATGAAAGGAGAAACCTAGCCAACTGAGCTGGATTGGAAGCAGGCCGTGGTCAGGGCTGCAGGCCCGTGCGACATGGGACCCAAGCCGAAGCTTAGTTCAGTCCTAGAAGGAACAACAGGCCACAGGTTTAGGGTGTAGACGGGTTTAGGGCTTCAAGCCCACCAATTGATCCCAGGCCGAGACCTAGTGATGGTATGCACAGTGGTGGTGCGGTGGAACACCACATCCCTTTCCTTTTCTTTTTTTTTCTTTTCAAATCCCTTAGGGTTTAGAAAACCCAAATTTGCTTCTAATTTATTTCAATTCTTTGACTCACAAATTCCACATAACATAATTGCGTAATGCATGAAACAAATATATATATTGACAAATATATGAACATATACAATATATATATATATATATATATATATATATATATATATATATATATATCGGAAGGTAAATATAAATGTAGGATGTTATGCATCGTGGGGAATGTTTTCATGCTTTAAGGTCGTTTCAAATATCTTACTTTATTTTAAGAGTACCTGATTGGCAGAAAACTTATAAAAGCCTTTGAATTTGTAGAAGATCCTTCTCAGAAAGCCGAAATTGCGTCTCCAATGCGTTGTATCACATTCAACATAGAAAAATTAAATTGAATCAATAACATGTAGATTAATTCAAAATAATAAATTAATCACAAAAAGAATAATTAAAATGTAATACTCCCCTGATTGAAGAATAAACTCTCTTGTTAGCGTAGCGTCAAGAGCGTGCTGATAACGTGTTGTAGGTATAATTTACTAAACTGTGTAAAGGCCATAGAGAGTGAAGGGGTGCGGCACATAGAGAGGAGAAGAGAGAGATGTGTAATTGTGAGGTGTGTTTTATTCACCTCATTGTGCCTCTATTTATAGTAGTAGAAAGGGCAAACCCTTTCCCATAAGGATTACAATACTTAATAAGTAATCTACTCCTAATAGGAATATAAGATACATTCTTATATCTACTAGGATTTACACAATCACATTCTTATTATAAATAGGACTGCAACAGTTACATAATTTTTATAATAAAAAAATTAGTAATTGATTTAGAGTTTTAATACTCACACCCTTATTAAATTCCTAATTAATTTTCAATTCAAACATTTCCCAAATAAAAAAAATAAAATTAGAATAAGTTTCTACACATTAAAATTTTATAAATTTTTTTTTAATTTTTTAATCTTATATGTATCCATTCTTAAATTTACCAATTTGTTAAAAAAATGTACCCATTTTTATATAAAATTCCATTCAACCTTTTCTCCATTTTTTAAACTTATATGGGTACATTCTATTTCCTTGATTTGAGAATGTATCCATGTCAAGTTTAATAGAAGAAATTTAATAATGTTATTAAGGCTAATATATATATGTATATTTTTTTGTGCTTTTGAAAAATGTACCTATTGTAGTATCCCACATTGGCGGAGTGAGAGTTGGTCACTGGCCTTATATGTACATGCCCACCTCCTTATAGCAAGACGCGTTTTGGGAACTCACTGGCTTCGGATCACATAAAAACTCCAAAGTTAAGCGAGTTTGGGCGAGAACGCTCCTAGGATGGGTGACCCTCTGGGAAGGCCCAAGAACAAAATAGTGCAGGTCAGGCCCAAAGTGGACAATATCTTGCTATGCAGATTGGGATGTGACAATTTGGTATCAGAGTCAGACTCACCGTCCGTTCAAGTGTGCCCACGAGAACGTCAGGCCCCTAAAGAAGGTGGATTGTAGTATCCCACATCGGCGGAGTGAGGATTGGTCACTGACCTTATATGTACATGTTCACCTTCCTATAGCAAGACGCGTTTTGGGAACTCATTGGCTTCGAATCCCATAAGAACTCCGAAGTTAAGCGAGTTTCAACGAGAGCGGTCCCAGGATGGGTGACCCCCTGGGAAGTCCCAAGAACTCAAGAACAAAACCGTGCGGACCGGGCCCAAAGCAGACAATATATTGTTATGTGGACTGGGATGTGACACCCATGCCTTGGTACAATAATTTTTTGGTTAGTTTTGATGAACGTACCCATGTATGTATACAAAAAAAATATATTGAAGAGTATAATTCATTTTTAATCCCATAAAATATGGGTTTTATTTAAAATCTCATTACTATAAATAACTACAAATTTCATTTTTAATTTAAAAATATAATAACCTACATAGAAATACATTATTATATTAATGTCAGGGACTTCGATCAAAAACTTAAAACCACCAAGCTTTCAGTAAAAAAGCATTGGTAGTTATGGACCTCATCTAAAGTGTCCCTTTTTTTTTAAGGTATCTACATTAAGGAGGTAGGGAAGTGGGCTCAGTCTTATAATGGGCTACCAATGAAGTGACCTCAAATTTATCCGGGGAGAATTTAATCTAAGAACTCTCACCTTACAAATGAAGAAGAATATCAATAGATCATAGTACTAAGGGCCAGTTTGGGATTGCTGTGCTTATTTTTAAAACTACTTATGTTGTGCTTTAAGAATAATCAGCTGTAAAATAAAGCAGCTGAGAGTTTGGTAAACTGTATTTTAAAAATTGTTGTGAGTATGAAAAGTAGTATAAAAGTGTTTGGTAAATAATAATGTAAGTTTGGTAACTCTGTATAATGACAAAAATAGACATAATGTGGAAAATACTTTTCTATTAACATTTTTGTTAAAAAGATGACTCACAAGTATATCTAATCTTTTTTCCTCCAAATTATTTTGACACATGCAGTTGCATTGCCAAAAGATAATTAAAAAAACAAATATTAAATAAATAAATTTTTCTTCAATGTCTTCAAACAATAATAACATAAAATAAGCATACATAAAAAAAATTATGAACGCATCAAACTTGCAGCAATGTTGTTCCTCAATGTCTCTATTTCTTGTGCTCCAGGTCCTTCAGTAATATGATATTCTTCTGGTTCTTCATCTGAGTCTGAGTCATCATCCAAGTCATCCTTCATGTTGTCAAAGTGATTATCACGTCTGGTATGCCTTCTTATATAATTGTGAAGCGTCATAGTTGCGATTATTATCTTTACTTGTTTCTTAAATGGGTAACTAGGCATGTCTCTTAAAATGTTCCACCTCTTTTTTCATACACCAAAAGTGCATTCAGTGACACTCCTAAGGGAAGAGTGTGTGTGGTTAAATACCTGTCTAAATCATGTTGGTTCTCTGCCCCTAAGAAAATTAGGAAGATGATACCTTTCACCTTTATAGGGTCCTAAATAGCCATTCATTTGTGGGTACCCAGCATCCACAAGATAATATTTTCCTGTAATGTTCAAAACATGCTACTATGATATAAAAAGAAATTATAAAAAGTGCCTAATCAAATGCACAATTGTATAGATATGCACAAGTTTGAGACATTACCATTAGGAGGCTTAGGAAAAATTAAAGCACCGTTTCATAAAACAGATAAGAATATTCTTGTATCATGTGCATGTTTGCATCAAAAAAATATAAGATAAACATGCCAATTCAAACATCACTACGAACAACTCTAACAGAAATTCGACTACTCTTGAAAAAAATAAATTAAATTCAATATATATGAGCATTTAGGTGATAATAGTAGAACAATTCACAGGCCATGAGCCCTTAAATATAAGTATCATATGGAAAAAGATTACTTGAAAGTTTAAACAAGAGCAATGCAATCCAAAACTAATAAATTAAGATGAAGAACTCCGTCAAAATCAATCGATTAAGATTATCAAATACACCAATCAGTTATAGAACACATCACCACAAAAAAGAAAAAAAATCATACACCAAAGATAAAGAAAAATAAATACTTTAATATGAAAACCATATAATTCAAAGCTTAATTTTGTACCTTTGAACAATCAATAGTTCGTGGAGCAACAAGG
Source organism: Crataegus laevigata (assembly GCA_963580275.1). Classification (NCBI taxonomy): domain Eukaryota; kingdom Viridiplantae; phylum Streptophyta; class Magnoliopsida; order Rosales; family Rosaceae; genus Crataegus; species Crataegus laevigata. The sequence continues at coordinate 28,284,475 of OY756950.1, read as the reverse complement.
AGAAGTTATGAGAAAGATGGAAGTATAAGGGTGAGGCTATGTAGATACGTGCATAAATATATAGCTAGGGTATTGTAGATGCAAATTTCCGACTTCTTCTTCTTGGAAAAAATTGCACCTACAAAACAATTAACACCTTAGGTCAAGGCTAAGAGCCTCACGGGCCCACGATGAATGGGGGGTGCTTTGGGCGAAGAACCTCCGATGCCAAAGTTAGAATTTAGAGAGAAAAAGTGTTTGGAGAGTTTTTGGGAGTTTTACAAGAGTGTGGAACCCCCCCCCCCTTTTTTTTTTAGAGAAAATGGGGTGATATATATAGGGCATGGCCGCTCCCCTTTAGAGAAAAGGTGGCCGGCCCTTTGGGGTATTTTTGTGTGAAATAGGTGATTTAATTGGCAATTAATGGATTAATTAGGTGATAAATCCATTAATTAGCCTAGAATGTTTTGAAGGTTATGGAATAAATACCTTATGGAGAATATAGGATGAGGATGGATGAAACAATTTTGAATTTGTTACCTATTTTGGGCACTTTTGGCTTGATTGAAGAATGATTGTCTACTGCTCGCGCGTAGGAAATCCAGTGTGTCTCGAGAGTAACTTTGTCATTTTTACCCAAAAATCCACATGTCGCCTTGCGATTATTTTTGGCTCCATAGGTATCAATCAGATTAGGGTATAATTTTAGCGCTTAAAATTCAGGGATAGATTGGGTCAGTTAGAAATATTGAAGAGGGTATTCTAAGCCTAGAAATTTTTCATTAAACCTCCGTGTTTTTTTTATTATTTTCTTAAAAAAAAAAAGTGACTTTAAAAAAGGTTGGTCTTTTTAGGCCCAAACTTTAAAAATAAGCAGGCCTCTAAATACTTACCAAACAGGTTTTGGGTGCTTCACTTTAAAGTGAAGCTTTTTTTTCTTTTTTTTTTTTTTTTTTTTTTGTAAAAAAAAATCCCAAACGGGAGCTAAGAGGCTTGATATAGTTAATTACAAAATTTGCGTACTCCCAAATAATCAATACCGTCGGATTCAAAGTGACTAAGTATATCGGAGTCTCAGATCCCTTTTAAAAATAAAATAGTTCATGTAAGTGTAACCTTCAATTATGAACAACAAATAAACGGATGAAATTGAAATAGTTTAATAACAATTTGACATGCTTAATTTTTCTAGTCCATTAAATTGATTAACTTTGTAATTTTGTCCCTATAGTACAATTTTACTTTCTAGTTTTGCCTTCACCGTCGAAGATGCTGTTAGATACACCAATACCCAATATAATAGAATGGCCTCTAAAATGTTGAGCTAGTGCATCTCCTACCTCTTCATCCGTAAAAGAAGGTTTTAGTTAAAATATTTTTTTGGGATTGGTATAAATATAAATATTTACTTTGATCCCTAACAATGAAAATTAATATAGATAGTCTTTGAACTCGTTCATCGTAAATCATCTTAGTTTTTTTTGTGTAAAAAATCTATCAATATTATCGTTAATGAAATGGTTGGTTTAATAAAAATATTCTTAAAAGAATAGTCACGTAATCGTTTACGTGACAATTTAACGAGATATTTATAGATTTTGCATAAAATAACTAAAATAATATAAAATGGACAAACTCAAAAATTACTTCTAATACTTTTCATTATCAGTTCAGCAATGGAAGACAATTTTTGTACGACGTGAAGCTAATGAAGTGGCTCACAGGTTAGCTCGATGGGATCTTTCTTTGACATACTCAGTTTTTTGGTTTTGAGGAACCTCCTGATTTTCTTGTTGATATCATTTTGGAGGATAATTTACTTTCTTCAGTTAGTTAATTTCTTGTTTCAGTTGGTGCATGACACTTTTTTCCCTTCATTCGGGATTTTTTCCCTCGGAAATATTTTTATTGAGACCCATTGTTAGCACACTTCTTCATTGTTTGTATGGTGTTTTCACCTCTTGAAATAAATATCGTAATTGATTTCAAAAAAAAAAAAACTGCAAAGATCATTTTGAAAAAAAATCTCCAAACTACAACAAACTTGTTATTTAAAGCATGTCAATTTTTAAAGTAAAGAAAAAAAACAGAAGAGCACGTCATTTTAAATAAGAAATGGAGTCCACCCAAATAAAGTAGGATTAAAAAAGGAGATTGTCATTTCAATGCTCAATTATTCCATGAGAACCAAAATCATGACCGAAAAGCCTTTTCACTTTCCCTTTTTTGTCCTTAGAATAATCAACTTGCAACTTATGCACTCTCCCACTAACATAATACACCCCCATGTGAGCACTGCCAAAAGGGTTGGAAAATCTAATCTGACTCACCCAACAAATCCCATGGACTCAACACCGCATGTTCTGTTTGTTCAATGCTAAAGACATGCATCACTGAATTATGGGCTCGTTTGAATGTACTTTTAAAATTGATGAAAATGTTTTTAGAAAAAATATTTTTGAGTTCTAAAAGTACTTTAAATGCTTCCTATACTTCTTCCAGAAAGAATTTTAAGTATTTTTTCAGGATTTACTTGCATTTTTACTAAAGATTAGTTCCAAAAACATTCTCACCAAAAGTATTTTCAGTTATTTTAAAAACACATCCAAACGAGCTCTATATTATTTAGTGATTTTTATTGGAAATTAATTGAATATACTTAGGCCATTTCCTACACATAGTCTTTGGGCCAAACTTAGTCTATTATGGGATTACACATTGTATGTGTCGAGAGTAAACTTAGTCTAATTATTTTAATTCAATTTTTGTTAGGCCTCAGTTAGAGATTGTTTTGTTATTTTTAAGGCTAAATTTAACCTAATACTCTTGGTTAGAGATGATCTTAGGGGTGTGCTATCCACACACCCTTTTTTACTTCTCACACACCCCTATTACTTTCTGTTCGTTAGATCTTCTTCAATTCATCCGATCCGACGGCCGGAATCCACAAAAGTGTGAGAGAAGTAAAAAGGAGTGTGGGGTGTGTGGATATCACACCCCATGATCTTATACAACTTATATAATAAACTACACTCAAATTCACTAATCCTATGATGTGACCTGCATGCTGCGGGAGTAGGTCCGCCTCAAAACTCATATAGAGTTAATACCCTTCTAACGAATAGTTGTGCCTTAGGGATGAATAGAATAGAATAAATTACACCATATCCCCTCAAGTTTGAGTTCTATTACAACCTCATACAACAGTTTTAAAACATTTTACTTTCATACCTCAAGTACTATTTTATTTCAATTTCATACCTCCGTTACATTTTCCATCCATTGAACCGTTAAATGATGACGTGACTGCCAAATGTGTGCCACATGGCAAAAAAAATTTTAAATTTTTTTTATAAAAAAAAAGGTAAATTACACCATACTCCCTCATGTTTGAGGTCTATTACAATTCCATACAACATTTTTAAAACATTTCACTTTCATACATCTAGTACCATTTGTCCTAACGTGGCTGCCACATTTGTGCTAACGTGACTGCCACGTGGCAAATTTTTTTTTTTTTTAAAACCTGAATCTTTTAATTATTAAAAAAAGGTTATTGTTATTGTTTGGGGTTTTGGTTCCACCCCCCACCACCCCCCCCCCGGGGCCGCCGCTTCCCCGCGCCTGCACCACACCCTTCTCTCTGCCCTCCCCACGCCCAAACCCAGCAACCTTATTTCTCCATCCCCTGCAGCAGACCCACTCCCCAAGTGACCCATAATAATAATAAATTATTTTTGTTAACACGTGGCAGCCACATTAGCACAAATGTGGCAGCCACATCAGCATTTAACAGGCTAATGGATGGAAAATCTAACGGAGGTGTTATTTTGAAATAAAATGGTACTGGATGTATGAAAGTGAAATGTTTAAAAGATGTTGTATGGAATTGTAATAGACCTCAAACTTGAGGGAGTATGGTGTAATTTACCTCTTTTTTTGTGTATAAATTCAGGGTTTTTTTATAAAAAATTTTAATTTTTTTTTTGCCACGTGGCACACATTTGGCAGCCACGTCAGCACTTAATGGTTCAATGGATGGAAATGTAACGGAGGTATGAAATTGAAATAATATAGTATTTGAGGTATGAAAGTGAAATGTTTTAAAGCTGTTGCATGAGGTTGTAATAGACCTCAAACCTGAGGGGGTATGGTGTAATTTACCCAATAGAATAATATGTATATAATATGAGTGTTATATTGAGTACCACAATGAATCCCATGTAAGCATAGTGGTGCAATGTAAATATACACATGAAACTAGTCTTGACCCATACGAGTATTATATTGGTGTAAGCATGTATGATGAGTAGATAAAATATGTATGATCATGCTGTCATTAATCCATAAATCCCAACATCATAAATAAAAAAAATTAAAAAAAAAAAACTTGTATTTGTAAGTAAAAACATGGCATGAGGTAAAAACTCTTCATCAAAGCAGTTATGAAAATATAACAATATAACATAGGTTTGAAAATAAAACCCACTCACTAATACATCGTCGAGTGTTATTAGATTACGAAAGCTCCGTCGTGTATGTCACCATCGAGATCACCGCCATTGGCAGTGCATTAGTCACCAGTGGTGTGGGAAATGCTGGGACTGGCAATGTACTCGTCGTTAACGATGTTGCACGTTCTAATGTACGCCATTAAAGATAACATAAGATGCATCCAGTTAACAAAATATTTCTTGTTTTCTTCACCTCCCTAGTTGCAGAGTTGCTGCTAGCCAACAAACGTTGAATATTTGGGTTTTTCGTCGAAATTTTTTAAAAATTGGTTAGTATCCAAAAGTCAACAAATTTTCAAAACCAGTTGAGGGGTGGGAATTTAAATCAATGGTAGAAGGGTTCGGGCCATGGCCTAGTTTCCTCAAATTTGTTTGCCCCGCTCATTTTGTGTTTAGATTTTTTTGGACCCGCCTTGTACTTGCTCCGACCCGTCCTAACTCGTGGGTCTAGGGCTCGTTCACCCAACCCTAATCTAACATAAATTCATACCACTTAAATGTTGATCGGGATATAGATGATAAAAGGGCCAAATTGCATTATAGTTACAATCAAGGTTTGAAAGAGTATCATGTTCACTTACACTTTTACTAATCCTGAAAGTCACGATATGCTGTTAATGTCACTCATGGTTTGTGAAATCACATTAATTAATTTCACTATCGGCTTTAGTTAGAACCTACGAAGTCACACACATATTATAAGTTCTGGTAAAGTTAGATTGACGATGATATGATACAATTATATGTAAATTATAATGGATTAGTTATTTGGGTGTAATATACATGGTTTGAATTAAATAGACATTGGTCCTAAGTCTCAAACCTAAAGCAGGTCAGTGATTAGGTTAGGCGCATTGAACAGGCTCATGCCGCACTAAACCTGGCGACGTATGGCTAAAAAGATATTGCTGGCCCATTTAAATTAACCACTTCATCATATGTTGCTAGATTTATCAATGTGGGTACTCTTATAGGCTCAACACTTGGGGAGTTTCACGTGATCAATCATGAAGAAAAAGATTTCAAGCAAAATGGAGAGTTTTCTAGACAATCAACTACTTGTATACATATGTAGAAGGTTTTCTAGCCTTTGGAGAGAAGGTTGTTAACGCAAGGCCCTTTTAAACCCGACGTGCCTAAAGCAACATCGACCTAATAGAAAGTCAAGGCCTAAAGAACTTGGAAGGACAAAGCCAAGTGCTTTAATAGCCCATGGCCTCCAAACTTCCTCACTTAATCCATCACTTTATATATACACATGATTTTCAGGTGTAATAGAAGGCTTATGTGGTAATGTCAAATTACGTCTTGCTCCGCCCATATGTTTTTTCTAACAACTCGTCCCTAATTTTACGATTTTATTAATTTTAAAAGAGTGCATTGATAAAAATGCCTTTAGAGGCGATGATGTTGACTTTCGTTGACCAGTGTATTGTGAGATGTATGAAACATAGTATATCCTTGTAGTGCTCATCACTATGAACACATAGGCGTAAGTGGAATCGAAATCGGAGCTACAATTAAAATTTTACAGAACTACGATCGTAAAAGGTGTTTAGTAATTTCACGTTTATGGGAGATAATTTGACTTTGTCTTTTGACCTTGGGTTGTGTGCCACATGGTGCCCACGCCATATTCCTCTACCTCTCTCTCGTGTCTCCCTATCTTTCGGGACTATCCCATTTTTTTCAAATCACCTCACCTCACTTCCTCCACTCATTGGCTGCAAACTCACCCTTATTCCCTCTAACCATCTCAACTCTCTCTCCTCTCCCGACTCCTCTTTCTTCCTTAGCTCTTTCATCCGCCTGCAACATTGACAGACCGTAAGGCAAGCTACCACTCACTATGATGGCGAGCCGACACCTTCACCATGTCTTCCTCCTCTAACACTGCTTCACTCTCCCTCATCTTAAACTCTCTCGCCTTCTGTGAAAACCAATGCAACCGTGCACTGCACCACCATCTTCTCTCCATACTCTAGCGAACCTCACGACCAAACAAGCACCATATTGTCACCATCAACCTCGCGGATGACCATCACCTTTGTACCCAGTTTGCTCAAAGCACCCAAGTGAGAAAAATATATCTGCACAGTGACTTATATCACTATTTACTCGTTTATCCAACCATGGTAAGCCTCGAGACCCTCAAATCCTTCTTATTTTGAAGCTCTTATGTTGTTTTAACCTTAAAATGAGTTTGGGAGACGATTTGATGCAAAACACGCACTAGGAGGATTTTTCTCGAGTTTTTCTAGTGACTAACCAGCCACCTTTGGGCCATTTTTCTAGCCAACACCGACGTTAACTTGGACCCACTTTAGTATGGTTTTGTTCTCTACATTTCTAACTTCAAAATGACTTTTGAATCATTTATTTTGGTGGAGAATCAAGCTTGATAGGAGCTCTAGAAGTCAAACCAAAAATCTGCAAAACGTGATGGTACTCGCAAGCACGTGGGCGCGCGTTGGTCGTCGGCACATGGCTGCTAATGCAGCCACTTGTGGCGTGGGGCAATTGGTGGCGGCACGTGCGGCGGCGTGTAAATGAACTCGAGGTCTATCTTTAGATTTCTCAATGTGCCGAATCTGAATCCGCCGTTCGTTTTCCAAAATTCGACCATTTTAAAATAGTTCATTTATTAGCTGTACTTTGTACAAAAATGTGTAATTACGTTAGTACACTATATTTACGTAAATGGTTTCGTTTCTAGGTGAAACACATCGCAAGGATCGTCGATGCCCGTGAGGCGAGTTCGACTTGACGACATGATTTGTGAGTGGGTCTTTTCTTTGATATATACATATATTTGTTTAGTTTCCATATACATATTTAATAATGAATTTTCTATATGATTACCGTAGTTAAATTAACATTTATAGAAAATGACGTAACGTTGAGAATTAGGAAATCACTATGAATCTTACGGAATGTCTTGATTAAATTTACATCTATGAATAAAATTATGTTGACTAGAACTATCGAATCAGTATGGCATGACTATATTTACCGGTGTTAGTACTCGCCCGGGCAAAGGCCAGTCTTTTATGTGTATATGCACATCACATCATACGCTCACTTTGGATCTATTGTAGGTGCTAGTCATATCCTAGATTGCTATGGGCAATTAAGACTCGTATATGCTGCGTATAGTGCCAATCTTCATGTGATATACTAGAGCGTATATCATTGTTACACCCAATCCTGTTCATGTCAGAATAACTCTACATGAACTCGTGTGTCAGCATGTGTCAATAAGCACTCGATATGACATGTTTGCTTATGCGAGATTATGTGGTTACGGATGACATGTGTTTACTTACGAAATATTGTGCTGTATTGAATTCTTGAGATATTGCAGGTTACAACAAGTATTTTCTTATTAAAAATTTAAAAAAAGCCCTTCAGTTCGTCTTTCCCCCTCTTCCTCCTCCTCCTCCTCTCTTCTCTCACATCTTCATCTTCTGCCCCCTGCAACCCAGAAAAAAAAATCCCTTCAGTTCGTCTTCCCCCTCCTCATCCCCTCTCTTCTCCCCCATCTTCATCTTCTTCCCCCGACCCCTACCTGCAACCTAGAAGGAAAAAAAAAACTAGATATCTGTCTTTTTGTGCCTTAAAAGAAAAGCTTTGGATTTACACTGCCTAATGAACTCCTCAAAGACCTTCTTAAACCCGAGCTTTTCCACGACTTCATCTTGCACCCCAGAAAACTCTACACACACACCCCCAAAATATACCCAAATTAAATCACAAAATTACAAAACAAGTATTGGGTATCTAGGGGTTTGACACGGAAATGCGGGGACTAAGTAAAGGGGGTGGCGACTGCAAGCGGTGAGAAGGAGGAGAAGCTTCTAGCGATGTTGGGGGCAGAGGAGGGGAGTAATCTGCTGGTGCGGCGGAGCAGGGAGCGTCTGCGGGAGTTGAGAATCGGACAGTGGCGGTGGTTTCTTGCATAAAAAACTGTGGAAGAAGAAGAAGAAGAGCGAAATGAGGGGAATGTGAGGCGGTGGGAGGAGCAGAAGGAGAATAAGAGGGTGGGTGCGGGGGAAAATGGGGTGGGGGTGAAGAGGAGAAAGGGCTCGGGGAAGGTGGGGGTGGGGTGAGATGGGGTGGGTTTTTGGATGGGAGGGGAGGTTAAGAGATTGGAGGAGATGGAGGTGGTGGGAGGCTTGGGAGGGAAAATAGGGGTGTGGAGAGGTTGCGGGGGTGGGTTCTGCGTTTTTTTAATTTTAAGATTCAAGTTTTTATAAAAAAAATTAAGAAATTAATTTTTTTTGTTAATTTTTTTTGTCACATGGCACACATCTAGCAGCCATGTAGCACAAATGTGGCAGCCACATCAGCGTTTAACAGATCAATGGATGAAAAATGTAACTTATGTATTATTTTGAAATAAAATAATAAGTGAGGTATGAAAGTGAAATGTTTTAAAAATGTTGTATGAGATTGTAATAGACTGAGATATTATGTAATTTATCCTTTATTTTTTGAATAAAAACACACATGACAATGAACTATTTTTGTGTACTTTGCTTTTCAAAAAGCAGATGCTCTAAAACGAGTCAATTCAAGTGCCGGGAGAAGACCGCCAATGAAACAGAGGAGGATTGTCTGCCCTCTTCCTTCTCGTGCTTTTTCGTCTCTTTTTGTTCGTGTGGTCACGGTTAAGTCATGTCAATATTTTATATTACTATTTATTTTTGTCTTATTATCTCTAAAAAAAATATAAAATGTTAACGTGACTTAATCGTAACCACACAAAACAGGAGAGCACGAAAAATCCCAATGAAACATTGAAATAGAATTTGACGGAAGCTTCAAGAAACAAGGACAAAAAGCTCCATTTGTGGGCCATTTAAAAGTCCATGGTTCTGTTCTGTCACTTCCTCTTACAAATAAAAAATAGTCCAATCATAAATTCATATAAAATCTACAACAAAACCAATAAAACAATCTTATAGAGAAATCCAACAAGTTACCGAATTGAAAATTAAATAATAAAAAAAGTAATGAATTACTGTAATTGTTTAATTTTTTTTAAATGAGAAATTTTAAATTTAATTTTCATTAAAAATGAATTTGAACAATATTATTAATAATTATTTTAAAGCTGAGTTTACTTATTTCTTAGTATAGATAAAATCGTTTGTTAAAAAAAATTCTTCTTTAGCTGATCGTGTTTTATTTTAATTGTTTATGTAATCAGAGTATAAGTATTTATTTTAATTATCTAAAGACATGGTCATTTTGGTCACCTGTTTGCTGGTACACAACAGATTCTTCAAGGGTTCAAGCAATAGAAGATTTCTTTCAGACCAAAAGAGACGAATAGAGTGGCACATCAGCTTGCACAGTTGAGTCTAACGCTTAACCGCCTAATTTCTTGGTTTGAAGAACTCTCTAATATTATTTCTGATTTCTTATTAGAGGATAGTCTTGAAAGTTAAGTTGGTGCGGGACACTTTTTTTTTCTTTGATTAAGTTAAAAGTCTTTGTAAGATTTTTTATTGAGACCCACTGTTAGAAAGTGATGGAATCCAACGGCGTGAAAGGAAGGGCAGAAAAGCTAGATGGCAGCAGTGAATAGAATTGTCCACAGTGAGTCTAAACTCTAAACCATGAGTCACAAAGTCAGTCAGCGAGCGTAGAAACTTTTGTCTGTTGCTCACTGCGTGGCAGCTTCACAAAGCCCAAGACGGTGTGGTGGTACAAGCACACCGTCACACGTGTGAACCGGTGAATCATCATTCAAAAGGGCAGACGGGTCAGCTGCCCGACACCCTCGGGCAGCAGCCGTGCGTAGAGGGAACAAAGACCTCGGAGAAAGAGCTGCAATGCACAATAAACAAATCCCAAGAAAAACGCTTTTTTTTTCTCTCTCTCTCAAAACACCACTTACCACGGCCCACGCCATCACCATAATGGGCCATGGGGCCCAGCGTAGATGGTTTTGTGGGGATGTGGGGACCCCAAGGAAAACGACAACGGTAGATGGGGATGGATGTGTGACGTCATTATTAAAGTGAGGAAAAAGGAGTTGGAGTGAGGGGCAAGGTGGGGAAAAGTGAAACCGTGGGTTTTGGAGGAGAGAGAAAGTGAATTGATGGTACTATGACTTGCATTTATGGCGCGTGAAGGGGACTTGCGCTGAAATACATATATGATTAAAGAATTTTTGCAATAAATAATCATTTGGGAATTCTAGATGTTTTAAACAAGACATTTATATACGCGTCTTGAGGTGTTTTACGGTATTTGTAAGTTAAAAGTTTTAGGATTAATTTTAGTTAAAGAAAAATTTGAACCACATTATTGTTAACTTATTGTAAAGTTAAACTTCATTCTCATAAGTGTAGATAACAAGAAGAAAAAAAATAAGCAGTGTGAAATTCTGCATAGCCCAAAAAAGGTGCATAAACAAAAGAAACTAAAATCATTAAACAAGGAAACTAAAATCATTAAAGTGATGAACAAAAATACAATCATTAAACAAAAGAAACTAAAAAAATAAGGTGGATGGAAGTTTATATTGGTTAACAAGGAACCTCACTTGTTTTTTCCTTTCCATTTCACGTAAATTACTCTCACCCACCAAATAAACAGATTGTACTTTATCTGAAGAAAAGCAGTACACATTTGATACTACACAAAGCAGAGTCGAGCTCTGTTTCTTTTATACTGGAAAAAAAAAATCAAAAGGTAAAAGTGGTTTGCCATGAGGCGATGTCGGAAGTCGCCAACAAAGACAAATGAAGTACAAAGGGCGGTGCGACCGTTACGTTGACGTGCAATGTACTGGCGCGTGGTACCGCCCCTTCTCCCTCCTCAGTTCCAATCCAACGGACGTTAGAAAGTATCATTGGGTGCGATTAGGTCGCGCGACGCGGGTCCCACTTGCTCAGAGCGCAAAACTGGAAAACCGTGAAAGATCTCGGACCCCGGATACGACAACACTCTCTTGATTTTTAACCCTCGTATTTCTCAAAAATACGAAACAGCCACTACCTCTTTGGCACGGCCCATTGGGGCCATGATGGCACACACGTAATTTATTTGGAGGATGAGGGTGAGAGTTTTGTGATTTAAATATTTGGAACTTAGGGAATGCAGGTATTTTGGGCCAATGGATTCAATATCACGGATTTCACAAATCTGCCGTTTGTTTATTGTTTGTTGTTTACATCTCTTTCTCTCTCTAGACTTTCTCTCTCTCCTCCCACACCAACTCTCGTTTTAAAAAGGCTCCACCTTCTCCTCATGAACCATATCTCTCTCTGTTTCTCCGTTTCATTCTCTCTCCTCCCAAACGCATTCCAGCACTGAGATCATCAGAACTTCAGAGGAAATGGAATCAGTTTCCGGCGCTGCAAGGCGGCCTTGTTTCATCGAGGAGGACGATGGGTTGGCCTCGCTGGCTGATATGGAAGCCGGGTTTTCCGGGTCCAACCACCCCTTTTTTTCAAGGCCGATGTGTTTCGCGAGGCGGAGTGGCAGCTTCAGAAACGTTTCTCCCGCCATGGCTTCGTTTGCTTCGTCGTCTTCTTTTTCGCCGAGATCTGGGAGGTTCTGTGACGCCAGGTTTGAGGAGCACCACCAGCCCCATTTCTTGGATGCTTGTTTCCTATGCAAGAAACCACTCGGTGATAACAGAGACATCTTCATGTACAGGTTGGTTGATTACCCACTTCAAATCCATTGCTCAATTCTTTTTTTTTTCTTTTCAAAATTTGGCGATTCTGGTTGAATTTTGTGAGCAAAAAAATTTGTGGGTTCGTGGAAATTTGAACATTTCTCCCGGAAAATAAGAGAAAGATCCCACCTTTTCTTTCCTCCACAGCCAAACAGAAAATTGGGTGGATCTGAAAAAAACCGTTGTTTTAGTTTTGATTTAAGTTTTCTGGATGCGGGTTATTTAGATTTGGAAGAAATGGAAGTGGGTTTGTTGTTTTCGGTAAATAATAAAATGGTTGTTGGATTCTGAATTGCTGTATGATTTTGTTTAATATTTGCAGAGGTGACACTCCGTTCTGCAGTGAGCAGTGCAGAGATGAGCAGATAGAAATAGACGAGGCGAAGGAGAAGAACTGGAACCTCTCTTCCTCCATGAAAGCGCTGAGAAAAAGAGAGCAACGGAAATCAAACAACTCAGCCAACACCGCCACCGCACAGGATTATCCTGTCCATACGGGCACAGTGGCAGCCGCTTAGAAATCAAATGAGAAATCATACATATATATATGTAAAGGAAAAAACAAAAAAAGACTTGAGTAAGAAGGAGAGAGATTGAAATCTATATCCAAGGAAGTTAAAGCCAAGGAGAGAAGTAGTGCAAGTGCAAGACCACCTTTTTCTGAGGGATTGTGAATGTGATGACTGTGAGTTTGAATGTTTTATACATAAGATCAAAGAGTGTGTGTGATCTTTTAGCTCTATGAGATGGCTTCTTTTTTTGGGTTTTTTCCCCTCTTTAATCTAGAATTTTTTGGTTATGTATAATATTTTATATATAATATGTAATATATATTTTTCATTCCCCTAAATGTAATGCAAATGCAAGCAAAAGCTTCAGCTTTACAATGGAGAAGAAAAGGAAAAAATAAAAAATAAAAAATGGCAGAAAAGGAAATGTCTTTTTTAATTTTGCGTGGTTGTATGTTTGGTGAAGAATATCAAATCTAAATCTATGTTTTTGGAGTCTGCTACGAATGTGTAATTTTTTGGAAGGGACGATGGCCGCAAATACGACGAGGGGATTCCTTTTCGGTTGCTGTGCTTGTGACGTAGGCAACTCAACTTGGATCGCTTTTTGAGAAGATTTTTGTAATGATGTATTGTTGCTTACCATCAAAGTTAACACATACAGTACAGCACAAGGAACTGCGGAAGAGAACCAGCTCATTCAACTAGATTCTTCCATGATGTCTGGGGATTCCTCAAACGACGATCGAGAGCGACTCCGTGGAGAGCTTTGCGAGCAAGACAATGAGCCGTCTCGTTTGCTTGGCCGCGCACATGGGGGCGGACATTGCTCCAGATTTGAGATAGCAGGACTTTGGCAGCCTCCACAATATTAGACATATTTGGTAGAACGCCCCTGAATTGCTGTAATGATCTGGAGTGAATCACACTCAAAATGGTATTTTGCAATGTAATCCCCTTACCCCAACGCCAAAGCCAGCTCATTTGTGAAGAAAGTTGAGGTTCTATGACAAAACTAATTGGCAATATAAAAAGTAGTCAAATTTACTTATAAGTTTATGCAAAATCTCTTCTTCCATTAATACCGGATTCATTTTCAACTCTCTGGCTGCCAACGCCATGATTTGCAATGGCCAAAGAACATTTTCAAAACAACGCCCAGTGCTAAAGTCCCCTGCAACGCCTTGAAATTTTGGATGTTGAGAAGGTAAGCTAAATACAACGCCCAGTGCTTCATTGAGCTCACAGATATTCCACGTGGTGTGTGACCAATTGGTGTCGAAACCCAAGCACGGATAGAAAAATGGCAGTTCCGCATAAGATGTAGTATTGGTTCACCATGCACAAACCTTCACGAGAACACGAGCAGGAAGGTTGTCGTTGCAAATTCGCCATGCACAAACCTTCACGGGAGCACGAGCATCCCACGGTTTCTTCCATCGGATTGATTAAGGGTCAGGGTTAGACGAGAATATAACATTGCGCTTATTGTGGATCAAATCCAACGCAACATGATAGGCACTCTTTACTGAGAATAGGCCCTTTTTTTTTATCATAATGCCATACAAGTTTGTACTCTGAATTTCGGAAGCTCAGCGGTATGATATGGATTGAATAAGATCAGTTTCCATCTCAGACAACAAAGAGCGACCAAGGGGGAGACTAACTAGAAGACTTAAAGGCTGTCTGGATCCGGACCCAACGATCTTTCCATATTCTAATCTAACATTTAATCTAATAAATTTATCATTTGACAAAACGAAAAAAAAAAAAAAAGAATAAAAATCTTCTCTCTGTTGCCTACAAGCAATCTTCAACCTTTTGCAATGACCTCCCTAGTTGCACATATGCTTTTCCTTATTTGTCAGCTGGGCTTCCAAAAAACGGGTGTTAGGGTGGTATTTTGCCACCAATGAATTGGGCTCTTGAATGAGCCTCCAGCCTTGTTTAGCTGGTAAAGCCCAAAGCCAAATTAAATGCTCCCAACCCTCCTCCTTCCTTTGGCATATATATACACAATTTGTGCTATGATTTCCATCATCCGTTCCGTTCCACTAGAACTTTGCTAATAGTCGATTTAGGTTTGGCATAAATATTGAGGTAGAAGGAAACAACTCAATGTGTACAGCGGGATGACTTGCGCCACTACTTTGACTAGAAGTTTCCTGCTAGTAGTACTTAATAGTTTGCCCTTTCAACTTTGGAGTCGCTTCCAGAGGCGTTCTTTGATATCATATGACCAAAACAAACACCTTGATTTCGACCAACCAACATCGGGAAGCCCAGGTATTACTCGTGCCTATTGGCCTAGAGGCCCAATACTAACTCAAGGTTTAAAACATATTATTTTGATTAATTAACATATTGATTATTTGTTTGCATGGAATTTACCCTTACCATGTTTTCTTCTCCTTTGAATATAGGGCTCGGTTCTGATCATAAATATGAAGTTTCGTAAAATGATCATGTAGCGAATTGAGATGAAACTCCTCCTCATTCATTGAGGAGCCAAATTAATACCTATTGAATTTTAACGAAAACATCCACATCGATTAACATGTGAGAGGGCGAGATGGCGTGTAATGCTTTTTAATGCATGGACACTTTTGAGGAGCTCCACCCCTATACCCAACAAGGGGTGGGCACTGTCTGGTTTGGTCCGGTTCCACCCTCAGACTGGAATCAGAACTGAAAAATATTAACGGTTCGATACGGTTTCGCTTAAATTTGTTACTAAACCGTACGGTTCGGTTCATGCCGGTCTAATTGATCTAACCAAAATTATATGTATGTATGTATATATATATATATATATATATATATATATATATATATATATATACATATATATATATATTCTCAAAATTTCTACTTCCAATGCCAAACACATACTTCAACCACAAATTCAAGCAAATTTGAGTTCCCACTACTAGATCTACAAGATTTGTGACTAGAAGATAGAAATTGTACTTATAAATATAAATAAAAAATAATAATTTATATTAAAAATGATTCGGTCTGGTTCTAGTACTTCTAAACCAGAACTAGAACCGATTTTGACTTTTTTAGTCAATGCAGTTTTTTAAGGTTATTCAATTAAGCAACCAATGCTCGAGTATACACCTAAGTGGATCTAACATCATGTTGACATCATCGTGATGTCAAACACGTGGAATCACCCGATTTTCTTCGAGAGAGGTAGAGGAGACGGAAGAGGGGAAGATAAGGGCAGAGAGTCGGGTCATAATTACATTTTGGTTCATCGAGTGCTACCGCGACGGTGGTCCAAGAGTGGAGTCTTGAGAGCTGGGCTTGGACCTACATTTGGGCCTCGAGAAGGAGGTCAAGGCGCTTTCAAAGATAGGAGGCGCATACGCTCAAGGTGCTAGTGAAGTCGAAAATGTGCTTCTTGCACCTTATCTAAGAGTTATTATCCAAACCCGCCAAATCAAATTCTCACTTGAAATGTGGATATGTAAGAAATGGGTATGCAGAGAAATTTTAGGAATTTTTATGGCATTTTAGAGGGAAAATAGGGTGTTTTATTGCTGGGTGTAAAATTGAAAGGGATGTTCTACATAAATTAGGATAATCTACATCAATTTTATTTTCAAAAAAGTTACCCAAAAAAAAGGCTAAAATCATTATATAATAATTTCGGGCTAAAATTTTATGTCTTAATTTTTAAGCTTTATCCCCAAGGTTTAGAGATGGTCTTAGCTCACTCCCTCACCTTTTAGACCATCTCCTACCCTTGGCCTAAAATCTAAAAATTTTAGCCCAAAAAATTTAGGTTTTAACCAAGAAACAGTTTTTTTCTACTCCAACCCTTTTAGTCTAAAATTTTAGCCCCAAATTATTAAGAATGAATTGAGGCTATTTTTTTTAAATTAACTTTTAAAAAAAATTATTTAGACTATCTTAAATTAATTTAATGAACATTTTAATCTAAAAGTATTTAAATTTCAATCAACATTGAAAAATCACTAAACTGACACATGAAACTCATGAAACACTTTAGAAGAACATGAAACACACAATAGATGTGTCTAAACACAAGACACATAAGCAAACACATGGTTTTGGAAGATGGTAGAAAGAAAAATTGGAAGAATTGTAGGGAAAAAGTGAGTTTTGTGTGTATGTTTCAACAAATATATAGGTATATATGGAGTTTTAGGGTGAATTTTGAGTTAAATAATTTTTTATAATTATTTAACCGTTGAGTTTAAATTTGGGCAATTAGATTTTATTTTTACCATTAGATTTGATCATATTCGATCTTAGTTGTTGGATTCAATAAATTATAAATAAAAAAAAATATTAACTAAATTATATATGGACCGTTGGATAACCAACAACCAGTTTGAATGCGAGCCGTTGATTAACCAAAAGAGTCGTTGGGTTTATTGGCAAACAAAAGGGAGACACACCGATGTGGGTGGAGACTTCACCACTAATCTTGGACTAAATCTGGCTTTTTTTTTTTTTTTAGGTTTTAGGTTTTAGGTCCAAATTAGAACTTGAGTTGGAATGGATTGGGAGGAGAATAGAAAGGGAATTATAGGTTTTAGGCCATGGGTTGGAGTTGGCCTTAGACATACTCCAACCCTATGAGTAAAACTCAAATTTTAGGTTCTAAACTTACCCTAACTTGCTCCAACCTTGGGGCAAATATGAATTAAAACTCAAAACTTATTTCTGGGCTAAATTTCGCCCATGATTCCCCATGGGTTAGTGGGACTGGTCCACCATATATGTGTGTGTGTGTATATATATATATATATTTTAGTTTTACATTTATAAATTCAATGAATATAACGGTTAAGATCTAATTTGATGAAATCCAACAGTAAAAAAAATCTAACGGTCCAAATTTAAATCCAACGGTTAAAGTAATTAAAAAAATGCTTTTATGCGTTTCATATTCTTTCATAGTGTTTCACGGGTTTCATTGTGACAGCCCGTTCCGGAATAAAGTATCAATGGCGTGAATTGACGTTTTTACCCTTGTTCGTTCGTGGAAGTGTGTGTGTGGTTGGGCCACGTTTTGTACCCATTGGTTTTTTCCATATTTTTGGACTTGTTTCTTGTCTTCCTTAAGTTGGACCAATGAGAACTTGGTTTGGTTTAGTTGTGATTAGATAAACTTATACACACACACACACACACACACTTGCACACGTGCATCATCCTTTCCATTTACTATTTTTATCTCTCTCCCTCTCTCTCGAAGATTCACCCATTTCCGTACAAATTGTACAGTCAACTTCTAAACCCTTTCAAAGCCTCACGGATCGACCTATTTGAGACCGTGTTTGAGTTCCTTGTAAACTTAGGATCTCAACCATACCTTTGATTGAGTGAAAAACCTTCGAAAACCCGAAATCTGTGAAACTCTGTCGAGGGCACTGTTCACGTATTCGTGATCCAGGAAGTTTTAGGAGATTTCAAGATCATAGTGAGCTTCTAGACATCTTCATGAAGATCGGGGAGTATTGTTGATGTGTTTTGGACATCGGGAAGGTTAGTTTCGAAGGTTGACAAGATTTTACGAGTTTTGTTCGGCGAGATTCCGTCGTTATTGAGGCTTAAAAGTGGTAAGGATGTGTTTTTCTCATCCTAAGCTTCATTTTTGGTGTTAATTTCATGAAAATTGGTCGAAAAATGAATGAGAAATCCAAGTTTAAAGATTTTCCAGTTTCCGGCGATTGCAGCAATTGCCGGAGGAGAATGAGAATATTCCGTCAATTTTGACGGAATATTCTTAACGGAGTTAATGGTGTTAGGTTAGATTTGACGGAATATTCCAGTTTTCAATGGAATATTCCTTAACGGCGTTAACTGTACCGTTCGTGTGCCAGTCACGTGCTTGCGCGTAGGCGTGAAGGCGCTTGAGTGACCAGAATTTTTTTTCTAAAAATATGGGGGTGTTCGTGGGATTGAGTAGAGCATGTTGGTATATTCAAACACCCCAATTGAGCAATGTATGAGAAGTTATTACCTAAGGTTGGTTATGTATTTTTAATTGGTGGTTTTGTAGTTATTTTGCATATAGGTGAGACCTATCTAGAGGACGAGCGCAGCTACGCCAGGCTCGGGGGCTATGATCCTTCTACTTATCAGTGAGTGGGCTTTGTTTTCAGTATGTATTTATATTTGATATTTCCCATAATTACGTTTTTTAATGGTTTTATAATTGAAATGTTGTGTCGAATATCGTTGATAGTATTATTGTGATTATATTGGTTATGCTTTGGCGTCGCAGACGCTCAGGTAAGTCAGGTAAGTATATTTGCTAGTGATAGTTGTGATGATGATGAGATTGTGATATAGCTCATAATCCTGCACCCCGATGTTTGTGCTCTGCTAGAGTAGGGCCTAGCCTTCACGTGATCATTCACCTCCCACACCGTATGCTCACCTTGGATCCAAGGCAAGTGCCAGCTTGTCGTACATACCACTATAGGTGGTTCCGACTCGTAGCTGACTTGCGATACGTCGCATAGCCTTCACGTGATCGTAGCACTGAGCGTAATATTATACACCCAGCCTGTCGTGCAAACCATTATAGGTGGTTTCGACTCATGTGCAGAATATTGGTTGAGGAGCTATAGATTCAGCCGTACAGGTCACGTTAGGTGACTCTGGCCTACGTACTGATATTGCCGGCATATTATGATTCGATTTGTCTCGCCTGCTTGATGTTTATATTATTTAATGTGATATTATGACATGGCATACTTGAGAGTTATCGTTTTCCAGCATGATTTGGTATGTGAGTACGTAAGATATTTTCTGGGAAAGTATACTTGTTTTACGGAGAGCGGTTATTACTTTGAACTTGAAATGGTTTTGGAAAAGCTTTATTTTTTGCCCACTCATGTTTTCTGTTTTACGCCCCTCTAGGTTTTAGGTAGCAGTGACGTTGGTGGCGAACGAGGCATCAAGGCAATTCTGACAGAGCACCATTCATGTAGGATTTTCTGGCTATCGTTTATTTAGTTCTCGTTTATTCTGGACTGCACCTAGGATACTTGAACTCTGATGTTGTGTTTCATGCTTTCGTTTTCATCACTCTCACTTACTTATCTTTTATTGTAAATTATTCTGCTTGGTTTTATTTCCTCACATTTTCACTCTAGTATTTTCGCATAGAGCACTTGGCTACGTCACTCGCACGTGATGGCCAGCACACCTCGATTTTAGGTCGGGGTATGTCAACTCGTCCCTAGTTCTACGATTTTATAAATTTTAAAAGTGTGAATTGACAAAAATGCCCCTAGAGGCAAGGATTTTGACTTGCGTTGACCATTGTCTAGAGAAACATATGACTCATTCCTTTACCATGTCATCGTAGAGCATGTCACTATGAACATGTAGACTCAAACGAAATCAAAATTGGAACTATGTGTAAAATTTTACTGAACTACGAAACTTGAGGGTGTTTTATGAAATTTGAATTTTTGGGTATTTTATTATTTTAATATCTTCTAAGTGGATATTTTAAATATTTTATAATTTTTCTAGCTGGTGGGGCCCATACCCACACAAGCTGTCCATAATTTTCTTGCCAGTTACCTTCTCCCTCTCTCTACTTTCAGACTCTCTATATTCACTTAGTCTTCTCCCAGCTTTCCTCCTTCTGCAACAACAACAACGACACCGGACCATCTTTCGCGATCATCTCCGGCGAGCTCCGCCAAGCCACCACCTAGGTTCCCTCTTTCCTTATTTCTTTTGTTAATTCTCTTTTTCTCTCTTTCAACATTTGGTTGGGAGTTGAGCTCCTTTTGAATCCAAGAGGATTCCGGCGACAATATGACAAATTCGACCAATAAAACATCTCGGAGAAAACTAGTTTCCAGTTTCCAGCTAAGCCCGCATGGTTGTAGGCCGTTTTACGACCAACTCCAGCCACAACTCCGTCTATTATTGGTGCGATTATTATCAGTGACTTCGGCTATTCTAGTTCGAACGGGTTCGACTTATCGACCTTTTAGAATGACATTTTGGCGACCGCCTCTGGATTAAACAAAGAACCTCCCTGCCAAGGAAATATGTAGATTTGAGACAAGTTGATGGCCCTGAAGCAGGGATACCATATCGATAGTTGTGCATCATGTGCGATTTATCTACCGATCAATTTCATTACCATCTAGTCATTTCTACCAACCACTCCAAGTTAGGATTCAAGAATAGTTTTGATTCTTTGGCAGCATTCGTTAGTACACCATCTATTAGAATTCCTACGAAGTTTACTTTGTCAAGATTCCATCATTGTCTTGAGTAACAACTTGGTGCTAAAGTGGTAACACTTAACGGAAGAACATTTTGGGGATAGCCACTTTTAGTCCCCGATAGCACTAATCTTTTCAAACACATTAGTGATCATTTCGGATCTTCAAGAGGAAGATTGACTCATATTTATGTGACGACCCATCCTGAATTATTATATTTTTTTCTCCCCGAGTATGTAAAATGACGATATTGCCCTCGTTGGTTTAGTGACGTGGATGTACATATGCATTTCTAAATTATTTTCTTGCTAACGTAATTAAATCATACTTGACGTCACGAGCGCGTTGACGCAAGTAAGGGCCGAATCAGATTTGTAACGAAAAAGTTACGAACATTTAAAGTGTAATTGGGTCAAAATAAGAAACCAATCACTTTAATTCCTATTATTCCTAAACCAATCACATTAGTTCCTGTTTTCTTGGACCCAATTAGTTATTTGGGTTATTATTTCTTTGGACCAATTGTTTAAGCCTTAAATCCCATGGCCCAATCAGAAAACTTTTTCTTTTACCCAATCCCTTAACATACACGCGCGTGCGCGCACACACACACACACACATGTATACCTTCATTCTCTCCCTCATCTTCTCGACTCTTATTCATCCATACAACCGAGATACCACTACACTCAAACCATACCAAAACATCACGGATCAAGTCCATGAACACCACCACCATCTTCCTCACGACCTCACAAACTTATCCACACCATTAGGTCAAAGAACGGACGTCCAAAACACAAGAAACCAGAGCTCTAGCGAAGGGTTCAGTTTCTTCTGATGCGATTATGAATGATTACAGGGTTT
This sequence comes from Crataegus laevigata, assembly GCA_963580275.1. Lineage (NCBI taxonomy): Eukaryota > Viridiplantae > Streptophyta > Magnoliopsida > Rosales > Rosaceae > Crataegus > Crataegus laevigata. The sequence continues at coordinate 28,262,670 of OY756950.1, read as the reverse complement.
TGAGGCTTAGAAAGGTACCCACACAATTTCCCTAGCATTTTAGACTAGTTTTGAAGAAGTTTGAACGTTGGAATAAACATGATCGTGGGATTACATTGTTGGCTGGTTTTTCCACGATTTATTTCGACTGTTATGAAAAAGTTATAAGCTTTAGAAAATTTTCCAGTTTTCGGCAAGTTCAGATAGCGGCAGCGGATGGTGGAGTCCGGCGAAGTCCACCGGAGAAGAAATTGTATATTCTGTTAAAGTTAATGAAATATTCTAGGGGCGTTAAGGTACCGTCAGTTATCTTTAATTGAATATTCCTAACGCAGTCAGTCATATGGGTTGCACGTGCCTGCGCGTGTGATGTCCAAATTTTTTTCTAAAAATATAGGGATGTTCGTATTGTCGAGTAGGTCGCATTAATGTATTCAAACACCCCAATTGAACAATGTATAAGAAGTTAATACTAGGTTTTGTTTATGTGCTATCGAATTAATGTTAAAATAGTTATTTCGCATATAGGTAAGACGTACCCTGAGGACGAGCGTGGATTGGCGAGGCTAGGGGGCTACGATCCTGCTACTTATCAGTGAGTGTGTTTTTGGTTTTCTATATATATATATATATGCTTATTGATTCCCAGAAATCATTTTTAAATGAACTTATGTTTTAAATACCATGTCATGAATGCATTACATTCTTAGTATTGCATTAGTATAGTTATGAATTATATTGAATGACGCTGCGGAGGCTCAGGTAAGCTTCAAGTGAGTACACTATGATGGTATTGGTTGCATTGTATATTGTTATGCATTCAGAGCTCATTATTCTGCACCCATGTGTTAGTGCTCTTGCCCGAGGCTAGGGCACAGCCTTCACGTGATTGTTCACCTCCCGCACCGCACGCTCACCTTGGATCCAAGTCTGGTGCCAGCCTGTTGTACAGACCAGATCAGGTGGTTCTGACTCATAGGTGACCCGCGATTCATCGCACAGCTTTCACGTGATCGTAGCACTTGAGCGTACTTACTTACACCCAGCCTGTCGTACAGACCACAATAAGTGGTTCCAACTTATGTGTAAGCATAGGTTGATGAGCTATAGGTTTAGCCGTACAGGTCACATTAGGTGACTCCGACTGGCATATTATTTTACATTGATCGTATCACCTGACTTACACATTTTATTGCTGAACATCTTGACATGGCAGACCTCTGTTTTCACTGCTTCTAAGCATTGTTTTTATTTATGTACGTATCATTATTATTATTTTCTGGGAAACTATATGGTTTTTACAGTGAGGGGTTAATATGTTTAGAAAGATAACTATGTTTCCAAAAGCTTTGTTTTTGCCCACTCACGTTTTTGGTTTTGCGCTCCCCCAGGTCCTAGCTAGTTGTTCGTGTCTGTGGCTCACAAGGACTCTCCGACGGTTGTGACAGTCTTCCAAATAAATGTAGGAATCTTTTTCCTGTTCTGTATAATTAGTACTTAATCTGCTGGATTGCACTTATGTTACCTATGTTATGAGACACTTGTATCTTTGCTTGAACACTTCCACACACTTATACTTTATTTATAGTGTAAATTAGTTAGTTTTGGTTTTTATGCACTCACATTTTCACACATTATCATTTTTGTTGCGCATATGGCTACGTTACCTTCACGTGATAGCCAAAATGCCTCGATTTAGGTCGAGGCGTGTCATTTTGGTATCAGAGCCTAGGTTTGGTAGTCATGTGTATTTTGTTGGTGTTCTAATCACTTTGATCTCTTATGTCAGAACCATGCCGCCTCGTATTGATCCACGTACTTCCTCTGAGTCTGGATTTCCTGATTTTGGTCAGTTGGGCGAAGCTATTGCTCACGCCATACAGTCCTCACTTTGTCCTCCTCAAAGGACTACTCTTGAAACCATATCTCACCTCCAGATTAATAATTCTTGGGTAATGAAGGAGTTGAGAAAGCTAAGATGTGGCTCGATCACCTTGACAAGACTTATATTTTAGCCAAAGGATTGGAGATGGTCTTAGTGTAGATCATATTGTTTATTTTAGAATAAAAAAAAGAAAAAGACAGTGATCTCATACATTGAGTCCAAACTAGTGTTTAATTTTTTTGTATTACGATTGATATTTTCGTGAAAATATCCAAAAAAATCATAAAAGAGGGGTGAAATCTAAACTTCACATGCTATCAAAGAAACTTTAAGTTTAGGTTAAAATGACAGATATTGTCGATAATTCTGACACATCTGTTAAATATTAGAGAAACACTTATATTTCGTCCAAACTAATGTTTGACAATATCTAAAGTTTCATTTTAAATTTCAATCAAAAGAAGCCGATATCGTTATTAGTATTTAATATATCCTTGACATTTCCCAACGATCTTCTCATATTCTAATTTAACATTTAATCTAACAAATTTATCGTTTGATAAAAAAGAAAAAAAGAAAGAACAAAAATCTTCTCTCTGTTGCCTGCAAGCAATCCGGAACCTTTTGCAATGACCTCCCTAGCTGCGCATATGCTTTTCCTTATTTGTCGGCTGGGCTTCCAAAATTTTACATATAGATTTTCAGATATTTTAAGCACTCCAAAACCAAGACAGGGAACGAAAACGATGCGGAAAAGGATTATTTCCTAATCTCTTTTAACTATATTACAAAATTAAGGAATTTAGAGTCTTAAAATTTAATTCAACGGATAAAGCTATTATAATTTTTAAAAGGATCCGATATGAATTAAGTGGAAAGAATATGAATTAAATTTTAAGAGTTCCAATCTATAGATTAAGCGGAAAGGACCAGACCGTTTGCGCCTTTAATCGCGTGGAGCCCGCCACGCAGACCATAGAGAGGCGCCAATCGACATGACTTTGATAAAGCATACACCGCCAAAGACCCACACTCAACCAACAGTCCACCCTCAGAATCGGACGCTTTCCCGCCACGTAAGATCACAGAACCCTTCCGCACACATGGCTACATTGCACTGGTCAGACCACAATAACAATCCGTTCTGCGCAACAGAGAATCGATGATCCGGGCCGCATTTTCCAGTGGTATAAGTACGTAGCGTCGTCTGGAAGCCAACACTTTGCGATTTCTTCCGATTTCAGTCGGTCGGAATGAGATAGCGATTTGGGAGGAAGATTGGACCGGCGAAGAGAAGATGTTGGAGGATCAGGTGGCGAACCTCCTAGAGAGGTACTTGGGGGACTACGTGAGGGGGCTCAACAAGAAGGCCCTCAAGATCAGTGTCTGGCGAGGTTCGTTCGTTCCTTCCTTCCTTGGACATGCTTCCTTTTGCTCCTGCTTCTTCTTCTATTTGGTTTTCCTGATTCTTCACTTTCCTTTGCAAATTGCAAGGGGTTTTACTTTTGTGCTTTGATTGTTTTTATTTACTGAATTTTTGAGTTTTCTGTGGATTGAATTGGGAATTGTTTGGAGTGATGCGTTTTGAGTGGTGTCGATTAATGCTAGGGTTTTAGGGGAGGTTGGTTGCCAATGGCAGGTTTGGAGGCAGGGGTTTGTAGTACAGTGACACTCTACTAGCTACTTGGGGTCGGTTGCCAACTTGCCACTGCCAACAGGGAAAAAAGAGAAATAGGTTTGCAAGTGTCAATGACATTGTGCCAACTTTGTCCATTTCGTCGTTGAAGAAAATGGTTTAGCCGTTTGGGGTACAATGATGATCATTTCTGTGTTTGTCAGAAGCACTGTGTCCATCTATTCATTTTACTAAATTTAAATGGCTACATGGTTTTCAGTTTGGTTACCATTGTAGTGAAAATGAAAGGGACCTGAGAGATGTAGAGTTCGGATACAGGACTGTTCAGAGACCATGGTTTTCCCTGTTACATTGTCTGTGTGGAAAGCTGTACTGTCTTAGAGTCTTGTTCTTGTCGTCTGTTCTATTTAGCTGTAGTTTGCTTTGAGAATGGCTTCTATCTTGGAGAGCTGTAATCCGATATAATCTAGCTTTTAAAGCTATATTGTTATGACTAATTTTGGTTTTTTAAGCTCGGTGTAGTAAGTTGAATTAATGTTCTCTTCTATTCTACTCATGGTGGATTACTCATCCACTTTACTGTACATTTTTTCTCATGTATTGCACTTTCATCTTTTCATTTCAAAAAGAGAGAAAAAAAAAACACTTATTACAATAGAGCTTGAGAACCTTATTACGTATTTCTTGCTAAATGTGAAATAGGTGATGTGGAGCTAAAAAATATGCAGCTGAAGCCTGAGGCACTCAATGCACTAAAATTACCAGTGAAGGTTAAGGCAGGATTTCTTGGATCAGTGAAACTTAAGGTGCGAGACTAACATCAATATTTATGATTTTGTTGATTTTTTTTGTTTATTTGAATGTTGATCAGCTCTGTTTTGGACAATACGTGAGAAATTTGACTTCATTCTAATAATGGTCTGTATTATGTTTGGAAGTCTCATACAATTGCCTTGGATCTATCTCATAATAAAATTGAACTCATGTATATCATTTACTGGCTTTACAAGATAAAATTACTGATATGTGGAAAGTTTATCATTGCCTTGGTCACATAATAAAAATGATCCTGTTTATATTAACTTCGGTGGTTGTACAAGGCATACAACAACAACAACCAAGCCTTATCCCATTAAGTGGGGTTGGCTATATGAATCTTAGAACGCCAATGCGCTTAGGTTTTTCTCCATGTCTTCTGTTAATTCCAAGTACTCCATATCTTTTCTTAAAGTCTCTTTCCAATGCTTCCTAGGTCTTCCTCTAACCCTTTTGCCTTGAGCCTTCTTCTCATTGTTGCATCTTCTAACCAAAACATCTGTAGGTCTTCGGTTCATGTGTCCAAACTACCTTAAACCAATTCTCTCAACTTATCTTCATTTGTGGCACTCTACTTTACCTCAGATACCTCGTTCTTAATCCTATTCTTTCTCATGTGCCCACACATTCAACGAAGCATTCTCATCTCCACTACTCATTTTTTGCACAAGATGATTTTTGACCGCCCAACATTCCATGCCATTAATGTTGGCCTTATTGCCGTCCTATAAAATTTTCCCTTAAGTGGGATACGACGATCGCACAACACACCCAGCGCACTCTTCCAGTTCATCCATCCAGCTTGTATTTGTGGTTGAGATCTTCATCTAATTCTCCTTTCTTTTGCAAGATAGATCCAAGATAGCGAAAGTGTTCACACTTTGGTATTTAATGATCTTTAATCCGCACTCCTATCTCATTTGGATCCATTTCCACTCAATTTGCACTCCATATACTTTGTCTTTGACCTACATAGGCCAAGACCTTTAAATTCCAAGACTTCCCGCCAAAGGTAAAGCTTCACATTTACTCCCTCCTGCATTTCATCTATCAACACTATATCATTCGCGAAAAAACATACACCAAGGGCATCATCTTGAATGTGTCCCATTGACTCGTTTATTACCAACAATGTTTTAAAAGGCTCGCCTAGACGCCCTCTGAGGCTGGGCTTGAGGATTGCCGCCTCTGTTATGAGGGAGTGGAAGTAAGGCTTTGCCGGAGCCGCCTAGGTGGCGGAAGGCGGGCCTTAGAACTTTTTTTTTTTTTTTGAACTCCAAAACCCAAATTTTGGGTAGGGTTTTAATTGCCTCATACCTCTTCCTTGCGCTATCGTTTCTCTGCCTTTTTTTAATTTTAATTTTTTATATAATGGATGTGTGTGCTGTCTGCGTGCATTGTTGTATGTGTGCTCATTGTGCCTTTCATCCTCTAATATATGTCTACATGTGTGTATATATATATTTATAATATATGTGTGCTCAGGGTGATTATTGGTTAATAATCTTTTTTTATATTTTATAATATAATATATGTGTATGCTGAGTATGTATTAAAAAATTTAGGTCCCGTGAGGCTTCGCCTGACGCCTAACACGGGCTATCCCTCGGACGCCTCACCCACACCTCACTCTTTTAATAAACTAATTACCAATTAAAAAAGGTAAGGACTTAAAGTTGAGCCGTGGTGTAACCCTACACAAGACATAATTCTTTATATTCTGAAATGGGGTTACTCTTTATGTGAAAGCTTTTGCAGTGTGGGGATGTGGGATTTTAGTGTTTTTTTTTTAATGACTAATTTGGGTTGGATAAGCCTTTTCAGATGATTAAGTATTGGTCCTTGCTATGGTCTTCAATGGTGAAAGAGTTCAAGGAAAGCCCCCTTATGCTATTCTTCTAGAATGGAAAGATGCAGGATGCCGTATAGGTTGTGAATGAGGCCATTCTGGAAGTGGAAACAGTTGTATATCTGTTCCACGTTGTGTGTTTTGTCTTGTTTACTGAAGTGTGTCAGTGGTCCACCATGATGTATTTTTGTTTAGAAAGGTAATTTGATGCCATTCATTAGCTTTTAAGGAACAATTTGGAAGTGTAAGTAGAGATGTCAAGATGCATGATGCATTATGGAATTAAAAACATTGTTCTCGTAATGGTTTCCTAGTTAAATGAGGTACAGGAAGAGTGTTTCTTTGGAGTTGTAAGGGTGCTGAATGACTTGAATTGTAATAGTTATTATTTGTGGGTGCGGGAAGGTCATTGACTAGCAATTTGAAGTCTTTTGGTTTGGAAGATGTGATGTCAGTGGAATTCAATAATTTTGCTATATATATTTGGTGGAAATATATGTGTGTGTGTATTTTTCTTCCATTCATCGTAGGCTTGAATTGCAATTTCTTTTTCCTGTTAAATTGGCTTTACTTGCAAAAATTTGTATTACTTTTAACTATCCTTTTTGAAAAATCTCCACTGTAATAATTTATAGATAGTACTATAGATAGCTGGCATATATCTACGTCATTCATAACTTTTTAAATTTGTGTTTTCTTTGCCGAAAATGCTGAAGGGATTTGTGCATAATTACAAAGGTGACACAAGATGTTAAGTTTATGTAGATGCTGTATTATGACTTCGGGATGAACATATTGTTGGATGATTGCAATTTCACCTCCTATTTACTTCCTTATTATGAGCTTTTTTTATTTTCGAATTTACTGCCAGTATTTTGTTGTGTGGAATATTGTTCACTTCTTATGATATCTGTAATTAACTGCCTTTCTCCAATGAGGTTATTTTATTTTCTTGAACCAAGGTTCCATGGAGCAGGCTTGGCAAGGATCCAGTTTTAGTTTCTTTGGACCGCATTTTTCTGTTAGCTGAACCTGAAACTCAAGTTGAAGGATCCAGTGAGGATGCTGTGCAGGAAGCTAAGAAAAACCGAATTCGGGTGAGACATAGTAATCAGTTTGTGGAATGATAGTGTTCTTTGCCAATAGCTGAGTGACCATTTTGTATTGTTTCCTTTCTAAATAGGAAATGGAAATGAAGCTGTTAGAGAGGACGCAGCAACTAAAGTCAGAAATGGTAGGATTGAGCATAATCCAAGTGCCATGACATGTGAAGTTTGTCATTATGAAAATCTGATATTAGTATGTTTGCATGTGTACCTAGTATGTCTAATGTACGCTGTACAGTGCACATATCCAACTTTATCTTATTTGACCTTGCTCCTACACGTTGGTTTGAAATGCAATATTTGCTTTATTATGATTATGCTCAATTTTGAACTTTATCTTCCATCTATTTCTTTTGCTAGAATTCCTATTTTCTTTATGTTTTATGATATTCTACCTATATATAATTTGTTTTTCTTTGAAGAATACATCATGGTTAGGATCCCTGATCGGCACAATAATTGGAAATTTGAAACTTTCAATTTCAAATATTCACATCAGATACGAGGATGTTGAAAGGTAAAAGAAACAAAAAAACCTCTTTGGATGTTGTGCTATTTTTCAATTCCTATGTCTTGAGCTTATGCTTTTGTCTTCTATGGTATAGCAACCCGGGCCATCCGTTTGCAGCAGGTATAACCTTGGAAAGCCTTTCCGCTATGACAGTTGATAGCAACGGAAATGAAACATTTGTCACTGGGGGTGCTCTAGACCGTGTACAGAAGGTTCTTTTTATTTTTTTTATTTTTATCATGTCATGAAATTATATTGCCAGTTGCCACACAATATTCAGTTTCTCTTCCACGTTTAAAATGTTATAAGTACATATGCTTTTATAAGAAAAAAGAACTTTCATAAATGGAAAATGAGAGATTGCATTACATAGGAAAGGGTTTCCAGTTCCACTGACGTCCAGCTCTTCACTAAAATGTCTATAGACAATAATAAAACAAACAAAGAAAATACAATATAAAAAGAACATAGACAGAACAAACAACAAAATAACAGAAACAGAATAGTCCCAACTCCGAAGCTATTGTAACCCGTAATGATGCCAAAGTTGAACCTTCCCACAAATTACCTGCTCAGCATTTAATATTCTCATATACCTCTCCATCCAAACTTCCAAAAATGTTATGCAACGTCACTGTATTTTCATGTATCGTTCAATTTTTTTATATTGATTTCTAATATTCCTGGGATCCTTTCATGGACTGATTAAAACTGTATTTTAGAAGAAAAAAAGCATTTCTTATACTAGTGAATCACGTGGCTTCATCAGTATGTTGGTCCCTACCATGTTTGTTGATGTTATGATCTGGCATTGTTTGCAGTCTCTTCAACTCGATCGGCTTGCACTTTATTTGGATTCTGATATTGCTCCATGGCATGTTAACAAACCATGGGAGGATTTGCTTCCATCAGAGTGGGTCCAGGTATATGTTCAATGAATGCTTTTTAACACTAATAAATATTAAATAGATCAGACGTACCTGCATGTACCCGTGCATACGCATTTATATATTAATTTTCGCATTTCAGGTTTTTAAATTTGGTACTCAATATGGTAAACCAGCGGATAGATTACCCAAAAGGCACACTTACATACTGGAACCTGTGTCTGGAAATGCCAAGTACTCAAAACTACCGCCAAATGAATTCGCTGATAGCGGCCAGCCTTTGCACAAAGCAGCAGTTAATTTGGATGATGTGACTCTCTGTTTGCCAAAGGTTAATTTCCATCTTACTTCTATCCTTTCAGATTTGATACTGGGAGGTAATTTGATTCGCTTAAAAGCTATTGAGTATTATCTGTTTGCAGGATGGATACAGGGATGCACTAAAGTTAGCAGATAATATTGCTGCATTTAATCAGCGATTGAAGTATGCTCATTATCGTCCACATGTCTCTGTAAAATCTGACCCTAGATCTTGGTGGAAGTATGCTTATAGAGTTGTTGCTGACCAAATGAAGAAGGCAAGGTATCAGCTCCTGTTGTTTTTAATTTTTTTTAAATTTAATTTAATTTTTTAATTTTTTTAATTATCCACGCTTATGAATTGTTGGTGAGTAATTTGTGTTTCTGATGGATTTCTTGGCCATATTGTTTTTGTATTTTCATATCTCTTTAATATATTTCAACTCCTATGAAGAGAATATTTAAAATTCTCCTTTGCTCGATACGTTCACATATGCGATATTTTTATCCCAAAATGTTGAAATACTTATTTGAAAGAGTAAAGGAAAGGGCTTCTTATCTAACCAGCTAATTTAGAAAAAAATTCTCATTGTGTTTTCCAAACTTTCTATACTCAGAATAAAAACACTTGTGAGGAGTGCACAATGAGGTTTTTGGAGTGCCAATAACTTACCCATTTTTTTCAATGCATTCTAATTTGTGCAAGTTTTATTCACAGAATGAAACTGACAGTGAACTTCATTCATATGCTCTGAAACAAAAGTTGGATTATATTTTTTTAATTGCTTAAAGTAATATCTTTGTGGCAGTGGGAGATTGTCATGGGACCATGTTCTGAAGTATGCAAGCTTGCGTAAAAGATATATCTCTCTATATGCTTCACTTCTTAGATCTGATCCTCATCGGTTAGTAGTTGATGACAACCAAGATATCGAGGAGCTAGATCGTGGGCTTGATGTTGAACTGATACTCCAGTGGAGGTATCCTTTTCTTGTAAATGTATTAACTGATGGCAATAATGCTAGACAAGCCACGTCTTTGTACCATATTTTAATACCACATGATGTGGCGAGTGATGTGTACGTGCCATGTCAATTAGTGATATGATCATGTTGGATATTGATTATATATTTGTCAAGTGGTTTTAAATTGCGGTATGCTTAATATTACTCTTGTGATAGGTGGCGTTAAGTTTATTTGCTTAGATATAACATTGTATGTTACTTGAAATGGTTTTATGTCAGATGGATTTTGATAGTATTGTTGTATCAATCATGCAGGATGTTTGCTCACAAGTTTGTAGAGCAGTCATTAGAGTCGGATCTTGACTCGAGGAAACAGAAAGCAAAGAAACCTTGGTGGGGATGGTAATAATATTACCTTCAAATATGAAACTAGGTTGTTCGACACCCTATTTATTTGCATATACTGAGGCTTGATATTTGTTTTTCTTTGCCTTCATTCTATCTACTGTTCCAGGGGGAATCGGTCTGAGATAGGTGAGAGTGAACCATTTAGTTTCAGTGAGGAAGACTGGAAGCAGTTAAGTAGCATCATTGGCTATAAGGAAAGTGATGATAGTCTCTCAGTTATAAGTAATGACAAGGTGGATGCTCTTCAGACATCCTTGAGCATTTGCATGAAACATAATGCTACTAAGCTTATTGATGAGTCCCTGGACTGTCTTGCTGAGTTATCATGTGAAGGCTTGGATTGCTTTATAAAGCTTTATCCAGAGGCAAAAGTTTTTGACATGAAATTAGGGTCATACAAGCTATCCACGCCGAGTGGTCTCCTTGCAGAGGTAGGCCTTTATCCTGATGTGTTCTTTGTCATTTTTCAATCTACATTTGTGGCTTAATTCCCTACTTGATTAGTAAAATAACATATCATCTACTTACTTCCCTGCAGAGTGCGAGTGCCTATGATTCTTTAGTTGGCACGTTCTGTTATAGGCCTTTCAACAAAAATGTGGACTGGAGCTTGGTTGCTAAAGCTTCTCCTTGTTATGTGACAGTATGTTTCTGCTATGCCTAAATTATTTCTTTTTCCAAGTTGTGATTGTTTACTGATTTTATCTCATTGGCAGTATCTAAAGGACGCAATCGGTCAAATTATCAAATTCTTTCGTAGCAGTACAGCTGTCAGTCAGACAATAGCATTGGAAACTGCAGCTGCAGTGCAGGTTCTATCTAGCTTGTGCTCATTCTTTGAAATATGCTTAAATGGTTCTTTAAACTGGCATCTTAGCTTTCTCGTTTTATTGTTTTTGCAATAAAATAGTATCTTTCCCATAACTAGTATCCTTGCTTTCTGCTGTTGAACATGTAAAAATGTTTCAGTCATTGTGTGTGTATGTGTGTTTCTTTTATTTGAAGATTGTTGTTTGAACTTCTAAAACTATTAAATTTAAATTATTAGATTGGCATGTAATTCATGGGGGCAAATACTGGGAGTCTTTTAGCGCAAATGCGTTGAAGAAATTAGGAAAAAATATTAAATATTGAAGGGAAACATGCATGCATTGGACAAGTACCTTAGGGTGTTTTTTTTATGCCAAGTCACTTCTGACTTCTCGATGACTTTGTCATGATGCTAGATAAAGAAAATGTCAAAAATATTGTGAGGATGCTAAATAAAGTACAGAACTTGCTTCTTGTTTTTTCTGAACAGGCTTTAGATGGAATGTTCTAGCAAGAATTCAGTGAAACAGTGATTAAATTGTTTACCATGGCTTCATTTGGCCTATGGCTGCCTGTTATTCTGTTCTCCCAAGAATGGTGGTCAAGAATTAATGGTATTGAAACTGTTTTGTTCATTATGTACCAGATGACAATCAATGGAGTCAAGCGCACAGCTCAGCAACAAGTGAATAGAGCATTGAAGGACCATTCCAGGTTTTTTGTTTCTCTTTATGGAGTAACTTGAGGCCTTCCTGTTAAATTGTATCATTCATGTTACAGTGAGGGATAATTGCCCATAACGCGCTCATGCTGCAATTGTAACAGGGCTTGGAAGTGCTGATGATTTACTTAGATATACAGTATAGTAGGGGCCCTTCTTAGGTGGACACACACACACATATATATATATATATATATATATATGTATGTATATGTGTATAGGGTTAGGATCGTGGGACTCGCACATTTTGTTTCGTGAAGCCCACTTCATAATGTATTTTCAACGATCCGAATCATCTATTTTTTAAGTCTTCTCTCAAAGATCACTTCTATCAAAAATCACCAAAATCCGAAATGATATGACCGTTGGATTGAATGAGTCATTTTAGTGTTTCTTTGCAAAACCATAATCGTCCATTTTCTTCACTACAAATGAATGTCTTAATGGTTTTGAATTTGTCTTATTTTTTGCAAGGATTATCTATGAAGAATGAATTAAAATATAGACGGTTCGGATCCTTGGAAAAAGTATGGGAGTGGGTCCTGCAAAATGTGTCAAAAACTGGTGTCCTCCCGATCCTTACCCATGTGTGTCAGAAAATGGGAGTCCCCCGATCCTAACCCATGTGTGTATATTTATATATATAATGTACACATACAAATATTTGTTTTGCATTTTCGTGTCACATGGGATAGATTTTAGATTGCTGTGGGGTTGGCCTCATAGTTGCTATAGTGGAAAATGATTTGGGCATTGGAGCACAACAAAAAGCAATTCCTCTTTGGTAGTGTGTGCTATTGACCTACATGTACTGGACTGTACGCTTGGAAATGAATATAGTTTCTTGTTTTATTTTTATGCAAAGGTGGAGTAAGTGGGATTACTATGGAATAGAATTAGATTTGTACACTCTCATTTGGCTTCTGGTTAATGTATTTTAGGATTTTCTTTTAGAGAACCTCATGCGTTTGAGGGATTTTTGAGTTTCTTGTTTGATGATTATTTTGGACTTCACATCTATTCGTGATTTCTGATTATTTTCTTAATAAAAGTTCTTGATGCTTTAGCTACTTTATGTCCCTGTTTATTAATGTATGTTTTGTATTCTTTATCATTTATTATCTTCTGTTAGGTTTTTGTTGGACTTGGATATCGCAGCCCCGAAGATTACAATTCCTACTGATTTTTGTCCCGACAACACGCATCCAACAAAGCTCATGCTTGACTTGGGAAATTTGGTCATTGTTACCAAGGTTAACAGCAAAATTGATTCTCAGTTGTCTAATTACGAGTTTGTTTCTTCTAAAAATTTACATCAAGTTTAAAAATGCGCACAGGATAGCTATGAAGACGGATCACAGGAGGTGCTAGATTTGTATCTGCAGTTTAATTTAGTTTTAAGTGACGTATCTGCTTTTCTGGTTGATGGTGACTACTGTTGGAGTCAATCTCCTTCAAAGATGTCTTCTGGTTCTGCCAAATCAAATGGTGTTAGTTTGTTGCCTTTTATTGATAAATGTGGGGTCAACGTAAAGCTTCAACAGGTATACGCTGGGACCTTTTTAGCTTAAAACTAAAGCATGTTTTTCTGTTGAATGTGAAAAGATTGTTTCTGATGTTTTATATTTATTTTATCACTTTATCCAGATTAGATTAGAGAGCTCATCCTACCCGTCAACAAGAGTTGCTGTACGGCTGCCATCATTACGGTTTCACTTCTCTCCAGCTCGGTATCATCGATTGATGCAAATCGTTAAGATGTTTGAGGAGGAGGAGGATGGTGAGGACTCAGGTCTTCTTTGCCCTTGGAATGAGGCTGACTTCGAGGGGTGGTTGTCTCTTCTTGCGCGGAAGGTTTCTTTCTCCCATGCTGTCTTTCTATCAATCAATCTATCTCTTCTTTTTTCCCACTCAACCCTGAAACAAACAAACACTTTCAAAAAGAGTTTCATGTCCTTTATATAGTGCTATGTTTGAGTATCTACACCATTCGTTAAAAAAACATGTACTCATTTATTTATTTTAATGTGAAGGGTCTTGGAAATAGGGAAGCAGTGTGGCAGCGGCGCTACCTATGCTTAGTTGGGCCTTTTCTTTATGTACTTGAGAGGCCTAGCTCTAAATCGTACAAACTGTGTATCAGGTTCTGATGCCAACTTTTACTTAATATTATTTTAGAGAAAAACAAAAAATGGACAAATTTACCTAGAGAGATGCTGTTAATCTTTTTTCCTTTTATTAGGTGTATTTTTTAATGCACTTTAGTCTTCCAAATTATTTAGACTTGTTGCTGGCCTTTGTCCTGTTGTTTTACCAATACCTCTATTTGTTTGTGGACACATAAATTCACTGCTATTTAGATTGTACTACTAAATTCTGAAATAGTTTCGATATTTCATAACTATACATCATATTCATATGCAATGCCTTATTTAATGTAACACTTTATAGTAAGTGAAATTTTGTTTTTACTGTAATTTATACTTGGATTTATATGCTTATTGCAGCTTGAGGGGAAAACACATATATCAGGTTCCTCCAGAGTCTGTTGGTGGTGCTGATCTTGTATTGGCTGTCTGTGATGCCGCACGAGCAAATATCAAAGTTGTAGATCCATCTTTATAGTTTAAGAAAATTATTCCAATTGCTCTTATAATTTTTTTTTGTTGAGTATACTTATGTGATGTTTTTTTATATAGGTGGTGGAAGATGCAAATACACTAATATTGCAATGTGACTCCGACGATTCAAAGAAAGCTTGGCAGAGCCGATTGCAGGGGGCTGTCTATCGTTCATCGGTAATTCTTGTGTAGTTTCTGATTGAAATTAGTATTTTATATTCACCGCAACCCAAACGTATAACCTGCCAATATAAGGTCCATACTGCTAAAATCACACCTCTTGTGGGCTCACAGCCCAGTGTCCTTTAGGTTGTTCAGATTGTCGTTCACAACGACCTGGGTCCTGTAATCATAGATCGGTGTTTTGACTTTCGTTTCGTCACAGTGCCTTTGTCCTCCCCTCCTTATCTTGTTTGATATGTGTTCCTATTTTCCTGATACCAACCAAATAACTCGTAAACAGAATTACTGGTACTGATGTAATTATTGAGGTTGTTTCTGTCTTTGAAATTTGAATATAGCATTTCTTATTTTTACTTTCCTGCTAGGCAATCTCTCTTATAAGTGTTAAGATTACGTTAATGAAACTTGTTTGGTATTTCATAGGGAGTACTCCCACAAAATTGACAGATTCCTTAATGTTACTAAGTATATAAAATTGATATATGTGTGTAAGTGGTGGATTGCCCTGGTGGATGGGGCCTTCCTCTTCAACCTACTGTGTCTTTGGGTCAAACCCTCCCCTTCTCCCCTTAGTCTCTAGCTTAGGGTAAATATCACTTGTAATAAAAAAATGATATGCGCAGTTTACCTTTTTTACTTTTTTTTTAGAACATGCAAGTCGTCTTAGGGACATGCATATTTTGTGTTAAGACAAGGCCATTTATGTGAATTAAATTGACAATTGTCTAGTCTAGAGAATCTGTCTTGTTGGATTGTGAACCTTGAACCTTGTTATTCAAGAAGTAACAAATTTTTATTATAAGGACACAATAAAATACAAAAGCAGACAAGAAGTCCACAAAAAACACAACCAAAAACAGGATAAAAACCAACATCACCCTGACACTAAGAAACTCGAAAACACCAGAACCTTGAACTTTTGAAGCTGGTGAGAGGCTAGAAGATCCTCTCTTTCAACCATTTGGGTAAATTCGGAAGGTGAAGGTCCCATGCAAATTGCGTGTGTCAGCATTAGTACTGACGTGTTGGGAGGCTAATGCATGTGATGTGGTTGAAATGCTTCCCAATGCATGCTTCTCGCCCAGTTGGTGTGTCTTGTGCAAGGAGGGGGAAAGTGGGGATGATGTGTTTTTACATTGCCCAATGACATTAAGACTTCTGTTGAGGCTAGGGAGGCAAGCAATGTTCTTTCAAGATCAGTGGATACTGGATGTATGTGGGTTATTGGATGCAACAAACTAGAGGATTTCCGAAGAGAAACTGTAGGAGAGGATAAACCATGCAAGAGAGTTCAGTCCTGGTCCTCTATATGGGTTTTGGTTCGGTTCTAGGAACTGTCCTCCTCTATTATTTATTTGTATTGGAACCTGGGATGCAGCTGTAACCTGTTAGTTGATTTTTACAGCTGGGATTGATAAATATGTATTTTTGGAGTTTCTATGTGTTTTGCTTTTCTAAAGGAATTTTACAGTCTCTAATTCCTTTAAACAAAAATATAGTGCACTGTTTCTGGGTTACAATGTGCTTTGAAGTAACATGGAAGAGTAGGAGGATTGGATGACTGGGGATCCCAGAGTGTCATTATCATGGTCCATAATTAGATGAATTTTTTTTTTTGCGGAAGTCTTGTTATGTGCTTTTATTTTCAAACTTTGTGCATCACTTATGGGAGATAACTACGAAATTATCATAATGGTTATTTATTTATCAGAGTATAAAACATTTATTCATTTATCAGAATAATAAACATTTGTTAATCCCTTTCTGCTCTCTGACTGAGAAGCATTAAGGAAACAGTTAATATTGAAGTCAGTTACTTCAGATCTCTGATTGAAAATCTTTCCTCGGTAAAAATTTGGTACGAAACTCCTATGCATGTTACCTTTAGAATTATATAGAAGCAACATGACAGTTAAGACAAGTTGCCCTTTGATGAGTTGACTGTCATTTTTTGAACTTCACTTTCTTTCTTCCAAAGAAAAATTTACAGTCTCTTGAAGACAATTCATTTTCCCTTATGATGGTATGATACTGTCCAAAGTATTTTGGAGTGTACTGTACAACTATCAGAAAATCTGTGAATTTCCTGGCTTTGATATTGCAGCACTTTCAACTGTAAGGAAAAGCATAAGCAATGTCTTAAAGTAAGCTTACATGCAGGGTTCTGCTCCTGTGACTAGTCTAACTGAAACTTCATCGGAGTCTGAGGATTCAGTAACGGAGCTTAATTCCAATGAGGATCTGGTTGATTTATCAAAAATGGAGAGAGCCTTTATTACTGGTGTTCTTGATGAACTGAAGGTTTGCTTCAGTTACAGTAGTCAGGTAAGCCTAAACTATATACTAGACAAAAGTTTCCTTGTAACGGACAGATCTAACTAAGAGCTACTTTTTCTCTAGCATGACCAGAATTTCATGAAAGTGCTCCTAACTGAAGAAAGGCGTTTATTTGAATTTCGAGCAATAGGTGGCCAGGTAAGTAAACCAATTGAAGTAGACAAATTGTTTTTTATTTTTTTATTTACTGTTTTTCAATCGGTTTTTCCAACTCCAGAGAGTTGAACTTTTGGATACAGGTTGAGCTATCGGTTAGAGCAAGTGACATGTTCATTGGAACTGTTTTGAAATCTTTGGAGATTGAAGATTTAGTTTCTGGTCACAGGATGTCTCAGCCTCGCTATCTGGCAAGATCATTTACCCGCAATGCAGAAACAAATTTAACCTCGGGTGCCACTGGTAATCAAAGTTTTGATGGCAGTGATGTAACCCCGAATGGAGATGAATTCTACGAGGCACCAGAAAATTTGGCTGACCCTGAAACTTTATTGTTGAAATCCCCTCGTTTTACCCGTATTGCTGGTTTGCTCCCTGGTCTTCAAGCAACAAAGGACGTTGAACTCAAAGATCCATTGGATAGTTTTGTGAAAGCTCAAATAGTTATCTATGACCAGAACTCTCCTCTGTACCATAACATAGACATGCTGGTGAGTGTTATTCTGCACTAAATTTGGACATTGATCCCTTACATTGTGGTTTGAATATTTATTCTTTAAGTGGATGTTTTTTAGGTCACAGTCACCCTGGCTACCCTATCATTTTTCTGCCGTAGACCAACAATTCTTGCCATCATGGAATTCGTTAATGCTATTAACATCAAGGATGAAAGATGTGAATCTTTCAGTGACAGTTCTTCAGCACCTATTGTGAAACAGGACATCTCCAGAGATGATGCAGTTGATGGTCCACGATCAGTTACCATCAATGAGCCATCTATTAAAGGATTGCTGGGAAAGGGGAAGTCCAGGGTCGTTTTTAATTTAACATTAAACATGGCCCGCGCTCAAATTATATTAATGAATGAAGATGAAAACAAGCTTGCTGTTTTGTCACAAGATAATTTGGTTACCGATATTAAGGTTTTTTCAAGTTCATCCCATCTTTTTTGAAAGAATTTCCATTTTTATAAAACTTACCTAATTTGTGCCTAAAAACTTCCTTGTATTTCAGGTCTTTCCATCCTCTTTTAGTATTAAGGCAGCCCTTGGAAATCTTAGAATAAGTGATGAGAGTCTTCCTAGCAGCCATATGTATTTCTGGGCATGTGACATGAGAAATCTAGGAGGCAGTTCATTTGTTGAGGTATTCCTTTCTCTCTATCCCTCTGGAGGGTTCTAAGTTTAAGAGTTATTTCTTAGTAATGGTGTGCTTCGATGGATGGTTATTGAATAGGTCAATGGGCCAAATAAGATTTAACTCTCAGTTTCTTGTATTCTTTGTTTTCATTTCAAAATTTAAGAAGTGTTCCTCAATGAAGTTTGAATTGGGTGGTCGAAGGGAGGGCGCAAGTTAAGACCAAAATATGAAGAGCTTGTTTCAAGGAAATTTTGTGGAGGGAAATGATATATTTGCTTGGGAAAAATTGGGCGATGTGAATACCAGAAAGTTGATAAGATGGTAAATTGTGAGGAGGAAAATGAACATAATCAAATTGTTGGAATTGAGTGATAACAATATTCTGACTTCTTGTTCCACACTGCTATCATGTAGTGTCATAGCAATTTGTATCTTAGAGATTAGTTTTGTTTTGTTTTGTTTTTTTTACTTTGATAGAGAAAAGTTGAATAGCAATATAGTTAACATAAAAGTTTTGTTTTGTTTTGTTGTTTTTTTTTTTTGTTTTTTTTACTTTGATAGAGAAAAATTGAATAGCAATATAGTTAACATAAAGTAAATATATGAAGAGATCATAGGGTTCTACACTATTTTGACAGTTATATACTTGTATTCTGCCGGATGTTCTTTTCTTCTCCTGTTTTGTTATTCTCCTATTTCAATTGTTTTTATTGGCTATCATGGATATTTTTACAAATGCTTGTCGTTATGATGCAGTTGGTTTTTACTTCATTCAGTGTTGATGATGAAGACTACGAAGGTTATGAGTATAGCCTTTATGGGCAACTTTCAGAAGTACGCGTTGTTTATTTAAATCGGTTTATCCAGGAGGTAATATACATTTAACTTGTGTTCATTATGCACTCTAGATTGTTTCCACTTCTCTCATGTCTGTAAAATCATTTGTAGGTGGCTAGTTACTTCATGGGTCTGGTTCCTAAGAATCCCAACAATCCAAAAGGTGTTGTCAAGCTAAAAGATCAAGTGACAAATTCAGAGAAATTGTTTACAACTAGTGATTTTGAGGGATCGCCTGCACTGAAGTTGGATGTATCTCTTAGGAAGCCTATTATTTTGATGCCTCAGAAAACAGACAGTCCTGAGTATGCTTACTTTGGAATTTATGTATCTTGATTTTACAATTGAATTTAGGCTCTGTAGGTGCGCCAATATAGTTCATATCTTTATTTGATATTTCTGATGTACGTTCTTTAATTATCTGAAAATTTCTATTTCAGCTACTTGAAGCTTGACATTGTTCATATTACTGTCCGGAACACCTTTAAATGGTTTGGTGGAAGTAGAAGTGATATTAATGCTGTTCATATGGAAGTGTTAACAGTTCAGGTGATTGAGTACATTTAATATTTTTCTTTTACCGTACAAAATCTGTCCTCAATTTTTATTTTTATTTTTATTGATTATGAGTGGCAGTGGCTGGAAAAGGATATGGAGGTTCCAGTTGAAATGGGTTTTTAAACTCTTTGAGTGCTTGGCATCGTAGTTGTTTTATTTTTATTTACACTCTGCATGTTGATTAATCTTCATCGATGGGGGGATGTAGGTTGAGGACATCAATCTAAATGTTGGCACAAAAGCGGATTTAGGTGAAAGTATAATTCAAGACGTGAAGGGAGTTTCCGTTGTGATTCAAAGGTCACTTCGAGATTTGTTGCATCAAGTACCAAGTATTGAGGCTGTAATCAAGGTAATGCATCACTGATTCATTGACCAGAGTGTGAATCTAAGTTTTTTTCTATTCCTTGCAACCTTGTACTTTATTTGGTAAAATTGCAGGTTTAAGTATAGGGTAGGGTGTGTTCATGAAAATGCATTTAAGAGAAGTCACATTTTAAAGGTTTATAATTTGTGCTTTTCAGATGGAGAAATTGAAAGCAGCTTTGTCAAACAGGGAATATCAGATTATCACTGATTGTGCGCAGTCTAATATTTCTGAAACTCCACATGTTATACCTCCACTGAACCACGAGTCTATGATATCATCAGTTGATGTTGAAGAAGACATCACTCCACAAGACCCTGTTGGACTCGAATCTCGAAATGCAAATGAGGGAGCTAGGGTTATGATGAAAGTCTCTCTTGTTATTGGTTTGGTTGAATTATGCTTGCATACTGGAGTAGCAAGAGATGCACCTCTAGCCACTGTACAGGTAGTTTCTTAATTTGGTGGATTTTTCAACCGTCAGTAATTTAATACAACATTGACATTGATATTCAATCTCTTGAAAATTGGATATATTATATTCATTTTAACAGATTGAGTTTTCCCCTGCAAGTCACCTTAATATCATTGATTGATCAATACATCCATCTTTATTGAAAGATGAATACTTGGATCGATATAAATGTCTTTTCTGTTAAAATTTTCTGGTCCAGTGTACAGTAATTGGACATTCATTGTTTTAAGTGATTTACATTTTATTTTGACAAACAGGATTTCTTTATCAAGAAAGATGAAAAGTAAAATCAAATTTAGTCTCTCTTATTTTGATATGACCAATAGGGTCTTCATTCATCAACAATCTTGACCAACCTATCAAACCTAATATTCTTCCGTGCAGTTAAGAAAGGGAAATGATTTCTGCACACCTGTGCTTTTGTCCATTGATTCTTCTATGATTTCTCCAATTAAAAGGCTAAAAACAAATAGGGGTGTGCAGGGAGAAAAATGGTGTGTAGAAATCACTCCCCTATCTAAATAATGTCACATATAGATATGATACTCAATATTGATTTCAACCCACCACAACCAAGCCCAATTAATTAACTATCCACTTTTGTGAAGGAAGTAATACAATTTTATTTAAATTTTTGTGGTGCAGGTAATAATCAACTGTTGACATGGTTAAACTGTTGATTTTTTGCATAATAGGATCATATTGGATTCTTCAAGTTTAGTCAAAGTACTTGTCCATTATTATTTTCAAATATATTGTTTTCTTGTCTAAACTTGTATGAGGTTCTCTAATGTGTGTGGCCACTGGAATCAAGGGAGTTACGTCATCATAGTACAATGTGTGTGTATGAGTACTGAAAATTCACCACGGTGGATTTCCACATTTTAAGAAAAGAAATAGATGTTATACGTACATGTATATCTTCTTGGTTTATAATGCCACCACTTCCTCGTACAGATCAGTGGTGCATGGTTACTGTACAAGTCAAATACACTAGGAGAAGGCTTCCTATCAGCAACACTAAAGGGGTTTGCTGTGCTTGATGATCGTGAGGGTACTGAACCAGAGTTTAGGTTGGCAGTAGGAAAGCCCGAGTATGTTGGTTCAAGTCCCCTAGATTTTGTGACTCATGATGGTGCTCAACAAATCTCCGGTGCACATGATACAGAAGTGAATGATTTCAAATTAGTTCCTACGATGCTCATTCTTGATGCAAAATTTTGTCAGCTGTCAACAGTTGTTTCTTTATGCATCCAAAGGCCACAACTGCTGGTTGTACTTGATTTTCTGCTGGGTGTTGTTGAGTTTTTTGTTCCTACAATCAGCAATACTCTTTCAAGTGAAGAAGTACAGAACTCTGTCCATGGAATGGATGCAGTGATCTTGGATCAGTCAACTTACAAGCAACCCTCTACTGAATTTTCTCTTTCTCCTCTAAGGCCTTTAATAGCTGATGATGGAAGGCATGATCATTTTGTTTATGATGGCAATGGTGGTACACTATATTTGAAAGATAGGCAGGGAGCTAATCTCTCCGCCCCTAGTACAGAGCCAATAATATATGTAGGAGACGGGAAGAGGTTGCAATTCACAAATGTTGTCATCAAGGTTATCCTATTACGATATATTTTCTTGTTTATCCGCTTGCTAGTTCCCAAAAAAAACTTCTATGATATTTAAATTACTAACGTGAGTTCTGTGGGTGTAGAATGGACTGTACCTAGATTCATGCATTTCTATGGGATCCAACAGTAGCTATTCAGCATTGAAGGAAGATCAGGTCTCCTTTGTGGGAGGGGATGAAGATACAAATATGAATTCCTTAACAGAAAGTGTCAATAATGTGCCACCTCAAAGTATTGTGGCCGACAAGTCAACAGAGATTGTTATTGAGTTGCAGGTTTTTGCTTCGCTTTATTTCTTTTTGGCTTTTATTTTGCTATGTCCTTTGGAACTCGATGTTAGTCTCACTTTCCCCCCGAAATGCAAAATGCGTCACTTAACACTCTAAAACTGGATTTTTGACAGACGCATGTTTCTGTCATTTCTGGCAAAAAATCCATTAAGTCTCTTACGTGGCATTAATGGGACACATTTGGTTGCTGATGTGGTAACCCATTAGTGCCACATATACAAAATTGATTGAAGAAACAAACAACCCGGCAACTACCCCAACATAGCCCCCGCTCCACCCAACTTGACTTCTCTCCCCTCTCCATCCATTACAATAGCCTTAGATAACCAAACGCAGCAAAGCGATATCCAAATTCCCAATTCAATATCAGAAAATAAAACGAGAGCAAAAATAAACATTATATGGCACTTGAGATCTACTCCTGACCCAACTCAACCCCAATCTAAGCTTCTCTTTGCCCATCCTAATCAAACCTTAATAAACGTAATGATGGCATCAATTAATCCAAATCTGACCATCTCTTACAAAACCATCTCCCAACGAATTGACAGTCTCCTCCTCCTAATTTTCATCAGAAGTTTGCCACCTGTCTTTGTCAAGTTTTGGCATTTGAGAGTGAGAGAGTGACCTGGTAGTGCAGGCATGAGGAAGGGAGGTTTTGTTCACCATCATTTGGGGTGGATGGGTACAGTGCTGGAATTGATTGATGGGCAGAGATAGTAGGTGGGGTTTAGTCACAGAGGAAGAGATAGTAGGGAGGTTTTGTTCACCATCATTTTGAGATATTTCTAATCTGTTATTTAAAAAATATTTTCATCTTTAAAACTTTTAAATTATTTTTTATTATTGTTTGCACACATGGAAAACACATCATCAAATAATTGGAGCCCGATAAGCCACGTAAGAGGATTTTACAGAGTTTTTAATGGAGTTGACAGGATCAAGCAACTTGGGATGAAAATGGGGTTCCAAGGGGTTTAGCGACGCGTTTTTGCGTTTCAAAGGGAAAGTGAGATTAACATTCAGTTCCAGGGGGCATAGGAAAAAATATGCCTTGCTTTTTCGCAATGTTGGGCCATACTCATTTTCTGGAACTGCTAACTTTATTTTGCAACTGAAATATTTCACTGCAGTTGGTTGGCCCAGAGCTGACATTCTATAATACTTCTGAAGATGTTGGGGAATCACTTGTGCTCTCCAACCAACTTTTGCATGCACAGTTGGATGGATTCTGCAGGTCAAATTTCGTTTGATTATCATGTTTAGATGTACTAGTATAATTTGTTCACGGAGTTTTGTAGACATGCAAATTTCACAGGATTTTCGTGTTTACAAGTTTATGGTTTGATGTTATGCATCTTTTTTGCGTTTTTCCTGTAGCTAGAAATATTATTAGAAATAACTATGGATAGGACCTTGTTCTATTTCTCAAATGGGTCCCAAGGATTTCCTTTTCCTTTTACCTTCCGTCTCTTATCTTATTTTTCTTTTCTTTTCTTTTTTTTTGGGGGGGGGGGGTGTGTGGTGTTTCTGCGGCAGCATCTTTCCGAAATAAAAAATTATCAAGAGATATTTACAATGGAATACTGCTCCATGAAATTTTCATGTTTAATTGATGCATTATGAATTGGTGTAGTATTTGCTTGAACTTCATACAAAATTTTTAATGCTTTTAAATTGATTTCTCTTGTTTCTGAAATGCATACAAATATATATATATAATAAAATCTCTATGCATATGAGTCTGCTAAGATTGCATCAATTTCCATTTACTTTTGCATCAGTTTCCATGCTCTGAATGCTTAAACTATTACAGAAATGTAATGGAAACTTGACATTATACATGCTCTTGCTGCCTCCAGGCTTGTTATGAAGGGTGATACCATGGAGATGAATGCAAATATGCTTGGTTTAACTATGGAGAGTAATGGAATCACGATTCTGGAGCCTTTCGACACCTCTGTGAAATATTCAAAGGCTTCTGGAAAGACCAATATACATCTAAGTGTTTCAGATATATTTATGAATTTTTCATTCAGCATCCTCAGACTGTTTTTAGCAGTTGAAGAGGATATCTTGGCATTTTTAAGGACAACATCAAAGAAAATGACAGTGGTTTGCTCGCAGTTTGACAAAATTGGAACAATCCGAGGTAGGCTACAGTCTTTTATTTGTTTATTTTTCTATATTGTGGGCCGAAGGATTTAGCTTGCCTGTAGTTACATGCTGATGACATATATCCTGCTTCCGTCACATTTTCAGATCCCTTCTGTGACCAAATATATACTTTCTGGAGGCCTCAAGCACCTATTGGTTTTGCAGTTCTTGGGGATTACCTGACACCATTGTTAGTAAAACGCGGCTTCTTTTGTTATTTATGGTTTTTGTGTCATATCTTAGTTGTACCTCATGGTGCTCTTTAAATATCAGAGTTATTAACAATGTGAGGGTTTTCATTTATTAAAATTTTGAATGTTAATAATACCATTTTCTTATGACAGGGACAAGCCACCTACAAAAGCAGTTCTTGCTGTAAATACCAATTTTGCTAGAGTCAAGAAGCCCCTGTCTTTTAAGCTGATTTGGCCACCTTTACCTTCTGAGGGCTCGTCTGTTGATAGCGTAAATGATTCTGATTCACTACCAAATGATGTCCTTTCTGACGGAGCTAGTTGTTCCATTTGGTTCCCTGAAGCACCTAAGGGATATGTTGCATTGGGCTGTGTCGTTTCCCCTGGAAGAACACAACCACCACTGTCTTCTGCTTTCTGTATCTTGGCTTCTTTAGTTTCTTCTTCTTCCTTAAGGGATTGCATTGCAATCAGTACCAACAATCCGTATGTCGTGCTTTCAAACTCTCTCATTTTTAATAATTTCAGATTACACTAACATTGCCAATAGTTTACACTAAGGTTCCAAGGTTCCGAAGTTCCAAATTTGGCAAGACTTAAACATATTTGATGGTTTATAATATAAACTTTAGTAGATTTTTTTTGTCTGGTAAACAAAATTTAGTAGATTTTATCCACGAAAAAGGTGGATCATAGTTTTTTCTTCCTCTTCTAAAGAGTAATCTTAAAGTCAGATAAATTCTTATAATATTGTTCAATTCATGTCTGTTGCATATGGAAGAGGTACTGGAATATATTTTTATTGGACTCAAACTTTTAACACACTATCATGACTCTCTTATTAGATTTGGGGGCTTTCCAAATTCTCTTCCTGGGAATCGGACAAATATTATGTTAGATCTCCAACTAGATCGGCCTGTTTACATTGATAAGAAATTATTGGATCGTGATTTTTTATATTCCATTTTAAATTGCAGGTATCAGTCAACTTTAGCATTCTGGCGTGTGGATAATTCTGTTGGCACCTTTTTGCCAGCAGGTCCAAATATGTCTAGTGTAATGGGTACAGCCTATGATTTGCGTCACATGATATTTGGATTTTCAGAAGCATCTGAAAAATCATCCAATCGTTTCACTGTCCAAGATACTTCTTCTCAACGTCATGATGTCCAATCAGAAAGGTTGGCAACTGTAAACTCTGGGCCGCATTATGAAGCTGTTGCTAGTTTCCAATTGATATGGTGGAATCAGGGCTCAAACTCAAGGAAGAAACTGTCTATATGGCGTCCAGTTGTCCCTCATGGGATGGTATATTTTGGTGATATTGCAATCAACGGGTATATGATAATGGTGTTCATGGATATCTTATCTTTATAACTTTATGCTTATGTGTGTCTTTTTCTGTTGTATCTTAAGTAACATAAGTTTGGTGGTTACTAAACATAGGTACGAGCCCCCAAATACCTGCATTGTTCTTCATGAAACAGGAGATGATGAGATCTTCAAAGCTCCTCTTGATTTCCAGCTTGTTGGGCAAGTTAAGAAACAGTGGGGAATGGAGAGTATATCTTTCTGGCTTCCTCAGGCTCCTCCAGGGTTTGTTTCCCTTGGTCGTATTGCATGCAAGGGAACACCAAAACAATCTGAGTTCAGCTCATTAAGATGCATGCGCAGTGATATGGTAGCTGGAGATCAATTTTCAGAGGAAAGTGTGTGGGATACATCTGATGCGAAGCGTACAAGAGATTCTTTTAGTATCTGGTCAGCTGGCAATGAGTTGGGGACCTTTATAGTTCATGGTGGGTTCAAAAAACCTCCAAGAAGGTTTGCTTTAAAGCTGGCCGAGTCAAATGTACCAAGTAGTTCAGATGATACTGTAATTGATGCAGAATTCAGAACTTTTTCTGCTGCACTTTTTGATGACTATGGTGGCTTGGTAAGAATTCATACTAAAATAGTACATATGGAGTATGAAATATAGTAATGTGTAAATGAATAATTTTTTTGAGAAGAATGTGTAAATGAATAATGAAGTATGAGAAGTATGATTAGGGAACCATTCTTCTTCCAAATCTTATTACAAACTTTTTTTCTGTATGTGTCAATTATCCATCCATGATAAGTGATAACTGGACACCATATTTCTAAATTAATAAATATGAACCAAGCTCAAGGAATGAATGGGCCTCCAATCATATTAGCAATATTGTGCCAAGGAATTGAGAAAACTTACCTCTTATGTACAATTCTGTTATGTTCATAAAGTTTAACCTTATGTACAATAATGGTATGTTCTTGGCTGAGTTGGCTCTTTTTATAATAATTTCTTACGCTGTATTTAATTATTTATGATCAAAAGTACATAATATTTAGCTTTGGTGGTTGTTATATTTAATGCTCAAGTTTCTTTTACTTTAATTTTCTGTTAGTTACAGCTATTTCTCTAATGATTTTGTCTCATGGAATATGACAGATGGTTCCATTGTTTAATGTCTCTTTAAGTGGAATTGGGTTCAGTTTACATGGAAGAACCGACTACTTGAATTCTACTGTGAGATTCTCTTTGGCCGCTAGATCATATAACGATAAGTATGAAGTTTGGGAACCTCTTGTTGAGCCAGTAGATGGATTCTTAAGGTAATTTTCTGTTCTACCTCAATATTAAAAAATTCTAAGAAAATATACAGGATGCATTAGGTAGCTTATCAGTTCTGAAATCATTGTTTTAAAGGAGTCCATGTGGAACCTAGAAAGCTAGAAAAGTCGAACATACATAATGGGTGGCATGGAAAAAAAAATTGGAAATTTTGAAGGGATCAAGTCAAGTAAAGGCCCATGGGATCTCAAGGTTATGGATCTTTTTGTGGGTGCCGTCAATGGTTGTGGGTTATGACTCATGAGGGATTATTCATTGAAGACTTTGTATCCCGCCCTAATTATACCAGATATCACAGTATGGGCGTTGGTATATGTTTTTGTCATTGTCGACCATGCTCGGATTTAAAATATGTTAAATGATGCTGTCAATGGTTGTGGGTTATGACTCATGAGGGATAATTCATTGAAGACTTTGTATCCTGCCCGAATTATACTAGATATCACAGTATGGTCAGTTCAATATTAACTTTCATGGAAAATGTTCATCTACATTCTCCAAAAGCTTAAGTTGGTGGTGAACTGTCTAACTGTATATGTCAGGCTTATACCCTCGCCCACGAGGAGCCCGTACTGCGCCTGGAGGGCTAGACATATGGACAAACAGAGAAACATATAGGTGCAGGACCTGACTCACCGTGCAACACGAAAATCAACAAAGAAATTGGGAAAGGGGATCAAACTTAGAACCTCTTGAAAACATGAGTTTGATACACAAAATGTCTTTGATACACAAAGCGTCAGGAATTTTCTATGCCAAAAATATAAGATGTTACGGAAATGAGCCAAAAATGTACCATTCTTGCTGCTAGCTGAAGGTGTTTGGTGTTTGTGTAATTTAGGTGATGATAATCAATATGCGATTATATCTAATCTAATGGATAATGTAGAGTGGAGAAGAAATTAGAAAAGTCAAAAGTGTTTCTAGATTTGGTGCTTAGGAAGTTTCCACTAGTTGAAAGGTTAAAGAATAGAATTTATATCTCATCTAGTGTTTTTCTTTCTGGCTTCATTTACCATCTTTTTTGGGGTGAAACTTTGTATTCCTTTTACTCATCACCTATAATGCGATTCTGCTCATATTTGGTTAAAATTTCACTTAGGAAACATCCGTAGTTATTTATTAATATTGGCCCACATACAGGTACCAATATGATCTTACTGCTACAACTACAGCTTCCCAGTTACGCCTTACCTGTACCAGGGATCTGAACTTGAATGTTTCTGTATCTAACGCTAATATGATTATTCAAGCTTATGCAAGCTGGAACAGTCTTATTCATGTGCATGAATATGATAGAAAAAGAGTGAGTTTCTGCTGCCTCCATCACTAAAAGAAGTTTTGCTTGTACACCCTTTCTCCTGTCAGCAAATAACAATTATTTCTTACAGTTCACCTTTTTTCTTCTTCTTTTAACATGACATCGAGTAGGAAATATCCTCTCCAACAGATGGTGGAAGATCTGCTATTGACATTCATCACAAGAGAAACTACAATATAATGCCACAAAACAAACTCGGTCAGGATATCTTTGTTCGAGCTACAGAATTAAGGGGACTCGCAACCATTATTAAGATGCCGTCTGGGGATATGACGCCCGTGAAAGTTCCTGCTTCCAAGAATATGCTGGACTCTCACTTGAAAGGAAAACTTTTCCGTAAAGTTAGAACAATGGTTACCCTTATCATAGTGGACGGGCAGGTATACTCTCATTCCTCATAAAAATAAATTTCTTATGATTCCTTCCATTTGTTTTTCTCTTTTCCAGTGGATATATTGACCAGTTTTTTTGGCTTATTGTTATTTATTGTCTTTGTTGTAATAAAAAAGTATATCTCTCACAGAATAAACAAATAAATTTGCTTACACTTCCTTCTATTTATTTTATAATAAAAAATGTATGAAGTTCAAGAAATTAGCTGTGTGTGTGTTTGTATTAGACAGTGACATGGGTTCCTTTATCTTGACTACTCAAATCTATCTGCAATTTCAGTTTCCACATGTTGGAGGGTTAACATCCCCCCAGTATACTGTAGCAATTCGCCTTAGTCCTGACCCAAATCTCTCTAGTGGATCATTGAGCCATCAACAAAGTGCACGTACTTGCGGAAGCAGCTCAGATCACTTGTCTTCAGAGCTTGAGTTGGTCAAGTGGAATGAAATTTTTTTCTTTAAAGTTGACGATCCAGTATGTAGAATGTTTTTCTTTTTAGCACGTTTTTCCAATTAATTAACTGCTTTGGTTTTGCATGTATGATAGGACTTTGCACATTGATTTTCACATCTGTTATTACCGAACTTTGATTTTACGTTTCTACCAAAAGGATGATTACTGGACATTTAATGGATAATTATTCCTGTGCTATGAAATTTGTGTAACATCTTTTAATTAAAATGTAGTTTTGGGACATGCTAAGTGAATTTTCTAGTCTTTCACTTACTGAATGTTGGCTTCATACATTTCAAATGATATATAGTAATGCTGCTTATAGATGTATATAATTCATTAAAACGGTATAAACCATTTTGTTTGTTTTCATATATCATTGTTTGGATGTTGTATGAACATATAAGTAATCTTCTTGGTTATCCCATTCAAGCCATTCTATCCAAATTTGTGCAGGACTACTACTCAGTGGAATTAATTGTGACGGAGCTGGGAAAAGGTAGTTCGTTTATTCTTTATTTAATCTGTCACCGCCTGGATTTGTTATTTAATAGGATGCCTTTTCTCTATTGTATTGAAACTCTCATTGTCGTCATGATAAAAAAAATGGCAACTAAAGATAGTATTTCAGGTTTCATTGCACCACATCTATCCTACTCACTGTCCTCATTTAAAAAGTGTAAATGTATGCTATAGTTTGTTTTGTTTAGTTCCTCTGTTATGCATGCTATTTTTCAACTTTGACCTAGATATATTAAGTATTTTCTGCTTTCATTAAATTGTTTTTAATTTTGTTGTACTTAAGAACTACGCATTCTTGTCTGTCAAACTATCAATTTTGGGCAAGATGGGTATAACTTTTCATTTTTTATTTTAGGGGTCCCTCTTGGATTATTTTCAACCCCTTTAAAGAAGATTGCGGGGATCATCCATGATAATTCTTACCCATACGATAGCATGAACAAATGGAACTGGGTTGAATTATCCTCAACAGAATCTACGGTAGAGTCCACATTCATGTTTTAGAAATATCCTTTTTTCCTATTGTATCTGTTTTATGTCAGAACATGTACCTCGTTCTAGGGATAGAAATTTATCAAGAGTTTACTGACAAGTAGATCAACCTTGTAATATTTATGTGAATTGTGATTCAGGGATATAATGGTGAAAAGTTGTGTGGCAAAATCAGATGTTCAGTGCTGTTGTCACCGACATCTGAAGCTGAGATAAGTGATCAAACTGATAACAGTGGCAGAAAATCTGGCTTTATTCAGATCAGTCCAAGCAGGGAAGGGCCTTGGACTACAGTGAGGCTAAATTATGCTGCACCAGCTGCTTGTTGGAGGTTAGGGAATGATGTTGTTGCTAGTGAAGTACATGTGAATGATGGCAATCGATATGTGGATATTAGGTCTCTTGTTTCCATACGTAACAGTACGGATTTTGAACTTGATTTGTGCCTTGTACCAAAAGTTTCCATGGAAGATACCACTCTAAAAAACAACGCTAGTACCCTTGAAGGTCAAATACAATTTAAGAAACTTCAGACTGATGAGTTCTTTGAAACTGAAAAATACAGCCCTGGTACTGGTTGGATTGGCACCATTGCTCAACCAAGCCAAGATATCATTGAAAGTGGAGGATCTCATCAGGTAAAGATATTAGTTGATGTTCTTGGGTGCATGTGTTGATTTCTTGTGTAGGTTTAACCTTGAATTTAAATCTCTCCGACTGAAGCTTTACATGATTAGCTTTATGGTTCATGTTAATTTTCATAGTGTTGTTATATATATTACTTTTATTACATATTCTCATCCAAAATTGGTAGCTACAGTGTCCCTAAATATATCATTATATGGATTAAAGGGTACACTTTTATTCTTTTGTTACGACTTACGATATGAGAACATTTATAAAAAGAGAAATTAATGCGATGTAACCATTTATAGAACTCGTAAAACCTCCTCCCCCATCTTGTGTCACACCCCAATGTAGATATTCGCCCAAAATTGGCACGCTGACGTCTGAACATCAGAGCCTGACGGAAAAGTAAACTAACAAGGTTCTACCTTAACTGAATCACATCATAAGCATGGTCAAGTGGAATCTTGCCCGTAGCCCCAAAATAAATAAGTATCAAAATAGACAGGAGTAAACCCTAACGCTCCAACACAGCTCAGTACCCCTACACTCATAGACCTCTAACTTAAGGTTACCTGATCACCTGGAAAACAAACCCCTGGACTGTGGAATGGTATACTGGGTTGTTGCTTTATTTTACTCAAGTAGTAACCAAAACTACTAATCTACAAAGTTTAGCCTTCTGCAAAAAACATCCTCGGTGAACTACACTTTCTTGGTCAAGGCCACTCCAATCTAGAAGAAACCCACTCACATCTTTGTATGACAGAGACTGATGTGAAGGTGACGGGGCAGAGAGTCTTCCTTTTTGAGGCTCAGCTTTCTTTTTGTTTCTTTTTTCGGATGAGAAGTAACAAATGTTTGTGACTATTGGCTGTATTTTATTTTTTTGTGGTCTGTCATATTATTAGACAGGTTTGAATAGTAATTCTGGAGCTCTTAGATTGTTTCTGATTACTGTCAGTAATGCAGGGAGTTCCGGCAGTTGAGTTACCACTGGGCTGGGAATGGGTTGATGATTGGCATTTGGATATGGAATCTGTTCACACTGCTGATGGTTGGGTTTACGCTCCAGATGTTGAGAGTTTAAAATGGCCTGAGTCATTTGATCCGTTAAGATCTGTAAACTCTGCAAGGCAAAGGAGATGGATCAGGAATAGAAAACAAAATGATACACATCAGGAAATATCTATTGGACTTTTGAAACCTGGAGATACGGTATCCCTTCCTCTATCTGGGTTAACACAACCTGAAATGTACGTATTGTGTTTAAGGCCCTCTCTCCGCAATAGTAGTGAGTATTCTTGGAGTTCAATGGTGGATGGGTCTGAGCAAACAGAGGATTCTGGTAAGTCAAAAGTATGCTCTGGGATAAGTGTGTCTTCTCTCACTGAGTCCGAGGAACTGTTATATTGCACTCAGATAAGTGGTAGTTCTTCAAGTTCTCATAAGTTGTGGTTTTGTATGAGTGTACAAGCGACAGAGATTGCCAAAGATATTCATTCTGATCCTATCCAGGATTGGACTCTTGTAATCAAGTCCCCGCTATCTATCTCCAATTTTCTTCCGCTTGCAGCTGAATATTCTGTTTTTGAGATGCAAGATAGTGGTAACTTTTTTGCCTGCTTGAGAGGAGTATTATTTTCAGGAAAAAGTGTCAATGTATATAGTGCTGACATAAGAAGCCCTTTGTTCTTTACACTGCTTCCGCAAAGAGGGTGGCTGCCTATACATGTGAGCTTTAAGACCAAACTAGTCCTTTTTTTTTTCTTTTGTATAATTTGATTTTTGGCATAATTTTTGTTCAATAAAATCCCACTCTTTCATTTATTCTTTTTCAGGAAGCTGTTCTTTTTTCCCATCCTCATGAAGTTCCACCGAAAACTATAAGTTTGAGAAGTTCATTATCTGGAAGGTTTCAAATAATCTGCATCTGCATCATAAATTATATTGTGTATCTTAACCTTTACGTTGCTTGAAGTGCATTTCTTTTATAGTCTGATAGTTCCATGGTAATTGTTTCTGCAGGATTGTTCAAATTGTTCTTGAACAGAATTCTGACAAAGAACGGCCACTGCAAGCTAAGATCATTAGGCTGTATGCTCCTTATTGGTATTCAATTTCTCGGTGTCCCCCTCTCAAACTTAGGCTTCTAGATATCAAAGGAAAGAAACATATGGGAAAGGTTGGTAATCCATTTCGTTCTACAAAGGACAATGAAACTATCCTGGAGGAAATAACTGAAGAGGAAATATATGAAGGTCATACAATTGCTTCACCTTTGAAATTTAAATTGTTGGGCCTTGCGTTGTCCATTGATCAATCTGGAAAAGAGCAATTTGGACCTGTCAAAGATCTTTCTCCCCTTGATGACACGGTAGATGTCTCTGCCATTTTTATATTGATTAGATCCGTTATTGGTAAAGAAATCTTGTTGAGATTTTCTTGTTCCTTCTTTTTTAGGATGGGTCTTTGGATCTCTATGCTTATGATAGTGAAGGCAGTTGTATGCGGATTTTTATTACAACAAAACCATGCCTATATCAATCTGTTCCCACAAAGGTAAATTTAATTATTTGAGATTCTAATAAATCTTAAGATTGGTTATTGACCCTTTTGCCTTCTTTCCAGGTAATTTCTGTCCGACCATATATGACTTTTACCAATAGACTTGGTCGGGACATATCCATTAAGTTATGCAGTGAGGATGAACCAAAGATCCTTCGAGCATCTGATGTAACGGTCTCATTTGTACATCGTGAGTCAGAAGGACATGATAAACTTCAGGTTAGTGGAGTGTCTATTGTAATATCATTATCTTTATGTACCAATGGTCCTTGTATCTGTATCCGTTGTTTTGGAAAATCAGGGTGCGTTTACCCTAAAAGGATCGAAAGAAGCTACTCACAGTATGAAACCTCACCTATAAGGGACATGTGACCCCAGAGTCCCTGACATGTCCTATGTGATAAAAGTTATGAATTATAGTATAAAATATATCATATTTGGAGAAGCAAACGCTACGTGAAAGCCAGATAGATTAATTTAGGCTTCATTCGGTCGTATCCTGCCCGAACTAGAACCTTTTCTTTTGGAATCATGCTGGACGTTTTTTGTTTCGGTTTACATAGATGAATGATCCGAGCTTTCATCTTATGCATTCTGAAAAATTTAATTCTTTCTTTCGGTTCCATTGTTAGGTTCGACTAGAAAATACCGACTGGTCATTCCCTGTTCAAATTGTAAAGGAGGACACCATTTCCCTTGTTTTGAGGAAGCATGATGGTACTCGGACATTTTTAAGAACAGAGATTCGGGGCTATGAAGAAGGTTCGCGATTCACCGTTGTATTCCGCCTCGAATCAACCAGTGGTCCCATCAGGTACTTACATCATGTGCTGGTAAATATATATATATATATATATATGGGCTAGGATGTATGGTGTGTATCATGGATCCTAACCCTATATATATGCATACATATATACTCATGTTTTGGTTATGTGCTGATAAATATTATATATGGGTTAGAATGTATGGTGTGTATTATATATATCCCCGGATCCTAACCCTATACATATGCATAATTGCATACATATACGTTCTGTTTGCAGGATGTACGGTATGTATCAAGGAACAGACATGTATGGGTATTGATAAAATGTTGGCTATAAGGCTATCGATTGATAAAATATGACTGTAAAGATCGCCAAATGGTCAAACGATTTAGGATTTGGCTGATTTCCTTTAGTTATTTAGAAACTGGACTATTCAAATTATTGACTTCCCAATGATCCCTTTCAACCATTAATCTATGGTGATCCCTCTTAAGGAGGTTGACATGCATACATGCACATTGATGCACACACCTATTCACCACCCCATTCTTAAGTTTTAAGGGTCACTCCGCACTCTGCAGTGTGATCAAGTGATCCGAAGTTTAGTTTTTCGATCCTAAATCGAAAATTGTTACACTATTTGATTATCATAATGAAATGTCGTAGTGTTATCAGACACATTGTGCTAGTTTATTTGTTGTGTTGTAGTTAGATGGCTAAATGATTTGCGATTTTGTTGAATTTTTTAGCAGTGATGGTTGGGCCCACTTGAGATCTGTTTTAGTCAATAGCAAAAGGGCATCTCTTTTAAGAAAAGGGTCGTGTGTGTGTGTTGTGTGTGTATAAATGTATATATTATATACATATATATATATATGTGTGTGTGTGTGTGAGAGAGAAACAGAAAGAGAGGTGACTAACCTTTTAAAGCTTCATTTGAGCAGAATTGAGAACAGAACAGTCAGTAAAACAATTAGAATTCGCCAGTCTGCTTTCGGTGAGGATGCCTGGATTCGCCTAGTGCCTCTTTCAACTACGAATTTTTCTTGGGAAGACCCTTATGGCCAAAAAATCATAGAAGCTAAGGTTGACAGTGCTACAATTGGGCCTTGGGAACTTGATTTGGAAGGGACCGGGATATGTTATGAAGATGAGGGACTTGAATTACAATTTTATGTTATGGAAGTTGGTGATATCAAGGTAGCTAGGTTCACAGACACCACAACTTCTGGGACAAGTTTGGATTTGCAAATTGCTGGAAATTGGGGGCATTCTCAAATGCAAAACACCATTCAAAATAATAGTGCCTCGCCTGTTGAGCTTATAATTGAGTTTGGAATTGTAGGGATCTCTGTTGTTGACCATAGACCAAAAGAGGTCTCCTACTTTTATTTTGAGAGAGTCTTCGTATCATATTCGACCGGTTATGATGGTGGTACAACAACCAGGTAAGAGAAGAACTTTCTTATACTCCTATATCATTTTCTTAAGGATGTCTTTCAGCTGTAATGTTATGTGAAGTTCTGAAATTTCAACTATTCTTTTCACTCATTTATCTTATACATTTGAGATATTAATGACATTAATTAATGAGGACTAGTGATTTGTAGTCACTTCACTTACAAAACCGTTAAAACATATTAGAACTATGAAGCAGTTTAAAAGAATTGTTTCACTTGCATGCCTAAAAATAATTGTATGAATTGCCTATTTTTAGTATATATAAATTGAGGACTAGTTTGATATTGTCATGACTATTAAATAGAAGTAAAACCACTGAATATTTGGTGAATTATAGCTGTAAAGGTGGTGGTGTAAGTATGAAAGTTTGAATTAAAGACCTAAACTAAGTTTTCATTCAAATTTCCTGCAAACCAAGTTCTAGGGTTTATATTCAATAAAGTTATTGTAGACTAAATTCTGGCCTGTGAAAGTAACTGTTGCTTCTTAATTTTCTGTCAGGAGACTCAGAACCCAAGTTCTTTAAGCTAAACACTGTAGTTTGACTTTACAGCTGAATATGTGATTCTTTATCTGTGTCAAATGTTTACTATTGAAGCACATTCATTCTAACTCCGTGTTTTCAGATCCATCCTCACTCCAATGTAGCTTTTCTTATTAAATAAGATGCTTTACAAGTACACCTAACATTTGTGTTTCTCTCTGCTAGGTTCAAGCTCATACTGGGTCATCTGCAGTTGGACAACCAGCTTCCTCTAACAGTGATGCCAGTGCTGTTGGCTCCAGAAATGAACTCTGACATGCATTATCCAGTGTTCAAAACGACTATTACAATGCGCAATGATAATAGCGACGGCGTCCAGGTGTACCCTTATGTTTGTATACGGGTAATGCCTTTTTACATGATGCCTAAAATGTATGTTATCAGTCGTAACAATGAGAAGTACCTAAGCTCTGACCAAAATTTGTGATGACATGATAGGTAACCGATAAGAGTTGGAGGCTTAATATTCACGAACCGATAGTTTGGGCTTTGGTGGATTTCTACAATAATCTACAGTTAGATCGTTTGCCTAAAAGTTCAAGTGTCACAGTAGTTGATCCGGAAATACGCATTGAGTAAGTATCACAACTTCTGCCTGTGTGTAGAAAACTGCAATTCATTGTATTGGCAGCAATATAGTTATGAGCGCTGAAGAGAGCTGTTTTTCCTTCACCAAACAAGAAAGAAATTGTAAAGGGGGAAAAAATTGACCACCACTGCTTTGTCCTTATTTGGCGGTTAAGCTCATATTCTAAGGCATTTGGCCTTCTTTTCATTAATCATATATGGTTCATATGTTATTTGCAATAGCATTTATTCTGTTTCCTTTTCTTTTAATATTAGCCATATGAGACTCACATAGAAGTTTTATGATTTAGAAAAGATATAAGTAAACATTGATACCCTACGAATTCTATCCCCCTTACCCATTGGGTGCTCTCTCTCTCTCTCTCTCTCTCATGTTCCTGTAATATTATCACCCAAATATTTGAATTAGTGGCGATATTTTGGAGTTGTATGTGTGGGACGTTGCAGAAGGCCTGCAAACTTTGCAAGTGTCTACTGTTAGGGAAATATGAGTTGTGAACTATCAGGAATAAATTTGTGACTTGATTTTGGGATAATAGTTCCATTTAGGGAAATATGAGTTGTGAACTATTAGGAATAAATTTGTGACTTGATTTTGGGATAATAGTTCCATTTCCTTAACTCTCTTTTTTCTGTTTTTATATCCTTTCTTTTCAGCCAAATAGATGTTTCAGAAGTTAGGCTGAAGGTGTCATTGGAAGCAGCACCAGCCCAAAGACCTCATGGGGTTCTAGGAGTCTGGAGCCCCTTACTATCAGCTGTTGGAAGTGCATTCAAGATTCAGGTGAGCCCCCTAGCTTGTCTGGATGTTTATATATGTTTTATCTGCAAAATAGTATCACTATTCATTTTATTTTGATGGGTGGTTCTCTATTCAGATGCTATGATTTGCTCTCCAGTCTCTCGAACTTATAAATAGTCTTCATATGTAAACTACAGAACATATTTCCAATCCATCATAATAATGAGATGAGGTACAGTCATCACAGTAATATGTCGTTGCTGCAGGTGCATTTGAGAAGGGTGATGCACAAAGACAGATTCATGCGGAAAAGTTCCATTGTTTCTGCTATTGGTCACCGTATTTGGAGAGATCTGATCCATAATCCTTTACATCTGATATTTTCAGTCGATGTACTTGGTATGACAAGTTCAACTTTGGCTTCTCTTAGTAAAGGGTTTGCTGAGCTGTCAACTGATGGACAATTTAAGCAACTGCGTTCGAAGCAGGTAAGGTTTTCATATTAACCAAGAAATAAAAATTAGTGATGCAATGTTACAATGAAAGGCTGTTTTTGAAATGGTTTCAGGTGACGTCAAGGAGAATAACTGGGGTGGGTGATGGAATTATGCAAGGTACAGAAGCACTTGTGCAAGGTGTTGCCTTTGGGGTGTCTGGAGTGGTGAATAGGCCTGTAGAGAGCGCAAGACAAGATGGTGTTTTAGGACTAGTTCATGGGCTTGGGCGTGCTTGTCTAGGAGTGATAGTGCAACCAGTCAGTGGGGCATTGGACTTCTTCTCATTGACTTTTGATGGAATTGGAGCAAGTTGTTCCAAATGTTTAGAGGTTTTCAATAGCAAGACAACCTTCCAGAGAATTAGAAATCCCCGAGCAATCCGTGCTGATGCTGTGCTTAGAGAATATTGTGAGAGAGAAGCTGTTGGGCAGGTAAATTGTTACTTAAATTCAGGATCAAATAAACTATTTGCTTCGGTTTTCCTGGGAGTGTGAGTAGGATACAGGATGCATAAGGAGATGGTAAAAGATTCAGTTTTGTGATTTTAAGTCTTCATTTCAATTGGCACAATGTTGAGATTCTTGACATACACGTATCAAATACGAATCAAAAGCATATGTTATTTATTAGCCTTTTACTACAAATGTTTGCGAGGCTTGGGGTAATTTTGTTTGACACTGTCACATTGCTCACACCAAAAAGCTGTTGCTATTATCTTAATGTACAAGTCTTATTTATTTTTACTTTCTTTGTTTCTTTTTGGCAGATGATTTTATACCTTGCAGAATCACATCGGCACTTTGGTTGTACTGAAATATTCAAGGAGCCATCAAAGTTTGCTTTGTCTGACTATTATGAAGATCATTATGTTGTGCCTTACCAACGGATTGTTTTAGTGACGAATAAGCGAGTCATGTTGCTTCAGGTTAGTCAAGTGATCTTGCAATAGCCGTATTGTGCCCAATGTTTTTTTAAAGCTTGACATTCAATCTTTTTCCTTTGCTTCCTAGTGTTTGGCTCCAGATAAAATGGATAAGAAACCTTGCAAGATCATGTGGGATGTACCTTGGGAAGAGCTCATGGCTGTGGAGTTGGCAAAAGCAGGCTGCAGTCAACCATCTCACTTGATCCTCCACCTTAAAAATTTTAGGAGATCAGAAAATTTTGTTCGGGTGATAAAGTGCATTGTTGAAGAAGTTCCAGGAAATGAACCCCAAGCTGTTAGGATCTGTTCTGTAGTACGTAAGATGTGGAAAGCATATCAGTTGGACATGAAAAGCCTAATGCTGAAGGTTAATATGGAACATGAAGATTAGTTCTTTTAAGAGGTAACATATACATAATTCTAATATGATTCACCATTCTCAGGTTCCATCAAGCCAGCGACATGTATATTTTTCCTGGTCTGAAGCTGATGGGA
The DNA here is from genome assembly GCA_963580275.1 of Crataegus laevigata. Taxonomy (NCBI): domain Eukaryota; kingdom Viridiplantae; phylum Streptophyta; class Magnoliopsida; order Rosales; family Rosaceae; genus Crataegus; species Crataegus laevigata. The sequence continues at coordinate 28,222,803 of OY756950.1, read as the reverse complement.
GAGAGAACCGTATACAGAACAAGGCAATTACTAGGCTGAGAGAGCTCCCATCATACAATTCTGCATTGAATGATAGATTTGTTAAACACAATATCAACTTTTCTAAGATTTGGAGCAGCGAACAAGAATCCAGAAGTCGATGCACGTTGTGCAGAAAACAGGTGGTTTATTGTTCACGTTACCTTGTTTCCATTTTTAGTACTTGTTATCTGGTCAAGATTTGGCAGCTTATGGTTTTGTAGTCTCAGATGAGTAACTGTTTTATATGTTTAGGTTCCCGAAGATGTAATATGTAGCATTTGGAGACCCATCTGTCCTGACGGGTAATTATGATAGATTTTCTACTTTCTATTTTTATTGAAAACATTAATGTTCATTGCATTTTATATTTTGGTCTCTGACTTCAAATGCATCTTTCTATGTTTCAATCAAAGAGCCTGTAAATTCACGTGAATGCCTCTGTTGCATCAGTTAGAGGCGCTGTTTCTTTTTCTTTTTCTTTTTGTTTTCCTAAAATATTTATCTGCAATGTTGACATTTACTGTAAAAAAAACCCCAAATTTCTACCAAGACATGATTAGCTAGGATACTTTTAAAGGCTATTTGTTATTAAACTTCATTAAGTTGCAGATACACTGTCACATTCTTGCTCAACCTAAAGGGACCCACTGGCATGTTGAAAAGTACTGTTCCTAGACGTTTCTCTAGCTGAGCTAAAGCTTATGGTATATCACTGGTTTAATGCCCTACCCCTAGCGCTCCATCCTACTCTCCCCCAATCAAAGGAGAAAAAGTTTGAGAAAAGACGAAAATGGCCATATATGGTTCTCTTTAGCCTTTTATATAATGTGATTTACAAAAATGAAAAACATGTCTCAAGTGTTTCGCTAAGATGAAAATCTTTTTTAATACCCCATATTCTAATGAAAGTAGAACTGTGCTTCAATTCATTTACTAGTTCAACATTTCAGTCTTCTGAAATTATGCATTTCACTACCAGATGCCTAACTTGCTCGTTGTCATTGTGAAAATTGATGAGTTGTTTTTTTATTTTCAGCTATGTCTCGATTGGTGATATTGCTCACATCGGCAGCCATCCTCCAAACGTTGCTGCTGTTTATTGCAAGATTGACAGATTGTTTGCACTTCCTGTTGGTTATGACTTGGTAAGAAGTTATAATCACTAGTAGATCCTAGTTAGGTTAGTCTATGAGGATTAATAGAACTCTTTAGGTCGCATATTTTATTTTTTTTGGTTATATATGTGGTTTGCCTTAATGGCATGTCTCTCAATATGCTCCTGAAAAATTGAGACGAATTGTTGAAACGCAATGTTTTCTTGTTCCTTCATACAAATTGTAGCTATTGGTGATCAACTTAATCATCATCAGGATTCAGGAGAAAGTTGTATGTTTTCTTTTCATAGATCAGGCAGATCACGCGTGGAATAGTCGAGATCATTTCATTTTTATTACATAATAACGATTGGAATGAAAGTAGGGGATATTGGAATCGCCATCATAAATCACTCACTCATTTTCAAACTGCTTTTAAACCTTCTAATCTTGATTTGGCTCATGGTTAAGTTTGTGATATTTGTTCATATATTAATAACCTTCCTTTGTTCATATATTGATAACCTCCATACGTACATATGCAGGTATGGAGGAACTGCCTAGAGGACTATGCAGCACCGGTATCAATTTGGCATCCTCGGGCTCCAGAGGGATATGTGTCTCCCGGATGCATTGCTGTGCCTAGTTTTATTGAGCCAGAAGTTGATATAGCGTATTGTGTGGCTGAATCACTTGCTGAAGAGGCGGAATTCGAAGGGCAAAAGGTTTGGTCTGCTCCAGATTCTTACCCCTGGGCGTGTCACATTTATCAAGTCCAAAGCGACGCGCTTCACCTTGTGGCTCTAAGGCAAACCAAGGAAGAATCTGGCTGGAAACCTATGAGGGTTATTAACGATCCTCGGCCTCTATTGGAATCACTAAAAGAGAACTGAAATGTGAGTTTATATCGTAAGGGGCCTTTTCCAAATTTTGCTGGTTAGAAAAGGGCTCTGTGATGCTTCAAAAATTCCGTCCTTGTTCAGTGCTTGCTGTATAGCACATCGTCCCTCGTGTAAATGATTCTGGTCCTCTGGGTTGTTATTGCACAACGGGGCAAATATCATTGATTGTGTTTAAGAATTTTATGATTTCTGTTTCGAGTTTGAAGCTTATTAAGAATAAGAAGCCAACGCTGAAGAGTTTATTAACAATTGGGTTTTGCACCCAGAAACTTGGCATTGTCATTAACGGCATCATCTCTATGTCCCCAGAAACGAAATCCCTCGGCGGATTTCTTATTCCAATCTCCATGGATAATAAAATAAGTCACTTTTAAATTTAAGTCGCAATTGGTAAATTGATCATCACGCATGAGATTGGTAGTAGGGAACGGAAAAGCCCAATTATGGGTTCAGAAACATATGTTTCTCTCATTTCCAACAATCCATCTCATACCCACGGGTCTAACTTTGAAAATACCTTTTCACGTCTTAAGATACTTTTGCTTAATTAGTTACCGACACGCATTATTAAAAACCTCACTCCCTTCTGATCCCTAAACCACCATTGCTTTTCGGTTGGCAAACTTTATCCCAAGCAATGGGATTCATCGTACTGTCCTTTAAGAAAGTGATCCAAAAAATATGGTCAATGAGGGATTGAGTTGATGGAGCATATTAATTCTTTTGTTTTCATGTTTTTTGGTTGGACTTTAGGTATTTTTGTGTTTTTGCTCTTCTTGAAATGTATAAAAACTAGAGCTGGCATTCATGTCGTGTTTCTTGTGTTCGTGTCGTTTTCGTGTCGTTTTCCGATAGCTTAACGGGTCGTGTCGTGTAACACCCGTTAAAATAAACGGATAATATGACCTAACCCGAAATCGACTCGTTAATATTATCAGGTAATATGACCTGACCCGTTACCCGTTAAGAAAAATATTTTTTAAATCAATAAATAATGAAAATGAAAAACATAATTTGACCCTAAAAAATGTAAAACATAATACTAAATTAGTATATACATACCATATTGTCACATAAATACTAATTCAAAACATTAGTAAATAAATAAATAAAACATTTTTCTTTCAAGTTTACATACCCCAAAATAAGAGTCTAATGAAAAAACATTAGTGCATACTACAAAATACAAATGTTCAAAGATATGCAAAATGAAGAGAGTTATGTTTCAAGATTGAGGAACCTTGTACATTTTTTACAATAAAATCCTTCAATTTTCATCAATCACGGAGGGAAATGGTATTGGAACTTATTGACGATGTTTTCACTGAGGTTTTCCATTATCCATAAACTATAGATTAAAATTTAACCGTTGATTGTCGTTTACATTTACGTTTCATTCTTCTCACCAAATTTTTTTTTTTTTGAAAACATGATCTCTTAGAGGATGCATGAAGATGAATGGTTTGGATCGTTTATATTACGATGAGAGTTTTACCATTAGTGAAAATATAGCTCAAAGTCTATATGAATACAATGAATGAATTCGATCTTCAATTTAAAATATTTACACAAGTGGATACCAAAAAATCTTATGTTATAACTTATACTTAATGAAAGTATAAATAAACTCTAAGTGTTAGTCAATCTATTGTTTTGATGAGATGCGAATTCTCCAAAACTAATTTCAACGATCACAACCGTCAAACTTGTTTGTATATGTTTCGAGATCACATCAGCAAAAAATCACAAAAAACAAACATTCAGAGATCAAGTAACGGAACAAAACTTTTCAACGATTATAAACGAAAAATCACAATTTAACGGTTATTTAACTCCGATTTTGATGATTTTTTACAGCTACACTCCTTGACCCTATATGAATACAATGAATGAATTCGATCTTCAATTTAAAATATTTACACAAGTGGATACCACAAAATCTTATGTTATACTTAATGAAAGTATAAATAAACTCTCAAGTGTTAGTCAATCTATCGTTTTGATGGGATACGAATTCTCCGAAACTAATTTCAACGATCACAACCTTCAAACTTGTTTGTATATGTTTCGAGATCACATAAGCAAAAAATCACAAAAAACAAACATTCAGAGATCAAGTAACGGGACAAAGCTTTTCGACGGTTATAAACATAAAATCAAGATTTAACGGTTATTTTAACTCTGATTTTGATGATTTTTTACAGCTACACTCCTTGACCCTATATGAATACAATGAATGAATTCGATCTTTAATTTAAAATATTTACACAAGTGGATACCACAAAATCTTATGTTATACTTAATGAAAGTATAAATAAACTCTTAAGTGTTAGTCAATCTATTGTTTTGATGGGATACAAATTCTCCGAAACTAATTTCAACGATTACAACCGTCAAACTTGTTTGTATATGTTTCGAGATCACATTAGCAAAAAATCACAAAAAACAAACATTTAGAGATCAAGTAACGGGACAAAACTTTTCGACGGTTATAAACAAAAAATCACGATTTAACGGTAATTGTAATTTTGATTTGGATGACTTTTTACAGCTACACTCCTTGACCCTATATGAATACAATGAATGAATTTGATCTTTAATTTAAAATATTTACACAAGTGGATACCACAAAAATTTATGTTATACTTAATGAAAGTATAAATAAACTCTCAAGTGTTAGTCAATCTATTGTTTTGATGGGATACAAATTCTCCGAAACTAATTTCAACGATCACAACCGTCAAACTTGTTTGTATACGTTTCGAGATCACATCAGCAAAAGATCACAAAAAACAAACATTCAGAGATCAAGTAACGGGACAAAACGTTTCAACGGTTATAAACGAAAAATCACAATTTAACGGTTATTTTAACTTCGATTTTGATGATTTTTTACAGCTACACTCCTTGACCCTATATGAATACAATGAATGAATTCGATCTTCAATTTAAAATATTTACACAAGTGGATACCACAAAATCTTATGTTATACTTAATGAAAGTATAAATAAACTCTCAAGTGTTAGTCAATCTATCGTTTTGATGGGATACGAATTCTCCGAAACTAATTTCAACGATCACAACCGTCAAACTTGTTTGTATATGTTTCGAGATCACATCAGCAAAAAATCACAAAAAACAAACATTCAGAGATCAAGTAACGGGACAAAACTTTTCGACGGTTATAAACATAAAATCACGATTTAACGGTTATTTTAACTCCAATTTTGATGATTTTTTTTACAGATACACTCATTGATAGACCTGGCATTCGTGTCGTGTTTCATGTGTTCGTGTCGTGTTCGTGTCATACCCGATAGCTTAACGAGTCGTGTCGTGTAACAGCCGTTAAAATAAACGGGTAAAATGACCCGACCCGAAATCGACCCGATAATATTAACGGGTAATATGACCCGACCCGTTACCCGTTAAGAAAAATATATTTTAAACCAATAAATAATTAAATTAAAAACATAACACTTTTTTTAGTGAAAAAAAAGTTGCACACCCCAAAATAAGAGTCTAATGAAAAAACATTAGTGCATACTACAAAATACAAATGTTCAAAGATATGCAAAATGAAGAGAGTTATACTTAATGAAAGTATAAATAAACTCTTAAGTGTTAGTCAATCTATCGTTTTGATGGGATACGAATTCTCTGAAACTAATTTCAACGATCACAACCGTCAAATTTGTTTGTATATGTTTCGAGATCACATCAGCAAAAAATCACAAAAAAAAAACATTCAGAGATCAAGTAACGGGACAAAGATTTTCGACGGTTATAAACAAAAAATCACGATTTAACGGTTATTTTAACTCCGATTTTGATGATTTTTTATAGATACACTCCTTGACCCTATATGAATACAATGAATGAATTCGATCTTCAATTTAAAATATTTACACAAGTCGATACCACAAAATCTTATGTTATACTTAATGAAAGTATAAATAAACTCTTAAGTGTTAGTCAATCTATCGTTTTGATGGGATACGAATTCTCCGAAACTAATTTCAACGATCACAACCGTCAAACTTGTTCGTATATGTTTCGAGATCACATCAGCAAAAAATCACAAAAAACAAACATTCAGAGATCAAGTAACAGGACAAAGCTTTTCGACGGTTATAAACAAAAAATCACGATTTAACGGTTATTTTAACTCCAATTTTGATGATTTTTTACAGATTCACTCCTTGACCCTATATGAATACAATGAATGAATTCGATCTTCAATTTAAAATATTTACACAAGTGGATACCACAAAATCTTATGTTATACTTAATGAAAGTATAAATAAACTCTTAAGTGTTAGTCAATCTATCGTTTTGATGGGATACGAATTATCCGAAACTAATTTCAACGATCACAACCGTCAAACTTGTTCGTATATGTTTCGAGATCACATCAGCAAAAAATCACAAAAAACAAACATTCAGAGATCAAGTAACGGGACAAAGCTTTTCGACGGTTGTAAACAAAAAATCATGATTTAACGGTTATTTTAACTCCGATTTTGATGATTTTTTACAGATACACTCTTTGACCCTATATGAATACAATGAATGAATTCGATCTTCAATTTAAAATATTTACACTAGTGGATGTGGATATCACAAAATTTTACGTTATATAATAAAAGTAATATTTTCGGGTGTAGATGTAATACTTAAACGACTAATGTTTTAATGTTTTGAAGTAATATTTATGTGGCAATGTGTGGTATGTGCAATTTTTTTAAAAAAAATCTTATTAATTTTTCACTTCTACAATATTATTAATTTTTCACTAAAAAAAACATTATTCATGAGATTTGGAGGGTTTTAAAAATCTAAACGACCATGTAACGATTGTCTAAGGGTAGAGGATGCAATCATGAGCATTTATATAGGGGTGTGCTATCCACACACCCCATTTTACTTCTTACACACCCCTTGTTAATTTCTATTTGTTGATTTTCTTCAATTCATCCAATCCGACGGTTGAAAATTAGAAGGGTGTGTGAAAAGTAAAATGGGGTGTGTGAATATCACACCCCTTTATATATGCTTTCACATTTTTCAGACTTATACATTAATGATTATGAATTTTCTTTATTTTGAACTACCTTAAAAATACTTGAGGGTTTGTATAGTTTTAAAAATTCATGTACGCACCTTTAAAGCGTAGAGGATGCGATTAAGAGTGCTTGGATATTTTTTTCACATTTTTTGCACTTGTAAATTAATTATTTTAAATATTTAAATGTATTTGGTATTTTTTAAATTACTTGATGTTTTTATTTTTAATGTGTTTTATAATTTTTTAATCTCACTCTTTGCTCGTAATATTTTATAAAATAAATAAATAAAACTTAAATTTTTAAAATTTATTTAGAATAATAATACAATAATAATTAATGAACAAAATATATATATATATATATATATATCCACTATATTTATTGTATTTTATAGTAAGTTTTTTTTAGTAATTAAAAAAAATTAAAATCATCAAAATAACTTTTTCCTTTTCGTGTCAAAACAGGTTACTCGCGTGTCACTATCGTGTAAACCTGTTAAGGACCCGTTATTAACGGGTTCTTAACGGGTTACCCGATAATGACCCGATTAGTTATCGTGTCGACCCGAAACCCGTTATTTTCGTGTCGTGTCAGAAACTGCTAGGTCTACTCATTGACCCTATATGAATACAATGAATAAATTTGATCTTCAATTTAAAATATTTGCACAAGTGGATACCACAAAATCTTATGTTATACTTAATGAAAGTATAAATAAACTCTTAAGTGTTAGTCAATCTATCGTTTTGATGGGATACGAATTCTCCGAAACTAATTTCAACAATCACAACCGTCAAACTTATTTGTATATGTTTCGAGATCACATCAGCAAAAAATCACAAAAAACAAACATTTAGAGATCAAGTAACGGGACAAAGCTTTTCGACGGTTATAAACAAAAAATCACGATTTAACGGTTATTGTAACTCCGATTTTGATGATTTTTTACAGATACACTCATTGACCCTATATGAATACAATGAATGAATTCAATCTTCAATTTAAAATATTTACACTAGTGGATGTGGATATCACAAAATCTTATGTTATATACTTAATAAAAGTATTTTTTTTGGGTGTAGATATAGTACTTAAACGACAAATTTTTTAATGTTTTGAAGTAATATTTATGTGGCAATGTGTGGTATGTGCAATTTAAAAAAAAATATATTTTTCTTAACGGGTTATAACGGGTCATAGCGGGTTGGGTCACTTTACCCGTTAAGATAACGGGTGTGACACGACACGACCCATTAAGATAACAGGTGTTACACGAAAACAACACGAACACGACAGACACGACCCGTTTTCCAGGCCTAGATTATGGTGTTAGATTTCAGAGTTGGCCCCTTCACGAAAATTGTAAAACTTGTGATTACGAGTGATTGTCTTTTTACATTTTTTACACTTCTACAATATTATTAATTTTTCACTAAAAAAAACATTATTCATGAGATTTGGAGGGTTTTAAAAATCTAAACGACCATGTAACGATTGTCTAAGGGTAGAGGATGCAATCATGAGCATTTATATAGGGGTGTGCTATCCACACACCCCATTTTACTTCTTACACACCCCTTGTTAATTTCTATTTGTTGATTTTCTTCAATTCATCAGATCCGACGGTCGAAAATTAGACGGGTGTGTGAAAAGTAAAATGGGGTGTGTGAATATCACACCCCTTTATATATGCTTTCACATTTTTCAGACTTATACATTAATGATTATGAATTTTATTTATTTTGAACTGCCTTAAAAATACATGAGGGTTTGTATAGTTTTAAAAATTCATGTACACACCTTTAAAGCATAGAGGATGCGATTAAGAGTGCTTGCATATTTTTTTTTCACATTTTTTGCACTTGTAAATTAATTATTTTAAATATTTAAATGTATTTGGTATTTTTAAATTACTTCATGTTTTTATTTTTAATGTGTTTTATAATTTTTTAATCTCACTCTTTGGTCATAATATTTTATAAAATAAATAAATAAAACTTAAAATTTTAAAATTTATTTAGAATAATAATACAATAATAATTAATGAACAATATATATATATATATATATATATATATATATATATATATATATATATCCACTATATTTATTGTATTTTATAGTAAGTTTTTTTTAGTAATTAAAATCATCAAAATAACTTTTTCCTTTTCGTGTCGAAACAGGTTACCCGCGTGTCACTCTCGTGTAAACCTGTTAAGGACCCGTTATTAATGGGTTCTTATCGTGTGACACGATAACAACCCGATTAGTTATTGTGTTGACCCGAAACCCGTTATTTTCGTGTCGTTTACGTGTCATGTTAACGTGTCGTGTAAGAAACTGCCAGGTCTAATAAAAACTAATAAGAGTTATTTAAAATATTGTGTATATTTTTATCTCTATATGTAAGGCTCCCTTCTTATAGTTATGGTTTTTTATTGCAAGTTAATTTGTTGCATGATTCGGGACTAAGGCATGAAAGATCTTTTTGTGTTTGTTTGTTTCTTTTCAAGCCGGCATTTTAATTATTCGACTATTTTCAAGTCCTGTGACAAAAAATAAAATAAAATAAACAAAGTTATGTAGTTTATAAGGCTTAGTGTTTTTACACTAGATATGTTGCATGTGACACTCAAGGGAGAGAGGCTAAAAGCGGTTTCAAATAATAGAAAGTGTGTTTGTAAGAGTTGAGAAACTTTAAAGATGATAGTCACTAAAAAGATGGACTGCCGTATCAAAATCACGAGTTTGTCTCCTTTTTAATAAAGAGAAACCCTAGTATATGTGAAAATTGTCCTTTTTTTTTTCTTTCTTTCTGCCAATTGTTTACACTTGGTTGTGAATTTTCGACCAATTGCCTATTAGTTAATAAGTCCCTTTAGGATTTCATTTTCCTTGCAATTTGTTGGGGAAGGTGAATCGGACATGAGAAGTGAGAACGTCGAAGAGATAAGGTTTTCATAACCTCCACAAGAATACTTATGGTAGACTTGTTAAGTACATGCCCACACAAATCATCACATTGAAATTATAAAAAAAAATAAAAAAAACCAAAAGTCAACATCAAGATCTTTAAGATTCCAACTCATGTTTTCTATTTTGGACTTAAGTGTAGAATGCTTTGGCGACTTGTTAAGTACATGGCCACACAAATCATCACATTGAAATTTAAATAAATAAAAAAAAAAAAAACAAAAGTCAACATCAAATTCTACAAGATTCCAACTCATGTTTTCTATTTTGGACTTAAGTGTAGACTGCTTGGCGATTGAAAACTATTATTGAGGACATCAGATTACTTTCTAGACCTTGGCTCATGTCTTCCGAAAGGCGAATTTTTGTTGTTGATGTCGTTAGAACACTCCATTCATAGCAGTGGCGAAGCCAGGATTTGTTGAGGGGAGGGGCGAAATTCAAAAGAGTGCAACGTTCAATCGAAACGGTTGCTTTCACATTGGAGAGTGCAAAGTTTTGAGTCAATATTCATAACAGAAAACAGTCTCTTCACCAAAGCGGTTATAAGCAGTAATATCAAAGCCATGTAAGAAACTTAAATTGGATAGGATTAGATTCTAAAAAACGTTAGGCGCTAGTCAGGCAGATGACTGGGGCCTAATAGTTAGGCGCCTAGGCGAGATTTAAGCAGGAGCCTAGATGAATTTGAATGAATTTCTTTTATTGTAAAATAAGCATTAAACAATATTTACTTTATTTTTTAAAAACTAATACAATATTTATAAATAATGTGAGAGTTTAAGATAAATACGCTGTGAGTCTTAAAAAGAAGAAAAAAAATACATACAAGAAAAAAAAAGAAAAAAAAAGAGAAATGGGTTAACAAATCACAAAAAAAGGTGGGGTCAGAAGAGAAAAAAGAGAGGGATAATTTTTAGATCCTGACTTGTATACTGAACTTATTATGTGGCAAAATACACATGCCCTTGTAAATTCCCAAACACATAACCTTGCATAATCTATTCTAATATCTAAACATACCCTATTCTACTGACTATTCATCAATAATCATTCATACGATTCATATTTATACGCAAAAAATCAATAATCAATAACTAATTAGTGTATTACTATATGATTCTATATTAATTAACTAAAATTTCGTATTAATTAATCAATTAGGGTTAGGGATAATACAAATTAGAAAGTTAAAAAATTTACCTAAAATTAAGAGAGAAGTGGAAAACCAACCAACAGTTGGCTGCTAGAGGTTGGCAGTGGCAGCTGGCTCGGCTTGAAGGAGAAATGAGAGAAAACGGAACAAGACGGAGGGAGGAGGGCGCTGAAAACTGCTGCTGGGATTTGGGGGGCACACACGGGCCTTCTAATTGGTTTTAAAAAAGTGATTGGCTTTCAAAAAGTGAAGGCTCAATTGAATAATGGAAGGCACGGGACAATGGTCCCTTTTAAAACTTTTATTCATTTTTTAATCAATTAAACGAAACGGCGCGTTTGATTAAGGAGGTTTTTATTTTTTAATACAAATGAAACGGCATCGTTTCATTTAAGGGATTTGAAAAAAAAAAACATAAGTTGCTGCACAGCAGCAGCAGAAATTGAAGCCCAGAAACCGATCTGCAGTGCAGGTGCATCCATTAATTCCGACGAGACCAGAGGGGCGGAACCATGCTCCTGGGCTTAATTTCCGGCGAGGGGAGGGGCGGTCGCCCCTCCCAGTCCCTCTGTAGCTTCGCCACTGATTCATAGTACTTATATTTGGAATGTCTTCCAAATCTATTTAGTTTGATTTCATCTTACACCATCACCACCACTTTCGATCTCACTTTTATATTATAATATATCAAATTAAACGGGTCTTAACGAGTACCCATTAACAACCCAATAAATTAATTTGCTACCTCTAATTTGGAGCATTGTAGATATTATTATTAGGAGCCAATAAGGTAAATGTTTCTCATTAAAACTTCAGTCCGTATATGAAAACACGCACAACATGTAGAGGTTATTTTGGTTAATTTCAAACACAGATGGGAACTAGGATATATGTACACAAATAGATATACGACTCCCATCTATCATCCATGCAAACGCGGCATTGGTCGAAAAAAGCCAAAAATTACTAGGATGGGAATGGCCGTATACGCCTCCTCCTCACATCTACCCATTGCATGCTGAGTACAGACGATGCGATTGTGAGAGGGAGGCGTACGTGGGCGGCCAAATTAAACTTTCCCAAAAACAATAAAAAAAAGCGGAATCGTTGAAGCGATTAAGTTTGAATACTCCAGAGTTGAGGGCTTAATGGAAAGACATAAAATCCAAGACAAGGGAAAGCAGCAAAGACATTGCTGGAAACCACATGCTCAATTGCTAATGCCATTCCCAGCACTACTACTACTCTCATATCCTAATCAACCAAAGCCAAGAAAACCTTTTTATTATTATTATTATTTTTTTTTTCTTCGAGCGATATTGTCGTTAAGTTAGAAATTAGTTTGCCACTAATGGGATTCGAACCCCCGCCGTCAGATCCACAAAAATACGGTGTCGTCTAACACACATAGACCAAACACAACCCTAGCTAGCTTGTTCAAAACAAAACCACCCAATGCTTATCACACCAAATTATAGATATAGGCCCGACGTTTCGTTTCTTTTTTCACAGATAAACAAGCATTTGAAAAAGAAAAAGAAAGAATAGAATACCTACAAATATTCGTTTATGCTAGCCAATGTTTTAAAAGGCTAAGGCGAAGGCATTTGTGGATAATCTCGTCTAGGTGAAAGTCTTGAAGCGTAGGTCTTGAAGCGTAGGGCGAAGCTTTAAGGGACCTAAATAACTGGGGACTGATGTGGGTATGATTGGGGACAGTGAAGGAAAATTTTTGTCCTAGCTAAGAACATGTGAGAATATTTGAATACATATGCAAACTATTAACACATTAAAGTAGGCATGCATTAAAAAACAATTCATAAAACCCATGACTTTCAAAGCCTAGTATATGGTGAACCATAACTCTTTAACAACATTAAAGAGAAGAAAGGATTTAGAGATTCATTACCCTTGAAGCTCATCCTTGATTACTCAAGGGATTCACCCAAGTGGAGGGCCTTCAAGTCACCTCCTTTGCTTCCTTGAGGATTTGAGGATGTGTTCTCCAAAACACCAAAAGGTTGATGTCTCTAAGTCTCCACACCAAGGATTAGTTGTGAGGATGAAATGGATGACTTAGGGAAGAAGAGATTGCTAGATATCCCTCCCCTAAGTGGCCGGCCTCCTTTAAAAAAAAAAGAGAACTTGTTTCACCTCTTTTGCTTCAAGAAAACCCTAAATGAAATTAAAGCTATAAAGTTGAATTTATACTTCATTTCTTGTGAGTGGCAAACTTGTAATTAATACAAGTTTGCTACCCCTCACCCTTATGGACGGCCTTACCTTTGTCATTGGGCTAATTGCCCATTTTGTTTTAGTTGTCATACAACTTAAACATAATGGGCTTTGTGGACCAAAACACTTTTGGGCCCCGAAGCCCAAAACCAACTTAAAAGCTCAATACGAACATTTCGTATAATTAATTAACTAATTAATTAACTTTGACCATTCTTCAATTAAATCATTTAATTGCATATCCATTTCATTTAATTACTTCACTTTCATCCTTACTCGGTGTACGATCCATTAGGTTCCAATTAGCGAGGTAGTGGGCGATCGTTACTCTTAACGATCGATTGTGAATTGAAACCACATTTCAATTCTCCCTTAAGATTAGTGTTTGCTAATCTTTAGGGCTTCCACAAACCATGAGTGACACCTAGCAGCATGTCATGGTTACCCAAGCTAAGTAGAAGTGGTTGGAGAACCTATTGAAGGATTATTTTAGAGAAACATGTTCATTTAAGCAATATCATTAGCATGCAATTAACAAATTAAAGGCGGAATCATGCTTGCATATACTTAAAAACAAAACATTACCCATGAATGTTCAAAGCCTAGTAGATTGGTGAACCTTTAAACAACTCAAAACAAAGTGAGTTGAGATTTATACCTTTGTAGATTCCTCTTTGCTTAAGCAAAGGCTAATCACCCAAAGAGAGGGCCTTCATTCCTTGCATCTTAAAACTATGGATTTATATAGAAAGGATAGGTTCTCTAAGTTCTCAAAATTGAGAACCTCTAAGTTTCTACACCAAGGTTTTGATTAAGAAGAAATGAGTGACCTTGGAGGAGCTAGAGTGCTAGCTAAAACCCTCCAAGGGGGCCGGCCATTTCTAGAGAGAAGGGAGAGCTTTTCTTCTCTCCAATTTCCCAAAAACAAACCCTAAATGAATTTTGGCTATAAAGTCAAATTTATACCTTAATTCATTTGAGTGGCAAACTTGTAAATAAGTCCAAGTTTGCTACCCTTACTAAGTGGCCGGCCTTAGGGATATTTTTGGAGTATTTGGGCCTTTGTAAATCATTATTTATTAAGTTGTCATACAACTTAAGTCAATGGACTTGACGTTCGAAGCCCATTGGGCCTTAAGGTCCAAAACCATCCCGAGGTCTTTAACGAACTTATTCGTTTGATTAATAATCATATTAATTAATCCTTGCCATAAATAATTAAACCATTTAATTATTCTTACTCATCTCCGTTGAATCTTCAATCTCTACCTTACACGGTGTACGATCCATTAGGTTCCTTTTAGCGAGGCAGTGGGCGATTCAAACTCTTTCAAATCGATTGTGAATTTGAAACTTACTTTCAATTCTCCCTTTAGTGTTTACACGCGTTTAGGGCTTCCACAAACCATGAGTGACACCTAGCAGCATATCATGGTTACCCAAGCTAATCAGAAGAGGTGGAGAACCTATTCAGTTTAGGATTACAAATGCAATACGGTCATTCTCTAATACAATACTCTTGACCACATTGTTTGGCTTGATAGTTTATTCATGTCTACTATCCAATGTGAATCTCGCACTTATATGATTACCTTGAATGTGATCTGGAACGCATTCCAACATCTCATTCATACTCTGGCCAGAGATTCTAAATCATATCATAGAGTATTCTCCCTCAACAGTTTGAAGGTTAGAGATCCCTTGTTGCGCATTCACTTTTCTCCATGACTAGATAGCTTGACCCCAACCATGCCGTGGACACTCCAAAGGAATGCCATTTGACACGATCAAAGATCAAGGACCTAACCACAAGACAACTATGATGCCTCAGGTCAAAGGACTAATTTGCATTATCCTAACCATGAGTTCTCACGTGACATGAATATGAGAACTCGTCGTTGATCGTGTTCAGTGAACTCATTCTCTATTGAGCACCTACGTACTTGTCTTGGTGTTACTCACACCAATGACTCGAGACTAGTCACTCTCCCTGAGAGAAGACATAGCACGTACTGATCTTAACAGACTGTCAATGCCCAATTGGCAATCCTATGATCAGGAACGTTTAGGATGTGTCTACGAAAGAATGGTCTCATGAATCTAACTATTTAGATCGCATTCTCCCAATCACATATTCCTTGGACTTTATCGTTTAAGCATATAACATTTATATGAGACCGCTCAAACAATAATCTTTGCCCTTGATATTAAACTAGATTAGTTTAATCATGTGAAATGTCCGTAAAGTATCATCATATGATTGGTTTTAGGGCACATTTCCAACAATCTCCCACTTGCACTAGAGCCAATCAGTTTGGTCATCAGTGATGATACCTCTTCTGTAGTCATTTCATAAATGGCTGAGTAGTAGGCCTAGACAATGGATATCTATATGTTATCCATAGAAGCAACCTTGAGAATAACGACGTCACCATTATACATGATTCCCAATCATGTGGTTTAGTTTCTCATATGAGTTCGGACCTTGATGAGACCTTGATTCCCTGGCTTGAGCTATCGCCCCATTAGTGTCATACACTTTCTGGTTGGAACCGAATAGATAGTTCATAAATGAACTTTCCCATCCAAACAACATTGTTGTAAGCTTTTATATGGCAATATATTTTGCATCCATAATGGAATACACTAAAGTCATTACTTTAATGTTTCCATCCAAATATCTCTTTAGTCATAATAAAGAGATATCTGTTTATCTCTTCATTCATAATGAAGAAACATCCAATGATGGATTAGATTCATAATCTAATACATTTACGCTTCCATTACGTTACTCTAATTCTTTCTCAATCTTTGAGGAATCTATCCTTTAGTATTTCTCAAATACTTAAGGATTCACTTGACAGTTGCCATGGTTCTGATCCTGGGCTTGCACTGATATCGTTTTGTACCGTTCTAGGTACAACTCATATCAATGTCTTTCATACAATATGAAATACATAAATCACCTTTCTGCGTATGCATAAAGGATTCTATTTACGCATTATTACTTTGGGAGTCAAAGGGTACATTCCCTTTGAGAAGAACAATTTCCTAGTTTCACTAGAATTATCATTCTAAGTGAAGTTTATCATCATATGAGAAACTTCCTAGCATCTCTTGTCTATTATAGACTATATCTCCCATATTTATTCTATCGTTTATAGAATGTTTAAAGTCATTACTTTAACGAAGAAGTATTCATTTCATTTCCAAAAATTAATATATCATATATATATTTAAATTTAGGAATATGATAAACTCCCACTAATCTTTTGTAAACAAAAGATTCATTTACACCTTTATGAGAAATCAAACGATTTGATCTTTCATAAGACGGTTGTAGCTCCCACTAGCTTGCTAAGATCCATGATGGATGGATCTCTACAACTTACATGTCTTGTGATTTATAGTTTTAGACATACATTATCAAGACTATCTTAATAATGGTTATGGAAACCCATATTATGTCCAAACATTAAATCACCATTTAGTTGTAGCTAGCAATCCTCGATTTAATTGAAACTAAGACTATATCAAAGATGGTTTCTTCAAAGTCAACCATACTCTTTGAGTGTAGTCACCTTAGGCTACCAATTAGCTATTAAGGTTTCATTATTTCGAGTCAAATGGTATTTTACCATTTCCTTGAGTATATATCGTATATACACTCAATGTAGTCATAAGGATTTTCATTCTTATTTCTTTCGATTTAAGAGGTACAACTCTATGACATAGTCATAAAGTTCAAACCATTCAACTAAGATGGTTTATAAATCCTTCTCGACTACCTTGGAGCTTTTGGTATAGGAACTAGGTTGTTATATTTGTTGATCACTTTCTTGTCTCTCAAAGAACCCATTCTTTGAGTTCTATCTCTCGTTCATTTGCGCTTATGCAAATCATATTGTAAGATTACAATGAACTACCCAACAAAACAACATTTGTTAGTTGGTTTATAGAAGTGATATCCAAAGGTTAATTTAAGGATATCTCACAAGATTGTTCTCAAACAAATATTGCTTATTAGCACACAACCCCAAATCTTAACATGCTTAAGATTTGTCTTTCTTTCCAACTACATCTTATGGAGTCATGAAAATTTTGGAAGCTCTTCTAATTGACAATCATATTGTTTTAGAAGTATATATATATATATATCCTATATATGGGTAATAGATAATATCCAACGAACTAAATCTTATTCAAGTTTGTTCTTCTCCTAATGGAGAAATTCATTATCTTATGATGCTATTTTCCTTGATATCTTTCAAGGAAACTCATCTAAAGTGTTATCTTTCCTTGGATCAAATCTAAGGAATTAAATACTTTAGACGTCTTACTCATCAACTTACATTTCTTGAATTCTTTGAAACTTTTTGCAAAGTATTCGGACTTGTGTTTATTCAAAGTAAACTATAGTCCAACCGAGAGTGATCTTCGGTGAATGTCATATAACATGAGTAGTATTATGTTGTGGACTAGTGCCACTAACATCTAAGTGAATTAACCTCAACAACTTTGTGATTCTTTATTCTTTCCAAAAGAATAAAGATTCGAACATTTCGCCTCTATACAATTTTAACAAGAAGGCATTGGATCCGGATCTAACGATCCAAAGCATCCATCCATAACCAACTCATAATTTATGTTTTAGAGGTATCACAACTTAGTTGGGATTAGTCACTACCTTGCAACCTTTTGGGTTTTAAGCATCGTTTTATTCTAAACAATTAACACTACCTCATTATCTCTACTATAGAGACAATTAATTAGATTACAATAATCTAATCATTCTTATTTGGTAGTTCATATGAGGAAGTAAGTACAATCCGCTTTCGCAGAGATCTATATTTTATTCACTTTCCGAATGTGAAGTACTCTCTCTTCTCTCATAAATCTTCTACTTCTTATTAGCCACACTTTTACAACGATTTGTAAAACATAGTTACTAATACAGAATCAAGCATTCAAGTAGAAGAACCAACTGTTATGAACTTTTCAAGAACATTCTACAACACCTTCGAAAGGTGTGTTCTTGACACTTGCAAGACATTTCTTGCAAATACCCCTTCCAATGTCCATCCTTTCATAAAGAAAGTTTGTTCCCTTGGAGTTATTTTTGCTTTCTTCATTTGACTTCTCCTTTGACTACAATAGTCATGGTCCCTAAACTCCCACTATCTCTCTTGAAACTTGTTTCAATCGTGTTTTACACATCAAACAATTTGGAGAGCGTGTGGTTATTGTTCACCATATAGTTTACAATAAACTTAGTGAACGATTAGGATAGGGATACAAAGGTGAAGTCCTAATCTAGTTTCCGTCTCGTTAAGTGTTTTAACACTTCAACATACAATGATTCAAAATCATCATAAGTCCATGTTGATGGACTATTTTTGTCAACCAACCATTATGTTCTAAACATAATTACAAACATTCAAGAGTTGGTCAAGGCAACTCTCATTTCTTCATACAACGATTTGTAAGTGAAGAATCATGGCACATAAAGTGTCCATGCCCTTGTGTTTACTTCTTAAGTTCTTTGTTCATGTAACAAAGAAACAAGCACTAATGTTTGCGTTGATTAAGGGTTGTTTAAAGCAACTCTTATTTCTTCATACAACAATTTGTATTTGAAGAATTATGACATTAAAATTGTTGTCCTCTTTATGATAGACTTATCTAACATGTTCTTCCAATGATACATTATCAATAGGAAGATTGTGAGGATGAGACTACTTAGGCACTTTTACAATCCATTCAAGACAATCTATGGGATTGTGGTACCAAGTTCGGAAACTAAAGCGTTCGGTTTTTCTTTGTCAAGTTTTGGATAGCGTTTGCAAATATATTGGTAAATAAATACATAACGAATATAAATGATTGATTTTAAGCTATTTGATTCGGGTCTTTAAATCATAATAGCACCACCCACTATTTTTGGCAAATTCCATATCCCTCATCGGAATTCGAGAGTTTTGGTGGAAACTCTTAGTAGGTTATGGGAGACTCACTATTACCAAGCCCACCTCACGATGATACGATGTTGGCTAGCATTAATAACAATGAGAGTACACTTACTCATTTACATCTAATGTAAGTACCCATCTAATTTGGCCTCTAAAGAATGATGCCTCACAATGATATGATGTTGGCTCCATTGCACTTAGTTAAGTCATTCCCACCATGCGAGTTCAAGTTAGGGGTCCAAGAACAACCTCACGATGATACGATGTTGGCTATTCTCTTTGCCTACCTTTCACAACATCAAGTATGCATATAGAATCCTCCCCAAGTGTAAGCATGCACTTTGTACTCCCCCATGATAGGGTGAAGCCGGTGTACACGTCACAAACGTTTGGACCTACCACGGTGGAAGGCCACGAAAGAGTGTTCAAAGCACTCTCACGCTTATCAACTTAATATTGGTTTGGTTGAGGGTTTTTAGGTCTCATCACATATAAACATACATTTTAATCCAATTAAAACATTTTTGGTCCTATCACAACTATTGGTCCATATGATTTATTTAGTTGTATATAATACTCCCACTAAGCTTTTAAAACGGTTTTTAAAGCAAGAGTACATGATACTACTAACATAAGGTTTGCATTCATTGATGGACTATATAGTTGCCTTAGGGCCTTAGGATGACTATGAACCTTTTATTTAGATCCAACACGAGCCTTGTGTTGAATCTCGGACTAGGGATGGTGATTGATTTTAGTTACGCGTTTAATCACATTAAGCCGTGTTGTCTTAGGGGCGTTGGACCCAACTACTTCTTTTTCATGCATATCATATAAAGCAAGAAAGAAGTACTTCAAAGTAAAGAAGAGCTTATGCTCTTTTACAACAATTGATCAAATCAAATTACTTTAAATTAAAGAAGAGCTTATGCTCTTTTACAACATTTGATCTAATCAAATTACAACCAAAATCTAATCTACACATTCCCATGGTTCAAACAAATTTGAAACGGCCTTTCACATAGCTCAATTATCGTAGGCTTAGGTTCATAATCACCCTTTAATTAATTAACACTTTAACTAATTAATTGAATGCAACATTTTTCATTTGGTTTTTGTATCCATAAAATTTGATTTTAAATGGAGCTAACTAAATGAAAATCCAATTCTCATTTAAAGAGACAAAACAATTTTTGTTCTCTATTTAATTTGGGCCTAAATGTAATGACCTCAACTTATTTGGGCCATTGTGCAATTAACCTCAACTTTTGGGCTATTTTGCAATTAGCCACAACTTTTGGGCCATAGTGCAATTAACCACAACTTTTGGGCTATTTTGCAAAAACTTAAACTTTTGGGGTCACTTTGTAAAAACACAAAAGTACACTACTTCATGTAATCACAACTAGAACCCAAAATTTTCCACAAATGTAAAAACTTCATTAAAGGAGCAAAACAATTTGTCCTTTAGCGTTTTTGGACCTAAACGTAAAAACGTAAACTTTTGGGCCAAAGTGCAAATACACAAAAGTATCAAAACTTTATGTAATTGCATGAAAGCCCCAAAAGTACTCCCACTTGAGGGAGTGGCCGGCCTTGGGATGAAAGGGAGTGATGTGTGTGTTGATTTGTAAGTTGACATAAAGCATGCAAGGTGTGTGTGAATGGGATTTAAACCTTACACACCCATTAATGTTTCTTACACCTTTCAAACAAATATCTAACATATATTCAAAGTTTTTGACTAACATTAAAAATATTAATCATTAATAAATATATGAAAATATCTAATAACAAAACTTTATGAAATAATTCAAAACTTTGAATCAAAACACCAAACTTTTTGTTCTTGGCTAAAATGTCAAGAACAATGAAGAACACTCATGAAAAACTCAAAATTTTTCCATGATCATTTTTCACCCAAAAAACATCCCAAAACCATTTAAACTTAAGGGAAATTTCATATAACCAAACTAGGGTACTTAGGGGTTCCAAAAGTCACTTGAAAAACATTTTAACAAGACAAACAAGAACCCAAAAAATCACCCTTTTAATTTGGCCGAAAATCCCAAAATTCTTGGCACCAAATTTTAGCTTCAATATTCATGCTCATATGAACTACATCTACAACATTTGAGATGCCAAATTTTCCAACAAAATTTACATTCATAAAACAAGAATAAAGCTTGTAACATTTTACAACTTTTAAATCACATATTATGAACTACAAAACCCAAAAGGATTCACCAACTACTAGACCTAGGCTCTGATACCACTTGAAAGGATTATTTTAGAGAAACATGTTCATTTAAGCAATCTCATTAGCATGCAATTAACAAATTAAAGGCGGAATCATGCTTGCATATACTTAAAAACAAAACATTACCCATGAATGTTCAAAGCCTAGTAGATTGGTGAACCTTTAAACAACTCAAAACAAAGTGAGTTGAGATTTATACCTTTGTAGATTCCTCTTTGCTTAAGCAAAGGCTAATCACCCAAAGAGAGGGCCTTCATTCCTTGCATCTTAAAACTATGGATTTATATAGAAAGGATAGGTTCTCTAAGTTCTCAAAATTGAGAACCTCTAAGTTTCTACACCAAGGTTTTGATTAAGAAGAAATGAGTGACCTTGGAGGAGCTAGAGTGCTAGCTAAAACCCTCCAAGGGGGCCGGCCATTTCTAGAGAGAAGGGAGAGCTTTTCTTCTCTCCAATTTCCCAAAAACAAACCCTAAATGAATTTTGGCTATAAAGTCAAATTTATACCTTAATTCATTTGAGTGGCAAACTTGTAAATAAGTCCAAGTTTGCTACCCTTACTAAGTGGCCGGCCTTAGGGATATTTTTGGAGTATTTGGGCCTTTGTAAATCATTATTTATTAAGTTGTCATACAACTTAAGTCAATGGACTTGACGTTCGAAGCCCATTGGGCCTTAAGGTCCAAAACCATCCCGAGGTCTTTAACGAACTTATTCGTTTGATTAATAATCATATTAATTAATCCTTGCCATAAATAATTAAACCATTTAATTATTCTTACTCATCTCCGTTGAATCTTCAATCTCTACCTTACACGGTGTACGATCCATTAGGTTCCTTTTAGCGAGGCAGTGGGCGATTCAAACTCTTTCAAATCGATTGTGAATTTGAAACTTACTTTCAATTCTCCCTTTAGTGTTTACACGCGTTTAGGGCTTCCATAAACCATGAGTGACACCTAGCAGCATATCATGGTTACCCAAGCTAATCAGAAGAGGTGGAGAACCTATTCAGTTTAGGATTACAAATGCAATACGGTCCTTCTCTAATACAATACTCTTGACCACATTGTTTGGCTTGATAGTTTATTCATGTCTACTATCCAATGTGAATCTCGCACTTATATGATTACCTTGAATGTGATCTGGAATGCATTCCAACATCTCATTCATACTCTGGCCAGAGATTCTAAATCATATCATAGAGTATTCTCCCTCAACAGTTTGAAGGTTAGAGATCCCTTGTTGCGCATTCACTTGTCTCCATGACTAGATAGCTTGACCCCAACCATGCCGTGGACACTCCAAAGGAATGCCATTTGACACGATCAAAGATCAAGGACCTAACCACAAGACAATTATGATGCCTCAGGTCAAAGGACTAATTTGCATTATCCTAACCATGAGTTCTCACGTGACATAAATATGAGAACTCGTCGTTGATCGTGTTCAGTGAACTCATT
Source organism: Crataegus laevigata (assembly GCA_963580275.1). NCBI lineage: Eukaryota > Viridiplantae > Streptophyta > Magnoliopsida > Rosales > Rosaceae > Crataegus > Crataegus laevigata. Next base: position 28,199,660 of record OY756950.1, on the reverse strand, counting down.
CTCTATTGAGCACCTACGTACTTGTCTTGGTGTTACTCACACCAATGACTCGAGACTAGTCACTCTCCCTGAGAGAAGACATAGCACGTACTGATCTTAACGGACTGTCAATGCCCAATTGGCAATCCTATGATCAGGAACGTTTAGGATGTGTCTACGAAAGAATGGTCTCATGAATCTAACTATTTAGATCGCATTCTCCCAATCACATATTCCTTGGACTTTATCGTTTAAGCATATAACATTTATATGAGACCGCTCAAACAATAATCTTTGCCCTTGATATTAAACTAGATTAGTTTAATCATGTGAAATGTCCGTAAAGTATCATCATATGATTGGTTTTAGGGCACATTTCCAATACCTATCCAGTTACAACTACAATGCAATACGATCCTTCTCTAATACAATACTCTTAATCACATTGTTTAAGTGATAGTTTGTTTCATGTCTACTATCCAATGTGATACATCCCTATATGATTCGCTTGAATAAGATTTGGAACAAACTTCCTAAGTCATATTCATATGCTTTGGCCAAAGACTCTTGAATCATATCTTAGAGTATTCTCCTTCCACCATGGAAGGTTAGAGATCCCTTGTTGTGCATTCATATGCCTACATGACTAGATAGCTTGACCCCAACAATGCCGTGGACACTCCAAAGGAATGCCATTTGACATGATCAAGGACCTAACCATTAGACATCTATGATGCCTCAGGTCAAAGGACTACTGTGCATATTGTAACCATCGAGTTCTTACATGACATGTATGTTTGAACTCTCTTTTGATCGTTGTTCAGTGTACTCGATTACTCTTTCGAGCACCTATGTGTTTGTCTTAGTGTCCAACACTAAATGACTTGAGACTTGTCATACTCGCGCTTGAGTCGACATAACACATACTAACCTTAGCGGATTGTCAATGCCCAATTGGCAATCCTATGGCTAGGAACGTTTTAGGAATGAACATAAGAGAAAGGTCTCGTTAATCTAACTTACTTAAATCACTTATCTCTTAGATCAAATACATTCCTTGGATTCCCTTATTGCTTAAACACAAGATACAATAAATGTTGATTAACAATAAGCTTTGCCCTCCATTAAACATATAAAAGTTTAATACAACAAGTATTCCAAAAGTTATTACATCAAATGAGTGGCTTTGTGGGCATACTTCCAACAATCTCCCACTTGCACTCAAAGCCATCCTCCCATGTATCTAATACCCATCCTTTCCATATGGCGGTCAAGTTGGATTTGAGACATTGGTTTCGTCAGTGGATCTGCTACGTTATCGGCTGAGCCAACTTTGAGGATATTCACTTTCCCCTCGGCAGCATATCTTCTAATGATATTAAAGTGCCTGTCAAAATGCTTGTTCTTTTGATGTGCCCTTGGTTCCTTGGCTTGAGCTATCGCCCCACTATTATCACAGTACAAAGTTACTGGTGATGTAATGGTTGGAACCACTCCAAGTTCAGTAATGAACTTCTTCATCCAGAACGCTTCTTTGCCGGTTTCAGCTGCAGCGACATATTCAGCCTCTGTCGTGGAATCAGCAATCACACTTTGTTTCTTGCTTTTCCAGCTGACAGCCCCACCATTCAGAGTGAATAAATATCCGGAGTTGGAACTTCTATCATCGACGTCAGATTGGAAATCTGCGTCTGTATAGCCTTCCACTCGCAACTCTGTCGCTCCTCCATAAACGAGGAACATGTCCTTAGTTCTTCTTAAGTACTTAAGGATCGTCTTGACTGCTGCCCAGTGTTCTGATCCTGGGTTAGATTGATATCGACTAGTAATGCTCATAGCATATGCGATATCAGGCCTTGTGCATATCATGGCATACACGAGACTTCCTATGGTGGAAGCATAAGGAACAGTACTCATATGCCGTATCTCTTCAGGAGTCTTAGGTTCCATGGACTTAGAAAGGTGAATTCCATGTCTCACAGGAAGAAAACCTTTCTTAGATTGTTCCATTTGGAACCTATTCATCACCTTATCAATGTACATAGATTGGGATAATCCAATTAATTTTCTGGATCTATCACGATAGAGCTTTATCCCAAGTACATAAGATGCATCTCCTAAATCTTTCATGTGGAAGGTTTTGGACAACCACACTTTCACAGAAGAAAGTTTTGCAGTGTCATTCCCGAAGAGTAATATGTCATCTACATATAACACTAGGAATACAACTGCATCGCCAACGACCTTTTGATAAACACAATTGTCGTCTTCGTTTTGAGTAAAACCAAACGATTTGATTTCAGTATCAAAACGAATGTTCCAGCTCCTTGAGGCTTGCTTAAGGTTCAAAAAGGCCGTCTTCACGTCCATTTGCCAGATTTCATAATCATAGTACGCAGCTATAGCAAGCAAAATCTGAATGGACTTAATCATGGCTACAGGAGAGAAAGTTTCTTCATAGTCAATCCCTTCTCTTTGCCTGTAACCCTTGGCTACCAGTCTAGCCTTATAAGTCTCCACGTTCCCATCAACGCCTATCTTCCTCTTGAAGACCCATTTGTTTCCAACAGGTACTATACCTTCTGGAGGGTCTACAAGAGTCCAGACCTGATTTTGATACATGGAATCCATCTCGGATTTCATGGCCTCTTGCCATCTCTTTGAATCAATGTCGGACATTGCTTCTGTGTAGTCCCTAGGGTCCTCATTTGTGTCATTGCCACCTAGAAGGTGCAATTCCGCAATTTCATTGTCTAAGCCATACCTCTTAGGTGGCTTACTAACCCTTTCAGATCTACGTGGAGCTTGGGGTCCAGGAACAGGGTTGTCAATATGTCGTGTGCTTGTTTGTGGTTCATCATTAATCTCATTAATTTCCATCGTTTTACTTATAGTTCCTTTGAGAACAAATTCGTCCTCTAGAAACTTAGCAGTTCTGGCGACAAAGACTTTCTGGTCGTCAGGATGGTAGAACTCATATCCCATAGTTTCTCTAGGATATCCCACAAAATAGCACCTAACTGATCTCGCTTCAAGCTTAGTAGCTTCAAGCTTCTTGACATATGCTTCACAACCCCAAATCTTAATGTGATTAAGACTTGGCTTTCTTCCATGCCATATCTCATAGGGCGTTTGTGAGACTGATTTGGAAGGTACTCTATTAAGCAAGTAAGCTGTTGTATATAGAGCGTATCCCCAGAATGTTACTGGTAGATCAGCGGAACTCATCATAGAACGAACCATGTTCATCAAGGTTCGATTTCTCCTTTCAGAAACTCCATTAAGTTGTGGAGTTCCCGGTGGAGTCCACTGTGATATTATTCCACACTTTTTGAGATAATCTAGGAACTCATTACTCAGATATTCACCCCCTCGATCTGATCTTAGGATCTTTATCTGTTTCCCAGTTTGCTTCTCAATTTCATTCTTGAATTCTTTGAACCTTTCAAAGGATTCTGACTTGTACTTTATAAGATACACATAGCCAAACCGAGAGTGATCGTCGGTGAATGTGATATAGTAGGAGAAACCTCCTCTTGACGTAGTAGACATAGGTCCACATACGTCAGTGTGGATTAACCCTAGAATTTCAGTGGCACGCTCTCCTTTCCCAGTGAATGGAGATTTGGTCATCTTCCCTTTCAAACTGCATTCACAAGTACCCATCTGGTCATTACCTAATGGGCGAATATATCCGTCTTTCGACATCTTGATAATCTTTTCAAGGTTCACATGTCCAAGTTTAAGATGCCACATCCTTTCTTGGTTAACTTCTTCTCTAGCCCTTTTGGGTTTTGAGGTATTCCCGCTTTCAATACAGTGCATCCCACTATTCGTCTCTAGGTGAAAAATTCCTTCTATCATATTACCATGAGAGATAATACGACCGTTCAAGTATAAAGTGCAACTCATTTTGTCAAACAATACTGGGTGCCCATCTCGTAAAAGCTTAGAGATAGAAATCAAATTCTTTATACATGAAGGAAAAAATAAACAATTTTTAAGTTCCAGGACTTTCCCAGAGGGTAGGTTAAGCATGTAGGTGCCTATTGCTTTTGCAGAGATTTTAGTGCCGTTCCCAACTCGCACAACCATCTCCCCATTGCGCAGTGACTTTCTCCCTGCTAGTCCCTGCATCGTATTACAGATATGTTGACTAGCGCCTGAATCAAATATCCAGGAATTGGAGCTCACTGTAAAAGCACTCTCTATGACAGAAATAGTCTCTTCAAAAGTTCGTGTCATAAGGCTCGCAATGCGCACCCTGTATTTCTTCTTCCAACGTTCATCCTTTCCACAATGAAAGCATGTTCCTTTGGATTTTATTGCCTTCTTCTTATGCGACCTTTTCCTTGTGTTTGCATTCTCACTCCCACTGTCCCTTTTGAAACCTTTTTCAAATTTACAGCACATGTCAATCATCTCGTTAAAAGTATGATCGAATCTATTCACTTTGTAGTTTACAATAAACTTAGTGAAATCATCCGAGAGAGATGCAAGGAAAAAATCTTGGGCCATTTTCCCATCGATGGAAGTTCCTAAACTTTCAAGATCTTGAAAGCTCCTTTCCATCTTTTGTCCATGTTTATGGACCGATGCCCCTTTTGCCATTTTGTCATTTAATAGACTACAAACATTTGAGAATCGTACATTACTAGTCTCAATGTTATGCATCTTATGCAAACTTTCAACCATGGCACATGAAGTGTCCATGTGCTTATGTAACTTCATAAGCTCCTCACTAAGTGAAGTGAGGATTAAGCATTTGGCTTGTAAGTCATCCTCATAGTGTCTTGCATAATCATGACACTCCTCCTTTGAAGCTAGTTTCTTATGAGGTACATGAGGAGGGGATTGCTTAAGCACATACAATATGTCTTTCACCTTTGAGACATTCTCAATGTGGCGATACCAAGCAAGGAAACGTTGGCCCCTAAGGCCCCTTTTGTCAAGTATAATGGTGGGTATAATTTTAGGCATGTCGTTCACTACATAACATAACAGAAATCGCATTAGATTGTTGATAAACTACTTGATTGGGTCTTGAATCAAATAGTACCACCCACTATTTTTGGCAAATTCCACATCCCTCAATAGAATCCGAGAGTTATGTTGAACTCTTAGTGGGGTATGGGAGACTCACCATTACCAAGCCCACCTCACGATGATACGATGTTGGTTAGCAAAAATAATGATGAGAGAATAACGCTTTACTCATTTACAACGTTTGTAATTACCCATCTTGTTTGGCCTCTAGAGAATGTTGCCTCACGATGATACGATGTCGGCACCATTGCACTTAGTTAAGTTATTCCCATCATGCTTAGTTCGTGTAGGGGTTCAAGAATAACCTCACGATGATACGATGTTGGCTATCCTCGTTGCCTACCTCACCACATCATGTATGTACATATGGACTCCTCCTGAATGTAAGCACATACTTTGAACTTCCCCATGATAGGGTGAAGCCGGTGTAGGAGTCACAAACGATTGGAGTCCACCACGGTGGAAGGCCTACGAAGAGATGTTCAAAGCATCTCTCGCTTATCAACTTAATATTCATTTTGTTTGAGGGAGTAGTGTTGGGCTACATCAAAATCATTTTAATCATATTAAAAGAACATGGGCCTATCACAACTATTGGTCCAAGTTAATATGAATTAGTAGCATATAATACTCCCACTGTTTCGTTGAAACAAGCGAGACTATATGGAACTACTAACGAACGCATTGCATCCTCATATGGACTATATAGTCGTTTTAGGTTTTAGGATGATTATGAACCGATTGATTTGATCCAACACGAGCCTTGTGTTGGACCTTGGGTTTAAGGTAGATAGTTTGTTGATTTTAGTTACGCGTTTAATCTAATTAAACCGTTATTTCTTATTGGGCGTTGGACCCAACTATTCCAATTTGCATACAAATAAACAAATAGGAATACATGAAAATAAAGAGAAGGGCTTATGCCCTTTTACAACACATTGGAGGACTTATGCCCTTTACAACACACTTGAATTAATCAAATTACATTCAAATCTACACTACTAAACCCAAACATTCATAATGTAAATCGGCCAATCACATAGCTCAATTATCGAGGCATTTGGTTCATAATCACCCTTTTCTTAATCAATCAAATTAACTAAGAAAGCAACTTTAAACAATTGGTTTTTGGATTCATAGAATTGATTTAAATGGAACTAAATAAAATGAAAATCCAATTCTCATTTAAAGAGACAAAACCATTTTGTTCTCATTTTGTTTTGGGCCAAAAACAATGACCACAACTTTTGGGCCATTATGCAAAAACAAAAAACTTTTGGGGTCACTTTGTAAAAACACAAAAGTCCACAACTTCATGTAATTACAACTAGAACCCAAAATTTTCAACAATTGCTAAAACTTCATTAAAGGAACAAAACAATTTGTCCCAAAATTTTCAATAATAGCTCCATGAATGTTTTCACTCACCAAAACTCAAAATTTCATAACTCAAAAGAGGGTTAATATCCTAGGGTACTTAGGGGTTCCAAAAAGCACATTAAAACCATTTTAACAAGGCTAACATGAACCCAAAAAATCACCTTTTGGATTTGGCCGAAAATCCCAAAATACTTGGCACCAAATTTTAGTTCCAATATTCATGCTTATATGAACTACATCTACAACATTTGAGATGCTAAATTTTCAAGCAAAATTTATATTCAAAGCAAGAACAAAGCTTGTAACATTTACAACACCTAAATCACAAATTATGAAAAATCACAAAACCCAAAAGGATTCACCATAAACTAGGCCTAGGCTCTGATACCACTTGATGGAAAAATTTTGTCCTAGCTAAGAACATTTAAGAATATTTGAATACATATGCAAACTATTAACACATTAAAGTAGGCATGCATTAAAAAACAATTCATAAAACCCATGACTTTCAAAGCCTAGTATATGGTGAACCATAACTCTTTAACAACATTAAAGAGAAGAAAGGATTTAGAGTTCATTACCCTTGAAGCTCATCCTTGTTTAAACAAGGGATTCACCCAAGTGGAGGGCCTTCAAGTCACCTCCTTGCTTCTTTGAGGATGTGTTCTCCAAAACACCAAAAGCTTGATGTCTCCAAGTCTCTACACCAAAGATTAATTGTGAAGATAAAATGGATGACTTAGGGAAGAAGAAATTGCTAGATTTTTCTCCCTAAGTGGCCAGCCTCCTTTTAGAAATAGAGAGGAAAAAGTTTCACCCAATTTCATCAAGAAAAACCCTAAATGAAATAAAGCTATAAAGTTGAATTTATACTTCATTTCTTGTGAGTGGCAAACTTGTAATTAAACCAAGTTTGCTACCCTCACTATAATGGTCGGCCATATTAATTTTATTGGGCTATTTGCCCATTTTGTTTTAGTTGTCATACAACTTAAACATAATGGGCCTTGTGGACCAAAACGCTTTTGGGCCCCGAAACCCAAAACCAACGTATAAGCCCTAATACGAACATTTTGTATAATTAATTAACCAATTAATCAACCTTGACCATTTTTCAATTAAACCATTTAATTGCATATCCATTTCATTTAATTACTTCACTTTCATCCTTACTCGGTGTACGATCCATTAGGTTCCAATTAGCGAGGTAGTGGGCGATTGTTACTCTTAACTATCGATTGTGAATTGAAACAACATTTCAATTCTCCCTTAAGATTAGTGTTTGCTAATCTTTAGGGCTTCCACAAACCATGAGTGACACCTAGCAGCATGTCATGGTTACCCAAGCTAAGTAGAAGTGGTTGGAGAACCTATCCAGTTACAACTACAATGCAATACGGTCCTTCTCTAATACAATACTCTTAATCACATTGTTTAAGTGATAGTTTGTTTCATGTCTACTATCCAATGTGATACATCCCTATATGATTCGTTTGAATAAGATTTGGAACAAATTTCCTAAGTCATATTCATATGCTTTGGCCAAAGACTCTCGAATCATATCTTAGAGTATTCTCCTTCCATCATGGAAGGTTAGAGATCCCTTGTTGTGCATTCATATGCCTACATGACTAGGTAGCTTGACCACAACAATGCCGTGGACACTCCAATGGAATGTCTTTGACATAATCAAAGATCAAGAACCTAACCATTAGACATCTATGATGCCTCAGGTCAAAGGACTACTGTGCATATTGTAACTCTCGAGTTCTTACATGACATGTATGTATGAACTCTCTTTTGATCGTTGTTCAGTGTACTCGATTACTCTTTCGAGCACCTATGTGTTTGTCTTAGTGTCCAACACTAAATGACTTGAGACTTGTCATATTCACTCTTAAGTCGACATAACACATACTAACCTTAGCGGATTGTCAATGCCCAATTGGCAACCCTATGGCTAGGAACGTTTTAGGAATGAACATAAGAGAAAGGTCTCGTTAATTTAACTCACTTAAATCACTTATCTCTTAGATCAAATACATTCCTTGGATTCCTTTATTGCTTAAACACAAGATACAATAAATAGTGATTAACAATAAGCTTTGCCCTTCATTAAACATATAAAAGTTTAATACAATAAGTATTCCAAAAGCTATTACATCAAATGAGTGGCTTTGTGGGCATACTTCCAACATTCCAAAGTCTTCAAAGTCTCTACCTCGGTAGGAGACAAAATAGGCAATTCCATAGCCGTGCCTTTCTTCTGTTCTAAGCGAGAAATCTCATCTTGGTACTGAGAAAGTGTAGCTTTCTGCTCCGCGAGCGCACTTTCAAGATGAGATGCTTCGATTCCCAGCCGCTCTCGCTTTCGTACCAACGCATCTAGACGCGCTCAGACGGAAGCTAAAGAAGTCTATGTGATTTGATAATCCCCCGAAGCGGTTTGCTGAGAAGACCGGACCCGGGCTAGTGACGAGTCTATTGTTACAAGTTGTTGAGCTCTAGCATATGGACTCAATTTCTCCAAGGAAATAGCACGCAAGGAAGAATACTCAGTCAAGGTGGCCATAAGTTTGGCAATCTTGATCTTCAAGGACGAAGAATCAACGTTAAGGTTGTCAATCGCAGAAACAAGCTTCAACAAATTCTCTCTTAGCAACGCAAGGTCTTCCAACGGGCACTTTGAAATCCTACTCTCAATATGGCTCTTGATGTCCATAGCTGCATGGAGGTTGATGCGATGGATAAGCTGCTTAGTACCACTAAGGTTCGGCCCTCTCAAAGAAATCCCAGAACTAGCTGGCGAAAGTGTTGGACGCATGATAGACTCTTGTACACCTTCACCTACACACGGCAAACTTGGGAAGTTCGGCGGATTTTGAACAAGCTCTGCACCAGGTGGATCCCCGATCTCCTCGTCCATAGGTAGATTGCCTCCAAGTAGCATAGAAGGCCCAACCTAAAGAAAACAAAGAAAGGTGTTAGAAACGAAAGCTAAAATAACGAAAGAAGAAGAAATCATGAAAGAGAAAGAATTACATACATCTTCCTTAAATGACATACGGCCATCAGATTGAGGAGGCCTGAACATTTCTTTCTTCTTATGACAAAAATTAACACCGCTGTCAACCTGAGCAACTTCAAGTGGTCGCTTGTTTAAAACTTGTTGGCGCTGCCGCAAAACAAGTCTATCTTCGTGCGAATCAACTTCGTCACCCGCCTCTTCAGAAGCATCCAAATGGGAAGAAGGCAAGCACAAGCGTTGACGGGCTAAAACCACAGGTCTATCTTGCAAGGGAGCAGCACTCGCGCAATCGAAAGGTACCAGCTGCGTAGGAACTAGAGAACAACCCTCTTTCGACGCCTTATGGGGAGAATGGGAAGAATTGGTATCACTTGCCATCCCCAAATTCTCATAATGTACCCTTGACCACCAACTTACGTAAGCACGGGTCACTAGATTATTCTTGAACTCGTCTTTGGCCGGTAGGGTGATAGAAGCATTTGTGCATGTACAGGTACAAGACTCCCAATGCATATACACGGCTTGCAAGGATTTTGATTGGGCTCTTTCCTTTAGCTTACCTGGCACATTTTGGACAAAACCAAATTGCCTGCTAAAACAGTGAGGATTATATGGCTGAATGATACATCGGTCTTCTTGCCGCAAAGAAACATATCCTGAGCGGAGACTTATAAAATAAGACAGGTTTGAGAAGCAAAGATGCAAATCATCCATGATGCCTTGCCGCGCCAAGCCAACTCTTGCCAAGCGGTCCATCCTCAAGCCTTCACAACTTCTAAACAGTGCTTGTGCCTGCAAGTCATCAAGACTCTTCGCAGAAAGCACTCCAGAATACTTCGTCATTAAAGGCCCCAGCTTGGCTGAAGTCGGTGAAGAAGGCCTTGACTTGTTTAAAGTTGACGAAGAAAAATGAGTGCCAAAGTACTCACCCAACCAGCCATACACATAGTGTTAAGGAAGTACCACAGCACGGTCTTCAGTTCTTGCCGAGTTCGAAACAAAACTTAAGCCGTTGTAAATGCTAGCTAAGACCGGAATAGCGAGGCTAAAAGATTCGCCTGTGGCCATCTTGCTAGCAACTTTGAAGACTCCGGGACGGACAAAGTTGACATCGTCTTTGGGGAAAACAAACTTACAAAGCCAACAAGCTAAGAAAGTGGCTAAGTAAGATTCTTCCAAGTGCTCTGGTGCCACGCCAAGATCCTCAAACGCCTTCAACTCGGCAGAGGTACGGCGCCTAGCTAGACCAATGACACCTGATGGATCTGAGTCTCCCTTAGGCCTAGTTGTCTTGTTACGACCACTTTTCTTTGAAGACCTCTTGTACTTCATGGCGTTCCAATACCAAAATCGGATCCATAAAGAAATCTTCACGCCTGACTTACCCAGAGCCTCTTGGAAAAGCTTGTGATATGCCCAAAACAAATAGCGACAGCTCGCAGGTAATCCTCGACTGTTGCGACAAGAAAACTCCTCCACGCTGGGAACAACTGTGTCATAAAATTTTCCTTGGATCGGCAAGCCTCCTATCTTGTGGAGATCCCTAAGTGAGAGCGACATCTCCCCTCGAGCCGTGTGAAGTGTGTTGGTCGCTGAACACCAATGCTCAAAGAATGCACGAATGACGGAAGGATGGCGAAGGATGGCGATCATAACTGAACAAAGATGTGTATACAACATGATAAAGGCCCGTTTTGGTAAGCACATCCTTGGAGCGGCTCAAGACATCTTCAAGCCATTCCTAATAAAACTCAAAGAATGAGGCTTCTCCAGTAGTCTATAAGGTGCCACTCTAAGCCACAACTCCGTTACTGATACGATCACCAAGAAACTCAAACAAAACCGGATGATTGTCATGAACATGGTAAGAAGGGTTCAGGATAAGAATCCTCGACGAACATGCCCTCTTCTTTGTGTTGGGTCGAACAGAGTCTACCACTTCCCAAGATACTTCAGAAGACCATGACTTAATATGCATGGAGTTGTCTTTTGCGGGAAGAACAAGCACCTTAGGGCCAGTCAGCGGCGCATAAAGCTTCAACGTCGTTCCACTATCTTGCGAATCGCCTTCCTTTGCAAGAATGGTGATGGTGTTGCCCTTAAAGCACTTGAAAAATACCATGACCGCAACGAAGAGTCAGCCACAAAACTTCAGCAGCATTCCAACGTCACCACTAAGGGAAAGCTGTGACCAAAAGGCACTACACAGCGAAACCCCGCTGCTGTCTTTTGCACGGCACCACACGGCGAAAAGTGACGCACTGCAATAAGCTCCAAGCAGCAGGACGGCGAACAGTGCAACAAGGACGGCGGACAATGCAATGGTGTGTAGCGAACAAAGTAGAGATGGCGGTGCAGCAAGCAGGGTAAAAAGGGCAGCTACAAGACGGTCATTCAAGGCACGTTACGGTAGCAAAGAAACCAAAATGCCACGCAATCGCACTACGTAACCCCGCATCGACTACGCAAGCAGTTTCTTGCACCGCACGGCGACGTCATCGCCAAGGGAAAATTGTGACCAAAAGCCATTACACAGCGAAGCCCCGCTGCAGTCTCTGGCACAGCACCACACGGCAGTGCACCACCGAAGGAAAACTGTGATCCAAAGGCACTACACAGTGAAACCCTGTTGCAGTCTCTGGCACACCCACGACCTGCTACCACGGCTCTAAAATCTTCGTGAAGATCCTGGCGTCAAGCTCTGCCTTCTCAAGATTAAAGATTCCTGACATTACAAACAAAGAAATCCATCAGTGGGGACACACACATTTTGCATTTAAAAAAAAAGGAAAAAAAGAGACACATTATACATATGTGCATGGTAATGAGACAAGTGCACGGTTTGGTGATGGGGCAAATCAATTTCCATATATATGTACATGTGTGCACGGTATCAATCACAACCAACTTTCATATATATATATATATATATACATGTATATATATAATATATGCACATGGTACTGGGATGGGTCAATCAATGTCCTTATACATATATATATATATATATATATATATATAAAATATGCACACAGTATTGGGATGGCTCAATGTCTTTATACATATACATATATATATATATATATGTGTACATGTCAGAACATTCAATCAATTCCTTATATATATATATATATATATATATATATATATATATATATATATATGTGTGCATGTCAGATTCACCTTCAACTTAAAATGAAAGAGCCTCACAGAGAGAAGGCCACGCGAAGGAACTAACCAAGTGACTGCCTTATCTTCTTCCTGACCACGGTAGTAATTCTCTTTCCGCCACAAGCAGCTCACTCGTTGTGCCTCGTCTCCACTGCAACCAAACTCCCACGAACAGCACGAAGAATGCAGTGTAGCGAGGAAGCAACGCATGCAGTCAGCAGCAGTGCAGGAATGCGGGATAAGACAGTCAAGATGCAAGGTGGCGAGCAAGTGCAGCAGCTGTGTAGTGAATGTGCAGTGTCCTATGTGTGTATGTGTGCGGATGCCTATATATATATATATATATATATATATATATATATATATATATATATATATATATATATATATATATACACGACAGTCTCAACAGTTGCAAAGGAAACTAATTCGCATGTAGTGCAGGGACTGTGCAACCCTACATATGCGTAATGATCTCCCAAGTGAAAACAGTGACCCGCGTGCAGAGAAGAACGCATGCAAAGAATAACGCAGTACAACAAACGCAAGGAAACAGTGCAGTCAATAGCGGCACAGGATTGCAGGATAAGGCACTCGGGATGCAAGACAGCAAGCAATGCAGTGGCTGTGCAATGGTTGAGCAGTAACGGTTTGATCATATATATGTACATTATATATATAGAAGAACCAGTAGAAGCAAAAGAAGTGGTGACTGTGCGAATAATGGCATAGTGGCCGTGCAAACAGTGATCTGCGTGCAAAAAAGAACGCAGAAAAGAATACGGAGAAAAGTGCAGAGAGGTGACTGTGCAAGTAAAAAGATGGTCCGCATGCGAGAAGAACGCAGTACAGCGAGGAAGGCCACCAAGGAACCTAGCAGTGTCAATCTACCGTACTCATCATCAGAATATGTACACACGCACAAAAAGAAAGTGCAAGCTACTATTAGCAAGTAAAAAAAAGGGCGGTGGCAACAAAATCATTGAAAGATAGAAACAAAAAATGGGGATGATGGTGCAGCAGACACGATCTAAAATAAAGGTTATGGGATAGTGCACGACATTTAAAAAAAAAGAAGGGGGGGAGTAACACATCTCAGTAAGTCATATGTTTTATTTGTACTTAGCACAAATGCACTGAATAAAATAAAGCATGTCCATTGATATCTCTAAGAAATTATAAGTGCATTAAAAAAAAAAGGAGCCTTCATGAATGTCACTTATGTGAAGCCTCAGTACTCGGCGGAACCCTAGTAGAGGGAGGCACTGAAGATGGATTATTCGAGGCCTCAATACTTAGTCGAACTCCAGATAACGAATTCAAAAAGTGCCTCCAGAATACATCCTCAAACTTCTAATGGTCACCTTGAATTCGACCTTCGGAGTCTAACAGCTGATCAAGCTTCCTCTTCATGCCCGTTGAATAATTATTTACAATCACATGCAACTCTCTATTCTCACGCTTGAGCTGCCTGATCTCTTGACTAAGAGTTGCCACCTCGGCTATCAATGATTCAACTTGGCGAGCTCGAGCAAGTAAGCGTTGGCCCATGTTAGACACAGAGCTCGCACACTGAATGCTGAAAGCCAGGGAGTCTTGGACAGCCAGCTCATCAGACCATCTTGAAAGCAGTTTATTATCTCTAGGAGTAAGGAGGTTCCTAGCTACTACCGTAGCTGTTGTTGCATCCTCCATCACGGAGTCTTCAACCGTAAGAGGGCCATTAGAAGATAAGAATGATGGGCGCCATATGTCACCCTGACGCGGCGCGCCTATATCATTCCCAAGGTTTGAATTGCTCCCAAGACTCAAATCTAAGCAAATGTTAGACGGGCAAGCCATTATCAGAAATGGTAAAGGAGAAGGGCTGGATGGAGTAAGATCTCAGAGATATGACAAAGATAATTTTCACAGGCGGGAAATCTTCAAAGTGTGCATCTTGAATACAATCAATACCTCTATAAAAGGAGAAGCGACACAGCCACCTGTTCAAAAGTCAAAGGCACACCACTCCCCAAATTTCAAAAGCCGGATTTTCTTGCCTAAAATTCATCAACTCCTTTCAGACGCAATCTCAACTTTTTCAGATATCACGTGCAACTTTGTCAAAAAATCTCTGACAAAGTTGAAAACGCGTGAAGTCCACTGTTTCAACTACCACGCCAACACGCTTCTACTGACAAGCGTGGGTGACAAGTCCACATCCGCGCACTACCTGCTATCACACCTCTCCCTATATAGGTCACCCTCATCCTCCATGGCGAGTCAAACATCCAAAATGCCTAGTTCTTCTTTCTCGCCAGAAAATGCTTCTGCGACCAAACCTCTCAAAATATTCAGTTCTCTTCCTCCCCAAAAACAACCCTTCAATCAAGCTACTCAAAAAGATCAACCCATTTTCTCAGCCAGAAACCCCATTTCAATAAAAAAAAAGTCTGCACCAGCATCAAAATCTTATGCTTCTTTCCTGCAAGAGCAAAAGTATTTCATATCATCAGGGTTGAGAGCAAGAGTATCTCATATCATGCAATCGCCCTCTTCTTTCCCTCGCCCTTGCTCTTGCCTGCAAGACGAGAAGAAAGAAAACAATCAGTCGGAGCCTGAAATCAAACTTCTGGTCTGGAACAGACTACCTGGAACCCCTTCCCTGATTGCTTACCTAGTCTTACTCTCGAATACTCATCTTCAACATCTTGTGCTTCCAAAGAGGATACCGCTTTTGCAAAAAGAACAAATAAGGCAAAGGAAAAAGATACATTTTAAAGCATGTAGAGACAAGCACGACGAAACATGTGCCGGTTCATCCGCTACTTCTCCAAAAGAAAACGTATCTCATATCATTGGGGCCGAAAGCAAAGGTATCTCATATCATGCTTTTCCCCTATCATTTCATTTGTCCTTGCTCTTGCCTGCAAGACAAGGGTAAAGAAAATCAATATGTCGGAACTTCCACTTAAGCAGCCGGCACTTGGAATGAGAGCAAGCGGTTTGCACTTGGAAAGATTGAACAGAGAAACAGACTGTCACCTTCACCTTGTGCTCGCATGACATGCAAAAGAAACAAGCAGAGAAGAATGCAGCATGGTAAGCCATAACGGATCACTATAGCATGACCCCCTTCCCCGCAGAATCATATAATCCGACAAAAGGAGTTTGAGTTAAATCCAAGAGCTCGAGAAGCTTCAACAGCCTATCGCTAGCCCCGTCACTGAAGAGCAAAGCCTCGCCATACAACTGCAGATGCTGATTCATCCCCAACTAAGCCGAAGATCACTTGACATACGAAGTTGCTCGTGGTCCCAGTTTCTTCAAGATCAAGCCACCAACGGCCCTTGAAGAAATCACAAGCCGTATTCAAGATCAAGTGTCCAACACCCTTAAATCAAATCCAGTTCAAGATGAAGTCTGTGGAAAGTCAACAAGCACAACAAATACACGTGCTGATTCATCCCCAGCAAAGCTGAAGAAATTAATTCAAGATCAAGCCTCAACGGCCCTTGAAGAAACTTCCAAACTAATTCGAGAACAAGCCTCGACGGCTCTTGGATCGACATCTACACTAAGGGACTTCAAAACGCATCTTCTACACATGCCAAGCACAGGTATAGGACGCGCCTTGAAGTTACATCGAAATTTTGGTGAAATAAATGTTGATCAATGCATTAAAGATCACAACTGTAAACATCGAAATTTTGGTGAAATAAATGTTGATCAAAGCATCAAAATTACAACCTCCATTCATTTCATCTACATCATCCACTTACTTCACCATCAAAAATGGATGGTAGTGATTCATTCTCACCAACAAAAAAATGGACGGTGGTGATTGATTCTCACCAACAAAATGGATGGTAGCGATTCATTCTCACCAACAAAAATGGATGGTGGTGATTCATTCTCACCAACAAAATGGATGGTAGTGATTCATTCTCAAGGACTATAAATAGGCTTCTCCATCAAAAGATCAAGGGAATTAGACATACATTTTCTCTACTCCCAAAATTGGAAGAGAATTCACATCAAACCAAAGCCTTGAAGACTCAAAACTCTAAAGCTCTCAAGAAAATCCTGAAGGATCAAGAAAACTCTCTTTGTTCTTCGTCAAAATCTCCTTCAAGATCAAGCTCCCGACGCCCCTTGAAGAAAGTGTTCATCATTCATCAACCGTTCATCTAAGATCAAGCCCCGACGACCTTTGGATCAACCAAATCTGCAAACCAACATCTTATGGAGATCGAATCAGAGGACCAAATCACATAGAGATTGTAACCCAAAAAAAAACTATTAATACAAATATTATTTTTGTACACGTGTTCTTGTCTCGTTCGTTTCAGGAATTTTCGTGTCTACAGTAAGTCTGCTAGGAGGGCCTCATACTCGGATCATTGATGACTAACTCTACAAGCGAGGTTTAAACTTGCTATACTCCAAGGTGTTTGGCCAAACTTAAACCCTTAAATTTGAAGCGAAGAGCATACTCCATTACCACTTTGTCGGGCGTAGTAAGGACTAGTCCTACTCCACAGCCCTGTTGGTTGGATGAGCCATCAACATATAGAGTCCATACTGGGAATGTTGGTTCTACTTTCTGAATTTCCGAGGGTAATGAAGCCAGTGCCTCAGATGTAAGAGAAATGTCAACAATGAAATCTGCAACTGCTTGGCTCTTCTTAGCTAGCTTTGGTTGGTAAGAAATGTCAAACTCACCCAATGATATCGCCCACTTGATCATTCGTCCCGAAGTATCAGGACTCTAGAGTATTTGTCGAAGGGATGATTGGTAAGCACAATGATGGAGTGTGCTTGGAAGTAAAGGCGAAGTTTTTTAGCAAACATGACCAATGCTAGAGCTAATTTCTCAATGTTAGAGTGTTGTGTCTCTGCATCTTGTAAGGTCTTGCTAGCATAGTAGACGGATCATTCGACACTACCATCCATTCGAATGAGAACGAAACTGACTGTTGAAGTTGAAACAGATAGATAGATAATGAGAATGTCACCAATTTCAGGTTTGGAGAGTAGATGAGCTTTACTCATATACTCCTTGAGGTTCTTGAATGCCTTGGCACATTCATTAGTCCATGTAATGCACTTTTTACTTCCCTTAAGTGCTTTGAAGAAAAGAGCACATCTGTCTGTGGCCTTAGAGATGAACCTGGTGAAGGTTACCACCTTATCAGGCTCTAGATGTCTTTTGAAGTTGTTGGTTCTTTCATATCGAGGATTGCTTTGATCTTCTCGGGGTTTGCTTCAATGCTTCGTTAGCTAATCATGAAGCCTAAGAATTTGCTAGAGCCCACGCCGAAGGCACATTTGTTGGGGTTCAACCTCATTCGATACCTCTTCAGTATAGTGAAAGTTTCAGATAGGTTGGTGATGTGTTGGTCAGCATGTTTGCTCTTGACTAGCATATCATCAACATAAACTTCTATGCTCTTCCTAATTTGTTCGGCGAACATTGAATTGACTAGTCTCTGATAAGTTGCCCTTGCATTCTTTAGGCTGAAAGGCATGACTTTGTAGCAATATTTTCCCTTGTAGGTAGTAAAGGCTGTGTGTTCTTTGTCCGAATGGTTCATGAGGATTTGGTTGTACCTTGAGTAAGCATCCATGTAGCTTAAGAGTTCACACTCTGCCGTTGAGTCGATAAGTCTATCAATGAGAGGAAGAGGAAAGCTATCATTCATGCATCTTTTGTTTGGATCAGTGTAGTCAACACACATTCTCCATAAGATCTTTTGAAGCATGAGACATTCCTTGGTTAGATTTTTCTTGAAATGACAGCATTTGCTACCCACGTTGGATAATTGATTTCACAGACGAAGTCTATGTCTTTGAGTTTTTCAACTTTTGTCTTTATTGCCTAATATCGTTCAACATCATAAGATCTTCATTTCTGTCTCATTGGCTTAGCCTTCGGATCAATACTTAAGCGATGACAAATGATATTGGGAGAGATACCTGGCATGTCCTCATATGACCAAGTGAAAACCTTGGTGCTCTCTTGTAAAAAGCAGATCAATGCCAACCAAATGGATGGTGACAAGGTGGTGCCAATCTTCACTATGTGATCCGGATAGTCTTTTGAGATAGAGACATTCTCTAATTCTTCAGCCGGTTGTGCTTACTGGGTGGAAAAGTCATCTTGCAAATTATCTGGTTGACCATTGCCATTACAAAGAGCCAAGTTGTCTTCATCCAGGCTGGTTTTTATGACTTGGCCATGTATAAAGAGAGTTTCCTTCGACACATGCAAATGTTGTTACTTGATGGAAGTGTTGTAGCATGATCATGCACTAAGTTGATGTGAGATCTCATAATTTTATATAGGGGTGTGATATCCACACACCCATTTTTACTTCTCTCACACTTTTTTGATATTCGACTGTCAGATAAAATGAATTGAAGAAGATCAACGGACAGAAATTAACAAGGGGTGTGAAAGAAGTAAAATGGGGTGTGTGGATATCACACCCCTTTTATATATTATTTAAAGTTATTAGATTAAACTATAGTTAGATGTTATGTAGGTAGCGATCAATTATCACATAATATGTCCCATTTTAAATTATTATCTTTGTCTTTAGCAGCCACGTAGGTTATAGGAGATGGCTTAACAAAGCCATGAAATATGAGGTAATGTGATGTATTAGAAGTGAATAAGCAATCTAGTTGATGAGTGTTCCAAGCTATGACTTAGACGTGGCTTCAAATAACCTTAGGTGGCTGCACCGTATCATTTTTTTCTTATTTGGTTGACACCTTCCATACCACCTTTGTGTGGCTGCCAAACCAACCAATTAGAGTCTTGTGCTAACCGCCTCCTACTAGTATAAATAGGGATCTTTGCTCCAATGTTTTTTTGGAAAGGAGCTAGCATTCCAGGTGCATGCTTCAGAGCTCACGTACTCTATATATATTTCTGAGAGAAGAAAGAGAGTTTAGGGTTAAAGAGTTTGAGGTCTGCGGAGATGTTAGTTGGGTTGTCTTGCCAAAGTTTCGATTATTAATGTGAGTGGTTTATGTAATGTGTTTCAAAGTATTCTTATTTTCTGATAAACGAAAACCACGAACTATTGTGGGTTTTATCTATTTACAAATCTTTATCTATTTCAAGTCAAGCATGTTGGATTTTGTGAAGTCCTTTTAGAGTTATTATATATACTGATCAGTGAATTGTTTGAGATGTTCATGGAGCATGAGAACTTTAGTGTTGGGTTATCCGAAGGATAAATGTAAGCTGCACATGGGGACATTAGGGCGGAAATACCATTTTAGGGGTCACGTGGTGAGCTACAATTTATGAAGGATAACCAACATATGAAGGGATGATGTGATATGAATTTATGTGGTTAAAGCTTTCATATTATTAGTATTATCCTATTTTATAGTACAATTAAAATGGCAAGCTTGACTGGCATATTACATATTCTACTCACTGGGCGATGGTGGTTGTTGCTCACCCCTCACATATTATTTTACAGATGAGTTATTTGGCAACACAAGTGTTATTTGGCAAGGCAGGTGTTAGAAGAGCTGGGATTGTGATTGAGGAGAAATTTAAGGATTTTAATTTATTACTTTTGTACACCTGTAAGGTTTTGGAGTTATTTTTAATAAGAGAAGTTTATTTTTCAACCCGTGTCAATTTCCTTTTAATTATTAAGCTTTTAACTCACGTTTTGGATTTGGGTTCGAGTTTTTATTATCGACCCGGGTTCAGGGCGTGACAGATGATCTCCTCTAATGTAACCATTGCCAGAAAGTGTTGGAAATTTCATCAACAACATATGTGTGGATACCAAAGCCTTAAGATCATTGATGTCTGTGCGCCCAAAGATGACATTGTACGTCGTCGAGCAGTCGACCACAAGGAAATTAGTGGTAATAGTAACTGTGTAAGGGCTTGTACTGATGGTGAGTGGTAAGTATATGCTCCCTAAAAGAGAATAATTGAATGATCAAGCAAGTGTTCAACTACATTAAGTGTTCTGAAAGCTTCAGCGAACATGATATTGACAGAAGCACCTGTGTCTACAAGGATCCGTCTCACGTCAAAGTTGGCTATGTGAGCCTCCATTATCAGTGGGCCGTTGTGGGGGTAGATGACGCCTCTTTCTTCCTTAGGGTTAAAAACATATTGGATCCCAGTTAGGCCTTTGATGCTTTCCTTCCCTGATATTTTCCACATGAAACATTTGGAGGCCAGGCCTTAAGACTCGTTCATTGTTTTTCATAGCCCTATTGGAAGATTCAAAGATGGGTGTGCCACCACTGATAGAATATATCACGTTCACTTGGCGTTGGTTACAGTTATCATTTGGAAGGTGAAGAAGGGATTGATTAATTTTTCCTTCGTGTACTAAAGCCTCAATATGGTCATGGAGGGTGATACATTTCTTACTCTCATGGCTGTTATACTCATGGTAGCAACAAAACATGCCAATGTTCTTTGTGGACTTGTAATCTAGTTGCCTCGACTTTGGCTTTGGTATCAAGTGAGCTATATTGGGGTAAATGGCTACGCACATGGTATTCAAGGTGTATATGTCTTGTACCTTGTGGTGAGGCCTATTTTGACTTGCATTTGGTTCACTGCATTGACTGCTTTGGGGCGTGCATTATCATAGCGATACCCTTGGTTGTCGCGATAGTGACCCTTATTCTTCTTATTAAAATAAAACTATTGAGGATGGAAATCCTTCCTCTTGCCTTAAGATTGATATGTTTGTTTCCTGATGAATCGTTAGGTAAGGCAGGAGGAGATGCCACAGTCGTTCGGAAGGTTAAGGTCTTCTCACTTGGTTGGATATGGCTCCCACTTCCCACTTAATGATAAGGGATAGTCGTAGGGAGCTTTCCTTGATATGTCATCGCTTAGGTGGATGCATGGTTGTAGGCTTGGGCCATTACCTTAAAGTAAGTTTTCCAAGTGTTGGCATTGATCATGTATTTTAAAAAAACAGTCATGTAGACCTGCCGTGAAGGCATTGAGGGCAGTCTTATCATTTGCTCTCGTACAACATGAGTACTCATGGCTGAAGTGACCAGCATACTCACGCTGTGACTTGTCTGGCTTCTGGAAAATAGTGTACAAGTTATCTACAAAGTGTAAGCGATCAGTCTAGAAAATGTGTTGAGAGACAAATAGTTTCCTTAACTCCTCGAATGAATCTACCGTCTCATGTGGAATGCGGCAATACCAGTTTAAACCTTCGCCAAAAAAGGTGGAAGGGAAAAGAATGCATCGTTCTTTATCAGTATGCATCCGATATGCCATGGTAGACTCAAAGAGGTTAAGGTGTTCAATCAGATCCTCCATTCCAGTATACAGTTGTAAACTAAGCTTTTGCTTTGTCTTTGCTTAGAGATGTGTGTCAAGGATCCTCCTCGTAAGAGGACTAGGCCTGGGTTGATTCCAGTCAGGTATCTCAGCCTGACGTTCGGCCTTCAACTTGTTTACTTCCTCTAGGAGCTATAGAACAAGGGGATCCTAAGTGGAGTAATGTACTACTAGAGATTTCTTCCGTAAGTTTCCATCACCTCTTGGAAGTAGGGAAGTTTAATCAATGGCATGTGATTTTTCTTTAGACTCACCGTACTGACTTCTAGGGTGTGTCTGTCGGAAGACCTCCGAATCCCATATACCCTTGTGTTTCTCTAGGACCTGCCACTTCTTCCCAGGATTGGTAACTAGCTTGGGCCGTGGTAGAGGACCGAGTCTTTCAGAAACCCTTGGGTCATTGAAATTTGAGCTTATGTGGATGAGGTTATTTCAATTTTACCTCAGAAAGCCTTGACATTCGCGAGAAATGGCTTTCGATCTTTCTACCCCCTCTATAATGAGGTATCTCCCCTCACTTTTATTGCTTTAGGTAGAAGCAACTAGGTTGAGAGAAGTCTCAAGTTGATCAACACATTAATGGGTAGCTCGTTCCTCATCAGAAACATCCATGTTGAGGATCGGTAACCCTCTATGTCGGTGGCATCCTGGTGATGGTAGACGTCCACATGAGCAATGAGCTCTTGTGATTAAGTATGCCTAGCCTTGTGGAGCATCTTGAAGAGTTTCTCATATTGCTCTTGGAGGATCTCATTCTTCATTGCTATCTTGTTGTTCTAAGCCTCCAGCTCATTAACTTTAGCTTGAAGAGCAAACTTCTTTCATTTTTCCTTCGCTGCTTCACAATATGCATAAGGGGAGTGTCGTTCTGTGTGTTGTGGATTCTTCCCCCCCCCCCCCCCCCCATGTTGGAGAGGGATGCCTAATCAAAGAAGAGTGTACGAACTGTGGAGACTAGCTTGACAAAGCTGGAAAGAGTAGGAATAAGTGTCGTTTCACACAGACGACACCAAATGTTGATGCACAAAATCAGTGAGGACTTTGGTACAACAAAAAGTGTCAAGTTTGTGACCTTCGCTAGATTGCTCTGGTCACTAGTGTGGATAAGTATGTAAATGGACAGAGATAGAGAAGCAAACATAGGATATACGTGGTTCACCCAAATTGGCTACGTCCACGGAGTAGAGGAGTTCTCATTAACTGTGAAGAGTTTACATAAATACATAGATTCAAGCTCTCCTTTAGTGAGTTCTAGTAAATAATTTAGTACAAATAGCATTAGGCATTATTGTGGGAGAATGATCTCTATTTATAGAAGAGAGTTTCTAACTTTATTCTGATATTGATACGTGTTATTGTTGTGATTAGCCTTTAATGTTGGCACGTGTCGCGCTATGATTGACCTATGACGTTGACATGTGTTGCGTTATGATTAGCCTCCTAGTTGGAGGGACACTCTTGTAGGTCCTTGATAGTATAATGTTGACTGGTGCTTATTAGTTTTGGGATTAGTCAAGTATGGTACAAACAAATTTCATTCATTCAAGGATGGAAATTAATTAAAACTTAATATCCAAAAAACAAATCACCAACAAATTATCCAAACATAAAGGAAAAATTGTTCAAAAATCAACCAAAACAAGAGGGGGGTTGGCCACTAGGTGGAATTCGGCCCCAATGTGCAATTTTAACTAAATTAAATTGTCTATGTCTAAGATTCTAACCTTTCATAGGGGTGGTATCCTCTTGAAAGTCAGAAACATCCATCTTTGTAGTCTCTGATTCATCTATAACCTTCTTGGGAGCTCAGCAAACACAGGACCAATGGTCTTTTGAAGCACAACAATAGCACATGTCTGCATCCATGGTTTCAGGTGCTTTGATTTTATTCTTGAAGTTTGGGGCCTTGGGAGCAAGGTTTGAGCACTTCTGGGCTTTGTTTCATCCCTTGGATGGGCCTTGACTTTGTTGACCTTCGTGGGATAGGTCTGACCACCCCTACCACACATCTTTTGGCGTTTTAGGCGTTGGTTTGTGCTATAATGTGCTTCAGCACAACAGTCGTCCCAGTAGGCCGAGCTTGATGATTTTTCATCAACAACTGGTTCTATTTTTCAACAAAAAGTAAAACAAAGATCAAATCTAATAACTTAGTGAACTTCTGAGCTCTATATTGTTGTTGCAGGACAATATTAGACACAAAGAAGGTCGAATAATCCTTCTCTAGGAGATCCTTTTTGGTCAAAGTTTCATTACAAAACTTAAGAAGTGATCGAATTCTACAAACTTCATAATTATATTCATTCACAGACTTAACGTCTTGGAAGCGCAAATGTTGCCAGTCATGTCTTGCTTTAGGCAAGAATATGTCATTTTGGTGTTCAAAACGATCAGCCAAAACGACACATAGTGCGCGTAGATCCTCCTTAACAAGATATTCAGTTTGCAGAGCGTCATGGATATGTATTCGGATGAAGATCATAGCAGTGGCTTTTTTAGCTTTGCCAACAGGATCGTCCGTCTCTTCTTCAATAGCAAAACGCAAGTTCTTTGCAGTG
Source organism: Crataegus laevigata (assembly GCA_963580275.1). Classification (NCBI taxonomy): domain Eukaryota; kingdom Viridiplantae; phylum Streptophyta; class Magnoliopsida; order Rosales; family Rosaceae; genus Crataegus; species Crataegus laevigata. Next base: position 28,175,155 of record OY756950.1, on the reverse strand, counting down.
AGGTGGAGCTTCACATCTTGAACCCACTTGAGATAGTTCCTTATAGAGACCTCTAAAGCGGTGCAGTCGAGTTTGTTCAAATTCGACATGTTCCTATCACAAAATAGGTGGACAAGATGTGGTTAGTGTAATGGAGAAAAAAAATCAATCCATTCACATAGGAGTAAAACATACATGTTCTAATAGACATGTATTGGTTTATTTTTGCATGAAAAAACTTCAAGTTTTAATGGGTTATGTTTTTAAATGAAAACTTTAGGTTTTCAAACAAGGCATGTTTATAAGAAACTTCAGGTTTCAAAATATTATTATGAACTTCAGGTTCATATTGTAACATCCCAAATCAACCAACGGAGAGGGGGTGATGTGCCTTATATGTACATGTTCCCCTCCATATAGCACGAGGCTTTTTGGTAGCTCACTGGCTTCGAACTTTATCAAAACTCCGAAGTTAAGCAAGTTCAGGCGAGAGCAATCTCAGGATGGATGACCCACTGGGAAGTTCTTGAGTGAGTTCCCAGAAATAAAACCATAAGGGCGTGGCTGAGACCCAAAGCAGACAATATCGTGCTACGGCGGAGCTAAGTCTGGGACGTGACAGAATGGTATCAGAGCCACTCTGCCGTGTGGTGCGAGTGCGCCGACGAGAACGTCAGCCCTTAAGGGGGGTGGATTGTAATATCCCACATCGACCAACGGAGAGGGGGTGATGTGTCTTATATGTACATGTTCCTCTTTATATAACGTGAGGTCTTTCGGGAGCTCACTAGCTTTGGAGTTCGTCGGAACTTCGAAGTTAAGCAAGTTCGGGTGAGAGCAATCCCAAGATGGGTGACCCACTAGGAAATTCTCGTGTGAATTCCCAAAAACAAAACCGTGATGGCAGGGCCGGGACCTAAAGCAGACAATATCGTGCTATGGTGGAGCTGAGTCTGAGACGTGACAGAATGGTATTAGAGTCACTCTGCCGTGTGGTGCGAGTGTGCCGACGAGGACGTCAGGCCCTTAAGGGGGTGGATTGTAACATCCCACATAAACCAACGGATAGGGGGTGATGTGCTTTATATGTACATGCTCCATTCCATAAAGCACGAGGCATTTTGAGAGCTCATTGGCTTCGGAGTTCGTCGGGTTAAGTGAGTTCGGAGGAGAGTAATCCCAGGATGGGTGACTTATTGGGAAGTTCTCATGTGAGTTCCTAGAAACAAAACCGTGAGGGTGTGGCCGGGTCCCAAAGTGGACAATATCATGCTATGGCGGAGCCGAGTTTGGGACGTGACATAATGGTATCAGAGCCAATCTACCATATGGTGCAAATGTGCTGACGAAGATATCGAGCCCCTAAGTGGGTGGATTGTAACATCCCACATCGACCATGAAAAGGGGGTCATGTGCCTTATATGTACATGTTCCCCTTCATATAGTACGAGGCCTTTTGGGAGCTCACTGGCTTCAGAGTTCGTCGGAACTCCGAAGTTAAGCGAGTTTGAGCGAGAGCAATCCTAGGATAGGTGACCCACTGGGAAGTTTTCATGTGAGTTCCTAGAAACAAAATCGTGAGGGCGTGGCCAAGGCCCAAAGCGGACAATATCATACTACAGCGAAGCCGAGTCTGGGACGTGACACATATGTTCCTGCAGGCAAACACAAATATATACAGATATTTGCAACAAGAATATGCAAATTATAACTTTAGGTTTATAATTATAAGTGAATTAATTATTTAGTCTTCGGGCCAAATTAAAGTGTGGTTGAAAAAATATATAATCCGTTAGGCCTAAAATAATTAGGCAAACAAAACTCGGGGCCCAAAAGAAAAATAATCCCACTAGGGGCTTTAAAAATTGGTGATGTGCATCCCAGGCCCTAAGGTGGGCTGGGTTTGGTCTCGGGTGGGATTGCAAGCCCACGGGGAGAGGGGAAAATGGGTTGCTGAAAGTGAGCCCCCAAACATGCACACAGCTTGCTTTAGGCAGGTCCAAAAATAAAAATTCTTTTTTTTCTTTCACGAGTTCACGGGCCGAATGAATGGGCTGCTGTAGGCAAACCCAAAGGCTAAAAAAAACTTTCATATGGGCTGCTTTAGGCAAGCCCAAAAATATTTGTTTTTTTTTATAAATTTTCTCATTTGTAGGCCGAAAAAAAAATGGGCTCAAGGGAGCTCCAATGCCCAATGGATTGGAGCTGTCACTAAGAATGGGCCAAGCCTAAGAAAGGCTCAGGTTTTGGAACTAAGCACCCTAGCATTTGCTGGGTGAGTTTCGCCAGAGAATAACGTCGGACCTGTCGCTTCTAGTGGCAGTCTGGAGTGTGTTAGGACACGGGTTGAGTCATGGTGGTCGTTGACGACCACAGTGGTGAACAAAAATGATGTAATCTTAACGTTATAACATCCAAACCCTAGAAAATTTAAATCAGAATTTCAAAAAATTCTGACGAGATTCGAGTGAATCTTGGTCCTAATTTCGTTGGAGACGACTTCGGGCCGTCAGTATTGATAACCAAAAGGGCCAGGGTGATGGTTGCAAGCCATACCTGCGAGTTTTCTATGTTGTGAAGCTTGGAGCATTTGGCTCCGTGGTTCTCAACTTGGCGTGGGGAGCCCAGCGACTTGGGGTTAAGTCAGGAGCCGATGGCTCCAGTTGTGGCTTAGCACAACATCAGTTTGCAGGCTGCAGTCCTCGGTGATGTCGGAGGTTCGAAGAACCCTAGGTTCCCAATTGCAAAAACAAACAAAAAAAAGATTTAATTGAATTCATAATAATTCAATTAAAAACATATTCAATTTGATGCATATGCAGTTCAATAATTTAATGCATGTACATATATTTGTTGCATTTCATGGAAAATATCAAATTCACATAATTCAACAATTATGAATATAATGCATACACAAGTTATGTAGAATCTAAAATTCGAAAAACGTAAAGTTGGGTTATGCATTATGGTGAATGTTCATGCTATCAAGGCTGCAAAAATATCGATATAAAAACCGTTGTTTTGAAAGAACCTGATTGTGTGATGATATGGATGAACTGGTTTGATGCAGAAAAAATTCTTCAACATCAAATTCCTAAGCGCAGTGATACGAGCGTGCTAATAACGTGTTGTAATCTATTTTATCTGAAAAAGGGTATAGGGCCGGCGGCAAAGGGAAGAGAGATTGAGAGAGATGTGTTTGTAGAATTGTAGGGGAATGTGTGTGTTATCCCTCCTATATAGTGCCCTTATATAGTAGTAAAAGGAGAGAATATATTTCTTCATCCCCAAGGAAAACAAATTGTAATATGAAAGGATAACTAGAATCCAATCTAATCTAGGACTTCCACAATCACACTTAAACTAGGAAAGTTTATAACAAAAACAACGTTGTTTTGGGCCAAGTCATTTAAAATTTTTTTTAAAGAATTGTCTAAAACGACGTTGTTTTAGACCAAGTCTTTAGAAGGAAAAAAATTCTTCTTCTTCATGGTCATCTTCTTCCCGAAGATGCCGTCGCACTGTAACAGTTAACTAGAGGACAGAGCCCTTCGACTTCAATTTCAGATCGTTGATGGATCTGGGAACACGCAGTCAATTGTCTTCATCCGTCTAGGCAAGTTTTTGCCTACTCCCACTGGGCAAATGTGTTATCACTCATGCCCCACCTCCGAATGCTCCTAGGCATGCCTCGGATGTTTTTGTTTTTTTTTTTTTAAACAAACAATATTATCTACACGAGCATGAAAATTAGGTTAACCTCACATTGAGCTATAAAAAAATGTGGTTCACTTTTGCCTTTGGAGAGAATCGAACCTAAAACATCTCACTTACAAAAGAAGAAGAATATCACAAGACTGTGGTACTAAGTGGCCGCTTGATGCTAGCAATTACATTCTGGATCTTTAGAAGAGTGGTATGGAGCCGCATTTCATTATTAACGTACAATAAAAAGCTTAAAACATGCACAACCAAAACCATACTACAGTTCATAAACAGTTTGACGTGCTCAAGCAATTACATTCTAGACAAGGGAATTAATTGAAACAAAAGCTCCATCACTTCACGCGGGTTTAACGGTAAACGAAAGAAACTTAGGTGCAAAACATGGCAAATGACAGATTTTGGTCTAAAAATATCAGACGAGATGAATCATCAGTTGAAGATATTTTAATCTTTGGAGAGAGGAGCTAAGATATTTTCACTTTTGTTTTCTATATTTCTCTCTTGATTTAGCCTCACGTGCATGACACGTAACTCATTTTGACGAAAGTTCTGACAAAATTGATGAAAAGATCATAGCTGTATGTTTTTATAAGTTAAGAGATCAATAATTATGAATTTTTAGTTAAAACATTATAACTCTAATTCAATTAATATTAAGAAGACCATTGCTACAATTTGCTTACAATGTAAACGCCAAAGTTCCTTGTAACCAAAAAGGAAATGCACATTTTCCTGGAAATTGTAAGAATGGAAGAGGTGTAACCACGTATAGAGGAAATGACTTTGAAAAAGTGAGCTGGGTGAGATCAACAAATAAAATAAAATGCTGAGCTGCTTTGATCTCTTGCACTTTTTTTGTTTTCAACTGGACCCCACCAAAAGGCGAATTTTTTTGTTAATGTCGTTATTAGTGCTGAACACTCCATTCATAATACTTATATTTGGAATGTTTTCTAAATTTATTTAGTTTGATTTCATCTTACATCATCAACACAACTCTTAATCGCACCTCTATATTATAGTATATCAAATTAAACGGGTCTTAATGAATAACCATTAATAACCCAATAGGTTAATTTACTACCTCGAGTTTGGAGCATTGCATATATTATTATTAAGAGCCAATAAGGTAAATGTTTCTCATCAAAACTTCAGTCGGTATATGAAAATTAACACGCGCAACATGTAGAGGTTATTTTGGTTAATTTCAAACAGGTGGGAACTAGGATATATGTACACAAATAGATACACGATTCCCGTCTATCATCCATGCAAACGCGGCATTGGTAGAAAAAAAAGCCAAAAATCCTGGAATGGGGACTTCTTCTCATCACGGGGTTGCCGGTGGTGCTACTAGGATGGGAATGGCCGTTATGCCTCCTCCTCACATCTACCCATCGCGTGATGAGTACAGACGATGCGATTGTGAGACATACGTGAGCGGCCAAAACTTTCCTAAAACCAAAAAAAAATGCGGAGTCGTTGAAGCGATTAAGTTTGAATACTCCAGAGCTGAGGGCTTAATGGAAAGACATAAAATCCAAGACAAGTGAAAGCAACAAAGACCTTGAGAGATATTTTCGTGAAGTTAGAAATTAGTTTGCCACTGATGAGATTCAAACTCCCACTGTCATGCAAGGACATCATTTCTCTCTGCCAATGTGGTAGAGGGCCACCTGCTAGCCAAGAAAACTTATAATTCCTGAGATATTTTCTTATCCACGAAAATACGGTGTCGTCTAACACACACAGACCAAACACAACCCGAGCTAGCTTGTTTGTGGGGTTTTATCTACACTTCAAAACAAAACCACCCAATGCTTATCACACCAAATTATAGATATAGGCCCAACGTTTCGTTTCTTTTTTCAAAGATAAACAAGCATTTGAAAAAGAAAAAGAAGAATAGAATACCTACAGATATTCGTTCATGCTAGCCAATGTTTTAAAAGGTGAAGGCAAAGGCCTAGGCAAGGCGTTTATGAATAGTTCCACCTAGGTGAAAGTCTTGAGGTATAAGGCGAAGCCTTGGACCTAAATAATTGGGGATTGTTGTGAGTATAATTGGGGATAGCTGTGGATTATATAAAAAATAAAAAAATAAAAAAAAAGGGAGCCAGGGGAGGGGGGGGAACTAAAAAAATAGATTTGGTGAAAAAAGACATTGTTTTGGGCCAAATCATTTTTCAAAAAAAAATAAAGAATTGTCTAAAATGGCGTCGTTTTAGACCATGTCGTTAGAAAAAAGAAAAAAGAAAATCTTCTTCTTTATGGTCATCTTCTTCATGAAGATGCCATCGCATTGTAACATTAACTAGAGGACAGAGCCCTTCGACTTCAATTTCAGATCGTTGATGGATTTGGGAACGCCTAATCAACCACCTTCAGCCATCTAGGCACGTTTTCGCCTACTCTCACTAGGCAAATGTGTTATCACTCCTGCCCTGCCTCCAAAGCTGGCACGCCTCAGATGTTTTTTATTTTTTTTTTTGAATAAACGATATTATCTACACGAGCATGGGAATGAGATTAACCTCACAATGAGCTATAAAAAAAATGTTGTTCAATTTTGCTTTGAGCGAGAATCGAACCTAAGACCTCTCATTTACAAGAGAAAAAGAATACCACTGGACTGTGGTACTAAGTGACCGCTTGATGCTAGCAATTACATTCTAGATCTTTAGAAGAGTGGTATGGAGCCGCATTTCATTATTAACGTACAATAAAAAGCTTAAAACATGCACAACCAAAACCATACAACAGTTCATAAACAGTTTGACGTGCTCAAGCAATTACATTCTAGACAAGGGAATCAATTGAAACAAAAGCTTCAGTTCCATCACTTCACGCGGGTTTAACGGTAAACGAAAGAAACTTAGGTGCAAAACATGGAAAATGACAGATTTTGGTCTAAAAATATCAGACGAGATGAATCATCAGTTGAAGATATTTTAATCTTTGGAGAGAGGAGCTCAAGATATTTCAAAATATCACAAGAGCTAGCTCAAGATATTTTAATCGCATAAGAATATCCAACCATGATTCATGCATGAATGCGTGCAGCTTCAAGTTTGTTAAGCATACTAAAATATTTATAATCTATCCAAATCTTATGACTAATTTGAAAGTTGTTCCATAAGTCGAGGCCAAAAACACTGTAGACACAAAACCAGTACAAATAAAAGGTGGTTCAGATTTTCTAATTAGTTTTAAAATTTCGATTGGAAAATTGTAGTAATAGCCCCTTAATTGAATTGGAGCAATAATCCTTTAATTTCAACCCAATTGGAGCGTTGGTCCTTTAATTCATTAAAATGTGTAGTTATGATCATTTTCGTTAATTTGGTCAGCATTTCCGTTAAAATGACTCATGGTTGAAGGCCATTACTACAATTGAATTATAGTTAAGGGATTATTTCTCTAATTAGGTTAAAGTTGAGGAACCACTCCAATTGAATTGAAGTTAAGGACAATTTTCACTTTTATTTTCTATATTTCTCCCTTGATTTAGCCTCACGTGCATGGCACGTGACTCATTTTGACGAAAATTCTGACGAAGTTGATGAAAAGATCATAGCTACACGTTTTTATAAGTTAATAGACCAATAATTATGAATTTTTAGTTAAAACATTATTACTCTAATTCAATTAACGTTGAGGAGACCATTGCTACAATTTGTTTCAATGCAAACGCCAAAGTTCCTTGTGACCAAAAAGGAAATGCACATTTTCCTGGAAATTGTAAGAATGGAAGAGGTGTGACCACGTATAGAGAAAATGACTTTGAAAAAGTGAGCTGAGTGAGACCAACAAATAAAATAAAATATGAGCTGAGCTGCTTTGATCTCTTGCACATTTCTCTTTTCAACTGGACCCCACCAAACCGGCCATTCCTCAAGAGGGAATTTACTTTTATAAATAAGGACGCAACTCCTTCTTCCATTCTCATCACTTTTTCTCTCTTCCCTTCCCTTCCATTCAAAAACCCAAATCACACTTCAGAACCCAAATCACACTTCAGAAAATACAATGACGCTAACTCTCCGTTCTTCAACTTCCTTCGTCAATCTTAAAGAGCATAAGGGCCTTAAAACCTCCGAAGACTCCCCCGGCACGATATGCTTTGCGGAAATCAAGCCATCATGCCGTCTCCGGGCAAAGAGTTCAATGCAAGAAACACGGCTCTTGCACGAGAACAACTTAATGACCATCTCTGATGGAAGGAGAGAGTTGCTTCATGCACTACCCAATATTGCTCACACCAGCACCGACAAGAAGGTGCCTGTGTACGTGATGCTTCCGCTCGACACGGTTAGTCACGGAGGGCATTTGAATAAGCCGAGAGCAATGAATGCGAGTTTGATGGCCCTGAGGCAAGCAGGGGTTGAAGGAGTTATGGTGGATGTGTGGTGGGGATTGGTGGAGGAGGACGGACCTTCCAAGTACAACTGGGAGGGGTATGCCGAGCTTGTGCAGATGGTGCAAAAGCACGGCATGAAGATCCAAGTCGTCATGTCTTTTCATCAGTGCGGAGGAAATGTTGGGGACTCATGCAGGTGTGTTTGGTGGTTCTAATTGCAGCATGTTATGTTTAATGTTCTCTATAACGTACACAACACAAACAGTCACGCTATTGGATTTTTAATGGAACCTGATCTAAGTCCACCTAGTGTGGATTTATGCAGTGATTCACTAAAGCACAAATTTTATGAATTTTCAGCATTCCTTTACCTCCATGGGTGCTTGAAGAAGTCAGCAAGAACCCTGACCTTGTTTACACAGACAAAGCAGGCAGGAGGAATCCTGAGTACATATCCTTGGGATGTGATTCATTGCCTGTTCTCGGAGGAAGAACTCCCATTCAGGTCTACACCGATTACATGAGGAGCTTCCACGACAGATTCATTGACTACTTGGGCGACGTTATTGTGGTAATTATCTGCAACAAACATGCTATTATTTTTGTAGTAGGAATTCAAAAGTTGAAACAACTAGACATAAAGAGATCTTTGCCGGTGTCCGACCGGAAAAATAAACAAGATTTTCAAACAGAAGAAAACTAATTTGGGCTAGGACAAGCTGGTATCATTCGACGAATGTTTAACATTCGCCTCAAATTACAAGGGACTTGTTTCAAAGTTGGAAACTCAATTTCAGTTACTTCTACAGGAAATTCAAGTGGGCATGGGTCCTTGTGGGGAGCTCAGATATCCAGCTTATCCAGAAAGCAACGGAACTTGGAGGTTTCCTGGAATCGGGGAATTCCAATGTTATGACAAGGTAATTTTCTGAACAGAAGCCATTTTTCCAGTTCCGCTGACCAATTAAAATGACCCTAAACCGAACCACATCATATTTCGATATTTTTTTTTTGCGACATTCGTTAATCCTAAACATGCTTTTATGTCACGCAGTACATGAGAGCTTCCTTGGAAGCATCAGCAGAGGCAATGGGGAAGAGAGATTGGGGAACAAGTGGACCCCATGATTCCGGCCAGTACAATCAATTTCCTGAAGACACCGGGTTTTTCAAAAGAGATGGAACGTGGAACACTGAGTATGGACACTTCTTCCTGGAATGGTACTCCGGAAAGTTACTAAGACACGGAGATAGAATACTGTCAGCTGCGAAAGGAGTATTCCAAGGATCTGGAGCTAAACTATCCGGAAAGATCGCTGGGATTCACTGGCACTACGGATCAAGATCACATGCGGCTGAATTAACTGCAGGCTACTACAACACTAGACACAGAGATGGTTACGTACCAACAGCCAGGATGTTCAGCAAAAACATGGTTGTATTAAACTTCACCTGCATGGAAATGAAAGATAGAGAACAGCCTGAACATGCAAATTGCTCACCAGAAGGTCTGGTGAGGCAGGTAAAGATGGCGACCAAGAGTGCTGGAATTGACCTAGCAGGAGAAAATGCCCTGGAGAGGTATGACACTGGTGCGTTTGCACAAGTTTTAGCAACAAGCAGATCAGATTCCGGCAATGCCTTAAGTGCATTTACATATCTCCGAATGAACAAGAGATTGTTCGAGGGGGATAACTGGAGGAACATGGTTGAATTTGTGAGAAGCATGGCAGAAGGTGGCCGGAACAGAAGTCTTTCCGAGTGCGACTCTACCGGAAGCGACCTCTTTGTTCGTTTTATCGAAGAGAAGAAAGTCGAGAAAACCAAGGAAACTCTTCTTGTGTAAAGATGCTAGAAATTATTTGTTTCATTAGTTTGTTCCATCACAAGCTTTTGTAGGGTGTGATCTCACCTATATGATGGTTCAGTCTTTTAAATCGGATGAAATATATGGTGTTAACCTCTTGATGGTTGTGTCCTGGCTGCTTCAACTAGAATGCAGCTTCGTTGTGAAGCAACTTGGTTTTGACAGTCAAAGTTTTATATATGGAATTAAGCTCTAATCCAACCTTTGATTTATCGAAAAGTTAAGTCGAGATGCTAACTCTTTAACTAAATTTTTTTGGTAAATCAACGACCGGCTAGAGTTTACCTCCAAATCTGCGGCCAGGTACTAGATATTCACAACTCAGATGTATTCAATGTGTGTTTCAGTCTTCAAATAGCATCTTTTGAAAAGAAAAAAAATAACCAAAAGCACAAGTAATATAGCCGTTAAATCTTGATGTTAAGTTTGTACAACCTTTCTACTCTAAAAAATATTTTCTTTTATTTTACTCTAATTTTTTTATAAAATTGTTATCACATATTTACAAATTTAGTTTACAATTGCATAGATTTGCATAAAGAGGATAATTAGATTGACTTTTAAGGTTGTTAATTAGGACATAGGCCATTTGTGAGAGGTCTTAGGTTCGATTCTCGCCAATTGCGAATTTGAACCACGTTATTGTTAGCCTATTGTGAGTCTATTCCCATCCCCTCTCCCTTAGTGCAGACAATAATGTTTGTTAAAAAATAAAATTATAACCTAGCATACATATTTGTTATCAAACTTGACTGATATCCACATACTAATAGTATGCAACATCCAAGATCTTCGACATAATGTTTATCGAGTATATTCAGGATATTTCAAACACTGGCAATACTATAAATCAAACTATTGGAAAATGTACTTTGACGGGAATATCACAAGCATCATATCTTTTCAGTTCAGTCATCGCAACATTCGGTTCATAAAAAGCAGGCTGTAGTTCAAGAAAAAACACAGAGAATATAGCCTGCTGCTCAGAGAGAGTTTTTCATTTCATCTTTCCTTGTATCAATTCAAATTTTAAAATACGAAACAAGAAAACTCCAACTCGTGACATTTTGCAGAATCGGTGAATTACAATCACATGCAACAAATAGAGATACCCATTAATTGTTAATTAACTGTTAATTAATCCCAATTAATATAATTAATACAAAATAAATTTGGGGAGAGGGAGAGTACAGGTACCCCAATCAATTTCAACTTGAAGCATGAGGCGGAGGTGGAGGTGGGGGATCGGAGTTGGGACGCTGACTGCGAAGGTCTTCGATCAAGCTGCCGAGTTCTTTGCGAGCAGATTCCCTTCCAAACATGAAGCCGTACCAGCCGGAAACGGCAGAGAAGACGGTTGCGGTGACAATTGTATGAAGGAGTGTGAAGGTTTTCTCCATTTTTATGGGATTTGGGGTTTTGGGAAACAATTCGTTGTATTTGAGAGAACCAATGAGAGGCATCTGTGAGCGTTTGAACGGTTTGAACTTCGAAGGGAATGATTTTAAATTAAATAGCACGTGAACAATTTGTGGACTTTTTTTTTTAAGGGCAGTTTAATAAATATTTTATTTTGTTGTAATAATTAATATTTCATATTGTGTGTTTCCACTTAATACTATGAATTAGTGGTATTTTTAAATAAGATGTCTAAAGGTAAATTTAAATCACATTATTACTTAGCCCATTGTGAGGCTAAGCCCACCTCTCTTCCCTTTAGTGGCCTCTCCGAATAGGAACAATTCTTAGCTCTTAACGGAAGTCTTGGCATAAATTTCAGCACTGGGGGCACAACGAAACCTCTACTCTAAGCAATCATATCTACAATCTTACTAGCTACCTTCGGCATCGCATACGTCACCGGCTCAGATCTAGCAGCCTCATCTTTCTTCCCTTTGGAAGAAGTCAAGTCAATCACAAGCCTACCGGCAGCAGGCGGACCTTAACGAGCAGTGGAGAAAGCCATCGATTTTTCTCCACCAACATCTCTTGAGCAGGCAGGGAAGATCTCTTCTTTCCATCTTTATTCACAACAGGCTCCACGATAGCAATTGGACAAGCTAATGCCTCCACCTTGATCCGCTTTATCTCTTATCTTGGGGGCAGCCCACCTTTCTCTCGATGAAGATGACTAAGCAGCCAACGCCACTCATGGTACTCAATAGGGATACCTAAAACAATATGCTCATTCTTCATATCTGGAGAAGTATTGGGAGTTGAGCTGAATTCTGAATCTACATAAGCAAAGAAAGACAATCAACAAATCAGAGAGCAATCCAAGAACAGCACAAAGCAGCCTATGGACTAAGCAATGTACTTACCAGTGATGAAAATCATTGGAATGCACAACTCAGGGGAAGAATCAGACTCCTACTTCCCACTTATCTCCAAAGTCTCCTTGACCTAACCGTGATCTCCCTTGCTCAAATGATCAAAAGGCCTATGGTGGGATCATAGCTGCCTAACTCCATCAATATGGCATATGTCAAAGAAGTACCAAAATTCGTTAACGGTAAGATCTAAGTCAAAGAATTAGCTTAGATTGCGGAATGTCACCATCACACGGACAACATTTGGAGAACATTGAGCGGGAGCATACTTCATAGAGTAAAGCACTTCTTGGAAGAAATGCAACATAGGAAAAGTAAATCCTAATACGAAGTAGTAGGGGTGAAACGTGATGGCTCTTCGAGCTCTACTACTTAGCTCACAGCTACCACCCTCCTTGACACGGTTCACACGCACCCCAGATAGAATGACATGCCTATATGCTTCAAGAAAATATCTGAACGAGTCATTGGAGCTAATTTTACAGTGAGCAGCCTTGAAGTAGCCCACTTTACTCAAAAACCCACATTGGTGTTACAACGGCGGCACACCATCATCACTTTTGTGGCTTGAAGAAGACATACTCAAAGAAATTCTACAATGATACAAGGAAGAATCATTAGATTGTTGCACAAAAAAAAAATCGCATCAGGCCCCACAGCCCAAGGATAGTAGTCAAGGAAGCCTAGCTCGCACTAGCTTCCATCTCTATCTCGGCCCAACAAGATAGGCAGCTCAACACACCAGAAAACCCAACAAGCCAGGCGCTGCCATTCTCTCACCCTAAAGGCCTCGCGCCCTAATCCAAAAAAAGGGGCTGGTGTCCTTGTGTCTCTCTCTTTCTCTCATTTCTCCCACACGGGCCTAAGGCCCATCAGTTCAAAGATCAGCGCCTCACAGCCTAAGCCCAAGCTGAGCTCCAGCTCGTCTCTGCGGCCCAAACCTATGCACCCAAACCTCGACCCACGCTGAGCTGCTGCCGCGCCAAGCCAACAGTAGCCACCCACGGCAGCAGCCATGCCGTGACCTCTCTATGAAGGAAAAATTATGTCCTAGTGAAGAACATTAAAGAACATTTGAATACATATGCAAAATATTAACAAATTAAATTAGACATGCATTCAAAAACAATTCATAAAACCCATGACTTTCAAAGCCTAGTATATGGTGAACCATAACTCTTTTACAACTTTAAAGAGAAGAGATGTTTTAGAGTTCATTACCCTTGAAGCTCATCCTTGTTTAAACAAGGGATTCACCCAAGTGGAGGGCCTTCAAGTCACCTCCTTGCTTCCTTGAGGATGTGTTCTCCAAAACACCAAAAGTATGATGTCTCCAAGTCTCTACACCAAAGAAAATTGTGAAGATAAAATGGATGACTTAGGGAAGAAGAAATTGCTAGATTTCCTTCCCTAAGGTGGCCGGCCTCCTTGTAGAAAATAGAGAGAAAAGTTTCACCCAAATTTCTTAAGGAAAACCCTAAATGAAATAAAGCTATAAAGTTTAATTTATACTTCATTTCTAGTGAGTGGCAAACTTGTAAATAACACAAGTTTGCTACCCCTCATTGTTGTGGCCGGCCTCCCTTTTGTTATTGGGCTAATTGCCCAATTTGTTTTAGTTGTCATACAACTTAAACATAATGGGCCTTGTGGACCAAAACACTTTTGGGCCCTGAAACCCAAAACCAACTTAGAAGCCCAATACGAACGTTTCGTATAATTAATTAACTAATTAATTAACTTTGACCATTCTTCAATTAACTATTTAATTGCTTATCCATTTCATTTAATTACTTCACTTTCATCTTTACTCGGTGTACGATCCATTAGGTTCCAATTAGCGAGGCAGTGGGCGATGTTACTCTTAACTATCGATTGTGAATTGAAATCACATTTCAATTCTCCCTTAAGATTAGTGTTTGCCAATCTTTAGGGCTACCACAAACCATGAGTGACACCTAGCAGCATGTCATGGTTACCCAAGCTAAGTAGAAGTGGTTGGAGAACCTATCCAGTTACAATTACAATGCAATACGGTCCTTCTCTAATACAATACTCTTAATCACATCGTTTAAGTGATAGTTTGTTTCATGTCTATTATCCAATGTGATACTTCTCTATATGATTCGCTTGAATAAGATTTGGAACAAACTTCCTTAGTCATATTCATATGCTTTGGCCAAAGACTCTCGAATCATATCTTAGAGTATCATCCTTCCATAAGGTTAGAGATCCCTTGTTGTGCATTCATATGTCTACATGACTAGATAGCTTGACCCCAACCATGCCGTGGACACTCCAAAGGAACGCCATTTGACACGATCAAAGATCAAGGACCTAACCATTAGACATCAATGATGCCTCAGGTCAAAGGACTACTTTGCATATTGTAACCTTGAGTTCTTACATGACATGTATGTTTGAACTCTCTTTTGATCGTAGTTCAGTGTACTCGATTACTCTTTCAAGCACCTATGTGTTTGTCTTAGTGTCCAACACTAAATGACTTGAGACTTGTCATATCCACGCTTGAGTCGACATAACACATACTAACCTTAGTGGATTGTCAATGCCCAATTGGCAACCCTATGGCTAGGAACTTTTTAGGAATGAGCATAAGAGAAAGGTCTCGTAAATCTAACTTACTTAGATTACTTATCTCTTAGATCAAATACATTCCTTGGATTCCCTTATTGATTAAACACAAGATACAATAAACAGTGATTAACAATAAGCATTGCCCTCTATTAAACATATATTAGTTTAATACAATAAGTATTCCAAAAAGCTATTACATCAAATGAGTGGCTTTGTGGGCATACTTCCAACACTCTAGCCATTTTTTCACATATCCGAAATCCTTGTCGAGCCAAATTTCAAACCTTGAGGCTCCCAAAAATTAAGAATACAAGGAAATTTTTTTTTTTCTTACCTTGGTGCGGCGTGAAGACGAAGAAAGCAACGAAATGTGGTCCTTTGCACAGGCAAGTGTAAAAGATTGCTAGTGGAGGGGGAACAAATATCCTCTAGCTTTCTTTTTCTTGTAAGGTAGAATAAATTGCTCTCTGAAGTTGATTTAATCATCTACTTAAGGTAGACTTAAATAGACTTTAGAAGTGATTTATTTCCCTTTCCTAGAAGGATCTAATTTTCAATCAATGTGGGAATCTACATCAAAATAGGAAACAATCTTACGTTTCCTAAAGCAGAGGAATATCTCTACACCTACTGCCATTTGGGTTAAAGTGACAAAATTACCCTCGAGGCACACCGGGATTCCCACGTGCATGCAACAGACAATAACGGCTCAATCAAGAAAGAGTCAAAGGTGATCAAAATGGTATTTATTCAAATCCCTCTCATCACTCCTCATCAAATCTTTATTCAAAAAGTAACTCTCAATTTTCCTATTCAATTTAGGTTTAATTGCCAAGGTAATTGCAATATATTATTTCACATAATATCTTGCAATTATACTCACAATTTGACCATATATGGCCGGCCCCTATTCTCCAAATAGGGCTGGTCACTCTCCTATAAATAGCCTTATTCTCTTACTAAAAAGCTAAGTCATTTTGCTACCCACAAACCCCTAAACACATTCTTTTCGTAATTCTAACTTGCACATTGCCAAAGCCCCTTCAATGCAGTAGTCACCAAAACTTCCTAAGATATAGGGCGGTTAATAGCAGAAAGGTTGTCGAACAGAGATTTGGCGTGCTGAAGGTATTCAGAGATGAAATTAGTACCCTTGGAAATATCAAGCAGCTGAAATCGAAGATTAGTAGCATTAGCCCTAGAATCCTGAGAGATGCCCTCATGAAGACAATCCCAAATAGCCTTGGATGATGGTTTTCTGACGATAAGCGAGAGAATCGACTCAGAAAGAGTAGAGGTAAGATAAATGCCCACCAACTTATCCTGTTTGTACCAACTGACATAGGCAGGATTGGGCTTGGCAAGAGCATCACTGAAGGTAGGGAGAGTGGCTGCAAGGGCAGCATTCGATTCATCAACAAACTGAAACAAGTCATGGCCAACCAAGAAGGGTTTCATATGATAAGTCCAGATAAGATAGTTGGACTCCATGAGTTTGAGAAAGTGAGCAACATTGGGTCCTGAGAGAGGAGAAGTTACACAGAGAAAAATAACCTAAACGATTGATATCATGTCGAAAGTTTTAACGGAATAATTTATTGATATGAAGTAGAGTACAACATATACAAGTCACAAACTTAAAGTACAAGTAACATTCTCTGTGGTATTAATGAGAGCGAAATCTCATTGTTCCCTGCACTAGTTTGAAGTAGCCTCGAACTCTATATATAGCTGTGGTTTTGGTTTTCACACTTATGGTGTAAGTAGTAAATATGTTTCCTGTCTGGCTCTATGAACCAAGAATCACCACCGAAGGACAAACCTGAAACTACAACAAACTCTAACAGAGAGAGACTACAAACTCAAAGTACTAAAAACTCAAATGACGCTTCTCATTTGGAGACTGCAAAAGTGAACAAAAGAAAAAATTTACTATGGTTGTGGCTTTATATATATATGCATACAACGGCACAAACCAAAAGAATGCTGCAATTATTTTGGTTGAACACTAACCAAGTTGATTGCCAACAAAATTTGACGAAAACCCGAATTGCAAAGTCCTTCAAGTCATTCATTGTTTGAGTGAATAACCCCAGAAAGTAAGAAAGTAGAAACAGAAAAGTAATAGAGTGAATGAAAAAGTCAGACCGAAATCAATCAGAAAGAGTGCAATGCCAAGAAACGAGAAAGGTAATCCATTCCAGGAAGAAGTGATCATCATGAAGCACTGGAATCAGATTACCAACTCTGATCTTTTGGACAGATTTGATAAAACATGGGGTAGATCCATACCCCTTTGTATTTGGGGCTTTTGCATTCACCAGGAATGGTCTCATTATAAATGAAAATGTCGTTGCCGTCTTCTTGCGTTTGTGTCCCACAAGTAGAAATTGAAACAACCTCGTCATTTGCAAGGCCCAGGTTCTTCTTCATGTTAGTACTGTTGAAATGTGTATTATGAGCACCGACTATTTCAGCCTTGGACGTTGTGTTTGTGGCATCAGTAAAACCAGAAACCTCCGGGCTTACTGTGCTTTTGCTAATAGGTACAATGAGTAACCCATCTTTTCGGTCTAAAAAGTAGAATCTTTGTTTGTGAGTCCTATAAGCAGTACATTCAATTGTACTTATCATGGCTCGAGTACCACGAATGTTGACTTGCACCCACTTATTGGCTCCACGACGAAGTACATTCACCTCGAGTTCATCATCATTGATACGACCAGTGACACGGACAGTGCAATCTTGGGAAATTGGATGACATGAAAACGCTGCAACATGATCAGAGACTTTCGAGATAGGGGATTCCGGAAGGTCTATTTTTGTTTTAGAGAAAGGACGAAAGAAAAACATTGATGAATTACTACCACATTGACCTTCTTTGAATAGAAGAAGCCATCCTTGGTGTGATGCAAGGCAAGTCGCTCCATCCAGTTCCGGAAGGCTCATGTTGAACTTTGTACCACAATCGGCTACCAGTTTGCATTGCTGACCAGAATCTATTTTTTCATCCCCAGTCCCATACAGTAGAAACCAAGGCCTAAGGTCTAGTGCAGCCGAAGCTGCGGAGGAAGCAGAATTCCAAGCCTTGCAATAGCTGCGGAAACGAACCAGCTCGATTAAGCCTAGACGGTCTGCTATCATTGACAGAAGATTGCATTTTTTATTTTTTTTCCACAGACATTTTGCCACAACGCTACCTGCTAGATGTAGAAATTATAATCTTCATAATTCTGCTCATACAAGCGTGTATATTTGACCTAGAAGTAAGGATCTCCACAAATCACGAATACATTTATTAATTCCTAAGCCGAGATATTATTTCCATAGACAAGACTCCTCTAACACTAGAGGCAAGGAGATATGGATGCTACTTAATAGTTTTGGTGAGAATTGAAAAGCTGATCAGTTTTGTTTTTATTTTCTTTCACAATAAGTTGAACTCAAGATTGATTGAGATTGAAGTGGAAATATTAGTGTGATCATGATCATATTCATATGCATCACAAATTTAGGAAAAACGAGAACACGAAATTAATTAAACCGAAAAAGAACAAATAAAATGTTTCAGAACTCAAGGACAATGGTAATAAAAGTCCAAGAGTATGAATCAAAAATTGAAAGAGGTAATTAAGAAGGACGTACTTTGAGATTTCGTCCAACGAAACCCCGGCCCTCTCCAAACAAGTCACTGGAAGGATTTCTACAGAGACTGTGTGTGTGTGTGTGTGTGTGTGTGTGTGTGCAGTATTTACATATCTATATACAAAAAGAGTTCTAGTTTCACGAGTTTACCAACGAATGAGCTTAAAGATAAGTAAATAATTAATAAATAATTGTAGATTAATTAAAACAAAAGATTTATCAAATAAAATAAAAGTACTAAGTGAGATGAATTTCTCGAGGGTACTTTGATCATTTCATGTCAATTTACTTCGTCATGATTTACAATCAGAAGTATATTATTACGCATTAATGCGTCAATCGTTTTGATTAATTATATGTGAAGAGAGAAAGGAAACCTGATTGTATACAAACTGTTCACAAATAGAGTCAATTAGGGTTATATTCCTACAACCAAGGTATTAAATATCGGTAATATCGGAAATATCGGTAGTCCGAAAACACGGAAATATCGATGGAAATATCGGGATAATATCGATATCGATAAAAATCACATGGAAACCACGGAAATTGTAAGAAAAACTTGGAAATTTTTATTGAAACTTTGCAGGATGTTTATTTAGTCAATTATCTATTAGTTTATCACAAAAAATTGGAAGGAAATGCATTGCATGATGGATTTAACATTATCAAGTTGATTATATAGCGAGCTGACAAACATTGTGAGTGTAGAAAATATGTAGTAATTAATGAAAGAAGTCTAAACACACCATAATCATTTATATATAATGAATTAGTACAATATTTTACACTTTAGTACCACATAGAGTTTCTATGAGGTTCAAATTTTTCACTATCTTCATCATCTCTATGTGTAGAGTGAGTGTATTGTGAAGAGTAGTTATCAAATGATAAATCCCCAAAATAGTTTTGCATGTAATTGTTAACATGCCACCCATATGGATCCGAGATTGGTTGAGGTTGTCCATAAGCAAAATCATTTGAAGATTGAGTCTGGGATTGTTTCCATGAGTCGCTCGATTCCATCCCAACAGGAATGGGATATGAAGGGTAGGGAAATGGTTGGTTATGAGTATAACCATGGTTACTACTTCCCACTCCAACAGAGTCCGAAGTTCTAGATAACGAGTCATCTTCTTGACTTGACAAAATCCCCTTGCCTCTTTCTCTACGAGTATAGTCCTTCCCTATGGCACCAATTCCTGGTCCTGCCCGCCTACTGCCATGGTCATCATCCTGTGTTGCATGCGTGAAGTTTGCCTCACCAGTGAAGGGGCTCATAAATCCGGGAGGTGGTCCATAATAGTATCCACCTCCACCACTACCTCCAGCTCCACCACTACCTCCAGCTCCACTATATCCTTCATCATTCCCACCTCCGGTGGTAGGTGAGTCTCCTGATCTTGTACTAGAGCTATCATTAGTATCAGCACGATGTTGTGGTTGTGTAGGATTGGAAGAAGGTGGAATTCCAGTGTTTCTTGGTCTTGGGCGCAAAAGTTCTTCCAAAGTGTCAGAGCTGCTAGATCCCACCTCCTCCTCTAATACTCTTTCTACATTTATCCCTTCATTACGTGCTTCTTCAGCAACTCTGGGAGCTGGGTTACCTTCATCATCATCTAAATGAAGAGGTCTAATCCACTGATAAAGTTGGTTACCCTCTGTATCAGCATCTTCACCAACAATATCAAACACATCTACTGGGTCACCACGGTCGACATGATCTATTTCTGCTTCCTTATCTCGAACTTGAAGCTTCATGTTGTAGTAGCAATAAACTAATTTTGCCAACCTACTATGAGCCAACCTATTTCTTTGCTTTGTGTGTATGAGTGCAAATGTGCTCCAATTTCTTTCACAAGCAGATGAGGAAGTTGTTTGTGATAATATTCTGATTGCTAACTTTCTCACAGTTGGTGCATCAGTCCCATACATGATCCACCATTCAGCTACAATGAAAAACAATGTTGATAAGCCTAATAACTCCAACAAATTCTATTATAAACTTATAGTGAAATATGTTTACACTCACTAGGAGACATTTTTGTTCGAGCAGCAACCGATGTTGGTTCTCCAAAAGTTCTTCTTGCATCTTTAAACCATGTTAGCTGAATTCAATAAATCATGTTAGTTTAATCCAACAATGTAATTATTATAATTTAAGTAATTGTGTACCTCATTTCCAAATTGGCCAATTTCTGGTGATGCAGGGTCCAATTTAGAGTATACATTATGTACAGCACGTATAAGGGCACCATCATCTCCAACACCGGGTCTGTATTGGTATCGAGGATTGAAATAATATGCTGTTCAAAGAAACACATACACTAATAAGAGAAATAATACTTATGCAACTAAAGAAATGAATTGCAAATTATGACATAATTTATACCTGCACATGATGTCCAAAACACATTATGATGCTTCATTAACTTTTTTCCAGCTTTGACAAATGCAGAACCGTTGTCAGTCACGACTTGGACAACATTATGCTCTCCCACCTCCATGATTACATCCCTCAATAACTTGTAAATATACTTGTAGTTCTTTATATGGTCTGAAGCATCAACAGACTTCAAAAAAATTGTCTTTCCCTTGGAGTATACCATAAAGTTAATGATAGACAATCTGGTCGGGCCAGTCCATCCGTCACACATGATTGTGCAACCATTAGTTTCCCACTTTGACCTCAACTTGTTAACATACTCGCCAATGTCTTTATACTCCAAATCCAAATATTTGTTTCTTATCTCATAGGGAGTAGGAGGTTGTACTCCAACACCAGCCTGTTGACATCCCACTACCATATTTTTGAAATGATGTGATGATGCTTTCTCAGCAGGGATATTTTCATAGATAAAGAACTTGCTAATTAGACGCCCCATTCCCTCCTTCACATTACCTCCCTTGAAATAACTCCAAACACTCTTTTGACGTGCTTTGGATGAGTTATATAAACTTGGGGCTATTGGTGGTGTTGGTTGTGATTCTCTAAGACTGCCTCCCCGTCTCATTTGTGCACCACCACTTGTCCCGGAACCTTGTCCCCTATTAGGAATTTTATGAAGGTGTTCTCTTTCCCATGCTGACTGTTTGGAGGCACGTAATGCTTGTTTGAAATTGCGCCGTTCTTCAAGTCCCATGTCATCATTACATTCGTCCTCATCGTCATCATCATCACTGTCAACCGCTTGGCCAATGCCTTCTCCTCGTAGCTCAGCTCGAATATTTTCCATTCCATATGTTTTCTTTTCCTTCTGGTGTTTTTTATTTTTTAATAATGTGGTGATGAATGCCTTCACTTCTGGGGGGACACTATCGCATCGTTGGACATTATGTCCTGGATCTAGTCCACTAAGATGGTGCTTAAGTCGTGTCACTCCGCCACTCTTCATTACATGACCACAATATTTGCAAATTGTGCCATGTTTGTTTCCTTCTATTGGGTCTCCATGTTCCCAAGCTGGATCACGTTTAGACATCTTAAACGCACCTGTATTTTGCATGGAAATTAGGCAATTATTTTTTGGCCAAAAAATATAGTAGTGACGGTTGTATAAGAGAACCTAAATAATAAAGTTATTCTACAAAAGAATTAAATAGGAAGTAAAGAAAATGATTGTAAGAATTTAAGTAATTATAAAAATAATATGGAATAATAAAACCTAATATTAATGAATAATAACCAGTTTGATAATAAAATAATAAATAACATTAAACATATTAAAATTATCCTAGGGAATAATTATACAACATTACTTAATTACTTCAAAAAATTAACATATTATTTGGTTCTTAGATGACATGCACGGGTCCACACAATTTTTTTTGTATAATTAACCTCCTTATATACGTACATTATCTATATATCCAACTTAACTAGTGTTTGTATTATATATTATTACAAATTGTTAAGAATTAATAAAGTGTTCTAGACAAACTTCTTTCTTTTTTAGTGTTTTAAAACCTTTTTCTTTTTTCTTTTTTCTTTTTTGAGAAAAGTGTTTTAAAACTTTTTAAAATTGTTTCTTCTTTCCTTTTCTTTTCCTTGCCGTTTCTTTTATATTCTTTGAAAATGGAGACTAAAAGGATTGATTATGGACCCTTTTCGTGGGAGGTATGTAGAAATTGTTTAATCAAAATGGATAATCAGGAGCAAACGAGCTCGAACAAAGCCATAAAGCAAAGTTAGTAAATGTTTTGCCCCTCTTTTGGTGTTGGAAAGTTCATTTACGATAGTGTGAGGATGTGAAAATTAAAGAATCTCATGCATGGGTTCACACAAATTTTTTTGTTGTTGTATAAATTACAATAATATAAATTAATAAATGTAAGTTTGTAAACTTACCTTAAATGTAACAAATCTGGAACTTTCGATGTCGTACGTAGCAGGAGCAAAACCTCGACGATCCTCTGCAGCTTGCCGTCTGTGAATAAATGAGAGAGAAAAGGTTCTGGAAATGCTCTGAAAAGGCAAAGATCAGGAGCAAATGAGCTCGAACAAAGCCATAAAGCAAAGTTAGTAAATGTTTTGCCCCTCTTTTGGTGTTGGAAAGTTCATTTACGATAGTGTGAGGATGTGAAAATTAAAGAATCTCATGCATGGGTTCACACAATTTTTTTGTTGTTGTATAAATTACAATAATATAAATTAATAAATGTAAGTTTGTGAACTTACCTTAAATGTAACAAATCTGAAACTTTCGATGTCGTACGTAGCAGCAGCAAAACCTCGACGATCCTCTGCAGCTTGCCGTCTGTGAATAAATGAGAGAGAAAAGGTTCTGCAAATGCTCTGAAAGGGTTAAGGGAAGAAGAAGAAACGGAAATGTGTAATAGAGGTTTTTCAATTTTCGAAGGGTAAAAAGATGTGTGATGATTTGATACTCCGCCTCTGGGACGCACACGGTTTTAAACTTTTGGCAGTGTTTTTTTTTGACACACACACATGGGTTTGACAGTGAGAAACCACTCCACCATACATTTTTGTCTTGTCACTGTTTTTTTCACACACAGATATATCTTTTTGTCTTGGCAAGATTTTTTTCACACACCCTCTGTCCAAACATCAGAACTAGGGTTACCAATTCTCACTCATGCATGCTGACACGTGGCATGGGTAGCTGGAGAATCATGCATGTATATTCACATTTCACATGTGATTTGAAGGTGTGTAAGGCTACATGCCTGTATGGCAAAATTATTGGCACACACTCACACAAACCTAACATCTCACAGTCACAGGCACATTATTTTCACATCTTTTCACCTTTGGGTGCAAAATTATTTTCACCTCTGGGTGCAAAATTATTTTCTCACTCACTCTGTGCAAGTTTGCAACACACACACACACACGCCATGCAACACGCACACACGCACGAAGCACACACGCACACACGCACCAAGCACACACGCACACACGCAAGAAGCACACACGCACACACGGCCTTTCTGGATCCTTCTCTCTCTCCCTCGGTCTCTCCATCTCCTTCACACGCACACACGCAACAAGCCTTTCTGGATCCTTCTCTCTCTCCCTCAGTCTCTCCATCTCCTTCACACGCACACGCAACAAGCAGAAGAACTCTGCCTCGGTCTCTCCGTCTCTGTCTCTCCATCTCCGTCTCTCCCTCGGTTCTGTCCCTCCGTCTCTCTCTCTCGGTCTCGCCGTCTCCGTCTCTCCCTCGGTTCTGTCTCGAATCTCGATCTCAATCTGGATCCTTCCCTCAGTCTCTCCATCCTTCTTCTTCTCCCTCAGTCTCTCGAGCTCGATCCTTCTCTGGTTCTCCCCCCCCCCCATCTCTTCTCTGCAACTCCGCCGAGCACCATCACCACCTCCCCCCCATCTCTTCCCTGCAACTCTGCCGAGCACCGTCACCACCTCCCCCCCATCTCTTCTCTGCAACTCCGCCGAGTTGCTTGGGGCCTTTTTACGGTCTCTCTACACCCTGGGGGACGTGATTTTCACCTGGTTCAGCTCGTACCCACCACCTGTGGTTTCCTCCTCCTCCTCCCTTTCTCACCTCCCGGCGGCGGCGACGACGACGAAGAATATTAGCGATAATATCTCTAATATCGCTAATATCGCGAATATCGCGATATTTTAGCGATATTAGCGATATTATCGCGATATTTTAAAGATATTTTTCTTTTCCTCACAAAAATATCGGCCGGTTCAAAAAACGATATTATCGGCGAAATATCGCCGATAATATCGATTTTTAAGACCTTGCCTACAACTCAACTGGTGTAGAAAGGATATGTGATTAACATACGCAATGAAAACTTTGGCGGGAAAATGTTGCGTAAACTTGGGATTTTATGCAATCTAGTGTAGGGCTGGGATTTTTTTGCAGTATTTTGGGGAGTTTGCGGGACTTTGCTCTCGAGTTGTTGGAAATATGCCTATTTCAAATGAATAATGCTTGTATGTAGAAAGAATAGCAGCAAGTTTTGCTGAAATAAATAAGCGCCCAATCACAAATGAACATGTGCCCAAATAATTAAAAGAAGAAAAAAAAACATTCACGACCCACAAAAGAAACACCCACCACAAAACACACAATCTCCCACCACATCAACGCTCTTCTTTGACATCCCCTCACCTTTCGTAATTTGGATAGAGCCTTAGAGATCGAGCTTTGGTTCTTGGCTAGTACGTTGGGATAGTGGTGTTTCTTCTCATAGTTTCCGATTTCAATTGTTCAGGCACTTGTCCATTTTTAATTGAATTTGCAGCAGGACTTGCTTCTCTTCTTTCAATAGCAAAGCATTATTCATTTCAAATTCTTAACTGACTGATAACAGCAGCATCAGCGTACACAAAAATGTGCAGAGGAGAGGAGACTTGAAAATATTACATTGCCTTCTTCCATTACATATTTACAGAAAGAAAAACAATGTCTGCTTCAATATCCTACGGATGATGAATTTGGGACACATGCCTGAAAGTCCCGGAAAAAGAATGTTATAATATGCAACCATTTGAACCTATTGAGAACTTTTATAAAGAACTTAGTCACAACAGACAACAGTAGGACGTATATATATAGTGCTCTCTCTCTATTTCAATCAGTTCTACTTGGGTTTCCGCTTCGCCAATTTAGATGTAGAGACCTCAAAACTTCTCTTAAAAGAATTGGTGCTCCCTTGTGAATCTTGTAGAGCTTGCTCCAACACCTCTACCACCTGACTCATGGTTGGCCGGTCCTTAGCGTTATTGTTCAGACAGCTATCGGCCAACTTGGCAACATTCTGAGCTGCAGTAAGGGAATACTGGTCTCTCAGTAGGGGATCTATTACCATGCTGAACCTTTTACTGTCAGCGGGGAATTGTCTAACCCAGTAAAGAAGCTTCTGTTCTGATACAGGGCGGTTCTTGTCTAAGACACGCCTGCCTGTTAGGATCTCGTACAGTACCACACCAAAACTCCATAAGTCACTACTGGTTGAGAGATGGCCTGTTTCTATATATTCCGGGGCTGCATATCCATAAGTCCCCACCACCTGATGGATACAGTATGCATGAGTGATAATTCTAGAACATAAACAGAGAATTAAAATTTAAACGGCGAATCCATGCTTCTTCCAAACACATAATGCACTTCAAGAAGATTGTGGCCACCTTTGAATGGGGAAACCAAGGCCGCGTTTGGACAACAAGACTATACAGGGTAAATTCATTTAAAATGGACAAATACAGTCTTGCCGCACGTGTGATCTTAATAATAATGGGACTAGACTACTAAATTGAACGACTGTCGAATATAATCATAGACAACAAGTCCCCTCTTTAGGGGTCGGTCCCCATGAGACTAGACTGGACTCAGTCCCAATCCAGTCTGATGTTCCAATCAATGCACAACAGAATTCCATTAGTAGTTCAAGAACAAAATTCAAATGAAACTAAGGTGTAAAGAACTTGTGTCGTATCTTGAAAAAAAATGGGACCATATACTATGAAATGTACTGGGACAACTAATTTGGGCGGAACTAGGGATGCTTTTGACATGATATGTCATACGAGCCAAAGAAGAAGCTGCTAATGCAACCTGTACAGATGCCACTATATATGTAGCTGGTATAGCGTGGCCCTAATTTTACACACAATGGGAAACACTCTCGAAAAAATTGTCTATGACTAGTGACTACTCTACTTACCGAGGTTGATACATGAGAACGGTCACCCGTTGGTCCTTCTCTGGCAAGCCCAAAGTCTGAGAGCTTTGGCCTGAATTCCTTATCCAACAGCACATTTGAAGATTTGAAATCTCGATATATTACCTGTCCATATAATGCAATAAAACATGGTTCAATACACGTATCAACAAGACTTTGCCTTCTAAAAAGTACAAAATCATAATGTGAATGGTCAGCAGGTGTATCCTACGCATCTACAAACAAATTCTGCAACATTTGCAGTAAATAATTGCAACATCAAAATATGCAGTCACGACTCAAAGTTCAAATCCTCCACCGGTTAAATTAACATATCCAAAACCAAATGGTTGACAAAAAGGAGACCCATATTCAAATGGTATCGAATTTTAAGATGCAAAAAACTGGCAAGCAACAGCATAGTCAAATCAGAAAAAATGCACAGAAAGTATATGCACCTGGACTTCGAGTCCCTTGTGTAGATAAGCCAATCCTTGAGCAGCACCAAGCATAATCTGTAATCTTGTCATCCAAGGCAATGCGGGCAAAGCCCTGTTGAAAAGATGATCTTCCAAGCTTCTATTAGGCATAAATTCATACACCAACAGCCGTTGTATCCCTTTCTCTCCATCTAAACAACAGTACCCTAAAAGTTTTACCAAATTCGGATGATTTACGACGCCAAGAAATTGAACTTCTGCAAGCCATTGCTTATGACCCTGTTTGAGAAAAGTTAATAAGTTAAACTAGATGTAAGGGAGATATAATGGCCGTAAAATGTGAAATTTAAATGAAAATTATATTTATTGAAGAAATATTTTTAGAACCTGTAAACTATGAGGGTTTAACTTCTTGATGGCAACCCAAATCGGACCGCCCGTTCCTCCATCGGAAGGCCTGATTGCTGCTTTATAAACCCTCCCAAAACCTCCTTCTCCGACCTTAAGCGACCTGCTGAAACCGTTTGTTGCTTCCCTCAGCTCTTGGAAGGAGAAAACTCTCAAATTATGCTCCTTTTCTTTGTATAATTCTGGTATGCTCTTTGGAGATGGCAATGAACTCGAAGATTTTGTCGCTCGATCCAAAACCGGATTGCTTGAATTGCTTTTGTTTCTCAATTCTGGAGCGGATTGCGATACTTCTCTTTTGCTCTTGCTTTTTTCCTTGAAGGGAAAGAAACACTTCATTTCTTTATGCCTTGGGTGGCAAGGTCTACACAAAATCAGCAGCCGCAACACCTCAAATCAAATGGGATATGTGGAGTTGAAAAAATGGTAGCTTGACTTGATTAAAGAGAAGACCCAGTTGCAATATATATATATATATAGAGAGAGAGAGAGAGAGAGAGAGAGAGAGAGAGAGTAAAACTCAGTTGGATGGAAACTGAAGGAAATGAAGCAAAAAAAAAGGAAAATCCAGTTGGAAATTGGAAAAAGAGACAAACCCATATCAGAAATTGAAGTGAAAGGAGTAGTTGACCTTAAGACAGAGAGAGAGAGAGAGAGAGAGAGAGAGAGAGCGGCGTGTCTGGAACGAAAGATGGAACAGGGATGAAGGGGACAGGACTAGTTTTCTACCTATTGTCTTGGTTTAATTCAACTCGGCTGAGCAGAGTCAGCAGAACATATCAGAAACAGTAAGTTGACCACAAATTATTCCTCATTCATAAAGAAAAGTAATTAATTAATTTAATACGAAGTATGAATTAGGTTGTGTTGGTTTGATTAATCTTCAATCTCGTCCCATGTCATGATGTCCCACGCGGTTTTATGCCAGCATGACGTCGGCACGGAGCCGCCGTTCACATATATGAGGCAACTGCTGTTGGTTACGCATGCAAAAGCAATTGAAGTCGGTTTGCGCGCGTCACGACTCACGACTGAGGGGAATTCAAAACAAAATTCTTAATCTTAGGAGTGTCTTGTGTTCAGATTGTCTAAGGCATCAATTCCACGTAGGAAAAAAAATAAAAAAATAGGCTATGCTTATAAGACCATGCGCAATAGGATGGCATAAAATTTAAAAATCTAAAGTTCAAAAAATTCAGAAACAGTTCTTCTTCTTTAGTAGTTACTAGGATTTATGCCCGCGCGATGCGACGGGTCAAAAATTGTCATGTAATTAACAAATACATATAAAAAGGGGCAAATAAAAGAGCCCATGAATTTCCATAGTGTACCAAGTTGGTAGAAATGTACTCCAACATGACCAAGTCAAAAGGAGATTCCTTCACTCTCAATATGGTTTATCAAAAGTAGTGTCTCATTTTCTTGAGGCCAAACATGTAGGACAACACCAATCACAACTACAATTACTAACAATTGTGCAAAGGAATTATAAAAACACTCATGTACCATATAAGAACAAACCTCACAATTGGTCTTAAGAATTGTTTTTCCAAAGAGACCTATTACAACTGGATCTAAAAGAAAATCAAAACACGAATAATATAAAGGAAACTACATTTTCTCTGTCAAGTAAAATCTACGGCAAGTAATGAACAAAATACAAAGTTCTCAGCTTTAATTTAATTATTATTAAATATTGAGGAAAATAAACAACTACCCAGAAATGTTTGCTCAAAATTAATTGATAATATGAATAATTTAATTACACAACATTTACAAAACCCAAAGTTCTTAGCTTAATTTGATCTTACCATTTAATTGGAAGAAGTAAAAAATTACACATAAATGTTTGCACACAATTAATTGATGAAACAACCAATTGGGCAATCAAAAATTTTAGATGAAGAAATCATACCAATGGGTTTCCATTAATTTCAACATCGAAGTTTAACTTTTTGAGTCACTTCCTCCAAATCGTTCTCCTGCCAAAAACAGAAACAAAGCCCCCTAAATAAGGAGCTATGTTGGCTCCTAAATATTAACAAATGTTTCACGTGTACCTTTCATGAAACAGGTGGCGATCGCTGCTACTAAGCAGGATTGAAGATTGAGTATCTGATTATTATAGGAATTAGAAGTCATCTTCCAGATGAAATCAAATACACAGGGATAGGCAATCAAACTAATGGTGCAGTGAAGACAATAAAACACGACTTACTACTCTCTCCCTCTCTCTCTGTGCAAAGGCAACATGGCTCTCATTCACCAAACCCTCATCGAATGACAGCCACCTAGACCCATCCCAATCCGTCTCAAACTCATAGGACAAAATTAACCTTCCTAACTTAGCATCCTGACCGCTTCGGATCTAAAAACTTTTGGCACAGAGAGTGCACATGCATAATTAAAATTCACAGATCTAGTGCATGCAAGCATACATTAGTAAAGGGAGCCAGAGATTATTTCATTTTACCTTGGGTCCGAGATCCTTAAGTCGTGTGCTCTCCATTTTCCAAAAGGACTTGAGTGTTGCAGTAGTGTCCTGCAAAGAAATCACAGATACATTAGCTGGCACAGAGAATAGACATATTTTTTTGTTTCAGACCGTAGATCCAAGAACCACACTTATTTCACCGATTCTGGGTTATGGACAGAAAAGCGAAGCAAGGGATTAGATATTTACCTTTGAAATTTTTGTACTCTCTAATGAAAGAGGGGAACCCAGAATGAAAAACAAACCAAAGGGCAAACAAATAAATAGACGCCCAAAAAATCCCCCGGTCGATTAAAAAAAAAAACCAAAAACCATGTTGCCTAACCTAACAAAACAGTACAAAAAGATTTGGAAAATTTTTTTTTTTGGGCTTTCAATCACCACATTCACGCAGATATAAATGCAAGAAACAATAAATAAATAAATAAGAGATTTTAGTACAAAATGTAATTGAAAAAGACACTTATCTGAGCATGCAGTAGAGTATGGACGATGAAGAGTGAATCCTGGACTAAGGGATCATACTTGCGCCTGATCACCATCATCCCTCTCTCTGTGTTTCTCTCCCTGAAATCCCGATGATCCCCCTCTCTTTCACTGTCACACTCTAACTCACTGAATCAAAGATCGACACTGACAACCTCACCCTCTGCCCATCTCTCTCTCTCTCTCTCTCTCTCTCTCTCTCTCTCTCTCACAAAAACAAACTAAATGAACAAAGTCCCTAACCCATCCCAATCCGTCTGAAACCCTACGAACAAAATTACCATCCAACCACCTCTCATATCACCTAAAGGCAAGATCTGAACCCTTGACGGGGTTGTGTGGTCATTTTGACTCCCAAACTGTAGTGATCCCCTACAAAAGAAACCATCAAACAAAGAAAAAAGAACAAACGATGAGCAATAAAACTCAGAGACCATAATACACAAAATTCGCTATAACGTAAATTGATAAAGCATTTTACCCAATCCAATTGAATTCCTAATCACAACACATAAGATAAACTACTAAACCATTTTATCCAAATAACCAGTTAATTTAAACATTTAAAACCAAAGAGAACCAAACGCGCATATTTGGAAAAAAAAATGGAGTGTTTTGAGTATCTAAATCTCACCCTCAACAGTTTAAAAATGCAGCGGTCCCAATGGAAAGAGAACTTGCAAAACGACGTCCCAGCACAAACACAACGTATAAAACAAACAAACGAAGACAAATTTTTTTTTTTTAAAACCAATAATGAACAAATAAAATTCAAAAATCCTAGGATACAAAATCGCAAACGACATAAAAATTAGTAATCAAAGTTATGAAAAAACAGACACCGCTTGACACCAAATGCTTGACGCCAGCAACGACCCCAAAGGCAAGCAAAATCCCAAACCAGTTAAGAAAAAATTTGTCCATTCCTCTATCATATTCTTTTCCCCTGTTTTGCTACCCCTAATCCCAAATGTGTCTTCGATGCTCTTTGTCCCCTAATATCTCACCTGCAAAATCTTAACACTGCTGCCTTCCCCCGCCAACAAACCCTCAACACCCTGTAATGCTATTTGCTTCCAAATCTATAACAAAAAAATGCATGCTTAAACACGGTAGAAATTTGCGAAAACCCACAACACAACTAAAAATCTCACGGATTAAAAGTTTCACCCAAAAGAATCCCCTATCTCTCTTATAAAATCAAAACTCCAAAAGCAATTCAATGGTTGATAACAACCCATTTAAAATTGAACCCAAAAAACATTAAAAGCTTCTCTCACATTAATTAGACGTTCATTCTGCACCTGCATTTTACTAATTCTACGTTAAGAGTTCTATGTACAACTCAAAAAAGCAAATTTTAACAACTAAAAGGACGGACAGTAACACCATATGACCGTGTTATGATAAAAAATGATAAACAACATACTAAACGGAAGTGATGTTTTAAATCTGGAATGGATGCATACCTGAAGAGCTGATTTCAAATTGGTGATCCATTTCCCATCCTGGTAACAATTATCAATTAGAATCAATAAAATTTACTTGATGAGGGCAAAGCTAGGAGTCTCAATTTCAAAATCCAAATCAAAACATAAAACAAAATTGAATGAACTATGAAGAAAATTTATTCTCCAACAGAAAACTCAGCGTTACACAAAATCATTGAATTGGAATGAAACTAATGAGATTAAATTGAACAAAACCTAACTCAATTGAAGCTATTCTCTGAAAATCTTCCGAATCAAATGAATAAAACAAAAAAATATATTTTTTAAAGTTAGAAATCATAAGAAAGCATATTAAAGCAGGTAAAAAAGACTGAGACAGATTATCAACTAAGAGCATATTTCCTCCTGATTTGCTTAAGAAGTTGAGTACAGATTATCTTCTAATGCAAAACCGTAAAGTGAGTTCTAATCTAAAGGCTCCTACCTTAAAATTAGACGTATTTATCAAACATATCATTTAATAATCAAATGCGAAACCATTTACTTGGTCAAATCTTATAAACATATATCATAATCTTCGACATGACCGGAAAAAAATATAATTTAATTATAGTTAACTAATATGGGTTAAGATTAATCAAAAAGCTTGGAAATTTCAGATCTAAAATCACACCTCAGGCTGCAAGTAGAATAAAACATATGGAATTTCAAAAGTCAAAACCACTCACCTTCAACACAGAGGTCTTCGCAGACTTCAAAGAAAAGTCACAAACTCGAAAACCCGATCTCTTGAAATCGAAAACAAAACCAAATTAACCATCATAAGAATAACATTATTCCATGTTATCAAATTCTAATCAAATTACAAAAAAAAAAAAAGAATGTTTAGCACTGAGTTTTCTGTGCGCAAATACCTTCTAAACACAGCCTATAAAGAAGCAGTATAAATATTTATTCCATCGAGTAGGACACAAAAGTGGTTCATAATTACAGACTGAAACGCATAATTACTGAGTTGAAACACAACAATATTGATTAGTTCTTGGTAGTGGAGTATTAAACTCACTGTTCTCCGTCCGGAGATAATTCGAGAAACAGAAGCTAATTTCAGAGTTCGTTCTTCTCCATGTGAATACCAGATTAGTGTAGTTTCATCCTGTTAAAGATACAAAAAATGAAGCCATTCAAGTGGTTAAGATATCTAGTAATGATCGTGGAGATGCGCAGCGGGAAGACGATGTAAGATAAAAAACTTAATAGTATGAAATGAATCCAATATCCTAATGTAAAGAAAATTACTCACAGTAGAAATTCTGAACGGACGAAGTTTTGGCTTCCAAAACCATGAAACAACAGAAAACATGCAAAATACCATAAACCTCCAACTATTTACACCTTGCGATATTCATTTTTTTACACCTATCACTTCAACCAACAGATGGGTTCATCAAATAACAGCGTAAAAAAAAATTAAATCACAATTAAAGTTAATACTTTATGTCATCATCTCCCTCTCAGTGTTCCCTGTTTTTGATACAAACCAAAACCAGAAAACTTTCAAAAATTGGAGTCGTATGACTCATCTTTTTTCACAAATCACAAAACCCTTTTAATCCAACAATTGCAAATACATATTAAAATTGGGATAAACAGAGGCAGAGATAACACACCCAAAAAATTATTACCAGCATTCCAATCCTCACCAAATTAGAGATTTATGAACTGAGATATCGAAAACTGCAACTGATCACAATACCAAACGTTTAGGGTTTGGTCCAAAGTAACAAAAATCGAAAATAAAAACTCAAATACAACTTTAATAAAATCCACCTGAGTTCGATAAAATTCGTTTCACCACGATTTTGAAGACAACAGCAGAACCCACAAACTGGATAGAAATTGAACGACAACAGCAGAACCCCAAACGGAAAAATAACCAAACACTCTGAAGTTTTTGCTTGCCAATTGAAAATTTAAGAACCTTAGAAACGAATTTTATCGTTTCCCAGAAAAACTCCCAGAACCCTAGCTTTACAGATAACTTCACAAAGAAACACAGATTCGCTAAAAAAACATAGCGTAAAAAAACTCCCAAAAACAAAGATCAGGATCTCTTCATCCGAATTATAAGTATTTATAAGTATTGTATATAAGTCTTAAAATACAGGACTAATGTGTTATAAGTATGGTGTGTGAAAAATATTTACATAACGTTGTTCCAAATCAATAGTTGGACAGAATAACATGATAAACTTTATTTTGAGCAGGAATGTGAAAAACTATCTAGCAACACAATCTATCAAGAGATGTAAGTTCTCTATATACATTTATATTTATATCAACTTGTCATATTTTATAAAACTAAAAGCATGACAATTAGGGAACCTTGGCTGCCATAAGTCATATCCGGCAGCTGCTTCAGCCACCCCCACTGGAATTCAGGGTTGAGTGCATTTCATTCGAAAATCCATCACTATGAAAAATGAAAACAAAAATCCAATTCAAATCCAACATATCCAACAACCCAAATATTATAATAATCTAATCAAACAATAAACAATTAGAGATGAAGCTCAATTACCATAAAGAAATGAGGGGTTGTCTGGTAGAAGCTAGTTGAAGCTTCATTAAATATATAGAGAATGATCAAACAATCAGAGATCTCAATTACCATTCCCGTTCCCGGAAAATCACTTCCAGGCCCGCTATGAAATATTAAAAGGTCCGTAAACTCATGAAGCTAATATAGTAAATTAAGTCTCCCTCTATCCATTGCAACGCAAAGCAAAAGAAAGCCCCTCCTTTTCATAATCCCAGACAGGGTGAGGTTAACACTTGCAGAGAGGGAAAATGGCTTGTCACTTATGCCATATCTATTGTCTAACAAACCTTGAACTGCCAACTCCACCATTCCCTAGGCTAGCAGATGCCATACCGACTTCTGATCACTTCACTATTGCAACACAACAGATGATACTACTACTTCCCCTCATCGCAACACTCCCTGCTCCTGCGTCCACTCCCATCCAAGCACCTATCTTTCTATTAAACAACATAAAAATTCAAATTTCTTTCCACAAAAGCATTAATTAAAATTAAAATTCATAAAACATAGAAATTGAGCTGAAATTGCTGAAACAAAATTCAAATGAAATTTTTTTAAAATTGCAGAGTCAATTAATTACTTAATTTAGCTCAGATCCACACCAAACTCACTCCAATTTTTTAAATTAAGCACCAAATACAAATACAAATTTTAAAACCACCGCCAATCCTCCGAAATCAATCGGACTCCAACAAAACAATTAATTTTCCGCATTTTCAAATGCAATACATCCAAAATTCAGAAATCGGTCGGACGACTGACCTGCCAGCATTTCGGGGAGGCCTGGAAGCAGAGCTCGCGCATTTTAAACTCCGCTCCACTCCTGGAATTTTTGAGATTTGAGCAGAAAATTTGGGAAGGAGAAGAATTTGATTGGAGAGAACTCCGCCATACCTTTGATCGTCGTAACTGAGTTCATTTGTGGGTGTCGGCGACTTGCAAGGATGGTGGATCCACGAAATGAAGGTTGGTTCGTGGGCAAGAGGAAAATTCGATATGGGTTCGTGTGGAGGTGCATCGGTGATTGTTCGACGGATTTAACTGAAATGATGAAGAGAGGAATGGGGTGAGCAGCGCTGGGGCTAGGTTGAGAGAAATGGAGATAGAAGTCTCTCGAATTTGAGAGAAATGAGAGAGAAACGGTGCTAGGGTTGTAGGAAATGAGCTTACAGAGTGAGAAAAGGGAAGGATGGGAGATTTGATGGATGGTTATCGAGAGAGTCGGGAGAGAGAAAGAGGGAAAGAATAGGCGGACACAATTACCCCCTAACTTTTAAGAATTACCTTCCCAACCTAGACCAAATCTGATGGTTTTTGTTGTAAATAGCGTGAAATCGAGGGGCAAACAATTGACTGTAGCCATGAACAGTCCCAATTTCCCTCCAACTTTAGAATAGATAATGACGATTCTTTCAAACAAACTCATGTGTCAAGCTTTTGAACTTGCTTCAACTTTTAAATTGCTTCAGTTAGGGAATAGCGCATATGAATCAACTATGCAGTTCTGCAGCGTCCTCCATCTAAAGAAAGATTTCAGACCAAACTTGATATGGAGTAAATGTTGAAACCACAAAAAGGGTAAATCGAGTTATTCTTTCTTTGTTTTAAGTGTTGACATAAATTATTGAGTAACAAATGTTCTGAATTGCAGATGTAGTCAAATGATAAAATTTCTCTTTGCCAAGGAAAAGACAAAAATTTGATTTCCAAGACAATGAAAAAAAATTCATTTTTATTTAATAGATAAAGTACTAGGTATAGCTCACCACAGTAATATTGGGGGGCGTTTGTTACACCTCCTTAGGAGGGACTAGCTTGGACTGGCTTAAGTGGGATTCTAATTCTATGCTTGGTATGGTATTGGACTACAATTAATGAGACTCGCCTCGACTAGGAGGCGCTGTCTCCTTTGCTAAACCACGCTATCTAGTCCCGTGCTTTACCTTGGTATTAAGGGGGACTAAAAAGGAGACGAGGCCGAGATCCAGAGCCAAGCTTTCTTGCTAAACCCCAACACCAATCCTTGGGCTTTGCCTTCTGCTCTGGCGTCACCATGGCCAGGCAATTGGCGGTGCTTGTTCTTCCTTTTTCCCACAAAATTCCGAGACGGCTAGCTTTAGGGACGGACAGAAAATTCCCAGAAAATCCATGAGCTTTGCCTTCTTCTACCCATCTCTAAAGGGCTCTTTTCTTTGTTTCAGATGAAGCTCAAAGCTTCATTCTGTTTGATCGACACTTTGACCAAATGGCCGGAAAAAAATAATTCAAGAAATACCCAATCAATGGCGTCAGTCAAATTATTGATAGAGGTGATGGTTGTATAGATTACAAAGGTCAAAGGAAGATATGGGAAGGATTTGCGATCTACAGGAATAAAAGGTAGAAAATGAAGATAATGGGGACGGAACCAAACGAGGGAGACAAGGAGGAAGGCGTTTTTTTTATATTAATTATTTTCAAGTCAGAAATAGAATAGGAGAGATGTTTCCAGAAAACATAGAGTTTTTTGGGGGAAAAATGAAAAAAATGAATAGTAAAATATTATTGGACAAGCACTAAATAATATAATATTGTATTTGTTAATTATCCTGTTTTTTAGTCCGACACTGCACCAAACGCTTCACTAGGTCAATCCAGCTTAGTCTAGTCTAAGCCAGTCCAGCTTAATCCTTGAAGCTAGTCCAGTCTGAGACAGTCCGGTGCAACAAACGCACCCTTAGGGTTCTACTCTCCCCCATTATAAATGTTTATTATATCTTGTATGGTGAAAGGCAGAGCATGGATCATCTGAACGGAGAGAATTTCATTTTTAAAATAAACTTTAGGTAAACTATAATAATTTATTTTTAAGAACATTTTAACTTAAAAATTTTAAATTTTAATAAACAATGAAAAATCAGAGAACTTATCCCATTCTTAACACAAGGTCATACATATATGCACCACATGAAACATGAAAGTCATGGAAATGGGATGAAATAATTTTGGAAGTGGGTAGAAAGAAAGGATGGAGGAATAGTATGAGGAAAGTGAATTTTTTGTGTGTGGCCATGAATTTTTCGAGGACAGACTATGATGGATCGAAATACAAGTACTTCAAAAGTCCAATCATGGACTTAATGGCATCGATTAGATAAAGCCACTTAAACTGACCAATGGTGCCACCACACTCTGTTGGGCTTCAGAATGGTGAGTGAGGTTCGCAAACCTTGTTCAAATTGATTGTGCTTGCTCCACAAAACACAAAAACCTTGTTCAACTGAAGATCAAATTAGTTTCCTATATTCTTAGAAATTCCTACGATGTACAATCGAAGGATTAGCGTGCGCTACAAATAATCACAATCCTAAAAGCAAGAAATATCTTATGCTAGATATCATCTATGATTCTCCTAGTTTAATACAGATTCTATATCCTACAAGGACTCTCTCCGGGCTAGTATAAAGGCACCCCACCTAGGGCATATCTTTGGAAACGCTTTCATACCTATACTTTGCTCTCTAGCCCACTACTTGAGTTCTAATACTTTATACTAACTTGACCTGCGGAGATTTGACCAGCACTACACTAGTACCTTAGGTTAACTACGGTTGTTTATTCGTTTATGCAAATGGCCGATCTAACATTCTCTACCATCTAGGGTGGTGTGGAATTTTAGTTCCAACATTATGGATATTTGAACAAATACTATTTATAGAGTTTTTAGGTGAATTTAATTTAAATATTTTTATATTATTTTTGTTGCTGGATTTAATTTTGGACCGTCATATCTTTCTTTTCTTTTCTTTTTCCGTTAAATTTTCTCATATTCATTTTTAGCTATTCAATTGAATGTAACTAAAAAAGAGAAGAAAAAAAAACTTTACCTCAGTTTCTCATATTCGTTTTCAGCTATTCAATTTTTCGAGCAGCTTACAGTCTTCTAGATGATACAACTTGTTCACTATCCTTATTGAAATGAGGTAAAGTTTTAGTGAGCGTGACCGTAGCAATCAAATTATAGGGTCCATAAATAAATTTCGGGCATGACTAGGAAGACTACATTAGGACTTGTTAGTTCAGACTTTTAGCCGTTGAGTGAATTTAGCTAGTATCCATTGATTTGCTTACTAAGATATCAACAATTGGAATGGCAGTCACTAAGGGCTTGATCCACAATATAAGTAGGTCTCACGTTGGTTAAGAGATTAATTATATACGATTTACAAAATATGACCTCCCTTGTATTTTTCATAATTTGTCGTTAGGTACATTGACACACCCCGACCCGAAAGTGGGGCGTGCTGGCCGTCACGTGAGCGTGACGTAACCATGTGCACAATGCGGAAGCAAGGTTAATAAGAAGGATACGAACAAATTAAAACCAAGCCAGTAGCAATCCTAATTAAGATAGTGTGCTAGTGCTAGAATTAAGAGTGCTTATACAAAACCAGAGCATACTAAGTTAAATGCAGTCAAGCAAGAAATAATAAGTTCGAATAACACCAAAGGGTGTCCTACATAAGTAAATTCTGTCAGAATGTCCGATGAGATCCTCATATGCCACCAACGAACACTAGCTACCTAGAACCTGGAGGGGCGAAAAATAAAAGCGTGAGTGGGCAAAAACAAATCTTTTCAAAACCATTCTTTTCTCAAAAGTTATAACCCCTCTCCGTAAAACCTGTATAATTTTCCAGAAATAAAGTATATACTCATATATATAAATCTCGAAATCATGCTGAAAAATATGTATGTATGTCGTGCCAAAGTATCACAACTGAACTCTAATCATAACATTGTGAATGTGATTGAATGCCAGGTAATCAACTCAACCCTCGGTTGTATATATAGCTCATAATCATTCTCAATAATCAATTCAGCCCTTGGCTGCATATATAGCTCATAATCAAACTCATCATATCACGTATATATCCTGCACACAAGTCAATACCACCTCTAGTGGTCTACACAACATCACTGTATATAGAATAAATATGCTCTAGTGCTACTAGGGCTGGGCAAACGGGTCCTGGACCCGCGGGTAGGGGCGGGTAATGCGGATACGGGGCGGGTCTTAATTTTGTAAAAATAGAACGGGGCGGGTCGGGGCAGGTAATTTAAGATTTCAATTCGGGCCGGTTCCTATAGTATAGGACACGCGGGTACCCGGACCGGCCCGTTTGTGTTACAATGAACGGACGAGATTTAAGATTACATTTATCCATCCAATCTCAACCGTCGGTTAACCTAGCCAATTATTATTCCATTTCCACTCCCCCGAGTCCTGAGTTCCAGTTCTAGATTCTTCTCTTCTCATCTCTCTCATCTCATCTCTCAGATTCTCTCAGTCATCCTCCTCTCCCTCGACTCCCTCTCCCTCAACTCCCTCTCCTTCCCTATCCCTTCCCTCGACGGCGACGCCGTACTCCCAACACCACCCATCACCACCGTCGTGCACTCCCTCTCTCTGCCTCTCTCAGTCGCACTTTCTCTCCCTCCCAGCCACCGTCTTCCTCTCTGCCACCCACATTCCCCCTCTCTCTCACCTGTTATCTCTCTCTCTCACCTGTCTATCTCCCGCGCAACCCACGCCGTGCACCCCTCCTCTCTCACCGTCGCTGTTTTCCATTCTACAAATCAGGTATCTTGATTTTTTTTCTTTTTTCTTTTTTAATTTCATTTTAATTAACCATTTAGGTTTATTAGATTAGGGGATTACGATTTTGGGATCAGGGTTTGCCGATTAGGATTTCGATTTGGGGGTTAGGGTTCGACATTAGGGTTTCATGATTTGGAGAATTTTATAATTTGGCCTTAATCTGTAATTAGGGGTAGTTTTTAATTAGGAGAAAATTAATTAGAGAATGTAATTTGGGGGATTAGGGTTAAGGGTAGGCACATATTAGATTATGGATAAGGGAATTTTCTAATTTAAGGGAATCATATACAATTAGGGCTCAATTGAAATTAGGGCTAATTTGTTATTAGGGGTAGTTTAACCCTTTCTTTGTGTTGAAAAATATTGTTTAGTTTTCACTGGTTTTTAACCCTCTCTTCAATAATTTTGGTTTCCCTGTGGATAAGCTGTATTGGCCATATTGTCTCTTTTGACTCTGATATGTTCATCCATGAGTTTCTTTATTCCATTGAATATTGTGGGTTTTTTCTTAGTATACCTGTTATGTATTCAGATTGCTTTGTTTTTCTTCCTCATTCCCATCTTCAGTAAATATATGGGGGTTTGATATTCATCGAAGTCAAATTTTATAATCTTGATTGCATTGTAGGCATTTATTGATGGTCTGCGTGTATATAGTCATTCTTTTTTTTTTTTTTTGTAGAGGAACTCGTGAAGCCTTTGGTGGTTTATTGGGGAGCCCTATTGTGTTGGTGACCATAGAAAATGTTGATGTAAAAATGGTTTTTCTAGTACATAATTCATGCCTCTACGATTTAGCAATATTTTTTTGGTCATTATGGTGCTTTATTTGAAAAGAGGCTTTTGTGTGATTATTTTGAGGTGTAGTAGTTTGATGGACGGGGAACCCTTCATTTTATATGGGGATTGAATAGTGCCCTTATCTTTGCGATTCATGGCGTCTCTGCTTGTAAGTTATGGTTCTTTCATTTAAAAAACCCCATGGTATCGCTCTTATGATGTAGCTGTTTGGGTTGTGAAAGTGGTTCGTTGCTTTCTTAGCAGACATTTATGCTGAATTTCAATTTATGTGACAGTACACTCTAGTGGCGTAATTTCATCATCATATCTTGTTCCATCCGTCCTACCCAGTACATTTATGTTCCGTTTCTTTTTCTCGTTTTTAGATGGTTAGGTGTTATTTGATTGACAAACTACTAAGTCTTTTTTTCTTGTCTGAAGAAAATAGCTGTATTTTAACACCTGCGTTTGGGAAATTTGTAATTCAGGCAACTTCCTCTGTTTAAAGGCTAAAATTATATGATTGATGTTTGCCACGGGTTGGAAAGATTGTGAATCATTGCAACACTGATTGAAAGGCTAAAATTAATTTGTCCTTGTCGCTGTTTTAGACAAACATAAAAACTGCAATCTGTGCAGTAAACATACATTTTTAAACAGAAAAAAAAGGAGACCCGTGTACCCGGACGGAACCGGCCCATTTCAACCGGGTCGGGTAAAGTCCGGTCCCTATTTTCAAAATTGTAATGCCCGGCCCGGCCCGCCCTGTCTCCTTTAATTCCAGGTCCGGTCCGGTCCCTTCAAAAATGGCCCGGCCCGGCCCGTGCCCAGCCCTAAGTGCTACAATCATGTGAAGACTGTGCGAATAATCGCAGGTCACCTACAAGTCGAACCCACTTATAGTGGTCTATACGATAGGACTGTACACCTAACTTGGATCCAAGGCGAGCATACGATGCGTGAGGTGAACATCACGTGAAAGAATGTGCCCTAACTCTGGGCGAGAGCACTAATATCAAGGTGCAGGTGTATGAGCTCTCAACACATCTCATCATTCACATCACATCATTTCATTATTATCATAACCAGTAAATAAACTTACCTAACACTTACATGTATGTCTGCAGCACCATCATAATTATATACAATCACTAATGCATAATTAAAATAAATAGATACTTTGTATGGCATTTCAAATCGTATAAACATTCAGTTTCATTTTCTAGGAAAATAGCAATATATAGGTATATACGGAAAATAAAAGCCCACTCACTAGTAAGTAGCCGGATCGTAACCCCCCCTGGCCTAGCCTGGCTACACTCGTTCTCCGGATAGGTCTCGCCTATATGAGAATTAATTGAAATAACGTTATTTAAGCACATAAACGGAACTTTGGAAATAACTTCTCATACATAGCTCAATTTTGGTATTTGAATATATACCAACGTGACCTACACAATGTCACGAACACGTACATATTTTTAGAAAAATTTTATGGACCCTCACGTGCCGCCACGCGCGGCCACGTGACATGCACACTGACGGCGTCAGTTAACGCCGTCAGGTATATTCCAGGAATATTCTGTCTATACAAATTGACGTCGTTACCTCCGTTAGGAATATTCCGTGAAAACTAACGAAATATCCCATCTTCTTCTCCGGCAAGTCACAAGACGCCGGCGACTTCGCCGCTTTTTGGGTTTAACTTCTAAAAGTCCTATCTCACTCATTTTTCAACCATTTTTCACGATTTTTGTCTCAAAATAAAGCTTAGAAAGTCAAGAACATAACAATACCAATTTTGGGACCCAATGATCACGGGATCTCACCAGAAAAACTCCACGAACTCTGGCCAAACTTCAAACTTGTATATCTTGCTTCTCCGACGTCCAAAATCCCTCAACGAACTACCCCGAGCCTCATGGGGACCTCCTTAAGCTCCCTATGAGCTTGAAATTCCATAAAAATCACACATTAAAAAGTGCATGAACAGTGACAATCTCGGAGGTTATGGTTCTACGTGAAATCGAAGGTATTCTTACCTAAAACTGGTACCAATGCACTCGTGAGGTCCCAAGCAGTCCAATGGTGACCTTGGATTCTTCGATCTGCAAGGTTTGGGTTTGTTTTGAGCTTGTCCGTACGTAAAGGGAAGAGAGAGAGAGAGAGAGAGAGAGAGAAGCACAGGAGTGAGAGAGAGAAAGTGACGTGGGAGTGTGTGTGTGGTCCAAATTCCATCCAATCCCAACTAAAGGAAATTTTAGTTACCATTGGTCCCAATGATTTAGGGTACCAAATAATTGGCCAAAACTAAGCCAATTACAAAAAACACACACCCACACTCAAGGGTACTTACGTCAATTATTTCTCAGGACGGGCTGTTACATACATGATGTGTTATTAATCGAACACAAGATATTGAGTGTCTACCAAAAAATTGTTCTTAACCATTGAGTTATGAACCTGCGACCATAATTTTGAAGAATGCAACAAATTAAATATACTGGAGAATTAAAATTATTGATTAATTTATTTGTTAAGAGCAATAATTCTTTTATACAAAGATAATCTATTAGGAAGCAGTATAATTGTCCAACTATAATAATTAAGTATTGAATTCATTATTTGTGGAAATTGAATATGAATTCTCTCACTCACAAATAGAGAGAATTAATATCACTATTAGGTTACTTAGTACTACGGTCTAGTGGTATTCCTCTTCATTTGTAGGTAAAATGCATTAAGTTCGATTCTTGTCAAATGTAAATTTGAATCACATTATTATGGCTCCTCCATTGTAAGGCTTAGTATACTTCTCTACCCCTTTAATGTAAATACTATTGTTTGTTAAAAAAGAAAAAAAAATCAATATTAGATTTAGACCATAAGACTAATGGTTGTATGAGCCGTAATTTATGCTAAGCATAATGTGGACGGATGAATATGTCGAATTAGAAACTTAAAAAAGCTGCTCCCTTACCCCAATTTTGAAGCGGCCGTAATTTTTTTTGGCTTAGGCTTCCAACTAAACTAATTTTATGGCCTTACCGACTTACATGAGTTAAGCATACCGTCAGCATTCATTCTTGGCAAGAATTAAACTCCGAACTAAGTGCGAGACAATCCATTACATAAGGGGATAGTCCTTGTAGAATCGATAATCGACATCTTCCTTTTTTCAGGAATATGAATGCACCTAATTTGATCCTGTCACATCCCGGCCCGGGCGGGACCACTTTC
This sequence comes from Crataegus laevigata, assembly GCA_963580275.1. Taxonomy (NCBI): domain Eukaryota; kingdom Viridiplantae; phylum Streptophyta; class Magnoliopsida; order Rosales; family Rosaceae; genus Crataegus; species Crataegus laevigata. The sequence goes on along the minus strand of OY756950.1, from coordinate 28,130,948 downwards.
CGGGCCCGCTCCACTACCGTAGCACAATATTGTCCGCTTTGGGCCCCGACCACGCCCTCACGGTTTCGTTTCTAGGAACTCACGAGCAACTTCCCATTGGGTCACCCATCATAGGAGTGCTCTAGCCTCCTTCTCACTTAACTTCAGAGTTCCTACGGAACCCGAAGCCAGTGAGCTCCCAAAAGGCCTCGTGCTAGGTAGGGATGGGAATATACATTTAAGGATCACTCCCCTGGTCGATGTGGGATGTCACAGATCCTCCATTGATAAAGACTGAAAATGTTACATATATATATATATAGGAATCATTTAAGGGAATTGATCTTCATTTTTTTTTATTTATAAAAATGAAGATTAGTTGTAGAATCCACACCACATCGAACTTTAATGATCCAAACTGTCTATTTTTCAAGTTGCACCTCATTGATCATTCTTGCAAAATATTAGCCAAATCGAAAATATTTAAGACATCTAATTGAGTTAAAAAAATTAATAAATACTTTGTTATATAAGAAAGATTGAAATTTTATTTTAATAATTAAATAGGCAAATAATTTCAGATTGAATTGAATTTTGGCAAGTATGATCTATGAATCGAGACTTACAAAATAAACAATTCAGATCATTGAAGTTCAATGTGGAGTGGCCCTATACCTTTTTTTTTTTTTAAATGAGGATCCCTTTGCATATATATATATATATATATATATATATATATATATATATATATATATATATGGATGCCATTGACGTTGCAAAGGGAAAGGGATCCTCTCTGGATTTCTCATCAAATCCACCAATTTGGACCTTTAAATTTTAATCCAACAACTAAAAACATAAGTTCTTTTAAAAGTTATAATAATTTAAGCTGTTAGATTAAATTTCAAAAGTTCAAATTGGTAAATTTGGTGAAAGAGATCCTCTCTTTCCGTTGCAAAAGGAAGTCACCAATCACTATGTTTGTCAGCTATTTGACTAACTACATAAAAAGTCAACAGTTTTCTATGTGTCCATTGTGTTGGTGCGTCCTTAAGACTTGCATTTTTAGCAGTTTTATTTAAATAAAAATGCTCAGGAGATAAATTCTTTGATGTTTTATGTTTTTTGACACAATATTTTATAATAGGTCAAATTTTTTTCGGAATCCTTGTGGTGACATGCCACTTTCAATGTGACCCTCGTTGTAAAAAAAAACTTTTAATTACTCGTGGTGGGTATTGTTAGCAATTGAGGTCCAAATCGAAATTTCCGTTAGTTTTCCGTTAAATAAACTCACATCACTATCACATGAAAGGTCAAATTCGTTCTTTCAATCCAAATTACATCTTATTCAATGGACATCTAGTATAATTTAGGGTTTAACTGAAATTAGATTTTACAGATGGGTGACCTCCTAGGAAGGCCCAAGAACAAAACCTTGCGGGCCGGGCCCAAAGCGGACAATATCTTGCTATGCGGACTGGGATGTGACAATTTGGTATCAGAGCCAAACTCACCGTCTGTTCGAGTGTGCCGACAAGGATGTTAGGCCCCTAATGGGGGGTGGATTGTAGTATCCCACATCGACGGAGTGAGGGTTGGTCACTGGCCTTATATTATATGTACATACCCACTTCATACCCACTTCCCTATAGCAAGACGTGTTTTGGGAAGTCACTGACTTCGGATCCCATAAGAACTTTGAAGTTAAGCAAGTTTGAACGAGAGCGGTCCCAAGATGGGTGACCTCTTGGGAAGGCCCAAGAACCTAAGAACAAAACCGTGTTGTTCGAACCCAAAGTGGACAATATCTTGCTATGCGGACTGGGATGTGGCATATAATTTTTTGTATTTTTAATTATAGCTGACGTCAGCCTTGCATCACATGGCTTTAGTGCTAGGATAGTCGATTTTAGCCTATGTGAGCAACTAGGCTTCCCCAGAGCCTAGTGGATTGGAATGGGGTGGATGAGTTTTGTGGGGAAGGATGGGATTGGAAAGGAGTGGAAGTGCTCTAATGTTTCTTTTTTTATTTTTTCTTTTGGGAGCTTTAATGAAAAGGGTTTGGGCTAAGTTTGTTTTAACAAAAAAATCATCCTATAACTTTATTTAATGAAAATGGTAATATTGCTATGGTGAATTGTGTGTGTACAAAGAAAAATAAGAAAACATGAACAAAACTAGGTTTTTTCAAAACCCCTAATTGCGAGCCACGCTGCGCCCAAAACCATTGCGCTCGTTCGCACCGAGCCAAGCTCTGCAACTGACCAAGAAACAACATCATTTTGACATCCCACCGCAGCAACCCACTTGGTTAGGCATGCTGCACTTCTGTGGCACAAACCCAAATTGGGCTTCTATTTTTTGTTTCAGACAACCTTACTGACTTTAACCCAAACCATTAGCAACCCTCTAGCCTATTGTCCACTACAGCCTGCACCAACTTTTGCTGGGGTGCCTTCTTCACGACCCACGCCGAAATTTGGGCTTCTTTTTTGAATTTCCGTAGCCATCTAGCCCAAATATTTTATAAAATACTGTGTTTTCTTGCTTTCACTGCTGACAGTTATTTAAGCTCGTCCAATGGAATTAATCTATTGACCCGCAATCTATAAATCTGGAAAAAGTACTTCAGACCGCAGTCCACTGTTATAAATCACGACTCATTATTTTATTATTTTTCTTTAAACCATTGACATCCTTTCTTATTCCCGAGGCTACTCACCTTGACCCAAATTCACTACACTAGTTGAATATTGTATCTCGTGTTATTGAGGTACCCTGAACCGCAAGTTCATTAAAATTGAACCTGATGTTTTGAATTAGTGCCTTTAAAACTCGAAGTTTTCATAAAACAATACACCCCTTGTAAAACCGAAGCTTTTTATACAATAAATCAAGCCATGTCTTAGGATCTGAAAGTTCTAACTTTGATACTTATGGTGGTTTTTATTTCCTATAGAACTAACAGTAATTTTGTTCCCTTCCTTTAGTGGATTGTCAAACTGTCACAAGTTTGGTTTCGTTGACATGGAAGTTTCTAAAAAAAACTCTTTATGTCGGTACAAGTTGTGAAGCTCCACTTGATATCGAGAAGCAGATAAACCATTTAACCTAACAATGGCATGGAAATGCTAATAATCCACCACCATGATCTTTGCATTCGAAGACTTATGCTTGAAGCATTACAAACAAAAGTACTTGGCTAAAGAAGATTTCATGGATATTTGACTCGCTCTAAGAACCTTTCAATAATGAAAGATGATTTATTGCCTACAACAAGACATTATTGAAACATTTATGTCCATGAATGGGTACAATTATGAAGTTTATAGAATCCGATCGAATTTTGACTAGAGAAGATTTTATCAAATTCTCAAATCTGATTACTACCATGTTACTCAAAAGCAAAACAGTAGAAGATTGGTACCCTAGTGATTCTGCTAGGAGATATTGAACATTATAGACCTGGTTTTAGCTAGAGTCTATCAAATGGTTGCTATTTGCAACCATCATAATTACTTTGTTCAAAAGAAGGATGATGTGCATAGGTTTTCTTTTTTAGCAAAAGATCATGGCTACCTTGCAGATGCTTGCTTATGGGGCATCTGCAAATGCGATTGATGAGATAACGAGGGTAGGAAAATCCACTGTTCTTGAAGCCCATGATAGGTTCTATAATGCAATCGAATATCTATACCCCACAGAGTAGCTTCGTCGACCCACACCGGCGGACCTTAGAAGGCTTTTTCAGAAAGTTGAGGGTTGAGGTTTTCCTGGCATGATTGGAAGTATTAATTGCATGCATTGGCAGTGAAAAAATTGCCCAAGATCATGGCAAAGAGATAAAGGAAATCGAAAAGGTACAAAAGGTATAATTTTAGAGGCGGTGACATCATTTAATACATAGATTTGGCATGCCTTCTTTGGTGTTCTAGGAGCTCAAAATGACCTAAATGTTCTTGGTCAATCACATGTTTTCAACGATTTGTTGAGAGGAAAGTCGTCTCAAATCACATGATGGAATATATCCCTCGTGATCCACTTTTGTCATGATAGCGCCAAATCTATACACAAAGAAGGAAAAACACTTTGCAGCAAAGCAAGAGGGGTACAAGAAGGATGTGGAGATGTGTTTTGGTATACTCCAAGCTCGTTGGGCAATCATTAGAGGGTATGCTCGATTGTGGAATGATGGGGCACTTTGAAGAATCAAAGACATGCATCATCCTCCACAACATGATTGTGGAAGGTGAATATAATTATGGCAAAGAAGATTTGGACGAAGAAATGATGAACAATTCAAACACTAGAATTTATCAAGCCCATGACAACACTGAAGAACCCGCCCAACACGATCCATTAGAACGGGATAAACAATACCACAATATGGTCATTCAACATTCCCACACCATAAAATTCAACTTACATCCACAAAGAGCATCAACGTGACTTGATCGAGAGCATGTGGGCGTTGAAACTTGCTCGAAACAAATGAAGTTCATTCTCATGCCTAAATGTGAAATTTGCAGTGTATTTTTTTTATTTGTGGTGTGTTTAATTTCCAAGTATGTTGAACTTTGTAAGTTTTTTGAGTTTTTTTTTAAAATAATTTTTTGAGCTTTTTTTAGTAATTTTATAGAGTTGGATTAATCTTGACCGTTGAATATTTCAATTTTTTGAAATCAACCAGCCACAAAGCACCACGTGGTGCGACACCACAATTTTATTTTATTTTTACCGTTGGAAATCCAATTGTCCTGATCAACAACTATTGCTATCCTAAATTAGAGTTGTTTGGCTCGACATCCTTTATGCAGGGTAAGCCCCCCTTATCTACTGGTTTCACGCCTTCTCCACGCGAGTGCAAGCCCTAGCAATAATTGGCAAGGCAATCCTACTACTGGTGGAGATGCTCTTATGTGTGTCTTCTTATTCGTTCTTACACACTTTTATATGCATATTATGCAATTGGGACTTGTTTACAATGAATCTTCTTTTTTAACTCACGATTTAAAACTTGAGCAGGTCGAACATAGGAATTTCATATTTTTTATTTTTTTTTCATCATATGAAGCTTGAAAGAGGTCTGGTCGGAGATTTTGGGCATTTTGTCACTTTTTTGGGCCTTCAACCAACCCCTTTTTAATTTTGGACCCAGCTGGTTTGACCCGTTTTAAAGTCGGCCCATTTGCGCCTTTTGAGGGGCTTTATAAATCCGAGCAAAGCAAGTTAGGGTTACTTCCATTGCTCAAGAAGAAGAAAGTAGCAGCCGCTTCTGCCCTTCACAGCCAGCGACCTTCCAATTCACAACAATGGTATACTCTCTCTGCACATCCACTGATTGTTTTCTCGGAAATTTGTTTGTCGTTTCAGTTTTGTGGGAAAATGCTGTGTTAATGTAGGCTTGTATTTTTGTGGAATTAAACGATAAAATTATTGGGGTTTTTTTTGAGCTACCTCTCAAGTAGGGAAAGTTACCGAAGATCTCTGTTATGGTTTGTGATCTTCAGAAATCATTTTCTGAGAAATTGATTTGATTTGATATTTATGTCCGCTGTGTTTTGTGTTTCAGACTAAGAGGACGAAGAAGGCCGGTATCGTTGGGAAATATGGTAAGTGCCATTTAGGGTTTAGTCAGCTCTCACTGCTTTTATTGTAATGCAATCTTTTCTATGTTTTGATTCAAGCTGTGATGTATGAAATGAATTGCTTGTCTGTTGGTCATATTATTAGCGTGAAATTTATTGGCTGCAGTAGTTGTAACGTTGTTGAGACGCGGGTTATGTTGCGATTGTATGCCTGAATATTTGATTCTTCGTTTTTCTAATGGAAGAGGCTAGTTATAGTTACTTCAAAGCCGGTTGTTCTTGTGTAAAACCGGATTCGGGATTACAAATTGCACCCTCTGTTTTTCTTGTTCCTTTTCTGTTTTAGTTTCTTTGGTATGGGATATGTGTCTTTATGTGTTTCTTTCGCCTGACTGTATAATTGATTTTTGTGACAATTATGCACAACAATGCAACATTCAGATTTGTGTGTGTATATATATATATATAAGTTAATACGTTTTGTGTTTGTGAAGTTTTGATCTTTTTCTGCATTGAAGCGTTTATGATTCTGTTTTCTACCTCTTTATTACAGGAACCCGTTACGGTGCTAGTCTGCGCAAGCAGATTAAGAAAATGGAAGTCAGTCAGCACAGCAAGTACTTCTGTGAATTCTGTGGCAAGGTATGGTATGGTTGTATTTTTTAAAACTAGTTTTGCCTCTCTTCTCCGTGAAAAGATGATTAAAATATTCATTTCCATGTAGTATGCTGTGAAGAGAAAGGCTGTTGGAATCTGGGGATGCAAGGACTGTGGAAAAGTGAAGGCGGGCGGTGCCTACACCTTGAAGTAAGAATCCGCTCTCACAGCTTTCTTATTTTCCTTTAATTTTGTGATCACGTAATGAACTGAACAATCATTCTTTTTGTTTGAACAGCACTGCTAGTGCTGTGACCGTTAGGAGCACCATTAGGAGGCTGAGGGAGCAAACCGAGAGTTAAGCTGCTCTGTTGGTGGCCTCTACTAGTCTATGAGCGTTTTGTAGCTATGGATATCTCGAACAGTTTTGGGGATGGTTCCCTTTTGTTTGCTTATGTTATTTTGAGGAAGTTGTTAGATGAAATGTTGCTCGTTGTAGTAATGTTTAATCTGAGATGTTAGCTTCCACCTTTGAATTCGGAGTGCACTTTAATAGTTTCGGGATTTCTATTCAATACTGCAAGTTACGCCTGCTCCTTGGCCGAGTTGACGTTGCATAAATTTTATTTCTGTTTTCTCTCATACTTACAAGTCAGCAGTCGATGGATTAGAGAGTGGTTGGTGGCTGAATTGGCCGAGAGTCTGCGGTGAATACTGGTTATTTTTATCACAAAAGCTATCGTGTAAGTTAGCTTGACAAGGACAAAGGGTTCAATGACACAACGTATTTAGCTCTAGGGTTTTGCTTCTATTTATATACGAGGGATGCGATGGATTCAATAATGTAACACTATTTAATGACAAACTTACCCATAAGATTGTATTATTAGAAGAGATGTCATGCGACGGCGAACTTGTTTCATGTATATCCTCTCATGCTCGCCTCTGCCCACCCCATATCTTCCTCTCTCATGCTCCCTCAGAGCCCTAATCTCTTTTTCCGTCTTTAATCTTCCCATATCTTTCTTTCTTTTGGCCGTATTTTTGTACTTATAATCGAATACAGATTCGTTATAAAATTTATGGCTCGAGTTCAGATGTGGTTTTTAGGGTTCCACTCTTCATCCAGGCAAAATTACATAATAACAATAACCAGTAACGTTTACAGTAGGAAGCAAAAATGTGAAATCAAAAACCTTGGTTTATAACTTGCACACTCTTACTCATATGTACATATTGTTGAGAGGCCAGAAGCAGAAGAAAAAAAAAGGGGGAAAACCTGCCTCTGCCTGCTCCTCAATCAGCCATACATAATCGACTGAAGGTGGTTCCAGGCACGTACCTCGCATTCCCCATCTAAATAATTGCAGAGCAAAGACACAAAATAGAAAAGACGAAAAACCAAAATACCTATTTACGTGGTAGTTTTGCTTCTGTGGCTTTGTCACACAGGCATGATGTTGATGTTGATGTTGATGTTGATGCTGAAGATGACTGGTCGGTGCATTAGGCGAATGTGGGTAGTGCCACTGCTGTCATTGTTGTAATGGGTGTAGCTGTTTTTGCACGGCCTTTACAGCTGCAACTCGTGCAGCAATCGCTGCTTTATTAGCTATTGCTACGGCTCGGTTCACCCTTTCATCTACTTTGGCCACTTCAAATGCTCTCTCAGCAGCTCTCTGTGCTTCCTGCACATAAAATGGTATTCAGTAAGAAAACTCATATTGTAGTGGTAACTGGTAAGTGCTTGTTCATATCAAATAATTTAAGGTTTTGCATTCAGCCTTCACATAAATCAAGAGAGTATTTCTATTGCGGAATTGTCATTTTAAAAGAAAATCTCAGGTACCATAAAGTCAAAAGAAAAAAAGCCGGCCTAACTCAATGATTGATGACTTCTGCAGTGGACGTAAGTGGAATTCATCCATACACAAACTTCCAACAAATTACAACAAAAATGGTATCTTGAGGCTCCCCACAAACCAGATGGCAACAAATGCTAGTCTCATAAAACCAAAATCTCTTGATGTAGTTTCCAAGTGTGTGTAATAATTCATGGTTTATGTCAAAAAATAAAGTATTCCAGTTTTTCGGAACAATATTCCTAATATAGTATGTGGGTAAACTTGAATTGATAATTAAGTCAACAACATAAAATACAAAAAAATTTATGCAAATCAAAACGATATTTACCTACTATCTACCGTTGTAGACCATCACATTTTACAGTAGAATTTATTCCAATGAAATACTGATACCACAAGGACATAAAGGACAATTACCTGGACTGCGTTAAGCACTTTGGCATGGTTGGCAGCATAAGAAGATCCAGGTTGGGTGTTTTGCGCACTGGGAATATCTAGCACCCCATTTTGCCAATGACCAGATTGTGTTTCCCCATTTCTGAAAGTGTACATACCAAGTCCCTGCTTTCTTCCTTCATGCCAGGCTCCTTCATATCGATGCCCATTCCCAAACTGATATACTCCAAAACCATGCATTTTGTCAGCAAAATATTCCCCAGCATACGTGTCACCATTTCTGCGTTATTATATAAATCAAATCAGCCCTGTGCTTGCGAATTTAACTTTCACTTGCATATATCAGAGGAACAAGTTTTCTTAACATGTGTTGGATAAACACAGATGCAAGCACCCACACACACGTATATGACAGTGAAAGGGGGGAAACTAGATCAGTTTTCATTTTGAAATTAAGAAGATATAAGAGCAGCAGTCAAAATCCAAGTTGTCTTGTTTATAATAAAATATAAAAATAAATATTAGATTTACGAGACCCTGTAGAGAAAGTGTCCGAGAATGCAATATGCCAATATCACATAAGGTATGAGATAGTTCCAAACGCCATGATGCTGAAAAATTAGACCTTTTAACCTAAGTATTCTAATATGATGCTAGCCATAACCCAAATTCGAACCTAATAACCTACAACCTTGATTTTTTTTGTTAATTATGCAAAGGAACAATGAAAAAACCAACTGAAGGCCTGACCGACTTGACACAGAGCATCTATAAATTCATCAATGAAAAACACAAATACCTAACTACAGAGACAGAAATCAACAAGTTTCTAAACTTGGTGCAAAATGTATAACTATTGCATTAAGCACATAATACTTCAAACCTTATTCACACCTAACTAGCTACCACATCAGAAGACTACATAGATGACTTAGAAGTTTAACAGCCTAGTAACTCAGAGAGGTTCACAATCGTTTCAAATCTCTCACCCTTCTCCACCTCACTTCGATCTTTTAAGCAAAAAAAAAAAGAAAAAAAGAAAGGGCCAACTCCTATAGGAAATTGTATGTAAGTACTGTAAATAACCGAGCATCAATACCAAACCACATAGTACAACAAGGCCACTGGATGAATCAGTGTTCAATTCCAAACATCAATATCACATACATGAACATAGAAAACAGAACACATATCCATTCCCTTAATATATCTTAAGAAAGGTGGTAAGTTTTACCTGAAATGATAATGACCAAGTCCATGTTTGACACCCCACTTAAACTCCCCAACATACCGGCTTCCATCCTCGCAAGTATGTATTCCACACCCATGACACTGCCCATTAGACCACTCTCCGGCATAAACATCACCAGTGAAGAACCTATACACCCCAATTCCATGCCTCAAGCCCTGCCTATACTGCCCACGATACCGGCTACCTCTGGCCCAAGTTTCCACACCATAACCATCATACTTCTCATCCACCCAATCACCTTCATACCTCCCACTCATATGATAGTAATAAACACCACTTCCTGAACACTTCCCTCTATCAAATTCACCCTCATAAACATCCTTGTTACTATAAACCTGCACCCAAGACCCCGAATTCGGCTTTTTGTCCAACTTGGGCTTCGACCCAATTGACCATAGAACAGGCTGAGCGGGCTTAGAGACGCGCGAAGACGAACAAAGCTTGATTGGCAGCGAGCGGGAAAGAAACAACCGAGTCGAAACAAAACGGGGAAGTGCAACGTTGAGAGAAATCAAAAGGGCCGCCGAGAAAGCGATCACAGAGAGGAAATCGAGAACGAAAGAGCGGCGGGAACTTGTGAAGAAGTAAAGGGAAAGCAAAAAGAAGAGGATAAGCAAGCGGCAGTGGACTCTGAGCAAATGCGCACAGCGGAAATGGCGGAAAAGCTTCAGGACCAGTGATCGTGTGGCGAAGGGAATGATTGCGAGTGAAGCGGAACACAGAAACGAAAGCGAAGAAGAAGATGAAGAAGAAGAAGGGCGGGAATTGAAGGGAGTGTGGCTATGGCGGTGGAAGTGAATCTGGTGGCGGTGGAGAGAGGAGAGTGAGGGAGAGTGGGATAAAGTGGAAGCTGTTTGGTTCATTGCAGGATTGTGAGACATGGATTCCTCATGGATTTTGAATTGGGTGTGACTTTGGTAGGATTGGGCTGCTGGTTTTGGTGATTTCTGGGTCTGGGTTGCTTGGAGATCATCAAGTTGGTGGTTTGGTTTGGTGATAACATGTGGGACTAATTGGGGGTATTTTGATGGTTGAGATTTGGGTCTGAATCTAAAAGTGCTTTTGAAATTGATGCGGGCGTGATTCCTCTCAGCTTCTGCTTTTCCGCTTTTCTTTCCTTTTTCCGATCTGAGTTGAATTGCATTTACATACAGATATTCTTCTTCTTCCTCTCCCTCTCCCTCTCTCTAGAGCTTTCTCTCTCTTCCGTGATTTTTTCTGGGCTTTGTGAGTTTCAGAGGAAATGGTGAATATCTCAGATGAGTTGCTGTTTCTTGTTGCTCTGCGGTGGTTTTCACGTCTGGTTTTCTGCAGAAGCCAAAACCGACCTGAGGTGGTTTTTCTTCTCTACTTTATAAAGCCCCTGGAATTTACGATATTTGCTGAAATGCCACCATTCTTTCTTGTATTTGAAGACGCAAGTGGCAAAGCCGGATTGGATAATACCGCTGACTGTAATTTTAACCTTGTGCTGGAAGATAATGCTGAGTGTGTTATTTAATAAAAGGAATGGTGAAGATATTCAGATGGTGTAATTTTCTTCTTCTTTTTTTTTTGGATGACGATTGTGGTTTTCCGTTTTGGAGGAGGATTCTCTCCTCCTTTTTTTCCATCCACTTCCATTATCTCTCTGTTGGTGTGGTCACGGTTAAGTCAGGTTTTTTTGTCTTATTATGTCTATAAAAAATGAATATAAAATGTTGACGTGGCTTAACTATGACCACACAAACAAGGAGATGATGGAAGTGGATGGAAAAAAATTGGAAAGAATCATCATCCTTCCGTCTTGCCGTCTGTCAACTTTGACAATGGCAACGTTTAATTGATGCTGTTTAATTGTTAACCTGAATTGACATTTCATTTTATTGTGATGCATTTCAAAACTACATAGTTTTTTAAGTTTTTTTTTTTTAAGAAAACTAATGAAAATTGTTTGAAAATTTTGAGTTTTAATCAAAATAATGAAAAAGTATTGTAAGTGAATAATACTATGAGTGATTTTTTAGAATAAAAATATCCTTAACGTTAAAAGTGAACAATATCAATAGCATTTCGTTAAGACAACTTTTTTTTTCTTCTAAAAATGAGACAATATCATTGAATCGATAACTGATGCGTTTTCAATTTTCATAGAGTTATGAATACATGAATTTTGAAGAAGTTTAGTTGATATTCGTCAAGTGGATTTTGATTGAATTTTACATATTTTTTATTCAATTTATTAATAAACATTGTAAATTTTAATTATTATTATTATTATTTATTGAAATGTTGTTTATGACTATAACAAAGTTGTCGTATGAAATGGTGGAGATTAGACTGATGGTGTAAGTGACACGTCATGATATGGTGGTAGTAAAGCTAGCGTATTTGGTGGTAGTGGTAGTTATAGTAGTCGGGTGGTGAGATTGTGGTGTTGGGGTGGTGGAGCAGTGTTGATGGTCATGACAAGATGGAAGTAGTCGAGGCGGTGATGGTGTGCATGGCAATGCCAGGGGTGGCAGCAACAGTGACAATGGTGGCAGATGCAGTAATGAGAATGATCATGGTGGCGGTAGCTAGTGATAGATTGCATTAATTATGATCAAGGTATAAAATATCGATGATATCGGAAATATCGGTAGTCCAAAAACACGAAAATATCAACGGAAATATCGGAATAATATCGATATCGGTAAAAATAATATGGAAACCACGGAAATTGTAAGAAAAAGTTGGAAATTTTTATTGAAACTTTGCAGGATGTTTATTTAGTCAATTATCAATTAGTTTATCACAAAAAAATTGAAAGGAAATGCATTACATGATGGATTTAATTGATTTAAGTTGATTACATAGCGAGCTAACAAACATTGTGAGTGTAGAAAATATGTAGTAATTAATGAAATAAGCATTAAACAATATTTACATTGTTTTTAAAAAGTAATACGATATTTATAAATAATGTGAGAGTTTAAGATAAATACGGTGAAATCTTAAAAGAGAAAATAAAAATCCATACAAGAATAAAAAATAAAAAAAAAGAGTTAACCCTATCATCCTATCATGACTTGCCACGTGGCAAGTCCCATCTCTTTTCCTCTTCTCCTTTCTCGAGCCTCCCCCTCTCAGCTCACTCTTATCTCTCATCTCTGCCTCTCTCTCGCACTCTCCCTCTCTGTTTGAACCCAGACCCACGCCGAGGCACCGTCGCCACCCTGACGTCGACAACATCACCACATCACCTCGTCAACTTAGACCCTGATATCTCATCGCCACCCTGACCCTGATGTCTCATCGCCACCCTGACGTTTGAACCCAGACCCACGCGAAGGAGCTAAACGAGAGCTCCAAGCTCTCGATCTCTCTTCTTCCTCCCTTCTTCCCACAGCCGGGTCTCTCTCGATCCTTTTTCCCACAGCCTTCTCTCTTCTCTCCCTTCTCCATTATCCCACACACACACACACACAGATCGATCAAAACTCTCTATTCTCCTTCTCTCTTCTCGGTCTCTCTCTCGAAACTCTCTTCCGGTCTTCTTCTCGATCTCTCTTCTCGGTCTCTCTCTCCGAGACCCACATACACACATGCAGCCACTCCGGTGAACTCAAGACAATCACACCACTTTCGAACACTCTTCTTCACAGAAAAAAGAGGGGTAAATTTTCTTCTCTCAACCTCTATTTTTGTTTATTTCTACGTTTTTGTTGGGAGATTGAAAGATTGAACTGGGTAATTGGAAGGTGGATTTGGAAGGATAGCAGATTTATTTTGATTTTACTTTGTTTGAAACTCGGTTGCTAGGATAGCAGATTTGGGGTTTAGCTCGAATTTTAGGGTTCTTAGAAATCCCACTGCAGATTTGGGGTTCTTAGCTCGGATTTTTTGTTTTTTTTTTCCTTTTTGTCATTGCCATTGATTTTTCCTTCTATTGACAGGATTATTTTTGGGTCTTCTCCGAATCTCCAGCGACCTTGGCAAATTCCGGCGTTCTTGATTCGCACAGTTCCAAGTTCCCAACATATCACGATATTTTAGTAAATATCGCGGTATTATAGGAAATATCGCGATATTATCAATAATATCGCGATATTATAACGAAAACTCAATGGATAACAAAAAAAATATCGCCTTGTGATAAAAACGAAATTATCAGCAATATTTCGCCGATAATTTCGATATTTTGTTCCTTGATTATGATGGATGGAGTTAGAAGAAATAAAATTCATCAAAATTGCGAGATGACCTTTTTTTTTTCTTTTATAAATATAAATAACGAATTTTAATACTAATTTATTCTTCCCACCCACTACCATTAGTATAAATTTAATATTATATTAAAAAAAAAAGAACTTTAACGAAAAGCTCTTGGTACTGTTCACTTTAACGAAAAACCACATTTTTACACTAAAAAGTCAATCATGATACTATTCACTTTATCCTTTATTTTGTCTTTATCGTTAAAATTCAAAATTTTCAAGCCTTTTTTATTAGTTTTCCTTAAAAAAAATGAACACAGCTACATTGTAGCAAGTACTAATAAGATGACTCTTCTATGATAAAAGAAAAATTGTTGAGAGATCTTAAGACCAATTAGATTAAGGCAATCTAATTAGATATCAAATTCGTCAACAAGACAACAAGTCAATAAAGTTAGCTCTCAAGTACTAAAAAGAGGAGTGCAGAAATCACATCCCATCCTTCCAATTCAGAATCCATGTTGCAAATTGCACACCAAAAACATGTACCAACTTTTCATACTCGATTTAAAAGCAAAATTTATGGAAGAAGCTTTTTTTTTTTTTTTTTTTTTTCCTTTCAATTTTTTGTTGAAAGGAAAGCAACACGTCAACTGCGTACAAAAAATAGAAGTAACCGAATGTATACGGTATACATAACATGATGCTATATTCCAATTTCCAACAAATAAGTGCGTACATAAATCCTACTGCTCACTCGACTCGACTCTAAAGTAATTAGACATGAATATTTAGAGGCTACACGATACATTTCTGATGATACAAGAAAATTGTAGAGATGAACTGGTTATTCTCAGAGCGCCAACAACCCCGCTTGAGCTAAATAAGAGACCGAAGAAAATAGGTCGCCGGAAGCCACTACCGAGAAAATTATTAATACTAAAGCCAAACAGACAAGTTCTACAGAAACTCACCAAGACGCAGCTAAAATAAAAAATGAAGCTTGTGAGTGGCCGCAAATTTGATTGTAAGTGGATCCGAGGACACACAGAAAGGGTATCTATATTCTGACAACTTGGGGAAGTAACTCCACCGCACTCAAGAACATTACTGACAGAGGGGAGCAAGTCTCACATGAACTCCTGCCCTGGCTGGAGCTTGAAATTTCAGCATCATGGCTTGTGAAGCTTGAATCCGAACACTCTAGGAACATAACTGTGCGATGCTTTCTGTGGCTTCAGGTGCCCGTATGTCATCAAGAACAGGTGAGGGAATGTACTTCCGAAATAGGCTCCATCAATGTCTAGATAGAGTTAAGTAACTCAGAAATCAATGCAAGCATAACTAGTGAGCATTGTGTCCGACCATCAAAATGAACCAAAGGCCCACAATGACGTTATAGATCACAAAACACAAGGCAGGATATTGACAAGCGCAAGGTGCAAACAAAGTATGCAGTAAATTCATGTTTCTTAACAAAATTCCAGAATCAAATAGTATATGACACTTGAAATTGACTACATTAAACAGCACTATCAGCAAGAAACTAACAAATATTCCCAGACAGACAATCAAGCTGTTCAAGTTAATACTGATGCTTAACTATGTATAAAGGAAGCAGCCTACGACCCAACCCCACAACATGTAATCCTCTTCAAACAGACACCCATAACAACTATAGATGCAAGTGAATTAGAAGAAAAATAATAATTAATTGATCCATTTCATCTAACAAACGTCTAACAAATGAAAATTAAGAAACATGATTTCAACCTACTTTCCACCTAACTTACAGTAATGAACTAATGATTCTTCTTAGGACAAAACCTACAAATCGAATTTAAATTGAAGAAACACCCTGCTCAATCAAAAGTTTAAACAATATATTAATGCTTAGATTCTGGACATAAAAAAACTAACCAGCAAAGGAATAAACAACAAATATATGACAAGGCATGAAAGAAGATTTTGTGCGCAGCATCTTAACAAACCAGCTGCTTGCTTATATGCAGCTAGCAATTGTAAATACGGTTCGATAATATAAAGGATACTACCTTGATACTTCGATCGAGGGTAGTAAATATCTTCACACTTGGGGCAGTATATTTTTACAGTGCTTGACCGTGGGATATCCGACTGGCCAACTGGGAGGCAGGGTTGTCCGCAGCAGAAAACTCTTGGGCATCTCCCAAAATCATAGTTCTTGTACTTGTCTAGCTGTAGATCCAATATCACAATTCTACCAAGTTACCAAATTTTACAGTCCAGAATCAATGAAACTGTCAAACGGACAATCAATAATAGAAACTTACCATGGCAGCCAAGCCTTTGCTTGTCAATATATATCGAACATGAATAAGACCGTAAAGCATCTCTGCTGCTGATTCAATCAATTCATTTTGTTCTTCTGTGAACATATCACCTGCCCAAAGTATATATCAAAATAGGAAAACAACCTTATCGGTAATCAAGGAACATAAATATGTCTTATATTTTTAAAACTGGGCTATCTATTTATTTTCAAAATATTTCTCACTTCATTCTTTTCTCAAAAATTAACCAATGGAATCTTAACCTCTTCTATGTGTATTCCTTCCAACCTTTAACAAGAAAGAATTATATATCTCGTGGCCACTGGCAACGAGTGGCATTGCCAGTGACCACGGAAACACCATGGTTAGCAATGATTGCGGGAGGGGTAGTGGGAAAGGGAACGGAAGGCGGCAAGACCTTTCTTTTTTTCTTTTTTTTTTCTTTTTCGTTTTAAATTTTATCTTCTAATTTTTTCAGGAGGGTAAAATTGAGTTTAACATTTTTTAAATCAGGGTTTTTAAGAGCACCCTTTTGGGTCTTAAAAAATTCATAATACCAAGCTGGGGAAATAAAAAATTTCACGAAAGCAGATATTAATATCTTAAAGTCCATGGAAAGATTTCTAACAAAAATAAAGTTTAATCATATAGCTGCATGGAAGAGTACACATAACTGTACATAGTTGTCTAACAGAAATAAGGTTTAATATTAAACACCATAGTTGTCCATCACACAAGATAATAAACCAAAACATAAACTTACCGTGAGAAGATTCAACATCCAAAATTAAATCAAGTGCATAATCATAGTACGGCACTTGGCTGCTTAGCCCGCAGAGGTTAAAATCATCTTGTATGTAATCATCATCCACTTCACAGAAAAATTCATTTCCTCGCAAATTGCAAAACCATGAGATCCAAGATGTGTCATCCCCATCGGAACCACTAACATCTGACTCTTCACTGTCTGTCTCAGATTCTTCTACAATCAATTTAGATACACTACAATTAGTAAACTCACAGAACTGAAAGCTTATATATATCAATGTACGTTCTAGTCATAAATCAAACTTCATTAGAGAGTACCACAATCACATATATCAATGAATTTTAATGAAGAAAAGTATTGTTATGGTTTATAAACATTTCTCTTTATACAAAAGGGACACATTCAGATTACAAACAGTTTTCTTCAAGTTGAAATGACACCATCAGACTCTGGCTCCAAAGGAATAGATATTAATATCACAAAACGTGATGTAAGACCAAACTGTTTAGCATTACTCCCTTGAAAAACACATATTCCATTCCACTACCATGACAGACTCTTGCAAAATTTCAAGCAAATCCCTAGAAAAACAGTAGCGTCTGGATTATGGACCCGGTGGTGGTCTAAAAGACTGTAAAATCATGTGAGGGAAGGGATAGGACAGCAGGCTGAACAACAATCCAATTGGGCCACAAAATTACAGCTTTTCTTCTATGGATAAGCTTGCTGAAGAAACACAATGATGGCATTTAATCAGGGGCAGACCTTTATGGCGAAAGACATACTTTAGTTTTAGCTCTCATAAGCAATAAATGGAAGAATGATATAGCAACGACTGATTCAAATACCACTGACAGGCTTCAACATAACACGCATTGTCAAGTGTTATAATAGAATTCCTAAATGGACACCCATCGGATAAAAACAAGTATATGCACACACCCAGCTGATATTATGGAAGTACAAATTTTATCTTTCAACCAAGATGCAGTCCATCTCTTCGAAGTTTATCGAAAGGCAAATCTATGATCTACCATGTTACTTCTTCTTCTAAACTAGGGTTAATGCAACAAAGCAAACCACAGATTTTAACAAAATAATGATGCTAGGCAGGCAATCGATCTATAATCTTCCTAATTAAAGAGAAACCCACAAAAAAGGGTACCCCAAATGCTAATAAAATCGAATTAACAGGAGAAAACAAATAGGATGGAAAGAAAGAAAGAAACTTCAGACCATCGGAGCAATTGTTTTTGGTGAGAGAGGCAGATGCGGAGCGAGAGTTTCTGTGATCGGAGGGAGGCTGCTTACCACCCATAATAAGCGGCTTATCCTTGCCGTTGATTGCCCTAGAAGTGGACGGCGAGGATCGCTCGAGCTGCTTGTCCAAGGCGTCGTTGATCCGCTGCTTCCGATCAGCGGCGGGCCCCACCACCTCCGTCGCCTTAGACCCACCCAACCCTCGCTCTCTGTACATCTCTTCTTCTTCTTCTTCTTCTTCCGCCTCCTTGGATGCCAGAAATTAATCTCACCAAAACATGGTAATTTTAATTTTACCCGAAAAAAAAATGTAAAAAAATTTGAAGAATTGGAAAGGGGAATTAAAAGGGGAAAACCCCCTAGGGCTGAGGAACTAGGGTTTTCAGTTTTGATTGCTAACTCATACCGCCGGGAATTCGTTCGTTCGGGTTAAGCTAACTCAACCTCTGAGAGGAGAGGGAGAGAGGAGAGAGGGAGAGTATTAGTGCCCAAAACACAGAGAGAGAGAGAGGAGAGAGAAGCTTATAATTATATTATGAGGGTATTATGGTCACATAGTTGGAGATTGATGGGCGAACGACGTGAGGGAGATCTAGATTTTCGGTCGTTTTTATGTTCTTTAGAGAGGAGGGTAGGATATGGACACGTGTCAAGCGACAGGGGAATGTTGGGTGAATCGTCATGTGGGGCCCAGTCGAGTGGGAGCTAATAGGAGTAGAGTTGTAGCCAGAGATATTTTCGCTGTTTTTTTTTAAGAAAATAAAATTCATTTATAAGAAAAATTCTATTATATATATATATATATATATATATATTAGTTCTTGAACTATCATCTTAATAAAAATTATGTTTATGAATTATTTTTTTAATAAAATAAATCTCTAAATTCATTAAAATTGATAATTTCATCCCTACTGTTGTGGCCTATATTTAATATAGATGTGTTATTTAATAGAAAGTTGCTGCAAAGGGAATAGAAAGAGATTAGAGAATAGGCTTGAGGAATTGCGTGTTAATTCCCTAATCCTTGTGCATTTATTTATAGTAATTAGGAGAAGAGAAACTTGCTCTCCAAGTGATACAAAGTAAATTAGGAAAGATCTTCTAGATCCCAAATTATTCATATTCTATCTCTACTTAGGATTTACACAATCACATATTGATAAGAATATATGTCACAACACTCCCTCTTTAGTGTGCAAATACTCAAGTAGATGGAGCATCAGATCTTCAGGCAAATGTAGAAGCAATTGATAAAGTCGTCTCGTCTAATCGGCACAAGTAGCGAATGTGAGTCTCAAAGCAAATGGAAGAATGTATGGGTGGTAAAACTCACAAAACCTCTATATGGCAAAACTCAAGGTAGGACAAAAACCCATAGTCAAATGAGAAAAGTGAGAAGTTGCATTAAGTCAAAACTATATGTCTTCTGGACGCAAGTAGAAGAGCTCACAAAGATATGACTAACCCACAACGGGTGCCTCATCAAAACCTAGTTATGTAGCAAAAACCCAGTGGGAAAAATGCTCCTAATCGTAGGAAAAAAAGTACATTAAGGTCAATTGAGTATACTTCTGGACACTCCCCCTGAGTTTGATAAAACTTCCAAATGAAACTACAAGTATCTCAAATGAGAAAATTATGCATACCAATTCCTTGGACAAACTTCTGGAATGTAGACTTCAGCAATGATGTTGTAAAGGTCAGCTAGGTTGTCTAGGATTGGACTACTTGACTTCAATCTTCTGATGCTCATGCTAATATAGACACAATATGCTTAGTGTTGACTTATTGGATGTATCATGATCTGGTTGATACATACGACATTGTCTTCATAGATCGTTGTTGGGACTTAAAGATGGATGAAAATCGCAAGGATTTTGAATATGCTCAACAAGAGTTCCCGACCATATCTCTCACATAATGAGACATAGTGAGTCTTGGAACAATTCAAGGGTTTTGCAACAAAAAGGTCTAACTGGTTGACCTCTAAGATATTGCGATGTTCCTTAATGGTAAAGACAACCATTTAGGAACGTACCTTGTACGGTTAGACATATGATTTGATTCAGCAAATCCTACAAGGTAGGCATCATTTCGAAGATCAAAAGGGTGTTATATATTCTGAGATGCATAAGGATAGATAAGCCCAATTCTGTAGTCAGGGAAAAACGTCTTTAACGCCAAATTTGGTGGTGGCGTGTAGGCGCAGTGCTGCTTTATGCCAAAAGATTATCAGCACATAGATAAGATGTCTGATTCTAGTGCATTCTAAGTGCAACAAACGCCAATAGTACATAGATATGGCTACCTCACGTTCCAATATGGAACCTTATGCTCCATACCTTATATAAAGGTCTCATTTGCATCTAGTGTACAGACAAACAGGGTATACTTAAACGTAACACTTTCTGTGTCAAGTTCGAGTGGTGGACCAGAATGCCATTAAAACTAGCTCGAAACTTCAGGTCGAGGTAATGTCGAGTTTTCCCAAGATCATTCATCTTAAAGTCCGACTTTAGGTGCGAGTCAGTTTTCTTAACTCTAGTAATTTTAGATTTTGTCTACGCAAGGACATATATCCTTAACTGATCAAATATTCACTTAGACGGGTATAGCACATCCGCCCGGATAGTTCTGCATCTGCAAAGTGAAATCCTCCTTAGAACTGAAAGGGTGTTCTTGTGGTCTAGAACTATTTGAATCAGTACATGTAAGTCATTTAGAAACTCCATGTAGGCTCGTATCACGATCCCAAATATACTACAACCACGTTTGTAATGCTGCAATCAATCACTTGGCATGTGAGAGAAACCTTCTGCAAGGCGTCATATTGTATTATTTCATTCATCTCATTCATCATCAATTGATTCTTCTAGTTGACCAATCAGTTATACGTTGACATTAATCAACGAAAAATGGTTCGTTATCGTCGCTTTTCATTTATGTCAGTAATAACCATATAAATGAAACATCATCTATGATAATCTCATTCCAATTCCATATCTTATCCAAACTAGTATAGTGGACCAAGAACTTCAAGTCTCATGAGTAATCCGGATTTAATCTCATGAGATGAAAAGGTTTGAGACAACGATCAAGGGGCAAATAAGTTCGTGCCATATTCATCTAATTTTGGGGAAGTGAATCCTCGAATCAAGTAATCTGCCATGCTTCTAGCATAGGCCAGATTGATTGGCTAGCCGCCAATGTACGAGGATCAACCAAAATAGTGGCGTCCTTACTTTCGGGACAAAAGTCCCTCGTACATTTGGTACACATCTTTGCAGGCACATTTGCAGCTGGTATATGTGATCTCGTCACTTTTGCTAGATCAGAGGAAGTGTCTGATTATACTCTGATGATCTAGATTGGGATCGAGATGAGACATAGTGAGGACGTCTATGATAACTCGCGTCGTTCTTTAGAAACGTTGACGTTCTTATCTCTCTCTAACGACATGAATACAATCTCATAAAGTGACAATTCGTAAAATGAGCGGTAAAGATATCGCTTGTCAAATGTTCTAAGTAACGAATATTAGAAGGAGAATCATAATCGACATAGATTTCCATCCTTCCCTGAGGACTTCTTTTTTCTTTTTGTACGTAAGGGCGGTGCAAAATGGCACATAGACCGCACAACCAAAAACGCACAGATTCGATATGTCAGGTTCAGATCTGGTAACCAACTAACACGCGCTTTATAAGGTTGGGTCGTGACGGGCCTCAGGCGGACCAATATGGTTGTTTGCTATATTGCATGCCCCCAAACAGAGATCGGGAACTTGGTATGTATGGCCAATCAATCGTGTAATCATTTGAAGGCGTTTAATGAATGCTTTTGTTGGGTCATTTTGGGTATGAACATGGGGTACTTGATGTTCAACTTCAAAACCCAACCGACATGCAATATCCATCGAAAGTTAAAGTTTTCGATGTAAATTCTCCAACCTATCCAATCAAATAGATTTGATCAGATAATCAAGGTGGTGAGCCTTGAGCTTGTTAATCTGAGCCACTAGTGTGGAGAATGCAGCTTGTGGATAACAGACACATATGCGACCAACGTGTAGAAGCATTAACCAATACTACAATTAGGGTAACCAAATCATGACCTTGATTGCTAATATTTGCGTTTGAGGCTTCATTAGTAAATAATTTGCCCCATTGTTGGTTTGCATCGGTTCCTCACCTTGGACATTCCTTGAGGATGGCCCAAGCGTGATGCAACTTAAAAGTTTGGTTTTTTTGGGCGTAGTTCTTGTCTTGTAA
This sequence comes from Crataegus laevigata, assembly GCA_963580275.1. Classification (NCBI taxonomy): domain Eukaryota; kingdom Viridiplantae; phylum Streptophyta; class Magnoliopsida; order Rosales; family Rosaceae; genus Crataegus; species Crataegus laevigata. Next base: position 28,108,475 of record OY756950.1, on the reverse strand, counting down.
ATCGCTATTGCTTTGTCACCCTATGCAAGGAATACATAAATACAATTAGTTGCAAAATAAGATTGTATGCATGAAAAATAAACTATGAATGGAAACTCTCACCACTTCTAAGGAGCTCCTTCCACTAGCCATGTCAACTTGGCTCTCTCTAAGCTTATCTTCTAGTGCACGATTTGTTGATAACCTTCCACCGATCATAAACACTACAAACTTCTCTTCGGTTGGTGTTCGAGTTGGAATTGAATTTATCAACGATTTTAGCCCACAAAATCTTTTATTTTGATTTGTGCCAACGACACCATCTTTGCTAGTTCAAACTCATGCCAAGCACAAAGCAACATCTTCCTCACTTGACCAATTACGACCTCTAATATGATCTTTTGCTATCTTTAAAAAAAATTGAAAATGGGAAGAAATGGTTTTAGAAGATGGTAGAAACAAAAATTGGAAGAACTGTAAGAGAAAAGTGAATTTTTTTTGTAGATGTTTGAACAAATACATAGGTACTTATAGAGTTTTGGATTAATTTTAATTTAAATATTTTTATAAATTGTTTTGCCGTTGGATTTTTTTTAATCATTTAATTTGATCATTTTAGATCTCAACTATTGGATTCAATAAATTTATAAGTACAAAACTAAAAATTAAATAAATAGGAATTTGTGCCGTTAGATTCAATGAAATTGTGCCGCCTGATTAAACCAACAACCCATTGGGCTTATTAATCTCCCTGACAGGCCCACGTGTGTGAGACCTATGCATGTTTATTTGAAAAAGTGGAGGGCATGGGGTACGTAAATCCCATGCATCTTGGAGAAATATAAGGGCGTTCAGTCACACCAATGGACCAATCCACTAACCTAGTCTCAATTCCTAGCCAGAATTTGTCCCAAAAATGAGTTTTAAATCAAAATTCATTTTTGGCCTAAGGGTTGGAGCATGTTGGGGTTGACTTAAAACCCAAAGTTTGAGTTTTACTCCAAGAATTGGAGTAGGTCTAAAGGAATAAACCTATCTCAAATGTGCATATTAGGAATGAAAAAGCTCACATGTGTAATAGCATCAACAAAGAAGTACGTCAGTCGATAAATATGCCTCCCCTTCACACATGGGAAAGAGGATGCCATGTTGTCAGCCATCAAAATGTCTTCAATAATGGATCTAATATGTAATATTTGTTCTGAAGTGTATCAATAACAAGTTTAGAGTCTCATAGTACGCTGATTTTTATTTGTACATTATGATTTTGAAACTTGTTATAAAAAGTGTTTGACTATAGATCTAGGTAGTTGTCAAATTCTGGGCCTTCAAACACTAGTGGGATTTAAGATAAAGCTATGATATTATTCTGAAAATTTTCTCATACACAACAATTGCTTATGAGTTTTATTTGTCATGCAGATTTAAAGGATGTGAACTTATAAACCTGTAAGCAACTCAAAGATGGCACAACCAACTTTAAGCCAATAAGATTGGTGAGGTGGTTTTGGTTATGTTTATAAGGTATTCTTTGAATTGAATAATGTTTTTTTCTTTTCTAATAGGATTAATAATAGTCATCCTAATTATGGTTAATTTCTCCCTTGTGAATAAATTTGTTTTAACTATCTTAGTCAAATGCAACGCATTCTAGCAAATGAAACCACGATAGCTATTAAGCAACTTTCTTCCAAATCAAGGAAATCGTGAATTTGTGAATGAGATATGTATCATTTTTTTTCTTTGCAAGACCCTCATCTTGTAAACCTATATGGATGTTGTACTGAAGTAAATTAATTATACCTTGTTTACAAGTACATGGAAAAGAATAATGTTTCCCCTGTTTATTTAGGAAGCATCACTTTTATATGCCTACATTTTCTTTGGTCCATGCATATGGTATAAGAAATTTTATGCCCCAAATTATGATTAATTTTGATTAACTTGACAAACTGAAAGGGCAGAAGAAAGTCTAAGTTGGATTGACCAACGAGGCATAAGATATATGTTGGTGTAGCAAAAGGGAATAAAGCCTGAAGATTATTCATAGAGATATCAAGGCTACTAACATGTGCTTGATAGACATCTTAACCCAAAGATATCGAACTTTGGATTGGCCAAACTTGCCGAAGAGGATAAAACACATATAAGCACCCATGTTACTGGAACTTTATGAGTCCCTATGTTTTTAACTTCTTATATTTGCTCTTACAATAGTTATAGGGACTTTTAGATTTTAGGGCTTAAATAAGATTTTTTTTTAGACTTTAATCTGGATGGTTTTATGAATCTAATTTAAGTTTTATTTGAATCTAATTTAAGTTTTATTATTAAAATCTACCATATTTAAGTATTTATAGCACATTATTATTTATAACTTACCATTTGAAATGTCTATTCGTCCATAATTAATATATTTTTTTTGTGCTTCAATCATATAAATAGATAAAACTTATTAAAATTTAATTTCTTATAATTAAAAAAAGTCAACAACAATATAAAAAATAAAAAATAAAAACCTCATTGGTACGGAAGTATCAACACATAAGTTTCGGTACGATTGCATCAGTACATAAGTTTCGATACGATTCCATCGGTACATAAGCTTCGGTACTATTGCATTAGTACATAAGTTTCAGTACAAATGTATTAGTACTTATGTTTCGGTGCGAGTGTATTGGTACATAAATTTCGGTACAATTGCATCGACACAAGTTTTGGTACAAATATATCGGTACATAAGTTTTGGTCCAAAATGTCTTGGCACATAATTGTAGTACATAAATAGGTACATAATATGCATATACAAATATAAAGAGAAATTTACGTACAATGAAAGATATATGTATATATGGTTTTTTTCATTCTGGAAACTTAATAATAATTGACACATCCTGACCTGAATCGAGGCATGCTGGCAGTAACGTGAGGGTGACGTAGCCATGTATACAGTGCGAAAGTGATAGTGATATAAAAGTGTGAGTAATTAAAAATCGTAACCAACTAATTTACACTAGAAGAATATAAATAAGTGTGTGGGAGTGTTTAAAGTGAGAATACAATACTCAGAGCGTAGGTAACCTAAGTGCAGTCTAGCAGGCTAATACGAAAGAAAGTTCCTACATTTATTGCAGGGCTGTCAGAACCACCATAAAGTCCTCGTGAGCCACCAATACCAACGGCTAGTTAGAACCTGGAGGGGTGCAAAACAAAAAATGTGAGTAGGCAAAAACAAAGCCTTGAAAACACATTTCTTTTTTCAAATATAATAACCCCTCACCGTAAAACCCGTATAATTTCTTAGAAAATAATAATATATACATATCCAGAAATCATGCTCGATAACAGTGGAAACCCAGTATAAGCCATGTCAAGTATCTCAGAAACAATTATGTAAGCCAGGTGATGTGAATCAATATAAAAATGATGTGTCAGCCGGAGTCACCTAACGTGACCTGTACGGCTGAATCTATAGCTCATCTACCAAATCCTGCACATGAGTCGGAACCAATTAACGTGGTCTGTACGACAGGTTGTGTGTAAATAGATACACTCAAGTGCTACGATCACGTGAAGGCTATATGAAGTATTGCAAGTCACCTACGAGTCGGACCACCTAATGTGGTTTGTATGACAGGCTGGCACTTGCCTTGGATCTAAGGTGAGCGTGTGGTGTGAGAGGTGAACGATCACGTGAATGCTAGGCCCTAGCCCCGGGCGGAGTACTAACACTGAAGTGCAGGATAAAAAGCATTAACTATATATAAACATAACCATGCACACAACAATCTCTATCATCAATATGTACTCACCTGAAGCTTACTTAGCGGCATACCATTTTATGCATATCAACACTAATGCATAAACTAAAATATGATGCAATTGACATGGCATTTAAATACGTAAAACTATTTAAAACAATTTATGAGAAATGTAAAGCATATATACATATATATAGAAAACCAAAAGCCCACTCACTGGTATGTAGTAGGGTCATAGCCCCCGAGTCTTGCTTGGCTACGCTTGTCTTCCAGAAACGTCTCACCTATATGGGAAACAATTGATTAAACGTTAATTACTAAGCACATTTACAAAATCTAGAATTAACTTCTCATACGTTGCTCAATTGGGGTATTTGAATATACCATCGTGGCCTACACAACACCACGAGCATCCTCATATTTTTAGAATAAATTTTCGATGTCCTAAGTGTCGGCCAAGGCACGGCCATACGCGCCTTCTGATAGGTTTTTTACCGTCTATACAAATAGAGGCAAAATCACATGAAATACTTGCAAGAATACAAGGTAGATGTAGTATAGATGCTCATGCAAGGTCGTTCTCCTCAAGGACTATTTGGATAATTTTTGCAAAACAATTCCTAATTAATTACTTGAAATTAAAAGTTGAGAAAGATGATTTTGAAATTGAGTAATATTAAAAATGAATTTTAATTAAAAACTAATATGGCAAGAGAAAAGAGTTTTAAATACCAATTTATAAAAGCACCAGGGTTCCACCATCACCTAGCAATCCTATGAATTTCTACCAATTACTCATGATTTACACATGCCACTTTGAAGGTTAGGTTTTCCTAAATTATATTCTCCTCGTGATATTCAAGCAAGAACGTATATCTAACATGCAACCCGTCTGTGATATTCAGATCAAATATGAAAATGCAAGACTCATTAAGTTTTGTGAAAACCTTTTGAAAAACCATGCAACCCCTAAGAGCGTGATATTCGCCTTAGATGAAATTACAATCATCAATCACAAGAAGCAATACCCAATCCTCCGGTGATATTCCGATACCCAATCCTCCGGTGATATTCCGACCGAATTGCATCCGATTACTTATCTAACAACCCTAACGGTGGCCAATCATTAAGACAATTAGATAGTTTAAAACAGTGATCAATAATTCAAAGCATGCATGCGATCAATCATAAGCAACTAAATAAAAATTACATAGTCATGCTAAGGCTTAAGGCTTCGCCCTAGCAAACGGGAATTAGTTACGTATATTCATAATTAGAATCATAGAAAATATCATTAAGAAGAAAAGGAATGAAAACACCTTAAAGTAGAAAATCTCCAAGAACTCTAGCCAAGTTCACTTTCTCTAAAATTGAATAATAAAAAGCTTCAAAACTTCCCATGGCAGAAGCCTTATAAACCTAACTACCAATCCAACGCCAAAAACCCTAGATTGGCCTCCTAATCTAATTAGGAAACTAATACTAATAAATAAAATAAAGTCCTAATTAAGCTAGGAAATCTGCACAGAAACTGCCCAGCCACGTTTTAGCCTCAAATCTCCTCCAAATCCGGCCCAATATAGCTTGTTTTGAAGATTAGGACGTTCCGAACACATCTCCAGAAGGCCACAAACCCATCCGGAGTCATCTTGGGCTCCAAAAACACAATTCAAGCCCAAAACGTCACTTTTCCAGCACTGCGCATCGCTCCTTTATTTTGTTGCCAGAAAATCATCGCTTAGTAGAAAAATCTGATATTTTGATACAATCAAGCTAAGTGACTCACGAACGCCCTGCAACTGGAATTACTCCAAAATTCATCTGTTTGACCATGTTTTTCTCCAGAGGAAGTTGAAAGTCCTATATTGTAAATACAATTCAAAGTATCAAAATTCTTCCAAAATATTAACCAAAATATACTAAGAATAGGGTTAAATATAATATAAAATCGACTCATCACCTTCCACGTCGGGCACGTGCCTGGCATGGTGGACGGAAAACCTAACGCCGTTAAGGAATATTTCATTAAATTTTAGAATATTCCGTTAGATTTACCTGACTCTGTTAGGACTATTCCATCAACTTTGATGGAATATTCTCCTTTCTTATTCGATGGTCTGCCGAAAACCGTCGCCAGCCCAGTCTACAACGCCGGAATCTGAAGAATTTTAAAACCTTAATATCTCCACCAATTTTCAACCAATTTTCATGATTTTTATACAGAATTGAAGCTCTCAACAAGGAGAACACATCCTTACCTATTTGAAGTCTTAAAAATGACGGAAGATGATTAGAATAAGCTTCAACATTTCGGCCAAGTTTGTAACCTTGTGTGCTCGCCTATTTCAACGTCTCAACTACTCCTAATTTAACCCAAGGTCCAGTGCACAGACGGAGAGATTTCGAGAAGGTAAAGAGAATAGGTGTCTACCTGTGGGTGTGTGTGTGTGTGTGGTATCTGATTGGGCAACAGAAATAGAAAGATAGAGTTATAGTTTCCTGATTATGGAAAAAAGGAAAGTGGACCTTTTATTTCGTCCCAAAACAAAGTAACCCCAGAATATATAATTGAACCAAAAGGAAAAGGAACAATTCCAATTGGGTCCAAAGATGTAGGTTTTTAAATGATTGGTTTATTTCTTTGGCCCATTAATGTTCTATTAATAATCATAACTTCCTCGTTACGATTTCAATTCGGCCCCAACTTGCATCAACACGCTCATGACGTCGAGTATGCTTTTATTACGTCAGCGAAAAGAATAATTTAAATCTACATATGCACGTCCATGTCACTAAGCCTCGAGGGCATTTATGTCATTTTACATATTCGGGGATAAAATATATAAGTTAATTCGGGACGAGCTGTCACATAATTGTCAAATAATATTTTTATTGTTTATAAGGATCAATATATAACATACATACAAAAGCCCAATAATTATTACAACTTACTTTATATTTGATCGTTACAATTAAATAGCAATGACTAAAGTTATATGCGGTTTTATTCTAAAAGTAATCTTTTTCAACGATTGAAATAGAATTTTCTAATAGATATATTACGGCATGTCTGTAACTATTGTATTGATATCGTGATTTCATGATTTTGCAGTGGATAAATGGTGCTAGAATATGAAATTTAGGGTCATTTGACTAATAAAGCAGATGATTACAGCTTTGGAATTATTCTACAAGAGGTTATTAGTGAGAAGAAGAGCTCAACTCAAAATGCAAAAGGATTTTATACTCTTCATTGGGTAACTTCCCAAATGAATTTTAATTTTGATTTTGTTGATGTTTTTTACTATTAGATAGAAGTTTTTTATTTTTATTTATATTCTTCTTTGTTGAAAGTTTATGTTATTTTTCAAGATACATAAGTTATTTTGGTCCTTTTATATTTTTAGGCACATGTTCTCAAATCGAAAAAGAAATTAAAGAGCCTAGTGGATCCAAGGTTGGGCTTAGACTTCAACAATGAAGAGATGATGGCTACAATCAATGTGGTTATCCATTACTGTAATTCCACTTCAAAGTTTAGGCCTACCATGTCTGCAGTTGTGAGCATGTTTTAAGGCAAGGCAACTAATTAAGAGTTCATATTAGATGTCAATCCCTCATCAAGTAATGAGATAGAGCCAACAATGAAGAAACTTTTCTAGTTCTGTTTGAGAGGGGACGCTGGGTTAATTGAAGGGTCATAGAATGATTCATCTGCAACTCTTCATGATATTCTTTGAAATGAATAAAAAATTTTCTTCTAATTGGATTAATAATAATCATCCTAATTGTAATTAATTTCTCCCTTGTGAATAGATTTGTTTTAACTATCTTAGTTAAATGCAACGCATCCTGGTAAATGAAACCATGATAGTTATTAAGCAACTTTCTTTCAAATCAAGGCAAGGAAATCGTGAATCTGTGAATGAGATATGTATCATTTTTGCTTTGTAACACCCACATCTTGTAAACCTATACAGATGTTGTATTGAAGAAAATCAATTATAACTTGTTTACAAGTACATGAAAAACAATGCTTTATTTTAGTAAGCATCACTTTTATATGCCTACATGACATGAGCATATTTATGCGACTTAATTAGCTTGTTTCCTTGCATTTACTTAGTTAGTTATGTTTATTTGAGTGTTTTAAGTTGTTTTCGTGTGTTTGTAGGTCCAAATGAAAAAGTAGGCAAGATTGTCCAATTTGGAGCATTTTGGAGCAATTTTGGGCGTGAAATGGTTGTCACATGATTGGAGTAAGGTGGATGGACGAAATTGAAGACCAAAGGAGGCTAGGATTGAGTGAAGAGATGAAGAAATGAGTTCAAGACAAATGAAGAACAAAGAGTTCAGAATTGGAAACCAAAGTTTCTAATTTTGGTCCTAAACTTTCCTAATCCTAAGCCACCTAAGTTTCAACTACAAATGGGTTTCTAAAACATGTTTAGACACCTCACTACATGCTTCTAGAAGTCCTAGCACATGCCTTGGATGTTGCCGCACCTTGATTGCATTCCCTTCTTCCTTGCCGCACAAGGGAGGTGATTTCTTCCTATTTTCTGAACCAAAATCACATACCCCATTTGTTATATGCCTTGTCACACAAACATAGCCCTTCTTTCCTATTTCCTGCATTAAACTACATTCCCCTTTTAATTTAAAGTCCATGCCGCACCTAATTCATTTTCCCTCTTGAATTCTGACCTTCAATGCCTTTCCTATATAGTGCCATACTTTTGTTGCCTATTTTACTTTAATTTCTGATTCTTTCTTACCTATTCAATTATGCGACAAAATAGTTAAGTTCTTAAACCCTTTTTCTGCACCCTAGTCGAGTTCTACCCTATAAATATTTGCCTTTGCCGCACCAATTGAACACACACATTATCTGCACCATTCTTCACACCCATCCGCCCATTCTCTGCCCTACACCTTCTCTACACACCTTTAATCCCTTCTCCATAACCTGCCGCATCCCTACACTATCCATACACATCTCTCAGCCTATTCCACTCATTCTAAACATAATTTCACCCACCAAACACCACAAATCCCTTAGTGCTGCAGCCTTGCAAGGAGGAAGGAGATGACTACTTTAGAGCCGTGCCTAGCCATTCAATTTGGATCGCTGGAGCGTTCTAGGCTTCTTTTACTTTTGGTTTCAATGTTTAAATTTGATTGTTTCTGTTTAATTGCAAGTATGTGGAACTAATTTCGTTGTAGCTAGAGGTGGCTTCAAGGCCATGAACATATATGTGATATGAATTGATTTCCTCCAGTTATTGTTTCATGAATTGTGGATGTGATTTACTTAACTGTTTGATTTAGAACTTATTTGTGTCTGTTGGTTGAGGGTGCACACTTAATTTGCATGCATAAATCTGATGCTAGAATATAAGGGAGTTTCACCTAATCGTTATGAACTTATATTCACAAGTAGTGAAGGTTGCTAGTCACAATCGCGTTAAGTAAATCCATGGCAAGAGTATCATGCAATTCATAGTTACAAATGTCATGTCAATGCTTATGAATTCCATAAAACTTAATGATCTTTGATTGTATCTCTATTATGCAGTTCATGTAGGGAACTTTTGAAGAATGTTTTGGGTTGTTGTATGCGTTGTCCGTCCAATTCAATAAATTTAGGGAAATCTGATGGTTAATTTGTGCAGTTCACGGTTAACTTGGGGCATTGTCATTCATGGTTTGTTGAGATCATAATTGAAAATCGATTCTACGTTGCATATGTGTCATGTGTGGAGAAAAACCCTCTAGTTATCCATTCACCCATTGAATCACTCAAATCTACCTTTTAAACTGTTTTTACAAAGTTTGTTAAGTTTAGTTTTAAATTCTCCAAAACCAATCCCCCCCCCCCTTTTATATTTAGTGTCTCTTAGTTACAATCTGCCCAATTTAGTGTCTTTTCATTGTTTGGAGTCAAGTTAGAATCAAATTTCGTCCAAATCATTCATTAGTTGCTGTTTTGTGTCAAACTGCTTGTTTTGAGTTGTTTTGAGTCATTCTAGTGTGTTTTGAGTTATTAGAGTCTAATTTTCTGTTTTAAAGTTTAGTTTTGTGTTTTTAAGTCAGTTTTGAGTCGATTAACATCCCTATCTAAACCCCGTCCTAGAACGATCCCTACTTACATCTTTACTACAATTGACAAAAATAGGGTTTACGTTTGAGTGTTGTTTTGCATCACATCACTACATTTTCTTTGGTCCAAGCATATGTTATAAGAAATTTTATGCCCCAAATTATGACTAATTTTGATTAACTTGATATACTAAAGAGGTAGAAGAAAGTCCGTTGAAGTTGGATTGGCCAACGAGGCATAAGATCTATGTTGGTGTAGCAAAAGGGAATAAAGCTCGAAGATTATTTATGGAGATATCAAGGCTACTAACATGTGGTTGATAGACATCTTAACCCAAAGATATCGGACTTTGGATTGGCCAAACTTGCCGAAAAGGATAAAACACATATAAGCACCCATGCTGCTGGAACTTTATAAGTCCCTATGTTTTTAACTTATATTTGCTCTTACAATAGTTATAGGGACTTTTAGATTTTAGGGTTGAAATAAGATTTTTTTTAGATTTTAATCTGGATGGTTTTATGAATCTAATTTAAGTTTTATTATTAAAAGCTACCATATTTAAGTATTTATAGCACATTATTATTTATAACTTACCATTCGAAATGTTTATTCGTCTATAATTAATATAATTTTTTGTGCTTCAATCATATAAATAGATAAAACTTAATAAAATTCAATTTCGTATAATTAAAAAAAAAAGTCAACAATCTAAAAAATAATTTATATATATATAAACTCATTGGTACAGAAGTATGAACACATAAGTTTCGGTACAATTGCATCGGTACATAAGTTTCGGTATGATGCATCAGTACATAAGTTTCGGTACATAAGTTTCGATACAAATGTATCAGTACTTATGTTTCAGTACGAATGTATCGGTACATAAATTTCGGTACAATTGCATCGACACAAGTTTTGGTACGAATATATCGGTACATAAGTTTTGGTACAAAATGTCTCGGCACATAATTGTAGTACATACATACGTACATAATATTCATATACAAATATAAAGAGAAATTTACGTACAATGAAAGATATATGATATATGTATATATATGACTTTTTTTCATTCTGGAAACTTAATAATAATTGTCAAATAATATTTTTATTGTTTATAAGGATCAATATATAACCTACATACAAAAGCCCAATAATTATTACAACTTAGTTTATATTTGATCGTTACAATTAAATGGCAATGACTAAAGTTAGTTTTTAATCTTATACACAGTTTTATTCTAAAAGTAATCTTCTTCAACAATTTAAATAGAATTTTCTAATAGTTATATTACGGCATGTCTATAACTATTGTATTGATATTGTGATTTCATGATTTTGCATGAATAAATGGCGCTATAATATGAAATTTAGGGTCATTTGACTAATAAAGTAGATGTTTACAACTTTGAAATTATTCTACTAGAGGTTATTAGTGAGAAGAAGAACTCAACTCAAAATGCAAAAGGATTTTATACTCTTTATTGGGTAATTTCCCAATTGAATTTTAATTTTGATTTTGTTGATGTTTTTTACTATTAGATAGAAGTTTTTTATTTTATTTTTTATATTCTTTTTTGTTGAAAGTTTACGTTATTTTTTAAGATACATAAGTTATTTTGGTTCTTTCATATTTTTAGGCACATGTTCTCAAATCAGAAAGGAAATTAATGAACCTGGTGGATCCAAGGTTAGGTTTAGAATTCAACAATGAAGAGATGATGGCTACAATCAATGTGGCTATCCATTACTGTAATTCCACTTCAAAGCTTAGGCCTACCATGTCTGCAATTGTGAGCATGTTTTCAGGCAAGACTACTATTTAAGAGTTCATATTAGACGCCAATTCTTCATCGTGTAATGAGATGGAGCCAACGGTGAAGAAACTTTTCTAGTTTTGTTTGAGAGGGGGCGCTGGGTCAATTGAAGGGCCATAGAATGATTCATCTGCAACTCTTCATGATATTCGTTGAAATGAATAAAAAAAATTTCTTCAAATTGGATTAATAATAGTCATCCTAATTATGGTTAATTTCTCCCTTGTGAATAGATTTGTTTTAACTATCTTAGTCAAATGCAATGCATCCTGGCAAAAGAAACTATGATAGCTATTAAGCAACTTTCTTCCAAATCAAAGCAATGAAATCGTGAATTTGTGAATGAGACATGTATCATTTTTGCTTTACAACACCCATATCTTGTAAACCTATACGGATGTTGTATTGAAGGAAATCAATTACACCTTGTTTACAAGTACATGGAAAACAATAATGTTTCCCATGCTTTATTTAGTAATCATCACTTTTATATGCCTACATTTTTTTGGTATGTCCCAAATTATGACTGATTTTTATTAACATGACAAACTGAAGGGCAGAAGAAAGTCAGTTGAAGTTGGATTGGCCAACGAGGCATAAGATATATGTTGGTGTAGCAAAAGGGAATAAAGCTCGAAGATTGTTCATAGAGATATCAAGGCTACTAACATGTGCTTGATAGACATCTTAATCCAAAGATATCAGACTTTGGGTTGGCCAAACTTGCCGAAGAGGATAAAAAAAACATATAAGCACCCATGCTGCTGAAAATTTATGAATCCCTATGCTTTTAACTTCTTATATTTGCTCTTACAACAGTTATAAGGACTTTTAGATTTTAGTGCTTAAATAAGATTATTTTTAGATTTTAATCTGGATAGTTTTATGAATCTAATTTAAGCCCTATTATTAAAACCTACCATATTTAAGTATTTATAGCACATTATTATTTTTCACTTACCATTCGAAATGTCTGTTCATCCATAGTTAATATATTTTTGTGTGCTTTAATCATATAAATAGATAAAACTTATTAAAATTCAATTTCTTATAATTAAAAAAAAGTCAACAACAATTTTAAATATATATATAAACCTCATTGGTATGGAAGTATCAGCACATAAGTTTCAGTACGATTGCATCTGTACAAAAGTTTCAATACAAATGTATCAATACTTATGTTTCGGTACGAATGTATCATTACATAAATTTCGATACAATTGCATCGACACAAGTTTTGGTACGACTATATCGGTACATAAGTTTTGGTACAAAATGTCTCGGCACATAATTGTAGTACATACATAGTGTCACAGCCCGTCCCGGAGTATTTGTATCATTGGTGTGAAAAGTCTAAATTGCCCTTGGACAATTTATTTGGTTGTGTGATTAAGTTGAAAATTTTGCCTATTTATCATTTTTCCTAAGTGTTTGGAAAAAAGGTTAGAGTAAGATATTTGTTGGTTTGTTTTGATTGGTGAACCAACTAGGACCACACACCCATACTCACCTCTCTCTCCCATTGACTCTCTCTCTCTCTCGAATTTCTTACCATTTTCCGTACAAATGTACGGACGAATCTAGAACCAACCCTCTCGAGCGTGGATCGAGCTTGTGTTTAGCACCATCATCTTCATCTCATCGTCACAAGTGCATCCATACCATTTTCTGGTCGTGAAACCTTCGAAAACCCGAGAAACCCGAAACCTAGTTTTGAGGTACTGTTCATGCACACGTGAATGTGGAACTTTTAGAGCATTTCAAGCTTATAGGGAGCTTTAGATCTTCTTCACGAAGCTCGGAGAAGAAAAACGAGGTGTTTTGGACGTCGGGCAGTCGAGATCAATGAGTTTGAAGTTTGGCAGGATTATCGTGGGTTCTCAGGCCAAATCCCGTGGATTTCAAGGCTCCAAATTGGTAAGGATTTGTTCCTTATGTTGTAAGCTTCATTTTAAAACTAATTTCGTGGATTTTGGTGAAGAATTGAAGAAGATACATCGATTTGAATATTTTTCCAGTTTCCGGCGACGGTGACGGTGACTGAAGGACTGCCAGAGAAGAAAGGAGAATATTCTGTCAAGTCTGACGGAATATTCTGACGCCGTCAGGTATATTTAACGGTTTCCGTTAAGGTTTAACGGAATATTCCTCACAACGTTAATGGGTTCCGTTCGGGTTCCATGCGTGTGTTGCCGTGCACTTCCTGGCGCGTGGAGCCTCAGAAAATTTTTCTAAAAATTTGTGGTTGTTAGTGAGGTTGTGTAGATCATGTTGGTATATTCAAATACCAAAATTGAGGTATGTATGAGAAGTTAATTTCGAGTTTGGTTTATGTGCTTTAAATAATGTTTTTATAGTTGTTTCTCATATAGGCGAGACTTATCCGGAGGACGAGCGTAGCCAGGCTAGGCATGGGGTTACGACCCGACTACATATCAATGAGTGGGCTTTTGGTTTTTCGTATATACCTACATACTTACTATTTTCCCCAAAAATTGATTATAAACGAAAGTATGTTTTAAATGCCATGCATATGAAATTACTTTTAATATTCCACCGCAGCACAATATTGTCCGCTTTGGGCCTTGACCATGCCCTCACGGTTTTGTTTTGGGGAACTCACGAGCAACTTCCCAAGGGGTCACCCATCCTAGAATTGCTCTAGCCCAAACTTGCTTAACTTCAGAGTTCCTACGGAACCCGAAGCCAATGAGCTCCCAAAAGGCTTCGTGCTAGATAGAGATGGGAATATACATATAAGGCTTACAGGATCCTCTCCCATGAGCGATGTGAGATGTTACAATCCACCCCCCTTAGGAGCCCGACGTCCTCGTCGGCACACTTCTGGCCAGGGAGTGGCTTTGATACCAAATTGTCACATCTTGGCCTGGGCCGCCACCACATCCCTGGCTTGACTTCACCGCAACACGATATTGTCCGCTTTGAGCCCCGACCTCGTCTTCACAGTTTTGTTTCTAGGAACTCACAGGCAACTTCCCAGGGGGTCACCCATCTTGGAATTGCTCTAGCCCAAACTCGCTTAACTTCGGAGTTCCTACGGAACCCTGAAGCCAGTGAGCTCCCAAAAGGCCTCGTGCTAGGTAGAGATGGGAATATACATATAAGACTTACAAGATCCTCTCCCCTGGGTGATGTGGGATGTTATAGTTCACATCCCGCACCACATGCTCACCTTGGATCCAAGTTAGGTGCACAGTTCTGTCGTATAGACCACTATAAGTGGGTTCGACTTGTAGGTAGGTGACCCGCGATTATTTGCACAATCTTCACATGATCGTAGCACTAGAGCATATTTATTTTACACTCAGTTATGTTATGCAGATCACTAGAGGTGGTGATAATTTGTGTGCAAGATATTTGATATGGTTGAGATTGATTATGAGCTATAGATTCAGCCGATGGCTGATTTGATACCTGGCATTCATATTTATTCACTGAGTTACTTATGGCATTTCGTTGAGATACTTTGGTATGGCATACAATTGATTTTCACTACTGCTGAGTATAGTTTTGAGATATATGAGTATATACTTAATTTTTGGGAAATTATATAGGTTTTACGGCGAGGGGTTAGAACTTTTGAAAATTGATATGATTTTGAAAAGCTTTGTTTTTGCCCATTCATGCTTTCTGTTTTTCGCCCCTCCAGGTTCTAGGTAGCAATTGTTGTTGGTGGCTTACTAGGATATCCGGAGGTTCTGACAGAATTCACACTTGTAGGTTCACCTTGGGTGTTGTATAATTAACTTTCGTCCTATCGGACTGCACTTAGGCTACTTATGCTCTGGTTGCGTATTTCACTCTTAATATCGCACTAGCACGTTATCTTAGTTAGGGCTGCTAGTTGCATGGTTTTAAATTATTCGTATTCCTCTTATTAATTTTGGCTTCCGCATTGTGCTTATGGTTACGTCACTCTCACGTGACGGCTAGCACGCCCTACTCTTGGGTCGGGGTGTGTCACATAGGTACATAATATGCATATACAAATATAAAGAGAAATTTACGTAAAATGAAAGATATATGATATATGTATATATATGACTTTTTTTCATTCTAGAAACTTAATAATAATTGTCAAATAATATTTTTATTGTTTATAAGGATCAATATATAACCTACATACAAAAGCCCAATAATTATTACAACTTAATTTATATTTGATTGTTACAATTAAATGGCAAGTACTAAAGTTAGTTTTTAATCTTATACACGGTTTTATTCTAAAAGTAATCTTCTTCAATAATTGAAATAGAATTTTCTAATAGTTATATTATGACATGTCTATAACTATTATATTGATATCGTGATTTCATGATTTTGTAGTAGATAAATGATGCTAGAATATGAAATTTAGGATCATTTGAATGATAAAGCAGATATATTTCTACTAGAGGTTATTAGTGAGAAGAAGAACTCAACTCAAAATGCAAAAGAATTTTATACTCTTTATTGGGTAACTTCCCAATTGAACTTTAATTTTGATTTTGTTGATGTTTTTTACTATTAGATATTTTTTATTTTTTATATTCTTCTTTGTTGAAAGTTTACGTTATTTTTTAAGATACATAAGTTATTTTGTTCCTTTCATATTTTTATGCACATGTTCAAATCGGAAAAGAAATTGATGAACCTAGTGGATTCAAGGTTGGGCTCAGAATTCAACAATGAAGAGATGATGGCTACAATCAATGTGGATATTCTTTACTGTAATTTCACTTCAAAGCTTATGCCTAACATGTCTATAGTTGTGAGCATGTTTTAAGGTAAGACTACTGTTTAAGAGTTTATATTAGATGCCAATCCCTCATCAAGTAATGAAATGGAGCCAACGGTGAAGAAATTTTTCTAGTTTTGTTTGAGAGAGGGTGATGGGTCAATTGAAGGGTCATAGATTGCAACTCTTCATGATATTCATCCTGTCAATCTTCATTAAGATTGTTAAGACAAAAGAAAAAGGAAGAAAATGGCACAATTTTTAGGGATTTGAAGATGAAATGTTGAAACTATATAAGTTAAAATTTTGTATTTTGGTTGTGGATAATCTTTTTCTTTTGTATGATCAAGAGAACAAGGATTGGGCACTGTTTCTCACTGATACCTTAGCAAATGACTTCAAATGTTAACTTTTAGTCTTAATTGATACATTGTTATTGGGTTGAAAATTTTCACCTTTGAAGTTCCCCTGATGACTTGTCATGACTTTTTTTTGTTTATTTTTTGGTTTGTCTTAGTGACTTCATGTACATTTCTTTTGATAGTGATCTGGTGGGTTTGATGTCACATGTTATAAAGTTTGTTGTTTTCTCTCTCCTTAAGGCTTAGTGACTTGTAGCCCCTTAATATGTGTAACAGGTTTAGTGAGAGGTTAAACATTGGATTTTATAACCACTAACTTATGATTGTAAACTTGCTAAATTCAATTTGAGTTGTATATTTGATGCGATGTAAACAACACTCAAATTAAACCCTCTTGTTGACAATTGTAGTAAAGATGTAAGTAGGGATCGTTCTAGGCCGGTGATTAGGACAGATTGCTAATCTACTCAAAACTGACTTTAAAACACTAAACAAGACTAAAAAATAAACACAAAACTAAGAAAAAGACACTCAACTAGACTCAAATAACTAACTAGACACAAACTAGGACATATTCTAACTTAACTAAAAACAACGAAAACAAACCAAATTGGACAGATTGGAACCAAAAGACACTAAATATAAGGGGGGGATTGGGTTTTGACGAATTTAAAGTAAAAACAAAACAAACTTTATAAAAATAGTTTCAAAGGACAAATTTGGCGAATTGAATGGATGATGGACTAACTAGAGGGTTCTTCTCCACACATGACACACTTGCATACAAACCAATTTTCAGTTGTTCTTTCAATAAACCATAAATCTCAACACCCCAGATTAACCGTGAACATCATTTTTTTAACCTTCAAGTTTTCCTTAAGTTATTGAATTGGACGGAAAAGCGCATGCAACAATTCAAAACATTCTTCAAAAGTCCCCTACGTGAACAGCACAATAGATATACAATCAAAGATCATTAAGCTTTGTGAAAACTATAAGCATTGACGAGGCATTCGTAACTATTATCATCATGATACTCTTGCCAAGAATTCACTTAACGCGATTGTGACTAGCATCCTCCACTACTTGTGAATATAAGTTCATAACGATTAGGTGAAACTCCCTTATATTCTTGCATAAGTTCATAACGATTAGGTGAAACTCCCTTATATTCTAGCATCAAATTCATGCATGCAAACTAAGTATGCATCCTTAATCGACATACAAGAATAAGTTATAAATCAAGCAGTTAAGCAAATTGAATTCACAACTCATGAAATCACACCTGAAGGTAATCAATTCATATTACAAATATGTTCATGCTTTGAATCAACCTCTAGCCAAAATGAATTTAGTTCCACATATTTGCAATTAAACAACTATAATTGAATTTAAACATGATAAACAAAAGTAGAAGACACCTAGAACGCTCCAACAATCCAACGTCTTGAATGGTTAGCACAACTCCAAGTCCTCCTCCTTTCTTGCAAACATGCGGCACCAAGGTGGGTGTGGTGTTTGGATGATCTAGGGGATGTGGCAGAGATTGGATAGGTTGAGAGAGTATGGAAGGGTGGTAGGGGATAGATAGGAAAAGAGGTGGATGGAAATGGATGGAGGAAGAAGGAAACTTGTGGCAGAAATTGTGTTGTTTATGGAATGTGTTGTAGATGTGAATTGGTGTCTTTAGCCTTGATGGAGAAACCTATTTATAGGCTTTGAGAATGAATCACTACCATCCATTTTCTTGGTGAGAATGAATCACAACCATCCATTTTTTATGCTCCCCATACATGCAATCCATTTCACCCCAAAATAGCTCCAAATTGCACCAAAATGCAATTCTTTGCTAACTTTGTTATTTAGAACCTACAAACACACGAAAATAGCTTAAAACATTCTAATAAGATGAAACTAATTAAGTAAATGCAAGGAAACAAACTAATAAAGTCACATAAATATGTTCCTATCAATATTACATTGGAATTGATCTTCAAGTTGGAAGGTTTCCTGAGTTTGCATCAACATTTGTACTAAAAATGTAAACTCTAGATTTGGCACTCCTTCACTTAACATTCAATTTAACAGACAACAAAGGTTTGACATTGCAATAAATTTGTAAATTGATGTATGACATTGTGATGCTTAAAAGATGAGGTATGAATTTGTTATGTCACCTAATTGAGGTGGTAAAATATAATTTCCCAAAAAGAAATTTAAAAGTTAGGTTTTGAGCCCGCTCACCAGGTGACTCCTAATACCCCTCCCTTTCGTCCCAACTGAAAACTGAGTCATCTTTCACACGAACTCAGTCTCTCACATTCAATTTCCAGCTCAAAGATGGTTTTGGTTTTGTTTATAACGTATTTTTCAAAACCAATAATGTCTTTCCTAATTTGATTAACAATAATCTTAATTATGGTTAATTTCTCCCTAGGGAATAGATTTGTTTTAATTATCTTAGTCAAATGCATGCATCCTAGCAGATGGAATCATGATAGCTGTCAAGCAACTTTCTTCCAAATCAAAGCAAGGAAATCATAAATTTGTGAATGAGATAGGCATGATTTCTGCTTTGCAATACCCTTATTTTGTAAACCTATATGGATGTTGTATTAAAGGAAGTCAAATATATCTTGTCTACAAGTTTATGGAAAGTAATAGTGTTTCTCATGCTTTGTTTGGTAAATATCACTTTTGTATGCCTACATTTCCTTTGGTCCATGCATATGGTATAAGATATTTTATTCACAAATTATGATTGATTTTGATTAACTTAACAAACTGAAGGGGTAGAAGAAAATCAGTTGAAGTTGGATTGGCCAACGAGGCATAGGATATATGTTGGTATAGCAAAATGTTTGGTTATCTTCATGATGAATCAGGCATGAAGATTATTCATAGAGATATCAAGACTACTAATGTGTTGCTTGATAGACATCTTAACCCAAGGATATCAGACTTTGGATTGGCCAAACTTACCAAAGAGGATAAAACACATATAAGCACCTATGCTGCTAGAACTTTATGAGTCCCTATGTTTTAACTACTTATATGTAATCTTACAATATAGTTATATTATGACGTATTTTTGTAACTATTGTATTGATGTCGTGATTTCATGACTTTGCAAATGATATATGACACCAAAATATGCAATTTGGGCCCATCTGACTGATAAAACAGATGTTTACAGCTTTGGAATCACTCTACTAGAGATTATTAGTGGGAAGAAGAGCTCAACTCAGCAAACAAATGCAGAATGATTTTATATTCTTGATCGAGTAACTTCTTAACTGGACTTTAATTGTGATTTTTGTTGATATTGTTTAACACTAGATAGAAGGCTTTTTTATTTTCTTCTTCGTTGAAAGTTCACGTTATTTTTTAAGATACATAAGTTATTTTTCTTTTGTTCTTTTCATGTTTTGTAGGCGCATGTTCTCAAATTGGAAAGAAATTTGATGAACCTAATGGATCTAAAGTTGAGCTCGGAATTCAACAATGAGGAGACGATGACTACAATCAATGTAACTCTCCATTGCTGTAAATCCACTTCAAAGCTTAGGCTACCATGTCTGCAGTTGTGAGCTTGCTTGAACGCAAGGTTGTTTTTTAAGAGTTCATCTTAGACCCCAAATCTCTCATTAAGTTATGAGATGGATCCAAAGGTGGAGAAACTTTTCCAGTTATGTTTGAAAGAGGGCTCTGAGTCAATTGAAGGGACATCGAATAATTCATTTGCAACTTTTCGTGATATCCATCCAATCAAACATCATTCAGGTCGCCAAGACAATAGAAAAAGAAGAAAATGACACTCTGGAATTTGAAGATGAAATGTTGAAACTATAGAAGTTAAATATTTTGTATTTGGTTTTGGATAATCTCATGCTTTTGTATGATCAAGAGGAGCAAGATTTTACACTGGTTTTCTCACTTATTGTGACATGGGTTAATGGTATCTTAACAAATGACTCCAAACGTTGACTTCCAGTCTTTATTGATATTTTTATTAGGTTGAAAAATTTCACCTTTGAAGTACCCTTGATGACTTATCATGACATATTTTTCGCTTATTTTTTGTTTGTCTTAGTGGCTTTATGCACATTTATCTTGAGTTAGAGATACATAGTTTGTATTTGGACAGTGAATTGGTTGATTTGAAGTCACATGTTCTAAAGGTTGATGTTTTCTCTCTCAACATTAAAACTTAGTGATTTGTAGCCCTCTTGGTTTGTGTAACAGGTTAGTGAGAGGTTAAGCACTAATCTTACATCTACTAGATCGTAAACTTGCTAAATTCAATTTGAGTCGTATTTTATATTTGAATTGATCTTCAAGTTGTGAGGTGTTATGGTTTTGCATTGATATTTGTACTAAAAATGTAAACTCTATATTTGGCACGTCATCACTACAATCAATTTAACAAATTATGTAACAGAAGTCTGACATTACAACGAATTCGTAATTAATGTATGACATTGTGATGTTAAAAAAATAAAGTATGAGTTTGTTATGTCACATAATTAAGGTGTTTAAATATAATTTTTCAAAGAATCAAGATCCTCTCCTGTGAGCTTAGGAGGTTGAGCCTTTTGCACCAAATCACACAGTCCGTTAAATCAAAATTCAATGATTACAAATAAAAAACTCCTCTAAAATTTATAATAATTATAAATGTTAAATTTTAATCTAACCGACCGTGGGATTTGCTCAGGAGGCCTACCTCTCAAGCTCAGGAGAGAGGATCCCGATCCTTTTCCAAATACAATTAAAAGTTCAGTTTTGAGCCCGCTCACCGGGTGGACTCGGAATACCCTTCCCTCTCGTCCCTACAGAAAACCGAGTTACCTCGCACACGAACTCAGTCTCCCACATCCAGTTTCCAGCTCGGTCCCCCATCCCCGCATCCCCGCACCCCCGCACCCCCGCACCCCACCGGATGGATTTTTCAGAACACCACAAAAATATCTTCGGGCCAGACTACGACGACGACGACGGTAATAAACAAGATGGGGCCCGTTCATCGTCACCGTCCTCCTCCTCATTGTCGTCTTCGTCCTCATCTTCGTCCTCATCGGCTTCTTCTTCATCCAACGAAGGAGGCGAGTCCAGCAGTGGGAATAGCCCGAGCGCAAGCAGTGGCGGCGGTGCTGGCGGTGGGGAAGAAGAGGTAGAGAATGGCGAAGAGGCTGATTATTCAAATGCCGCCACCGACGACAATGAGTATAGCAATATGGGTTATTTTGGGGAGGACGGCAAGGATCTGTTTGGTTCTGACAATGAAGATTTCTGTAAAACCCCTGCTACTAGTCCTTTCCCTATTCCTGGTAATTACCTTTTTCATGGCCTTTTATATGTGCTTTGGTATAGTATTTTTTGGTGTTTTTGTTGTGTTGAGAAATGGGTACTCAGCATTTTGGTGATTTAGTTGCTTATTGGGTTAAATTCATGATATTTGTAGCTTTGCCCAAGTGAATTTCTTTGATGGGTATCTTGCATTTTTCTGATTTGGTTGCTTATTAAGTTTCAGTGATGGGGTTTCTGGCTTACCCAATTGGCCTTCTTTGATTGGTGTTTTACATGTTTGTTTCCCACGCACTTTTTTTTTTCTGGTTTTTATTTGTTTCTGTAATTTGTTTTAGTAATTTTCTTTTTTGGTTTTGTGACTGTAATTTTGTTTCTACTAGCGTTCCTTCGTCTTGCAGTGTTGCATATGCTGGGAGGGGTTAATGTTTAGATACTTGTAGGTTGAACTTGTTACTAGGATATGAGCTTTTGACGTTTCAGCTAAAATGCTTAGTTTGATACTCCCTTTGGATTGCTGTACGTTGAAACCCATACTCATCAAACATTTTCTTGGCAGTATTGCCTGTCATACGCAATACAAATAATCAGGGTAGAGGGAATTCAGGGCGTGGTCGTTGGCCATCTGGACGTCCAAATGATAGAGGTGCAGGCATCCTTGGTCGAGGTGGACCTTTTCAGCAGAGGCAAAATTTTGGATATGGTGGCTCAAATGGTTATCGTGATGAACGTTTTGTCTCGGAACTAAGACTACTTTCAAAGAGTGAAGAAACACTGTCAAGAAAGGCCGTTGCATTTCAGGAAGTATGTCTAGTAATCATTAATTTCTATGCTACCTTTTCTCTCTCATTTCAAGTCAAGTGCTTTTAAGGTTGACTTTTCAAGGGTGCACGGATAAATATCACAAAATACAGATCTTATATTTTTACTGATATAGCTAGACAGTCCAAATTTTGGACGACTTAGTTTATTCCCTTTGTATAAAATAATTTCTTTAAAGTGTTACATTGGCTTTTGGTTTAACTGATGCAAGCAGCATTAGTCATATATATCCGTGTCTATGATGCACGGATACTTCTGTTTGGTCCCGTATCCCGTATCCGATACTTGATCGGATACGATACTTGCCCGATACTCTCGGACACTCGTCCGACACGTATCTTGGTTGATGGACACAAATTTGACATGATAGATACGCGTATCCTACATTTAGGATACACGTATCCGACTTTTAAGAAACATTTACACTTTTAAAAAAGGTAATGAGGAGGAGAAATTAATAATAGACATCTATAATTGAAAGTTGCTGAATACAAAGAGCTTCCCTCTAATTAAAACCATGAATATGACTCTCACCCTTCTTCTACTGTGTAAAGAGGATTAGATTTAGAACTTTTCTTCTCTAACAACTCAAATGTACTTGAATTTGAATGATGAATTATGTTTTAAAATGTATATTTTTGTTGCTATAAATATTTTTATTTGCCGTATCCACAACGTATCGTATCTGAATTTTTAGAGATTGTCCGTATCACCGTATCGTGTCGTGTCGTATCGCCGTATTTGTATCCGTATCCATGCTTCATAGATCCGTGTCATTTTGGTAAATTTACTTGTTGATCAGGGATTTAATCCACATGTTCATAAGTCGTCCTTGTCAATTGACTGGTGCATTATGTGTACGTTAGTTTTTTTTTCTCTTCACTAATTTAATAATTTTACCCAATAGCCATGTGAGCTTGCTTGCTATAGTCGGGTAGAAGGTGGAGATGTCAGCTTTGACGAGACCAGTTTGGTAAGCATACTATAGCTTACTTTCTGAATGGTCCATTCTTTTGGTAGGTTTCTCTTGTATATGCAGTGCACGCTGATCACTAACTAATTCATGTTGTTCTGTCATCCACATTAGAGGCTTTTCAAGCGTCTTATTACTGAAGAAATTGGAAGAGATCTGAATGAAGGTTATGATACTTTTATTGCGAAGAAAGGTATGTTTGTGTCAAAATAAGTTTTTTTTTTATTTTTTTTTATTTTTAAGATGTGTATTGGAGTTAGTTTATATGTTGTGGTTTTTTGCACACAAGATCTGATCTTTGCCGGAGAATTGATGTGTTTTTTTTACTTGTCTGAACCAGATTTGGGCTCTCAAGGTTTTGGCGACCTTCTCGGCTGCATAAGAGACAAGAATATTCCACTTCAAAACATTCATTTTGTGGTGCGAAGCCTATTACACTTATAGTTTTCTCATTTATAATTTTTCCATGTGGGTTATTAACTACTAATTTGTTTGACATCTTTTTCTCTTTGACAGACTTATCGCAACAATCTTAATAAGGTATCTCTTAGTCCCTTTTTCGTATTTTGTTCTGAAGATAATTTCCTATATTAGTTTGAATGGATATCATTGATGAACCATGGTTTAGTTATCATATGGTGTGTAGATGTGTAGTGATTTTGGATAAGAGGGTATAGATTCCAGCAGTTGAATGCTTAAACCAATTTAATGAGCAGCTGCAGGCCTCTGATGACTGCTTTTTAATGGATACTCATGTTACTGAATTATAATTATCTTTATGCACGCTTAGTGATACAAATAAATGAAGAAAGAGGCAATACTTCAAGAAATATACTACAGACACAATGCTGTAGAGTACTTCAGCTGATTGGTTATTAGTGTAATATTTTAAGCTGTGGTATTTGTTGGACTAGCTAACTGGTCTTTTGTTGTATTTCATATGCTTCTCTGGTTTTTTTTGTTTTTTTTTTCTGTAGATATTGGCCACTTTTTATAATAAAAGGGATCCTTGGGAGATGGGAGTGCATAAAAGGAATGGGGTTGTCTATCTTGATGTGCATAAACTACCTGAAAGGCCACAGACTGAGTTGGATCGAAGAAGGTACTGGACTTTCATTTATTCTTTAGAAATTCGTGTGGTCTTTCTAGGTTGGTAATGTCTATGTTCTTGGAGCATTTGGAATTGCTTCCCATGTATGTTTAATAGAGTTAGTGGAATTGCTCATTGCTTTAATCAATGGAATTCTTCTGCTTAAGAAATAGATTTATTAATGAATATCAATGTTTTCAAACCCTTCTTCTCAAGTTGTACCTGAAAGATGGATTAACAGCCAACTATTTTGAGTTTTCATTATGAAAGAACGAGAAATTTGATAAGGATTGTCAAAGCTCAACGTGTTGCTATTATTGAATTTAATATAGTAATGAGATGTAATATAGAGCAGATGCAGAAGTGATTTCATAAGGTATATGATTTACTTCATTGAAGTTGGGCATAAATGCTTCCTGTCATCTAGATTGTGGGAGATATATTTGTGTTTTAATTGATACCTTAGCAGCTAATTGTAACTGATATTTTGTTGTTCTTCATCTAACTGGTTCAAGAGGGCTAAGCATGCCTAGATATGCATCTTTCTATTATTGCTTATTTTCATTTTCAGGCGTGCTTTATGCAATGTTATCCTTTCAACTCAGGTGTTACTGGGGGTATTGTTTTGAGAGTCTTGCCACTGAAGATCCAGGAAGAGGCGATGGAGGGATACATCATGTTGATGCCAATGTTGAATACTGTTCTGTGATCAAAACAAAATTAGGGGCTCATCGCATTCTTATGGGTGCTGAAATGGATTGCTGTGACTCAACTGATGATGGGAGGAGGTTTTATGTGGAATTAAAGACAAGCCGTGAGGTTGACATTTGTTTTTCTTCACTCTCCTGTACATGCAACTCTTTTTCTTCTCTGAGCTTTCTTATGTAACTGACCGTAAGTTTCTCATTCAATTGTGCAGTTGGACAACCATAAAATAGAGTATGAATTTGAGAAAGAGAAGCTCCTCAAGTTTTGGGTACATAGTAGTTTTCTTACCTAAAAACACACAGGGTCTTCAATAGCTTTTGTTAGAGATTGACATGCAGAATGGCAGAATTTAGATTGTACTTCAGTCTTATCTAGTTTTCTCAAGGAATTGGTTGTCATTGTCTGTAGTCCCTTTCCTATTTATATTTCAAAGCATCTGATTTTTTTTGTAAAGGAGTGAACCTGTCTTTTTTATTTTCGTCAGGCTTCTGTAAAATCTGTAATTGTAAATGAGTTAACATTTCTCTTATATTTGGTGCAGATTCAATCATTCTTAGCGGGTGTTCCCTATATTGTGATTGGATTTAGGTAATCCAAATTGCTACTTAAGCCTTTCACTTTCTTACTGGGTAGACCATTAACTGTATACATCAAAATTTGCTTATCTTTCAAAATGGCTTAGATAGCTTATGTGTATTAAAAGGTGCAAAAAAATGGTAATTTATATAGTTGACATAAATAACTTACATTCATAGAAACGCATGCATTATATATTCCACTGTGCAGTTGCTTGTTCCTGGAAGAGTTTTTGTGGTAGCTCTTTCATTTGCTGCTCTACACAATTTATATATAAATATATTCCCTTTTTACAGAAACGATGCAGGTCAACTTGTCCGCACAGAGAGACTAAGAACCAAAGATATAACGCAAAGAGTGAAAATGAAGAACTACTGGCAGGTAAATTTTGTTTTCTGTGATGCAAATGGTTTCTGAGCATACAACCAACCACCTTCCTTCCCGTTACACTGAAAAAAAATTTGATTTATTGATCTTAGTGTTTGTGAAGTTTATCGCTCATGGTTGTGCTGAATAAATGTTCTGTCACTTTTAATGAAACTGGTTGTCACTTCTAATGAACCTGGTTGGCAGGGAGGAGTTTGCTTGGCATTTGCTGATGAGGTATTATGCTGGCTATATGGGACCGTAAAAGATAGTGAGTTTTAAATCTCTGTCTCCGTTTTCCCTTCAGCTTCATTGGTTTCCCATTCAATTAGAAAAAGTATAAAAGAGAACATGAATCTCTACTCCCTTTCTTAATTGAAGAAAGAGATGGGAGAAGGAAATGTGAGAGAAGATGAAGAAAACATAGATGGTTACAAAAAATGAAAACTGAAAGCAATATTAAATTGTTGGGTAAATTACATAAATCAATCTCAACTATTGGGCCAATTACAGTTTTATTCCTCATCTTTAAAACATTTCAATGTCATACATCATCTTACGAATTTGTTACAGAAGAATTGACAGATAAATTGATGGAAGGTATGAAATTGTAACAAATTCCTAAGATGAGGTATGACATTGAAATGTTTTAAAGATGGGGTATGAAACTATGACTGGCCCAATAGTTGAGGTAGTTTTATGTAATTTACCCTAAATTGTGTCTAGGTTT
The DNA here is from genome assembly GCA_963580275.1 of Crataegus laevigata. NCBI lineage: Eukaryota > Viridiplantae > Streptophyta > Magnoliopsida > Rosales > Rosaceae > Crataegus > Crataegus laevigata. Next base: position 28,081,137 of record OY756950.1, on the reverse strand, counting down.
AGTTCTTTCTGTTCTTCCTTTGTCTCTCTCATTTCTTTCCTCTTCCTCCCCTCTTTAGTTAAAAAGGTAAACAACATTACTAGCACTTGCCTATCTAAGACTCTTCAATCTTCTCAAGGAAAAAAAAAATATATATATATATATATATATATATATATATATATTTCTAAAAAAATTGCAAAAGCAGCTTGCGAATAACTTTTGAGGTCAATGCTTAACTTGTACTCCTGCAACTGGCATACCAAACAATACAACTATATTTATAACGGTTAACACATCACTACCACATGAGTGTGTTACGTATTCTATAAAACTGATTGTATTTACAGGAATTCAGTCGCTTCTTATAATAGCTTTTCGTAGCTGAAGTAGCGAGATTCAGATTTCTGTTGAACGTAGACAATGTCTTCCTCAGCAGTCAGATGGTGCGCTTGTCTAATAAATGTGCTAATTTTTACAGATGAAGATTACACATTGCAGTTTACTCATCCTTACCAACGTTTGGAGCTCTTACAGGCCCAATCTTGCCCAGAAGAAATTACTAACCATGTTCAGCAATTGTAGACGTTTAGCGATGCACCCCATATTAACCCTATTTTCCCAGTCCTTTTTGCTTCAAATTGCTTGTACCTCCTTGAGGCATAAAATGCACTGTTATCCCCAAGATTGCTGTTTGTATTTCTTTTTCGGTCTTCATAGTAGTCGAATGGCTCATATCGTCACGCGGCCGAGATCACCATCAATCGAGAGAAATGTATAAATGAACCTCTGTTTCTTGTCTTTCATTCTGTTTTATTAGTTGACGAACACCTTTAGGTGTCATACATACTGTTATCTACAACACTTTTTACTGTACTGTCAATAGCTAGATGTATCCAAATTATTTGACTAATATAAATTATGAGGCACTCGGACTCTCTGGAACTTTTTCTGTATCCCCGTCTTAGCTGTCCATTCAGATCGTTCGGTGAGAAGCGCTAATGTTTTCCACCAAAACAATATCGTTTTTGTTTCCAAAACCAAAAAAACAAAAAAACAACATCGTTTCTATCTTATATAAACTGCCTATTAACAAAACCCTCCGTGAGAGCAATTGTGAGATTACGAAGAGTGGGATTGGTATTGGGAGAGGTGGCAAGTAAAATGATCAAAATTAATTAACTTGTTTTACAAGAAACAAATCCAAGGATTAATGTTTGATTAGTAGAAGCTAAAGTTAAAAGAATAACTTGCCCCATACATTCATAAATGAGCTTTGGATAGATTTGAATCATTTCTTTGTAGTTTAGATTATTTTAATGTAGACTAGCTTTATATACATAGAATGGGTTTGAGTTTCGAGGTAATAATTCCGGCTTGAATCACTTGTACATATCAATTTAAAAGAACAAATCTGTTACTTCCGATGTCGTACGTAGAAGCAGAGCCTTGGCGAGCTTTTGAAGCTTGCTGTCTATGAGCAAATGAGGGAAGAGAGAGAGTACGTAGAAAGAGAACCTCGGCAGTGCGAGTTGCAGTCTATAGATTTAGTTTTGAGCTTCTGGCTTCTGAAAGGGCTAATGAAGAAGAAGAAATTAAAGGGTTTAATGGAAATGGTATTTTCACTTTCCAATGGGTTAAAATTTGGTTTTGATATGGGCTTCACCTTGGGGAATGTGAGAGAGGTGAAGTGGAACCCGATTTTTAATTTTGTAACCATCGACTGGCATACTACATGGTCTTGTTATCTTTTAAAAAGTTGGAGATATATATATATATATATATATATGTTATATGAATGATTAAATAATGGTTTTTTTCCTCATATTATCATATTATATACATAAAATAAGTAATTATATAGTCATATAATATATAATAAATCTAAATCCGCCTAGTCCGTCTAGACGCTAGGCCCTAACTCGCCGCTCGACTAGCGCCTAGCGTTGTTTTAGAACCATGACTACCACTACTACATCTGTTATTAGTAATGTCGCAGTCCAGTTACACGGCGACTCCAACGGCCACTCCTTAAGATTTTTCTGGCCTTCACGCGGATGAATTTACAGTGATATCAAGAAGAGTCTACACGAGATCGCGGCCGCCATCACCAAAACCTAATGTTCAATTTCATTACCGACGGAAACGTAATCCTCCTATTCATTTCTTGCCACCACCGAAGCGATATTCGCTGCAGCCACCACCACCGCAACAGCCTTGAATTTACAGTAGTATCAAGAAGAGTCTACAAGATATCCGCCACCAACAACCATATATTCTAAGAAACTCTATATTTCCCCATCTGCCTATTCATGGTTCATTATGCAATTTCCATTTTGCTGTATGCATGTTATGTTACTTTCCTTTTTTCCGTTGTCCAGAATCCAATAATCAAGATCTGACAGTAAAAAATTCAGGCGTATGATAGATCGGAGCATGGTAGAATTTTTGCTCACCTCATGAGATCAGAAGTAATAATATATACATCTGCCTTTTAATGTCGCAAACCACAAAAAAATGAATTACTTGTCAATGTATTTGATCAAAGATAGCATGAGATATGTGCTTTCAAAGAGAACAACATATTTGTAAATTGCCGACGAACATAAGAATCTTCATCCGTTCATTCATTCAAATCAGGGTTTTCTTTTCAACTTCCAAAGAAACCTGATTGTTGCGGAACAATTTCAATTGTCAATGCATATTACGTGTGCCGGAATTTCCAGCACTTTTAGTCAGTGCTTGGGTAATGACATGAGTAACAATTCCAACGGGACAGAAAAAGAGGCAAAGAGAAACTGAATGTCTCGTCCCAATTTTGTTGTCCAGTCCATCTCGAAAAACCTGCCTGAAAAAATGAATGCCCGAGTGTTGGAACCGAGAAACTCACGCACACAGACACAGCAAAGTGAGAGGAAAAGAGCTGCCGTGCAGCAAATAGATCCACAACCAACAAGTGAATCCAAGCAGAAGCTAATGGCATCTCATTTGAAAACATCCTTCCTATACCAGGCAGCTGTACATATAGAAGATAGGCAGAAAAAAAGAGGGGATTTTCAACCTACCAAGATAACAGATTGAGGAAATTTAAAGTCGTAAAGACTCAATTTGAGATGAAATATGCCATCAGTACAACCATGTATTTCGAGGAAAGAGATGAAACGATTTGGGGAAAAAAAAAACACACAAATGAATAGTGAATACGTTCATATAACAGCTTTCAAATATATACGACAATTATGATAATTAATCTACAAGTTGAACGAAAATTGATACTTTGCATAAGAATCAGAGGACTGAAGTAAATACAAAAACATACAAGTTCAGCTTTCGGAGCCAGAACCATGAGGGCATAGAACGGGAGAACTGCAGTTGTTTCAAAAGTAAAAGCAGTGCTAGCAATTTTATCAGTAATATTTGAAACTAAGCCTACCTCAAGCCCTTCCATCCCTTATCCTCGCACTAACATGATGGGCGTGACAGCAAACGTATGCAGTGGCCGATCCAGAAAATAATATTAGGGGGGTCAGTAAGAATAGCGCGCGTAGCGCGCAATTTTTTTTTAACAAAAATAGCATGCATATTGTTATTTCATTGAGTCTTGGTAGGCCTTAAGTCATTTGGAAAGACATATTGCACACCTGTTAATGCCTCATTTGCGTGGGTAACTAACATGTTCCAAGGCTGCTCCCATATGAACGCTTAACAAAGAAACACACTTATCTTGAATACATTAACAATGTTTGATATCATTGCATCCCATTAATATGTTTGTCCAAGAATGATGATGCTTTGTTATTCTCTAAGATCACCATTTCATTTACTTTGCATTTTTGGATAGTTTTATACTTTGTTCTTCTTTTTTTTTCTGCCAACAATTGTAATCACAACCAACAAACAAGCCAAAGGTAAATAATATTAGGACTAGATTATAAAGGGGCAACACCTCTCTAATGCATTTTATCAAGTAGTTGAATGACATATATGAAGGGCAACTCCAACCTTTAAAGGGGCAGCACCCAAGTCATCCATGGACATTCACCGAAGTTCGGAGGGTCAGCACCTAAGATGTCCATGGACGTTCACTGAAGTTCGGGGGGTCAGCTGACCCCCCTTGCCCCTTAGTGCATCCGCCACTGAACGTATGGATCACAAAAACATGAAATGGCTAAAAGCTTTTTACATTACTGTCAATACATAGATGTATCCAAATTACTCGACTTAATATAAATTATGAGGGACTCGGATTCTCTCTGGAACCTTTTCTGTACCCTATCTTAGCCGTCCAGTTAGATGGTATGGTGAGAAACGCCAATGTTTTCCGTCAAAACAACATCGTTTCTATCTTATATAAACTACCTATTAACAAAACCCTTTGGTGTCCTCACGAGTGCTTTAGAGAGTAGCACGTGAGAGCAATTGTGAGATTATGAAGAGCAGGATTGGTATTGGCAGAGCTAGCAAGACAATGATCAAAATTAATTAGCTTGTTTCACAAGAAACAAATCCAAGGATTAATGTTTGATTAGTAGAAGCTTCAGTGGAAAGAATAAGATGACGAGAAAAAAGAAAAAAGGGTGAGACACATTACTCAACTTGTCCTATACAAAAACATAAATAAGCTTAACTAAGTTGGTTAGAGCAGTATGCTCTACTACTTTGCATTTAAGTTTGAATCATTTTTTTGTAGTTTAGATAATTTTAATGTAGAATGTCATTTGAAATTCGGGGTAGCAATTCTACTGCCTTCTCTATGGCTTTATACACAAAGAATGGGTTTGAAATTCAGGGTGATGATTCTGGTTTGACGTGAATTCTATCATTGTATCTGTGACACACTTATATTAGAGATAGAGAGTATATGTATTATAATAATATTATTTTTTGAAAGAAACAAACAATAGGAAATTAATACTTATTTATCCAAATAAACATCAATCCCCTATGAGTCATGACTCTCCTCCCAACTCTAAGTCGGAAACAAGGAAGCACAAAAATGCTTGTCAATATAAGTTTTCTTACCTTCTTGTTCATTCATGGACTACTACTGCTACAACTGATAGTAGTAATGTCGCAGTCCAGTTACATGGCAACCGCGACGGCCGCTCCTCAAGGTTTTTTTGGCCTTCCCATGGGTGAATTTAAAGTAGTATCAAGAAGAGCCTACAGGAGATCCCCGCCGCCATCACCAAAATCTAATGTTCCATTTCATTTCCTATCACGACCGGAGTGGTCTCCACCGCCACCGCAACCGAAACTTAATGTTCCTATTCATTTCTTGCCACCACTGGAGCAATGTCCGCCGCTACCACCACCACCACCACAGCCATATATTCTTAGACCTTAGTAAGTTAGAAGCTCTATATTTCCCCATCTGCCTGTTCACAACTTTCATTATGATTCACCAAGCAAGCCCATTTTGCTATATGCATGTTATGTTACTTTCATTAGTGTAAGCATGTTACGTTACTTTCATTAGTGTATGCATGTTGTGTTACATTCATTAAATCCGTGGTCAATAATCTAATGACCAAGATCTAACAGCCGAAATTCAGGTGTATGATAAACTGGAGCATAGTAGATTTTTAACTGTTCTTGTGAAATCAAAAGTAATAATACATAGATCCGCCTGTTAGTGATGCAAACCACCCAAAAAAAAAAATGAATGACTTGCCAATGTATTTGATCAAAGATAGTATGAGATATGTGATAGGGATTTTACCACCTGCAAAAGTAGGGATAAAAACACTTTAAATACTTGCAAGAGTACAAGGTTATCGTAGTATAGCAGCTCTAGCAAGGTCGTTCTCCACAGGAATTGAATGAATAATTTGTATCAAATCAAATCTTAATTAATTACTTAAAACAAAGTTTGAGAAAAAGTTGATTTTGTGATTTCAAATAATAAAAACGAATTTAATAGAAAATAATTAAGCCAAGTGATAAAATAAACTAAAAGAATAGTTTTTAAAAATTAAATTGTAAAAGCCTAGGATTCTGCCGTCACCTTAACAACCCTATGTAGTTCTTCCAATTACTTATGAATTACACATGCATATTTTGAAGGTTAGGTTTTCCTAATATATGCCTACTTGGACCCCCAACATAGAGCGTATATCAAACATGCAATCCGTCTGTGGTATTCAGATCAAATCTAAACATGCATGACTCATTAAGCTTTGTGAAACCTTTTGAAAAACCATACAACCCTTAAGACGTGGTATTCATCCTAAGTGAACTTGCACATATTAATCACAAGAAGCCTTCGTCAATTTCAGGGACCGACCTCCGACCAAAATTGCATCAAATAACTTTTCTAAAAATCCTAATGGTAGCTAAGCATTAAGACAATTAGATAGTTTAACCCGGTGATTAATAATTCAAAACTTGCATGCATAATATCATAAGAAAATTGAAAAGAAACTACATATTCTTGCTAAGGCTCGTGGCCTCGCCCTAGCAAACGGAAATTAGTTACTAACAATCATAAACAAAATATTATTAAAAATAAGAATAGAAAACACCTAGAAAATAAACTTGAATCCAAGAGTTTTGCGTTCTTCTCCAATGTTGCCTCCCAGAGCATCCCTAACCCTAATGGCTAAAATCCTTATTTATACTATCGAAAATAAAACCCTAAAAGGTCTTCTAAAAATTAGGAAATACAATAGAATAAAATAACTAGGAAATACATTCCTATTCTAACTTTGAAAAATCTGCCCAGCCACAAAGAATCCCACGTTTCTGGATCTTCAGGGCTCCAAAACAGGCCCAAAATGGCTAGAATTAAAGCTTAAGATGTCCCGAACATAATTGCAGAAGGCCTCGAACCCAAAAGACATCATCCTGGACGCCAAAAAGCCCAAATAAGCCCAAAACGTCAGTTTGACAGCACTGCGCGCTGCTCCTTTATTTCATCGCCATAAATAAACCGCTGGGTAGAAAATCATGAAACTTTGATACGATCAAGCCAAGTAACTCACGAACGTCCTCCAACTGGAATTACTCCAAAATTCGTCCGTTTGACCATATTTTGCTCCAGAGGAAGTCGAAAGTCCTATATTAGAAATACAATTCAAAGTATCAAAATTCTTTCAAAATATTAACCAAAATATACTAAGAATAGGATTAAATATATAATATAAAATCTACTCATCAATATGTCCTTCTTTCAACGAGAACAACATATTTATAAATTGCCGACGAACATAAGAATCTTCATGCGTTCATTTATTCAAATCAGGGTTTTCTTTTCAACTTCTGAAAAATCCTGATTGTTGCGGAAAATTTTCAATTGTCAATGCATATTACCTGTGCTGGAACTTCCAGCATTTTTAGTCAGTGCTTTGGTAATGACATGAGTAACGATTCCAATGGGACAGAAAAAGAGGCAAAGAGAAACTGAATGTCGCGTCTCAATTTCGTTGTCCAGTCCATCGCTAAAAACTTGCCTGGAAAAATGAACGCGCGAGTGTTAGAATTGAGAAACACCAACATAGACACAGAAAGTGAGAGGAAAAGAGCTACCTTGCAGCAAAGAGATCCACAACCAACAAATTGTTAGTGTTTTAAGTGTTTTTAGCATAAATAAGTTAATTCATTTTACTTGTTTTAATCAGAGCCCTTGGATTACATTCTAAATTGATGCTTAGATTAAGTTAGAGCAAGTGATGTAGTGACACATGTAACTATCTCATAGGATAGATGACATGGAGGGCTTAGATCATCTCTTTTTGTTAGAAGAGAGGCATATGGATTATTCCCTTTCGGTTGCAACGGTCATATTATGTGTGCAATTGTAGAGAGAGAAGTGAATCAATGAAATCATTCTTATTGCTCTCACTACTGTGAATACTCTCTTTGAAATTCTCCATTATTCTCTCTAAGAAATTCATTCAAATCTCCATTGAATCACACCAAAATTCATATAATCCAATATGGCCTCAGAGCTAGGTTCCATCATATGCAACTGGGCGTGAATCTGTAAAGCATGCAGCGAAGAACTCAAACTAATCGTTGAGCTTTGTTGCTGGAGGAAAATTCAGAGGAGAAATCTTAGTGACCTTGAATCGAGTCTCATATGGCTGGATTAAGTGGTGCTGATCTTCAAGCACCAGTGTTCAATGGAGACAACTTTGATTTCTAGCAGATTCGGATGAAGAGCATATTACGATCTCACGAACTTTGTTGAGAAGGATTTCGCTACTTCGTCGAAGAAGGATGAAGAACTCACTGAAGCTGAGAGCAAGCTATTGAAGGAGAACATCGTCAAAGATGCAAGGGCACTTGGAATCATCCAAGGGGTGGTTTCCAATCATATCTTCTAGAGAATCGCCATCTAAGAGGCTGCAAATGCTACTTTCACCATAACTCCTCATTTGACTAATCAAATCAAACAGTCTAACTAGATATGCAAAGAAAGCTTCACTCTCACCCATTCTAGTATACTCAATATCGTGGCGTAAGCCTTGGAGTTTCACAGTTCTTACTTGTTTATCTCCCACAAAATCTTGTTTCAGGACATTCCAGATATTAATAATTAGAGAATTGTTCAAAACTTATTGATAAGCTTACCTAGATCTTATGATAATATTGCCTTTGTGATTGAAAATACTAGGGATCTAGATATTGTTGATGTTCAAGATGTTGTGGCTATTTTAAAGGGGTATGAACAAAGAATTGATAGGCATGATGAGATTCAAACTGAGAATGCATTTGTGACCCCTCAATATTGCTCTAAAACAAAATAAGTATAAGACTTTTTAGCTAAAATGGTCCCTGAGATTTGCATAACACATCACTTTGGTCCCTAAAATTGAAAATCAACGGAAATGGTCCATGAGATTTCCACCATCCATTATTTTGGCCCTTCCGTTAAAAACTCCGTTAAGTGTCCTGAAGCTCTTGGCTGAAAGTTTGGACAATTTTTAAAGCTTCGTAACTCAATCGTTTCTTAACCGAATTCGACCTATAATATATCAAAATGAAGATAGGAAAGTGTAGAACAAGATTATACCATTTGGAAGCCCAATGGTTATTAGAGATGGTCAGAAAATGGCCTGAAAAGTGACTAGTATGTGGGAAAACTGAAAAATTCGCTAGAAACTGGATAAACTTAAAACGTTCATAACTTCTTCAATACTCAACGAAATCGAATGATTCAAAAACAAAAATCATAAAAAAAAAATCATACTTCTTGACGAGACAAAGAGAATAGTACTTTTCTAGATGGCTAACTCACAATGGTTTGGCCGCAAAATGGCTCGAAAGTGGCTGTCTTGGTCTCGAGTTAGCCACTTTCGGGCCATTTTCTTGCCAAACCACAATGAATTAGCCATCAAGAAAGGTACCATTCTCTTCATCTCATTGAAAAGTATGATTTTTTTAATCACTTGATTTCATTGAGTATTGAAGAAGTTATGAACGTTTAAAGTTTACCGAGTTTCCAGTAAGTTCCGATCGACCAGTTACCTTTTAAGCTATTTTTTGACCATCTTCGGCAACCAGTGGGCTTCCAAATAGGTATAATCTTATTTTACACTTTCCTATCTTCATTTTGATATATTATGGGTTGCATTTGGTTAAGAAACGATTGAGTTACGAAGCTTTGAAAATTGTCCAAACTTTCAGCCAAGAGCTCCAGGACACTTAATGGAGTTCTAAACGGAAGGACCAAAATAATGGATGGTGGACAATCTCAGAGACTATTTCTATTAACTTTCAATCTCAGGGACCATTTTTGCTAAAAAGCCTAAGTATAATGGGAATTAAGGGTTCAAGCCACAGAAAAATTGAAAGTTAAAAGGGGAAGAAAGGGGATAGTAGACCTGCAAATCAAGCTGGAAGGCTTGCAGGTACCTCTGAAGGAGCTAAGAATCCTTGTATACATTGTGATAAATTACATTTTGGTGAATGTTGGTTCAAGGATAAGCCTAGGTGGCATAATTGCCATAAGTAAGGACATATTGCAAAAGATTGTCATGGTAAGAAGGAGAAGGCTAACCAACCTGTAAACTTTGTTAACCAAGTCAATCATACTCTTACAATGTTTTATAGTTGTAACAATACCATTGTGAAGAAATGTGAAGATATATGGTATGTGGATAGTGGATGCAGCAACCACATGACTAGAAGGGAAGATTTATTGGTTGACATTAACAGAACAATGACTGTTAAAGTTTAAATGGGCATTGGGTAGCTTATTGATGTCACGGGCAAGGGAAATTTGGTAATAGACACCAAGATGGGGAGAAGATATATCAAAGAGGTAATGTTGGTTCTAGGTTTGAAAGAAAACTTGCTCAGTGTAAGGCAGATGATTGAACAAGGTTACTTTCTTATGTTTGGTGGTACAAATGCTGAGATATATGATGATTGCTCTATGTCTAACTTGGTAGCTGATGAGTCAATATTATATTATATATTTTGCCCTATTCTTAGTATAATTTGGTAATTATTTTGGTAGAATTTTGATACTTTGCTTTATATTTTCAATGTAGGACATTTGACTTCCTCTAGAGCAAAACGTGATCAAACGGACAAATTTTGGAGTGATCCAAATTGAAAGATGTTCACGTGTCTCTTGGCTTATTTGTTTCAAAATTTGAGATTTTTCTACCAAGTGGTTATTTTCTGGTGATTAAATAAAGGAGCAATGTGAGTTGTTGGAAAGTGACATTTGTGGGCTTAAACTGCATATTTGGAGCCCAATATGACCTCAAATGGGTTTGTGACCTTCTAGAGAAGTGTTCAGAATACTCCAAGCTTTAAATCCAGCTATTTTGGACCAATTTTAGAGCTGATTTGGGTCCAAAACATGGCTGTGCAGATTTTTGGGCGAATTTACCAAGTCAATTTAGGATTATGTTTCCTATTTTATTTCAATTTATTTGGTTTCCTAGTTTGATTCTAAGACCTTTTACTAGGAGGATTTTAATTAGAGTAGTATAAATAAGCCTTTTTGGCCAACCCTAGTAGGGAACACACGCACTATTTGGAGAATTGCTTTGGAAGATTCAAATTTATTTTCAAGGTGTTTTCTATCCATATTTTTAATAGTATTTTGTTTTATGATTGGTAGTAACTAGTTTCATTTGCTAGGGCAATGCCTTGAGCCTTAGCATGAATATGTAGTTTTTATTTAATTGCTTATGATATTATGCACGTATACTTTGAATTATTAATCACTGTGCTTTAAACTGTCTTTGTGTCTTAATGATTCGCGACCATTAGAATGTTTAGATAAGTAATTGGATGCAATTCGCTCGGAATGCCAGCAGAGAATTGAGCATTGCTTCTTGTGATTGATAGTTGTAAGTTCACCTGGGGCGAATGCCACGTCTTAGGGGTTGCATGGTATTTCAAAAGGTTTTCACAAAGCCTAATGAGTCATGCATGTCTATATTTGATTTGAATGCCACAGACGGATTGCATGTTTGATATACGCTTTAGCTTGAATGCCACAAGTAGAATATGCATAAGGAAAACCTAACCTTCAAAGTTGCATGTGTAATTCATAAGTAATTGGTAAAACTACATAAGATTGTTAAGGGGACGGCGGAACCCTAGTGTCTTTTTATCATTATTTTATAAAATTGTTCCCTTTCAAATTGATTTCTTTAATTGTTTTAATTTAAAATTCGTTTTAATTATTTTTAAATTCCAAATCAACTATTTCCAATCCTTGTTTTTAAATAATTAACTAAGATTTGGTATCTACATAATTTATTCATTTAATCCCTGCGGAAAACGACCTTGCTTTGGCCGTTTATACTACAACCTTGTTCTTTTGCAAGTATTTTGTGTGTTTTTATCCCTACTTTTGCAAGTGGTAAAAATCTCTATCAGTAGCTAAGATACCAATGAAAGGAAATAGGAGTTTTCCCTTGAAACTTTAACCTGAGATGCAGATTGCTCTAAAAGCTGGTGTGTGTCAGTCATCTATGATTTGGCATAAGAGGCTAGGACATTTGAATATGGGCAGTTTGAGGCAACTCAAAGAGCAAGATATGGTACTGGGAATGCCTGATCTCAAGTTGATAGATGAGATATGTACAGGGTGTGCCTTTGGGAAGCATTGTAGAGATGCATTTCCAAAGGAAGCATCGTGGATGGCTTCTCTTCCTTTAGAACTCATTTACTCAGATATCTGTGGGCCTATGCAAACGTCTACTAAGGCTGGGAATAGGAATTTCCTTACCTTTATAGATGATTGCACTCGAATGTGTTGGGTCTATTTTTTGAGAAACTAGTCTGAGGTGTTTGGTATATTTAAGAAGTTTAAGGCCACCATTGAGTTACAAAGTGGTTACCAGTTGAAGAAGTTGAGGAGTGATAGAGGATGAGAGTATACATCTGTTGAATTCAGAGAGTTTTGGGAAAAAGTGGGCATGGAAAGAAATCTAATAGTGGCCTACACACCACAGCAAAATGGTGTAGTTGAGAGGAAGAATAAAACCATAGTGGAAATGGAAAAATGTATGATGGTTGAGAAAGGTGTTCCATTTGATTTCTGGGCAAAAACTATTGATACAGCAGTGTTCATCTTGAATAGATGTCCCATTAAGTCTCTTGATAAGAAAACCCCTTTTGACGTATATAGTGGGTGGAAGCTAGGAATCAAACACTTGAAAATCTTTGGTTCTATATGTTATGCCCACATTCTAAGTCATCTTAGACAAAAGTTAGATGAAACCAGTGTTAAATGCATTTTCTTGGGGCATGGCACATGTGAGAAAGGTTATAGACTTTATGACCTTGTTTCAAAGAAGATAATTGTGTTAAGGGATGTGATATGTGATGAAAATGCTTGTTGGAATTGGAAATCTCAATCTGAGAAGTACATCAGTGTACTAAGGCTTGAAGTGGGAATATGTGAACAAAAGGAAGAAGAGAGTTCAAGTGACGAATGTGATCTAAATGATGAGTCTGATACCAGCATCGGAAACTTGTGAATCAATTGAAAATGGTTCAAGATTAGTTCCAATGCAGAATAGCACAGGTCCCCAAGACTATGATCACACTCATTTGAAGTTCAAAAGCTTGACAGAAGTGTATGCAAAATGCAATTTGTGCATAGTTGATCTTGAGAACTTTGAGGAGGCATCAAAAGATGAGTTATGGCAGAAGGCAATGGAGGCAGAAATTGCTATGATAGAGAAGAATTGCACTTGGGAACTTGTGGACAGACCATTTGATAAACCAGTAGTTGTGTCAAGTGGATCTACAAAACAAAATTGAACCTAGATGGGTCTATACAGAAGAATAAGGCAAGGTTGGTTGCTAAGGGATACTCTCAAAAACCTGGGGGTCGATTTCAATGAGACATTTGCCTCTGTGGTAAGGCTTGACACTATTAGAACTCTAATTGGACTTGCTGCATAGAAAGGTTAGAAGCTATACCAACTTGATGTGAAATCTATATTCTTGAATGGAGTTCTAAATGAAGAAGTGTATGTGGACTAGCCACTTGACTTTGTAATTGCAGGTAAGAATGACAAGGTTTACAAGCTTAAGAAGGCTTGGTATGGCTTGAAACAGGCACTAAGGGCCTGGTACAAAGAGATTGATTCTTATTTCTGTGATTCTGTTTTTCATAGAAGTTCTAGTGAGGCAATTCTTTACATCAAGACAACTGAGGCAGGAATTCTCATTGTGTCCTAGTATGTGGATGACATTATATACACAGAGAGCTCTAGTGCATTGATGAATGAATTTAAAGTTGAAATGATGTGAAAATATGAAATGTCTGACCTTGGTTTATTGCATCATTTCTTGGGGTTTGGAGTGACTCAAACAGAAGGATGCATTTTTCTGCATCAAAAGAAATATAAAGGGACCTTATTGGAGAAGTTTGGATTGAAGGATTGCAAACATGTTGCAACTCTACTTGCAGCGAATGAAAAGCTAAGCAAAGTAGATGGGAGTGAGATGACTGATGAAAGTCTTTATAAACAAATGGTTTGTAGCTTGCTCTACTTAACAACTACAAAACCTGATATCATGTTTGCTGCAAGTTTGCTAGCTCAATTCATGCACAATCCAACCAGAAAACACATGGGAACTGCAAAGAGGGTGCTGAGATATATCCAAGGCACACTGGATTATGGAATTGCATACGAGAAATGCAAAGATGTTGTGCTTATTGGCTATTGTGATAGTGATTGGGTAGAAAGTGAAGATGACCTGAAGAACACTTCTGGTTATGCTTGCAGTTTTGGTTCTGGAGCACTTTCTTGGGCCTCAATCAAGCGAAGCAGTGTAGCACTTTCCACTGCAAAGGCTGAGTATGTTAGAGCTATGGAAGCAACTACTCAAGCCATCTGGTTAAGGTTTGTTCTCTCATATTTTGGTGAGGAACAAGTGGAGCCTACTCAAATCCTATGTGACAACACGTCTGCCATTGCAATTTTGAAGAATCCAATGGCACATCACAAGACAAGGCATATCAACAGAAGGTTTCACTTCATCAGAGATGCACTACAGAATGGTGAGATTGATCTGGTGTATTGCAACACTGAGAAGCAAATTGCAGACATATTTACAAAGGCCTTGGCAAGGGATCGATTTGAATACTCGAGGAAAGCTTTGGGGGTGATTTCTGCTAAACACTTAGAAGGAAGTGTTAGTGTTTAAGTGTTTTTAGCAGAAATAAGTTTATTCATTTTACTTGTTTTAATCAGAGCCCTTGGATTACATTCCAAATGGATGCTCTAGATTAAGTTAGAGTAAGTGATGTAGTGTGACATGTGTAACTATCTCATAGGATAGATGACATGGAGGGTTGAGATCATTTCTTTCTGTTAGAAGAGAGAGAGAGGGATTATTCCCTTTCGGTTGCAACGGTCATATTCTGTGTGCAATTGTAGAGAGAGAAGTGAATCAATGAAATCATTCTTGTTGCTCTCACTACTGTGAATACTCTCTCTGAAATTCCCCATTCTTCTCTCTAAGAAATTCATTCAAATCTCCATTGAATCACACCAAAATTCATATAATCTAACACAAGTGAATCCAAGCAGAAGCTAATGTCATCTCATTCGAGAACATCCTTCCAATACCTGGCAGCTGCACATATAGTAGATAGGCAGAAAAAGAAGAGTTTCGTATGAAGACATTTTCATAACGTATCAGAACTGAATGTATATGTGCTAATACATACCTAAGGAAGCCAGTATTTACTTGCAAAAATCAACTGTAGCGTTTCAGGAGTCCAAGAGAGGTATAGTAGATAGGCATAGAGAACTCCCAGCACGATATACGGTATACTACTTTCCATGGAAATTTTCGTCAGGGCTTTATGCGAGTTGAAATAATTAGGTGCATCAGTTTAAGTTCAGCAAACCATGAAAAAAAGGGGTTTTCAACCTACCGAGATAAGAGAATGAGGAAAATTTGAGGAAGGACTGAAATAAATACAGAAACATACTAGTTCAGCTTTAGGTGCCAGAACCATGAGGGCATAGAATGGGAGAACTGAGGTTGTTCCGAAAGTAAAAGCAGTGCAAATTCAAAGACCATTTGGAAATTATATAAGCAGCAATAAAAGAAGAAGACCCAAACTGCGAATCCAAAGAAAAAAAAAAAACCTTGGAAATGGAAGGGAGGGAAAGGGAAGAAGAGAGGGCCATGTTTTGTTTTGTTGCGAGACCAGAAAACCCAGGAAGACAACAATAATGGCTGATTCATTTCACTCGCTTTTTAAGGGATCCTTTGCTGGAAGTTGACTTCAGTATTGGAGTGAGTAAAGTAGACTACTGTAAGGCTGGTTTGTATTCTATTAGATTAACAATTTTAGTAACGAGTGACTCGCGCTGGTATACTCGTGTGCTTTTTGCATACTGAGTCAAATCAACACTATTTTTTCAATCATTACTTAAATTCAGCAATCAATGTTAGCATGCATAGTACCAGACGATAAAACATCCAAGTGCAAGCAGACGGATCACGAGTTCATTTATTTAGTAAAAACAAAGCACTGACACTTGCATAATCCATAAAAACATGCGAATCATAGAAACCAGTGAACTATAATGCTAGTGACAAAAGCAAACCAAAATTTTCACTTGCTATGTTGCTTCCCTAGGTCCTTCAGTAACTTTCCGAGGCCTTCCCCTCCCTCGATGCTTTTGTTGACATGGTCGGTTCTTCAAGGTCAATTTCATCCCTGATACAGTGCTTTTTGTACCCAACTTACTGGGTCTCCCTTGTTTTCGCTTTTTCTGGTTGTGTTCCAGCTGCTTCTGAAACTTATCAGGCAGGGATTCATCGCTGGTCGGAGATGTAGCCAGTTTTTCTTTAGTACGCCTAACTTGTTTTCGCTTTTCTGGTTGTTCCATCTGTTTGTGACATTTATCAGGCAGGGATTCATCGCTGGTTTCAGCTGTAGCCAGTTTTTCTATACAACGCCTCGCTTGTTTTGGTTTTTTGGGTTGTTCCAGTTGCTTCTTACGTTTATCAGGCAGAGATGATTCATCTCCGTTTGCAGCTGTGGCCAGTTTTTCTTTACGAGGCCTCGCTCTTTCTTGCTTTTGCGGCTGCTGGTCAGCTGTTGGGAACAAAACCCTCATGGTTGAGTCCACAGTTTCCTTTGGTCTAGGAGGCTTCTGCTTTTGATGCTTCGGCTGCTGCAACTCATCATGATGCTCCTCTTGTGGTTGCTCACATTGGTGCTGTGAGGGTGATGATTGTGTTATGGATACAGCCGGACCAGATTGTGAAACACCTTGACTGTGTGAGCGTAGTTTCATATGGCGCAGCTGTTGCAGCTCTACTATAGTTGGGGAAAATTCTACCACTGATCTTGGCTTGAGCTGTGGAGTATGAGGTTCTTCCACGAGCTGCTGGGAAGTGAGAACTAACTCATCAGGAACTTTTGTTGTTGTTGGCTTAGACTTCAACTTCTTTGTTTTTTGATCCATAGGTTGAGATAAAGCATCAACAGCCGTTGGTCCTCGGTCTTGAAATGCTTCAGTGTTGGGAAGCTCTGTATTCTGGGAAGGGAGGATTGAACCAAGGGTATCTATTGTTGGCTCTGGTGTGCATCGCTTATGCTGGGTAGAATGATTTTCATGTTGATTCTTCTGTTGACATAATATTTTCCCTCCTGATTTTTGCATTCGAGATCTTCCACTGTTTGAAAGTGATATACACTCCTCATCCAGAGATTGTGAAGGTAACAAAACTAACCTAGATACAGTCGTAGCTTGTCCAGATTCGGACACCATTTTGCTTCGAGGTCGCAGTTGCCTCTGCTGCTGTGTTTGCCCTGTTTTTTCTGCTGATGCCTTCATCTCTTCAGTCTTTTCAGCTTCTTGAAGGTTTGGTGTGATTGACACTTCAGATGTGGACTGCCTCAGGCGCCGCGGACGCAATTGCCGCTGCTGTCCTGGCTCATCTGTCTTTTTCTGCGGTTCAAATGACATCTTAACTGACATATAATCAAGTTCCACACCCATTTCCTGTATACATTCCTTAGGCTGCTGCTCATGCTCAAGTTCCTGGGTAAGCCAGAAATTGCTGTCACAAAAAATTTATTGATTGTCCCATGCATACACAATTACACATGCATGTAAAGAGTGTTATTTACTTATAAAAAGATGTTTGTATTTGTAATTATCCATCAAAGATTCCATATAAAGCCTTTCCATGCATATTCAGATTTTCCATGTCCAATTACATGTACAATTACATGTTCTTTCTCCAATTCATGCCAAATTTAACTAGCTAGAAATTGTGAGGTTTCTAGTTGCTGCTACCTGACATGCATTTTCCCCTTGTTGATCTGATGGTCTTTGATCCTGAAGCCCCAGCCCCCTAAACTTCTGTTGCTCCTCTGTCTGATGTTGTGCTTGATATGATTGCTCCGTGACATTTTCTGCCTGCTGCTCCTCTCCATCCTGAAAGAATGTATGAGACTAACATTAAAAGTTCCAGTCCAAGGATAACTTGTCGGTATCTTTCAAATTCTATTCAACTATTTTTGCTGCACGCATAAAGACTAGGATGTATGTTGTACATGAGTTGATAAAAGATTCCATAATCACAATGTAGTGTACTGTTAACTTATATGTCCTCGTCTCCAATAATGCAGTTCCAAGAGAAAATGTCATGGCTGCTACCTGAAACTTAGGTGCCTTCGGCACTCCACAATCAGATTCAGATGGTTTTTTACGCTGAGGAAGCAGTTGCCTTTGCTGACACCACTCCTGTTTTTCCTGTTGCTTTTCACATGATTGCTCAATTTCTGTCAATTCCATCTCAACAGCGTTTTCTTCAATCACATTTTCTGCTTTCTGCTCCTCATCCTGCATGAATGCATAAAATTGGATCGTAAATTGCTTGTACCATTTTATTTGTAAGTATGCTTATTTAATATTTGGCATTCAAAAAAGGAGGGCTTAAAAAGAAAAATTATCACTGTTGCTCTTTGGCCATCATGTTGCTATTTCTGTCGTGCTGAAAAACCACGAACTATATATTCCCTCTTTCTACAAGGACTAGTAATTAACGGTGATCTTTCCTCTATGTCTGTAATAGGTTTCCTAGTAATATGGGTTGACGACTCCCTTATGCTAGACAGATCTTCTAACAACGTTTCCTCAACCTTACATGCCATTAACAATTCTCCAAAATTCTCATGTTGCTAAAAAATAAATAATAATACAAAAGCACAACATTGCAGGCGCAAGTAAGTTGTATCAAGAGAAAATTATTGCATTATTTATATACACATTTCAACAGTCCACTTCCGTTGCAAGTTACAACACAGTTTCAACTTTCAACATTTACCTCAGACAAATGTGATGAACCATGGTGGGGCAATTTTTGACTTGTAAGAGGGCTTGAATTGATCACAATAGCTGCATCTTTCTCTTGCTTATTGGATGATAACTCCTGCATATTGCTGTTTATGAAATGAGATCGACAAGTATAAAATAGTCAATAACAAAACTAATATTGAATACATAGTGAAAATGGCTAACCAAGAATCAATGGTCTGGGATATTAAGTCAATTGGCTCTTGTGGCTTATTTCGTTCTGAAATAATTTCAATTTGCTGTTCTGGTGTAGTCAGCTTTTCCATTATTTCAACTTGTTCCTCTAGTAACTGAATTTCTCTTTCAATACCTTCAATCTGTAACCGTCCCGTGGTCATCTCACATTGCTGTTCTTTACTTTGGCACTGTTGTTCAATTTGTTCATCCTCTTGTGCTCGAATTATTTCTTCAGTCGCTTTATAGTTCTGCTCTGCATCAATCTTCTTTTCAAAAGTCACTGCAATTTCTTGCATTTGTATTCGACTTTGCTGTCCATCTGCATAATCTGGCTGTTCATTTTGTTTCTCTGGAGATCCATTTTGATAGTCAATCATGTTATTATGCTGTTCTTCTTCACTTTGCTGCCCACGTTCTCCATGTTGTTCAGTCAATTCATATTCTTCATCTTCATTCGCTTTGTCGTCATGCTCCACAATACATTGCTTTTCAACAATCGCTGCAATTTCTTGCACATTGGTTTGAGTTTGTTGTCCATTCACTTCATCTTGCAGGTCATCCGAAGATCCATTTTGACTTTCAATCACCATATTATGCTGTTCTTGTGGACTTTGTTGCTTGCGTTCTCCCTGTTTATCAGTGACTTCAACTGGTTCTTCAGTTGCTTTATATTTCTCTTTTGCAGTGTTCTGTTGTTCAACAATCACTGGAACTTCTTCCATTTGATTTTCACTTTGTCGTCCATTCCCTTTAACACACTGTTCATAAGGAGATACACTTTGATCGTCAATCACCTCGCCATGCTGTTCTAGTAGACCTGCGTCTTCACTTTGTTGCCCGTGTGATTTCTGTTCAGTCACTTCAACACATGTCAGCTCGACGCATTGTTCAGCCACTCTACATTTCTGGTTTGTATTATTCTGCCTTTCAAAAGTCATTGCAACTTCTTGCAGTTGAGTTTGACTTTGTTGTCCATTAAGTTCATTCTGTTCAGTTTGTAGCTCTAGGCATCCATTTTGGTCGTCAATCAACTTAGTATATTCTCCCCGATCGGGTTCTCCAATTTGCATATCATGCTCCCTTTGTTTTTCTGTCATTTCAACTTGTTCCTCAGTTGCTTTCTGTTTTGAATTGGTATGCTTTTCAACAATCACGGCAACTTCTTGAATTTGGTTTTTACTTTTTTGTCCATTCACTTCATCTTGCTGTTCCTCCGGAGATCCATCTTGATCACCATGCTGTTCTTCTAGACTCGTTTCTTGACTCTGTTGCCCATGTTCCATCTGTTGTTTAGTCTCTTCAACCTGTTCCTCAGTCACTTTATATTTCTGTACTACCATGGCAGCTTCTTGCATTTCCGCTTGTCTATTTTTTCCATTCAATTTGTCTTGTAGTTCATTTTGTTTCTCTGGGAAAACGTCTTCATCATCAATCGCTTTACTAAACTCTTCTTTCTGATGTGGTTCCTGACTTTGCCGTGCATTTTCTCTCCGTTGTCCAGTCAGTTCAACTTGTTCTACTGCCAGATTTTCAGGCTCAAAATCATTTCTTCTTCTTATTATTCTCCTACCCAGCTCACTTCTCTTCGGTTTCTCCACAGGCTCCCTTCGAGAATAAGAATCAATTTTATGAACCGGAAGCATATAACAGTTTTTTGAAGCACTAACAATTTCTCCGCTCTCGCTAAGTTTCTTCAAATGATGACTCAAGAGTCTTTCATGAGCCAATGGCAAACAGTCAAAATGCTCTCTGATAAATTTTGATACTGCTTCTTCAGTCGAACCCCCTTCCTCATTCAACTCAGCAACTGCCTTCTGTATCATCTACAAAAATATAAAATTCTGAAGTTAAAAAATTTGGAATAATCAGCAAAAATCTACTCAAGAAGCAATAGTATGGAAAAAGAGTGGTACCACAGCATAGGTGGGGTGATCGGCTGTGAAAAACACGGGGTAGGCTTCAGAAAGGCTATTTTTTATACGACTCATTAGCTCTGGTGTGAGGGTTTGTGAGGTGTTTGAGTTCGCAAGCTTCTTCATCACAGCACTAGCAAGCTTGCTTATCATTTGTCCCTGTTAATCATGTAGAAAGTATATACAATAAGATATTAAGAATTGGACAGATATTTGTAAGCCAAAACTATACTGTAGATTGCTTCAAAGGTAACCGGTTCAGCCAATATGAATGCTGAACTATAACATCCCTCAATCTGTTTCACACACGTTTAAACTAAACGCTGGGGCATGCTAATTAATTCCATGATGGAGTTGTAATTAGTAAGGTACAAGAGAAAAATAGTCATGACCAACCATCTGTTGGTGTCCGCGTCTGGGTTTGTAATATACACAATCATAAAACATAAGCAAATACTGATCAGTGACCACAAAATATATGGTCATCTTCTCGTTCCAACCCTTCCTAGTTAGCCCTTTTATATTGGTTAAACATTTCCTAATGAAGGATTACACAAACTAATGATCCTCCAAAATGGTAAAGCCAATTATTAGATTTATCGTCTGTTAGCCAAAGATGATCGGAACACAATGGAACTCTGGGAAAACCATAAAGTAGGAACATCATGAGAGGATCAAATATGTCACTTTAAAAATGAAATGCTCCTCTTCCATAAGAAAAAGGCAAGATGCTATCTACATATGACAAAATCCAGCTGTGCGCCCGAGCATTGAGGAGAGCTGAGTACACTGAAGTACATTCAGTTTTGAGTCCTAAAATTCGAAAGAGAGGGCAGGGATAGATCCATCAAATTGTTCAACGACCCGGAAGAAAAATTATAGTAATAGTAACAAAATAACAACACTAATAAACCACATTATCTTCGAATGATTCTAAAATAAGAAAAGTAGGAAATACAAACTGAAGTTATAGAAACTAGATTTGGTTTTCCTCGGCCTCCATCCACTTGCAGCTTTAAACAACGTGAGGCACAGAAGAAACCACATACAAATTCATACAATGTACGTTACCGAATTAATTTCAGTTTTCATGTAAATAATTACTCCTTTTTATCCCATCCAGGGCTTGACTATACGGCATTGCGTCCAGACTTGAATTTATAATGTTTCAAATAATAACTTCGGTGATATTATATCCAACATAAAATCTCATAGGCAATTGCATTTGGTTCAAAACTTCAAAGTTAGCTAGTAATATCCAAATAATATAAAAAGCAAAAGGAGGAAAGGAAACTAACATGAAGTGGGTCTTCCTCTCTTCCTTCTTCCCCTTCCTGCATTCAGAATTAAAACTGAATTATTCTGAATTATAAATTATATTCCCTTCTCTTCTCGGAAATAAACAAATAAATAAATAGGATTAAAATCGAACAAAATTACTGTTTACCGTAGAAGATGAACATCGTACGGACTGAGGCAGAGCCATAATACTCTCTCTCTCTCTCTCTCAGAAATTAGACGAACAAGAAATAAAGAATCCGGTACTTCGATTGCGTCACTGAAGCTTGAAGGAAGCATATATATGTTTTTTTGGGGGGGGTTTTGTTGTACATTGGGGGCACTTGGTTTTTTTTTCTGTTTTTTTTTCTGTTTTTTTTTCTTTCGATGGGGGCACTTGGCTTCGGTTTGGCCAACAGACTGACACTTAGCCCGTGACTGACTCGTCGCGCTACATTTGGGATCAGAAAGGACTCTGTACTTCCAAACAGGAGCCCCTTTTTGGCTTGCAAGGAATAATCTCATTCTAAGACAATCTCTAATTTTTGGAGATAAAGTTTAAAAATTTAAGACCATCTCCAACTCTAGGACTTCGAAATGCGCTCTCACGCGCGCCACGGGGTGGCGGCCCCGACAGCTACACGCTGCCGCACACGCCATTTTGGGTCGCCGAAAAGTTCGTCGAAAAAGTCATCAGCACCGCCGTGGACGACGGCGGAGCACAATACCTCCGGTGGAGGTGCGTGTGCTTCACGCATCAGTCAAGACTTGCGTTCACGTGCGCCTACGCGAGGATCCGTGCGTGGCCTGGGTTATGAGTTTGGGCCAGTTTCTAGGTTTAGGTTTGGTCTTCTAGGCTTGGGCCAAAGGCCTGGGGTTTGGGCTCGGCCTAGTAGGCTGGGCTTTGGGTTGGGCCGCAGCCTAAAGGTTTGGGCTAGCCTAGGGTTGTGAATCGGGTTTGACCCGTTTTAAGCCAGGTTGGCCAGTTTCCACGAAAAAAAAGACCGGAGCTTCCCAAGTTCCGTTCAACCCCAAAACTCAACTAAAATCTATCATGCAATATACCAAATTGAAGCCCAAGGGACACGGAAGAGATTCGTACCAGTTTCAAGACGTGTGGTGGCTGGAGTTGGTCTAAAAAAGGCTTGGAAGCAACAAGTTATCACCGGAATCTGGGTTTTCAAAACATTCTTCGTTCATATGTGATTTTGTGGTTCACAAGGCAAACCTAAGTTACAAACTAAACTACAGTGATAAAAAAGTGAGGATCTAAGGTGTCTTGAAGCTTACCCCAAGTCAGGGAGTCGAGAGACTCGTCGGAGGTCACAAGCACAGTGATCGTGCTACTGTGCCGAGAATGAGAGAGTGATGGTTGCCTAGTCGGAGGCAGGTGGTGATCGTAGTCTAAAGGTGGTGATGAGGGCAGTGGCGGAGCCAGAAATTCATGTTAGGAAGGGCACACTTTAGATCAAAATACACATAATACATGTAGAAACTATCTCGTTCAGTTGGTCGCCTTGGTATCAAATTTGAAAGTGAGTGACGATGCATTTATTCTTCATTATAAATGGTCAACTATAACAAGAGTTGAAACATTATTAAAAGCAAGTCCATTTATTTTTCATTCTTGATATCAAATTCAAAGGTGACTGACCGACTGAGTATGCATTCATTTTCTCATAGCGATCAAGAAAACATTTTTCTAAAAACATTCAGACATGAGAGCATCTGAAGGTTTTTTTTTGTACTAATTTGGAAAAAGGAAATATTTTTCTCTTCTTGATTTCATAGAGGATATAGAGGGAAATGAAAAATTAACCAAAATAATAGTCAGCAAGCAAAGGGAAAAATTGTATATAGGCAAGAAATAGTGAATATGATCAACTAATATTAGTATAGAACTATAATTTCGAATCTTTAATGTAAAAAATTTAAGGCTTTGTATTTGTTGGATTGAAGTTAATTGGACTAACCAATACAATTACAAATTCAAGTTGATATTGGTATTATAAAATTAATTAATGTTAGTAGAGGTTGTTAGGAACAGCTAAAGACTTGACACCAAAGCCATCAAAGTTTAGTTTGTATGAACCTTTTGTGGGGCCTTCCACCTAATGGGGCAAGTAGATTTTGTAGAGACGGTAGGTTTGTGTTTAGTATTTGCATTCAGAAAGTCCTTACCCAATGTAGAGGTTGCCACCAGGCATCTAGCTAGATGAGGTTTAACCTATCTAAAAACATAGCTATTTCTGTCATTCCACATTTGCCAACAAAGAATTAAAAGCTATACTAAGATCAGATAACTCGGTATTGTCTAAAGAATTAAGAGTAACCAATCATTGATGCTAGTAGTTGAGGGATGAAGATAGAAGCCATTACATATATTCCAAACGTCTCGTGCATAGGGACAAGTAACAAATTTGTGGAGTTGATCATCCTCTGCATTATTGCATAATGGACAAAGAACTTACCAACCAAAATTGAACTTATTCAATCTCTTGTTAGTAGAGGGTTTAATCCAAGTGGCTGATTTAACAGAAGGTTCCATTGGGTGAAGGACCCCAAATGAACTCATCATCCCTATCATGTAAGGGAATGGGATAGCCAAAATTTTCTCTGCAACATTATCTAGAAAAAGTTGAAAGATTAAATTTTTATACCACATTTTGTCCATAATCACAACATTAACTTTAAGGTCCCAATTGAGTGAGCTTCTTAGCTTATCCTGGATGAGATTCGAAAGAGGGAAAAGAAAAACTCAATTATGGGACAAAAGCAAAATGTTTTGACCATTTTCCACAATCTTATCTCAAACCTATGAGGAGGATATATCTAGAATCAAGAATTTCTTTTCCAGGCAAATGAGTAGTTTTGTTTATACTTTGCGGCACAAAAGACTTCATTTCTTAAGTACTTTGCTTTTACAATATGGACCCACCAATTGTTATCATTAGTTAAGATTTTCCACACAAGCGTTGTTAAGAAAGCTAAGTTGAAGTGTTCAGCTTTCCTAATCCCTAGCCCTTCTAAAGACTTAGGAAGACAAACATCCTTCCATGCTATTGGAGATAAATTTAATTTCTTATTTAAGAATCTTTCTATTCTCTCAATTGATTGTTTCAGTAACTTTTTTTTTTAGGGGGGACATTTAAAACAAGTCATAGTATGATTCGGCATTATAGCTAGACTAGGCTTAATAAGAGTAAGTCTACCATCTCTAGATAAAGTATTAGCTTTTTAGCCACCTAGTTTTTGTTGAATTCTCATCATGGTTTCATTGGCATTAATAGGGTCTTTCCAAAAATGATATTATGAACGCCTAAGTATTTATCAATAGTAGTTTTATGTTGAATTTGCATGATATTGACAATGTCCTTACTGAGTGCATTATTTGTATTTTGGAAAAACTCCACAAACATTTATGAAAACATGACCAAATTTTTTTTGACAATCAATTTGTAGTAAGCTTGATGCTACAAAGGAGACTTTATTCTTGAACTAATAATCTCAGCATTTTTAAGTAGTTCGCGTGAACGCGCGAGGGACTATCCTTTTTGTCGCTTGCACTTGCTAGGCCACGGTCTCTCTTTTATAAAGCGAAGCAAAGCGCATGACCAAGGGAAAGACTTAATACCTTGCCCCAATTATTATTTTGGCTAACTTGTAGCATTGGTCTCGAACTATACCACAAGTTTAGTTATGGTCCATAAACACTATTAA
Organism: Crataegus laevigata; assembly: GCA_963580275.1. Lineage (NCBI taxonomy): Eukaryota > Viridiplantae > Streptophyta > Magnoliopsida > Rosales > Rosaceae > Crataegus > Crataegus laevigata. Next base: position 28,055,252 of record OY756950.1, on the reverse strand, counting down.
TAGTTTCTCATTTTAACGAAGTTTCTACTTTACCCTCAACTTAATAGGAATTTGACATAACTAGCAAAAAGGACCACAAGTGCAATCACATTATATAATTTGAGAACTAAAACAACCAATAGTAAAGTTAGGGGACCAAAACTAACTTGTGGTATAGTTTAGGAATAAGAGCAAGAAAGAATCAATAAAATACTTGAAATCAAATGTTTTGAAATAAGAAAAAACTAATAAAAGGGCCTCAAAACATTTTTTTTAACTAAAAATATTTAATGAACTTTTAACAAAAAAAACAAAAAAGAAAAAAAAAGAGAAAAAGAAAAAAATGGTAGTGGCATTTTTCATAAATAAGTTAAAACTTGGTGGCACTGATTGTTTATTACCACTAAAATTTAACTTATTTACGAAAATGCCTCCACCATTTTGTCCTTAGTATTTCAATCTTAAGGTCATTTCAAATCAAAAATGCTGAACATAACCCCGTTCAGAATTATAGCCCTCTAAGAAATGATTTCAAAATAAATATTGTTAGGCCATATTTATATACCTTATCTGTTACAGCTCGTCCCGAAATTATTAATTCCGAAGACGTGAAATTACAAAAATAACCTTGAACGGGATTAAGGTGTGTAAATGTGACGTTGGTTTTAATTTAAGTTCCTACTTTTTGGTTAATTAGAATATTTTGTGGGTTAAGAACTTAGACTTAGGTTTATTTTGTTTTGGTATTAATTTTGTAGTTAGAATTGGGTAGGACCACACAGGGATCCCCACCCCTCATTTTCCTCCCCAAAACCCGTACGTTGTCTCTCTCTCTCTTTCTCAAACACTCGTCTCTCTCTCTTCCTCTCGATCGTGAACCACCACACAACTCACCTAAAACTTCCACCAACGTCGGATTTAAGGTTACCATTGCAACCCTGAGGACTTCACGATCACGTAGGTACCAAATCCAGGTAAGTTTCACTTCGAAAAACCCTAGTTCTAAAGGACCCGTGAAATGGTACTGTTTATAAACTTCGAATTGGTTGTGTTTTAGGCTAAACCAAGATCGCAGCGAGCCTTAGGAAGTCCTAAGGAAGCCCGGAGTACATCGTTTGGAAGTTTTGGACGTCGGAATCACCTAGTTCGACGTTTAGCCGATTTTGTGAAATTTTGGAAGGTATGATTCCGTGGTTTTTAGTGTTTAAAATCATTCCATCGTGATTCTACGTGTTAAGGGCTTCAATTTGGTATAAAATTCGAGAAAATTGGATGAAAAACGAGTGAGAATAGCTAAATTGAAATTTACCCAGTTTTCCGGTGACCGGAGTCCGGCGAGAACCCATCGGAGAAGAAACAGGAATATTCCGTTAAGTTTTAACGGAATATTCCTAACGGCGTTAACGGTAACCGTTAAATTTTAACGGAATATTCGGGATTTTAACGGAATATTCCTGACGGCGTTAACTGACGCCGTCAGCATGCAAGGCACGTGGCCGCGCGTGGGGGCGCGTAGACCCGTGCCCAATTCGGCGCGTGGGGGCGCGTGAGGTATAGAAAAATTATTTTAAAAATACTACGATGCTCGTGAGGTTGTGTAGATCGCGTTAGAATATTCATTCGTCAAAATTGAGCATCGTATGAGGAATTAATTGCCTAGTTTGGTTTATGTGCGTTAAATGTGCGTTAAATGACGTTTTTTTAGTGGTTTCGCATTTAGGTGGGACTTATAACGAGGACGAGCACATCCAGGGGCGTCAAGGGGGTTACGACCCGGCAACATACCAGTGAGTGGGCATTTGCTTTTTATATATATACCTATATACTCGATTTCTCCCAGAAATCAAACGTAAATGAAAAGTATGTTGAAATAAGATATGAAATACGTTTTGATTGTCATGCATAGAATTTCATGAATATTACAAATTGTTGTATGATGCATATATGTAAAATGGTGCGGTGGACGCACAGGTGAGTATCAGGTAAGTATTATTATTGTGTGATGATGTTGAGATATGTTGAGCTCATAACCTGCACCTTAGTATTAGTGCTTATAATATTCACCGCATCGCACGCTCGCCTTGGATCCAAGTAGATGCTAGTCGTACAGACCATAGGAGGTGGTTCCGACAGGCCAGTCGTACAGACCTTTAGAGAGGTTCTGACTGGTGGGTGACCTTAGATTATGTGCACAGATGATTGATGAGAAAAGCACAAGAGCGTAATATTAACTATTAAGTCGTACAGACTACATTAGGTGGTTCCGACTTATGTGCAGAAGGCCGTACAGGTCACAGTTGGTGACTCCGGCAAGATGAGATTTTGAGCTCTAGATTCAGCCGTACAGGGCCATTAGAGGGTCTCCGGTTGATTACTTTCTGTCACCTGATTTGTATTATGTTAATGCATTCATACTAAACTGTTGAATTTGGCATGGTACATTCTCTATTGAATCTGTTATGAGTTTGATGATTGAGATGGTTGAGATATATATATGCTTATATACTATTTTTCTGGGAAAGTATACAGCTTTTTCAAAGAGGGGTTATAAATGTGGATTTATGAAATGATTTGAAAAAGCTTTATTTTCGCCCACTCACGTTTTCTGTTTTGCGCCCCTCCAGGTTCTAGTTGATAGTTGAGGCGTTGGTGGCCTACGAGGACTCCTTCGGCGTTCTGACAGACTAAATAAATGTAGGATTCACCCGAGGGTGTTGTAAAATAGTTATGGTCCTACTTGACTGCACCTAGATGCTTATGCTCTGTTTATGTGTGTTTAGTACCCTTTTATGCACTTAGAACGCTAGGTTGTTAATAACTGCAATTAGTGGGTTTTTCTTCTTTTTGTTGGCTCGTAGTTTGTTATATTATCGTTTCCGCCTGCACTTATGGTTACGTCACGCTCACGTGACGGCCAGCACGTCCTAGTCTTCGGGTTAGGGTGTGTCATTATCCTACCGAATGGGCTAAAACATGACCCCTCAATAATTTATTATTTTTATATTTGTTTTTTTAACTTTATTGGTTAATTGAATTAAACTACCATATTTAAATAAGGTTATCCTGAAATATCTTAATTGTCACTTGTCGCTAAATGAATAAGCCTTCAAATTTCTTATCTTTATATAATCTCAATAATTTTTTAGATAGGATTTTGAGTGACACGTGTCACTAAATGAGTCTCCATATTTCTTATCTTTATGCAATCTTAATAATATTTCTTAGGGTAAAGTACAAAAAACTACCTCAACTATTGGTGTCACGACACTTTCATACCTCATATTTTAAAATTGACAATGTTATACCTCATCTTTAGAATTTGGTCCAATGTTATATTTTCCGTTACTTGGCCGTTTACTTTTTAGTTAAATGCTGACGTGGCTTGATTCGTGATCCACTTTCTATTAAAAAAATATTAAAATATTATTAAAAACTAAAAAAAATATTTAATATTAAAATAAAAAAAAAGTAAAAATAAAATAAAAAAGCCCTATGTTCATCCCCAAACCCCCCTCCCCCCACCCCCCAAAGAAGAAGAAGGAAAAAAAGCCCCAAACCAAACCCAGTTCGTCCCCCCTCACAAACCCAACCCCTTGCAACCCAGAAAGAAGAAGGAGGAAGAAGAAGAAGAAGAAAAAAAACAAAAAAAACTCCAACCTAACCCAGTTCCTCCCCCCCCCCCCCCAACAAAACAAACCTAACCCCCTGCAACCTAGAAAGAAGAAGAAGGAGGACCCAACCCCCTGCAACCCAAAATGAAGAAGAAGAAAAAGAAAGAAAAAAAAATCCAAAGTGAACCCAGTTTGTCACCCCCCCTCCAAAAAAAAACCTAACCCCTTGCCAAACCCAAATCCACCAATTTCATCCATTCTCCACATCCTCTTCCGCACCCATCCTCCACATTCTATGAGCACCTATCTTCCCGTCGACGAGATCTAGTTTTTTTTTTTTTTTTTTTTTTTTTGGGTTGTATGAGGGAGAAGAAGAGGTGGTGGGGAGGGAGGAGGACAGAGGGTAGGTGCGTGAGGAAGACAACTTGGAATTTTTTTTTCTTCGGGGTTGCAGGTGGGGGAAGAAGATAAAGACGAGGGAGAAGAGAGATGAGGAGGGGAGGGGGAGGGACGAACTGAGGGTTGTTTTTTTTATTTTTTTATTATACTTTTCTTTATTATTTTAATATTTAAAAAATATTAAATACTTTTTTTAGTTTTTAATAATTTTTTAATAGAAAGTGGGTCCCGAATCAAGTCACGTTAGCATTTAACTGAAAGTAAACGGCCAAGTAATGGAAGGTATAACATTAGACCAAATTCTAAAGATGAGGTATGACATTGTCAATTTTAAAAGATGAGGTATGAAAATGTCTTGACACCAATAGTTGATGTAGTTTTTTGTACTTTACCCTATTTCTTACCTTTGGTTGAAGATGTGGCCATTTGAAAAGAGTATTTGGGGTGTCTATGAAAAGAGTGTTTGAGGTGAATAGAATGTGAAAAATTAGAATAAAATGAGGTAAGATAGTATGTAAGAGTGAAAAAGATGTGAGAAATGTGTAGACATGGCATAGGTGTTTAAAAATAAAAAAAATTAGAATTAAAATTAATTTTTTTTCAAAATTCTATCTGAAAAAAAAAAAATCCAATGGCTAGATGACGTCAACAAGCCTTTGCATGTTGATATTGGCGCCTAGAAGATGGCAGATGGGCCCCAAGAATTGGGCTTGGAAGTAGTCAACCTATTAAGCCTTTTGGCCAATATTTTGGCCTGGTGGGTTCTACACATTTTGGCCCAGCCTTCCATTGGAGATGGGTTTATTTTACCAAATGGGTAAGGGTGGTTCGGTATGGGATCCCATATCGAAACCCTTGTCCCCGATTCCTAAACCGAAATTTCGGGAATTCCAATTTCAATACCGATCCCAAATCAAATTTTTGGGAATCCCAAATTTCGGAAATCCCAAAATAGTTTCGGGATTTCTGGACCAATTGGGAATCCCGAAATAATTTTGGGCTTTTAGCCTTTTCGACTTTTTTTTTGGGCTTTTGGGCTTTTCGGTTTTTGGGCTATAATAACTTGCCTGTGCTGCTGTGCAGTGTGCACCCAATCTGTGCATATTTATAGTCTATAGACAGTTCCCAAGCATGAGTGAAGTGATCAAGTTATTTTGTAGTAAAGAGAATGAATGTATTACTATGATGGCTCATTGTAGAGAATTTGCTATTTGCCAAAATGAAAGCAAAAAAATGAAAGAGATTTTTGCATACAGTTAATTGTTGGAAAGTAGTGGGGGAGTCTGAAAGGTATTTGAAAATTAAATAATATATATATATATATAAATTTTCGGTTCAGTTTGGGATTACCGAAATCACAAACACTTGAGATCGATTCCCGTACCAAAATTTCAGGATTGGTTCAGTATTTGGTATCAAAATTTTGGGGAATTTTGGTTGGGGACCTTTTCAATTTGGGTTTGGGAATTTTTCGGTTTGGTTTGAGATTTTTTGGATTTTTTTCCAGCCCTACAAACGGGTCATTTTTTTAGCGTATAGCCTTTTAACCATCTCCATTGGAGATGGCTTAAGAGCTTTTCATTGAAGCTTCTTTGAAATAATGCAAAATAACCTTTTAATCTGAGCCACTTGTTGACATGCATCATATATATATATATATATATATATATATATATATATATATATATATATATATATATATATTGACATATGATAGTATCTACACTAAAGGGTAAGGGGAATGGGTTAAACCTTATAATGGGATTACCATAAATCGAATTTAAGACATCTCACTTATAAGTGAAGAGAAATACCACTTACTAAGTGGTTACATGCATCATATTTAAAAAATTAAAAACTTATTTAGTGCACGGTCCTGTCATTGGCCTGCCACTATATCTATAAGGAAATGAGACTTACGTGATGCCTAAAACTTGTCATATTTTAACAAATTTTGTGAGGAAATTTGTGGATTAATCACATAGTGAGACCTTAAAATAATTTCTAATTTTCTTGTGTTAACGATGGGCCCATTTAGGCAAGCCCAACGATATAAGCCCAAGAAAAGGCTAAGAAGCCCAAGGCCCAAAGAGTTCGAATAGGGTCAACTCGAGTGTTCAGGTTGACCAAGACAAAATGACCCAAGTGCGCAGAACACGTGGGCACGCTGACAACTTTATGGCACAAGTCTCCAAGGATAGAACTACTTAGGTGCTACTCAGGCCATTTAGTAACGTTCGGACAACAACAGAGACCTAGGATGGGACATAAGGGCAGTCAGGGCAGTGCTTGGTGACCACCTAGGCCTTAAAAGACGTGCGATTCAACTGCTAGAACGTCACTTCGCTGATGATGGACGGATAGGGAAAAAGTTGTCAATAAGCTTGTACAAGTGGTTGGCACATTAAATGTTGGTTTGAGATGCCTCAAGAGGGTGTGGGTTATATAAAAGGAAAACTAATGAAAAGAGCTTAAAAACTTTGTGTTTTAACGATATGGACAAAATAAAGGGTAAAGTGAATAGTACCAGTATTGACTTTTTAGTGTAAAAATGTGGTTTTTCGTTAAAGTGAACAGTACTGGAAACTTTTCGTTAAAGTTCTCTATAATAAAAGGGTAGATACCTCCATTATGGGGGTAAGACGAATCCGAGAAGATAGAGTGAATGTATTAGCCGAGCGTTATTTAACCTTGAAATCAATATACACAGTGGATGCATCCCAATTTTCAAAAGTAAACAACTTAAATCTTCGAGTCCATTTAATTTTAGTTTATCTCTTGAGCTCATCTACTCATTTAATTAAGTTTGTTACCCTTACAATTTTGAGCGTTAACCTCTTGAAACAATTGTATACTTAAATTAAGAGGTAGAAAAATAAATTAGATTGGTATATAAAATCTCCTATTTGCAACTTTAAGTAAAGAGCGGTAGCAATAAAAGATAATAATAAATACCACACCTCAGTGTCCGCGTGACATAGAGTCGTCACGCAATTTGTGCGGGGAGAAGTTGGCGCCCAAATTTGTGGGATGGTCTTCGTATAATACTTTACCCCCAAAAAAAAAATATACAAAAGGGTCTACGTGTGGTCATTTGGGTTTTTCATGTAAAATCCACACAAAATTCAGGTCAGCAATGATAAAAATAAAAAATAAAAAAAAAATTTCAGGTCAATAATTAACCAGGAACCCAATTCGTGAAAACCTCTAGTCCTCTTCTTCTCTCCCATCAGACTTTGGATCACCCACGCTCCACTAACCAACCACCTCGACTACCAACGGGCGACGAACACGAACGACCACCGCGACGGTGACGGCGACCTCCACCCGCAATCTTCCCCTTTGTCTCGTCGTGGGTTGGTGCGAATTCTCTCTCGCTGTTCGTATTGTCTTGCAATACACCCCACGGTACTCTCACTGTTCATTTTCTCTTGCAATACCATTCGATTTCGATACTGCATCTTTATTGAATGTTGATATGCAATGTATTCTCAATAACGAATGACTACTGTCGATGATAAAACGTAATTTGAAAAGTTAATATAAATTTGGAACGATCTAGGGCACTGGGCATATGTCGAATTCATTACGTCTGTATAAAAGAGCAAACCTTGAGGGTTGAACTGTATATTTTGGACTCTTTTCAAAATGGGGTTTGCTAATTTCTCCTCCTCGGATGGCCATTGCCTATAGGGGATGTTTCCCTATGCGTAATGCTGCCTAAGATCATGGTCTTTATTCAAATTCAACGAAAATTAATGGGATTGTGACACTGAAAAATATGATTATTAAGGAAAAGAATTTGATTAGAGGTGCAATATAAACCTTCATCTAAATATTTTATTGCCCTGGTGGAGAATTTAACATCCTTTTTTTGTTTTTCTGCAATTTCGGGTGGTTTTACTAATTATGCCCTTCTTCTACCACTATTTGCCCTCACCACCACTTGAACAGTTGAACTAACGTAGTTTTTTGTGCAAATTGTGAAGTATTACATTCCTGAATACAATACAGACTCATCGAAGAAGCGTGAGAACTGAAGGTTTCTCGGATTGCAATGGCAGCTTCTGCAAAAACTCTGGCTGCGGAGGACCATACTTTAAACGGGGAGTGGACAGTCGTTTCATCTCGTCGTGGTGTCAAAAGAAGAAACCCGCCCAGAATGCCAACCCTAGCACAGAAGCTACAGCAACAGCAGCAGGAGCCTTGGGCTCCAACTGATTTCGAAATCAATTTTGTCCGAGAATCAAAACTGATGCAGAAGATGCAGATCTGTATGAAGAAATTGGAGATGTCTCAGTTCTTTCTCAATTTACTGGATCAAATTGGAACTCCAGAACTGACGAATTGCTTCCTTAGGGTTTTGAGCTCTGAATCGAAGATGAACATGGTGATATATGGAATTGGAAGCCTTGAGACCTACGAATCGCCTCGATTGCAGTTGAGCCTTGCGATCCTGCTGAAGAGAAATGTCAGTTGGATTGGAGATATAGAGGTGTTTGATCCTGTTCTTTCTGCCACCGAAACTCGTGTTTTGGAAGCTCTTGGCTGCTCTGTGCTGTCTATAAACGAGCAAGGCCGGCGTCGGGCTCAAAAGCCGATGATGTTCTTCATGCCACATTGTGAGGCAGAGTTGTATGATAATCTTCTGCAGGCGAATTGGGAAGTGCAGCTGTTGGATTGCATTGTATTGTTTGGGAATAGCTTTGAGACGTATGAGCAGCACCTGTCAGAGTTTAAGAACTCAGCCATTGTCGATTCCACAACGCGTATCTTGGCTGCTCGAAAATTCACAGATGAGTTTAGAATTAAGACAGTTTCTGATGATTATTTTGGTGCTTTTCATGATTCAAGTTGGCATTTTTTCAGCCCTGTCCTTGAGACAGAGCTGCAGTTGAGCAGATAATGATTATTTGATTGGTATTGAGAAATTTTATTGATGATTGAAGAAACAAATCGAGGCAGTTTTGGATTGATTGTTTTGGTTGTTTTCAAGATTCAAGTTGGCATATTGTCTGCCCTGACCTTGCAACTGACGTGTAGTTCAGAGATGGTTTTGGATGTGTAAGGGAATCATGAACATGCCGAATATGATCCATTTAAACGTTGGCCTTTACTGTTGGTTATCTCAAATTGTTTATTCTCGAAAGGGTTCTCCCCTCAGAGTTTCGTTTAGGCCATATCAAGCAACCTGGATATGATGGGTATAGTCCTTCATTAACTTGAGGTATTTGAATTTCTTCGTTTGTTATGCTGAGAAGATTTTTGCTTGAGAATTGTTGATGATAACGAAGATAAATTATTTATGGAGGCTAAAAGAAGGTGAATGTTAATTTGGGTTCAAACGGTAATTTCCCTCGAAGATAGGAACTGGGGAGACACAAGGCTTCAATGGAAAATCCCAAAATTGATCAACCAACTCACTGACTATAACTCTTTAGTCATGGTGTTTAGTACTTGGCTTTTGCTATCTTACAATAGTATTAGATAGTTTAATAAGGTTTCTCTTTGAATATTATTTCTTTTATTTTCTTTGAATATTACACTCGTTAGGTCACCAGCATCAAGTGATGATAGTACTACCGTTAATTGTTGATATTGTTAATGTTAAATGATAGTGTGAACAAATATTAAAGGTAGTTTTCACTAACACGTCACCTATAGAGTACTGAATCTCGCTTCAAAACTTGTTTAGGTCATTACTTAATACTGGTAACCTAACAAATGTCTAATTTTTAAAACATTGATAATTATTTAGAATATTTTAAAAGGTACATAAAGGGCAGAAGTCAGCCTTCGAAGGGCAACACTTCTTTTGCATATAGAATACGAATTACCAATAACTCAGATCGCCCTGTTCAACTTCTTAGAAGGCATTGGATTATATTTTAAACACATATGCTTTAATTTTCCAAAAAAAAGGCTCTCTAGGAAACCCTAGGAGGGCGCCGTGAGATTTATGTGCTTGCAGGGCAACGATTCCGCCGGTCTAATCTTAGACCGTCTCCAACCGAACGAGAGCCAGAGGGGTCATTTTAGCCATTTTGTCCTCCAAGAAATTAATATTTTAATGAACAATGCATGACTATATTTCTTACCATCTCCAACCTAGGGCCAAAGAGCTATATGGCTCGTTTTAGCTCTGTCACAAAAAACCGTCTCCAACCGAGGGTCAAAGAGTCATAGGGCCAAACAAAATTTATTATTTAAATTTAAAAACTACAACAACTTAAATTAAAAAACTAGAACTTATATTTAAAAACTACAACAACTTAAATTTAATATCTATAATTATCATGATATCCATCATCTGCCATTGTAGAAATATAGTCAGAGGTAAACAACTGCAGCCGGGTCATAATTTCTTCTTTTTTTTTCCTATCAAAATAGGCCTTACACATTGGACAGTAATTCGAAGTGTTCCTTTCCATATTTTTATCATCCATCTCTTCTTGTATTTGTTTGGCCTGTTTTTCATGCCTATGGTTCCTTTCTTCAGCGGCAAAGACATTTTGCTCCACCATTAATTGCAATGAGGCCGCCACTTCCTATTGAGCGGCGTAACCATCATTTGACTTACCCTTTTCCTTCAACCTTCGAGCCTTATTCGTCCCATAGCTCTAGGTATGGAACCTTCACCTAAAAGACGGATTTTCTACCCTTGTTTGTTGAGTGGTAGGAGATCCATCATCACCCATATCTACAGCTGAGGATGCAGTTATGAACACCGGCATAGGACCTACTCTATGTTGAGGTGGATCTTCAAATAACACCTATCCTTTACATATTTCCTAATAACTGTGATGCTGAAAGGGTTTCGAGCTGTCCTCCATATACAATTCATCCGCTTGGCGTACCTAGAAAATATAATTACAAAAATTAAAGGAAATTAATTTACGAAATTAAATGTAATATAATTAAATATAAGTACAAAAATTAAAAGAAATTAATTTATAAAATTAAATGTAATATAATTAAGTATTTAAAATAAATTGTGAAAACACTTACTTTGTCGTAGTAATTGGCGCTGCTTTCATGTCTACTTGCGGTTGCTAACAATGCTTGATGCCATTTGTTCAAATTTGGCTGAAGATGTTTCTTCCATCTTGAAGAACAACTCTCGTGGTTTCGGGTATTCGGTGAAGTGGTGCATTCGTAGAACTCTAAGTATTTTTTGGACACGTGAGTCCAAACACCATCACTTATCACTTGTTTGAGAACTCCCCCTTACACTATCTTTTGAGACCCATCTATAAGCCCTGCAAAGAGCTTCATCTTTGTTTCGGGTCCAAGCACTACTTTTCATTGCAAATGAGGCCATTTGAAAATTATTGAAAAAATTGAAGGAAAGATTATTGGAAGAGGTAAAAAAAATATGAGAATTGAAATAGTGAAAAATTTGTGAGGAATGGTGTATGAATGGTTTAGGTATTTATAGGAAAAAATGAGATTTTTTTTTAAAATATTGGCCCAAAAAAAAATATTTCAAAAACCAATGGTAATTGACGTTAGCTAGCTGTTGGGGATTCAAAATTGAGTCCAGCCCAAGGCGGCTGGCTGACTGGGTCATTTGGGCCGACTGGTTGGCCCTTTTTGTCCAGTGGGGCCCACGAGCCATTTGGCCTAATCCTCTGTTAAAGACGGTTTTCGGGCCATTTTCGGCCCTCTAGTCCTTTGGACTCTTCGTTTGGAAATGGTCTTAGAGGTATTTGTCCTCTAATCTATTCATGGTGTGGCAGATTAGTCCGATTTTCACAGAAAAGTTTCCGAACGTGTTGTACGAGGTTGGCAATGGTTTGTTTAAGGCCTGCTAACAATGGAAGACATGGTATCCAAATTTTTAGGGAAGTTTGCGATCACTGAAGAAGAAAAACAAGTGATTGTAATTTATAAACAAGAGGCGTTAACCCTGAGATCATCGAGGGTGTTCTTGGTGGGGAAAGTGCTCACGTAGAAAGCTTTCAATAAGGAACACTTTAAGAGGAAAATGCGGAATCTATGGAGATCGAAAGCCAATGTTGTTGTAACTGATTTGGGTGATAATAGGTTTGCATTTGGTTTCAATACAAAGCATGAAAGAACGATGATTCTATGAGGTGGACCTTGGTTATACAACAAACAGTCGCTGCTTGTACTAGAGGAGCTAGGCAGCCACTAGAAGTGCTGCTCTCTTTCTAAGAGTTTTGGGTTCAGATCAAAGGCCTCCTAGTTTGCTATATGACTCGTCAGATGGGCAAAGTTTTAGGAAACCAATTTGGGTGAGTACATTTTGGCTGATCAAAGCAGGAAAACAAAACAATTTGGCAAAATTTTATGTATCAGGGTTTGTCTTGACATCACAAAGCCTCTAAGAAGATATGTAACAGTAAAGATTGATGGCACAATTATGGAGGTGGATGTTCGATACGAAAAACTCCCGCTAACTACTTCTTGTGTGGAATGATGAACCATGTTGAAGATCAACGTGAACGCTGCCAAGGAAGTGGGCTTTGTTAAAACCAGAAAGATCTTCTCGAGAGACTGAGAGAGAAGGAAGTTCAATACACACTTGTTTTCTGGGAGAATAATCTTATTGATCAATCATGTAAACATGGCTTTTAAATAGCCTTACAAAGATAACTAAAAGCTGGAAAAATGCAGCCCACGTTACAACCCTACAATGTTGTATGAGACTAGTTCAAAGCAAACAACTTATCCCTACAAACTAGGGTTTATTATCAGCAACTAAAACAAAATCCTAATAACCTGGAACCTAGAAGACTTAACCCTAACGGCTAGGAACCATGACTCTTAACAATTTAACATCCTCCCTTAAACTGAATGGTATCACCATTCAGTTTATTCCCGGATAAGCACAGATGCCCAACAAACTTCGCAGCTTCAAAAAATCTTCAAGCTTCAACGGCTTTGTGAAAATATCTGCAATTTGCTCCTGGGTTGAGCACTAGACCAACTCTACAACTTCTTCCTTTGTAAGATCAGGCAGAAAGTGAAAGCGGACATCAATGTGTTTGCTTCGACCATGCAAAACTGGATTTTTTGAAAGTTTGATAGCTGATACGTTGTCATATAGCAACACCGTAGCTTTGCACTGATCATGACACAGTTCCTTTAAAATTCTCCTTAACCAGACAGCTTGACAAGCACTAGATGCAGCAGCAATAAACTCGGCCTCAGTGGTGGAAAGAGTGACCACTGGTTGTTTCTTCGAAGACCAAGACACTGCTCCTGAACTCATTAAAAATACATAACCTGAAGTGCTCTTTCTGTCATCTTGATCTCCTGCATAATCACTGTCCGAGTACCCCAGAAACTCCTGGTTTCCTCCCTTCCTGTAAAACACCCCAAGGCCAATGGTTCCCTTCACATACCTCAATACTCTTTTTGCCGCCTGTAAATGCATTTCAGTAGGACGCTCCATGTACCTGCTAATCAAGCTTACTATAAATGCCATGTCAGGGCGTGTAGCAGTTAAATACATGAGGCTTCCTACAATTTGTTTGTAGAAGGTGCTGTCCACCTTTACTCCACCTTCATCCTTCCTTAACTTAAACCCTGGAATTGCTGGATTATCTACGGGATTGCATTGATCCATGTTGAACCTGTTAAGCACCTCTTGTGTATATTTACGTTGGCCAATGAATACCCCATCTGATCGTTGCAACACCTCAATACCCAAGAAGAACTTCATTCTTCCAAGATCAGTCATATCAAATTCTATCATCATGGATCGTTTAAATTCTTCAAACATATCTTCATTGTTTCCAGTAAAGATTAAGTCATCTACATATAGACAAACAATCAAGAATTTACCTCCATTCGTTGCTTTGATGAACAAAGTGTGTTCATATGGACACTTCCTGAAACCTTCATTAACAAAATAAGTCTCTATCTGGCTGTACCAAGCTCGAGGAGCTTGTTTGAGACCATACAAGGCTTTCTTAAGCTTGTATACTTTGTGTTCATGTCCTATTTTCTCATATCCAAGAGGCTGAGCAATGAAGACTTCTTCATTTATCTCTCCATGCAAAAACGCAGACTTGACGTCTAGTTGATAAAGCATCCATCCCTTTTGAGCAGCTAGTGAAATCACAACTCGAATAGTATCGAGTCTAGCCACTGGTGCAAATACCTCAGCATAATCTATCCCGTACTCTTGACTGTACCCTTTTGCAACAAGTCGCGCCTTATACTTATCTACTTCCCCATTCTTGTTGAGCTTTGTCTTGTAAACCCACTTAACACCAATAACTTTGCCTCCAGGGGGTAACGTAGTAAGTTCCCACGTTTCATTCTTTTCGATAGCCATGATTTCTAAGTTCATTTCCTGCCTCCATTTCTCATTTTTAACTGCATCTTCATAGAAGATGGGGTCACTATCCGGAATCTCAACCATGCCTGCAATCTTGGATTCTTCTGGAACCACAGCCATGCATGCAACGTTGGAGTCTTCCTCCTCGGAGCAACCTTCCCCACTTACATAGTCTCGCATCCATACTGGTGGTCTTCGTATCCGTGTTCCGTGAGGTGAACTCTCCATAGTTTCTTCATGAAGTGAGTCTTCACTACTCTCACCCTCCTCAATGTTGCTAGCTTCTGGTCCTTCAGCATTATCGCCATTGTCCGTACCCTCTTCCTCATCTGATTCCCACTCAAGGTCTGCTGCAATATCTCCTGTGTAACATGCCTCCCACTTCCAACTTTGATCTTCGTCGAAAACAACATCTCGGCTCACAATTATTTTTTGCGAAATTGGATCATATAATCTGTAGGCTTTTGACTCATTACTCACCCCAACGAATATGCATTTCACGCTCTTGTTGTCAAGCTTTACTCTTCTATTATCTGGTATATGAACATGAGAAATACATCCAAAGATTCTAAAATGACTCACTGATGGTTTCTTTCCACTCCATGCCTCTTCTGGAGTCTTGCTTCTTACTGTAAGTGTGGGACTTCGATTAAGAATATGCACAGTCCAGTTTACAGCTTCAGGTCAAAATGTTTTTGGGATGTTCTTTCCAGAAAACATGATCCGGACCATGTTCATAATTGTCCGATTCTTCCTCTCGGCGACTTCGTTTTGCTGGGGGGAGTATGCAGCTGTGAGTTGTCTCTGAATGCCATTCACTTCACAAAAATTAGCAAACTCTTGTGATGTAAATTCTCCTCCTCTGTCAGTGCGAAGTGCCCTGATGTATGCTCCTGTTTCTTTTTCAACCATAGCTTTGTAGTTTTTAAAAACCACAAAAGCTTCAGATTTTTCTACTAAAAAATACACCCAAGTTTTACGATTGAAATCATCTATGAAAGTGATGAGATACCGTTTCCTCCTATGTGATATTGGATTAATTGGCCCACAGATATCAGCATGAATTAACTGAAGAATACCTGATGCCCTCCACGTGCTTTCCTTAGGAAAAGAGTCCCTGTGTTGTTTCCCCACCAAGAAATCTTCACAAACCATCGAAGGAACCTTGAGCTGTGGCATTCCCTCCACCATCTTCTTCTGTTGAAGAACTTTGAGGCCACTCCAGCTTAGATGACCATATCGACAATGCCAAAGTTGGGACTGTTCCGAGACGAGAGATACAAGACACTTTTGCTCCTTTATCTGACATCGTACAGTGAGAATGAACATCCTGTTATGTGACATAGCAGTTTTAATGATTAAGCCCCGCTCAGGATGAAAGATTTTGCACACTCCGTGTTGTATGAGAACTGCAAGACCCTTCTCTTGTAGTTGTCCAATACTCAGTAGGTTATTCTTCAAGTCTGGTACATAAAATACTTCAGTAATCACGTGCATGAGTCCATCTATCTCCATTCGAACACTGCCCTTTCCTTGCACTATCAGGCTTGCATCATTTCCTAGTTTAACAGAATCTTTGAAGCCTTCATTAAGATCACAGAAAAGCTCCTTCTTGCCACTCATATGATTGCTACACCCTGAATCTAGAAACCACACACAATCACTGCTGGTCTTGTTATCATCCACGTATGCCATAAGTAGCATCTCTTCACTTGTCTCGGCCAAGTTTGCTTGTTTCTCCTTTTTAGGGCACTCCCATTGAAAATGGCCAAGCCCGTGACAGTGATAGCATTCCACTGTGGATTTGTCAAATCCTGATCGACCACGCCCTCTTCCTCTTCCACGTTAAGAGCTACGGCCTCCTCTTCGTCCTCCATCATTCATGACTTGTAATGCTTGTTCATCCTCAGTGTGCCTACTCATTCTTTGCTCATGAACTAACAGACTGCTTTGAAGTTCATCAATGGACAAACTGTCTATATCATTTGATTCCTCAATAGAGCACACAACGTAATCATACTTTGGAGTCATGGACCTTAATACTTTCTCGATGATCACCACATCACCCATCTGTTCACCATGCACTCTCATCTTGTTGGCAATTGTGAGAGTTCGTGCAAAGTACCCATTAACAGTCTCATCCATTCTCATGTGGAGTACTTCAAACTCTTTGCGAAGAGCTTGCATGTGTGCACGTTTGACTCGAGCCGTGCCTTGATATTTTTGCTTCAAGGAGTCCCAGATGTCTTTTGCTGTATCCTTTTTCAAGATTGTCTCCAAGATCGATCGATCGATGGCTTGAAACAGATAATTCTTTGCCTTGAGATCCTTTAGCCTTAGATCTTCGATTGTCTTCTTCTGTACCTCTGTAGGATCCACTCCTTCTGCTACTGCAGGGACCCCAGTTTCTATCAAACTCCAATATTCTTTGGATCGCATAAAATTCTCCATCAACATGCTCCAGTGATCATAGTGCCCATCAAGCTTAGGAATGGCTGGCTGCACAAAGCTACTTTCTCCTGCCATATCGCTGCTCCTTCTCACTGCACTCGTGTTTACTCTCAGACTCTAAATCAGGCCCCGTGGTGGGGCTCTGATACCAAATGTTAAAACCAGAAAGATCTTCTCGAGAGACTGAGAGAGAAGGAAGTTCAATACACACTTGTTTTCTGGGAGAATAATCTTATTGATCAATCATGTAAACATGGCTTTTAAATAGCCTTACAAAGATAACTAAAAGCTGGAAAAATGCAGCCCACGTTACAACCCTACAACGTGGTATGAGACTAGTTCAAAGCAAACAACTTATCCCTACAAACTAGGGTTTATTATCAGCAACTAAAACAAACTCCTAATAACCTGGAACCTAGAAGACTTAACCCTAACGGCTAGGAACCATGACTCTTAACAATTTAACACTTGACGACAAATCGAAGCCGTGCGGCCAACGGTTCCAAGAAGATATCCTCGCGCTGGATTACAGGAAACCAACGGGGACAAAGTTTGGGTTGGAACCGGAATTTGGTTGGTCGATGAAAGTTCCTGGTTTTGAGGAGGAGGATGAGATGTTGGTAGATGATGATACTGAGTCGCATGATCAACGAAGGAGGAGCTAGCGACGGGATGACCTGAAGGACGACAGGTCAGTCAACGAGACGGTTACATCGACGAAGTAATTAAGGCATTTAATACCTGATTTGAATGAAACGGCATCATCAACGGATGCAGTTAATATTTCCCATGCAATTATGCCATTTGTGGCTGCTCCAAATGTGTTTGTACATCCTCCAATTAGTGTATCCGTTTCCTCCCACTCTTCGGAGCCCCTGTCTACGAATGGTATGACTGGGGTCAAGATTTTTGGAAATCAAGTCTTCGAAAGTCAATCACATGCCACGTGGGAGGAACCTAACAAGAGTGATTAGGTATTTCGCCCTTTGCTTGAGTCCGTGAGAGTACTGGTGGAGAATGAAGACCAACGGAAGGATTTGTTTCGGGGCAAGGAGCATATAACACAGAGACGACCTTTACCCAGAGTATCGACTAAACTTTCCTTAGGATCAGATCCGTTTAATTTGGATCCCTTCATTTATAGGAATCAATCCAGCCTGGGGGAAACACTTCTGAGACGTGGAGGTGGGAAAAACATGAGTCGAAAGAAAACAAGTAGAGGCAACCGACATCTCCCTAAACTCGGTAAGCAGAGTGCACGTGACAAGGACTTGGAGGGACGTGGCCATGCAAGAAAATGGAGGGCTTTCTCTGAAGATTCTATGTATTCTACAGCGGCGGCGGCCGACAAGGCTCAACCTTGTCAGGAGCAATGAGTTGCATAAGTTGGAATTGCGGGGGCTTGGGAACCTCCGTGCAATTTGTGCATTGAAGAGACTAGTTCTCTCCAAAGATCACATTGTGATTTGTCTATATGAAACAAAAAGCTCTATAAAGCATATGAATAAATTAAAATCACAATTAAGTTTTGATTTTATTTTTACGAGTCCAAGTAGAGGACGTTCAGGAGGTTTGTGTGTAATGTGGAAGGGGGAGGCTAATCTCTCGTTGCGTACTTATTCTCAAAACCATATTGACTTTGAAGTTGGTGGCATTGGTGATACTAACCATTGCAGATTCACTTTCTTCTATGGTTTTCAGGCTGAAGCGGACCGTTATAAATCATGGCGTTTACTTGATTCCCTCAATGCCAATTCTTCTCTACTGTGGGTTTGTGTTGGTGATTTTAATGAAATTTTAAGAACGGACGAGCAAGAAGGCGGAGACCAAAGAAGTGAGAGACAGGTGACAGGCTTTATAGAGATTGTCGAGAAGTGTCAATTCCTTGACCTCGGGTATACAGGAAACAAATTCACTTGGGAAACAACAAGAGGAGAGGGGATAAAAGTTCGACTTGGCCGAGTTTTGGCTAAGCAGAATTGGGTTGATCTCTTCCCTACTTTCCGTGTAGTGCACCTCAATCCCACATCATCGGACTATATCCATATTCTGGTGGAGTGGGAAGTTCGAAAGCATGCAGAGTTTAAGAAAACATCCCAGGTTGAAGACAGATGGACGACAAATGAGGGGTGTCGGGAAATAGTGAAAGGGTGGACTTCGGAATTCTATGGGTCACCTATGTATCAAGTTACGGAGAAAATAAAAGCTACTATAGTGGAATTGTTAAAGTGGGCTAAGAACAACGAATGATCTATTCCGGGTGAGATTACGGCAACGAAGGATAAGCTAAATAGTTTATTTGGACAACCCTTCACCGAAACATCGATTGCACAGAGACAAGTCCTTTATAATAAACTTTATTCTTTGTTAGCGCATGAGGAATCATTTAAATTGGTTGGGACTTGGGGATCAGAGCACGAGATATTTCCACCAAAAAGCAACTAAAAGATCTCGGCAAAATTGCTTGACTGGTTTGTTTGATAAAATGGGGGTATGGCGTGACAGTAAGGCAAGCACGGAAGAGGTAATTGTGAGTTATTTTACGAAACTTTTTTATTCTGAGGGACCATCGAATGGAAAGGAAATATTACAGTTTATTCAACCAAGGGTTAAACAGAGTATGAATGCAGAACTTACGTGTTCATTTGAGGATGATGAGATAAAGCATGCCTTTTTTCCAAATGCATCCAATGAAAGCTCCTGGGCCGGATGGTATGTTTCTAGGTTTTTATCAAAAACATTGGGACATCGTTGGCCTAGATGTATGCAATGGAGTTCGTTTGCTACTATCTTCAGGAATTATGTTGAGAAAAATCAATTACACACGTGTAACCCTGGTTCCAAAGAATAAAGATCCAACGGTGATGACACAGTTACGTCCGATTAGCCTGTGCAATGTAATTTACAAAATTTTGTCCAAAGTTCTCACAAACAGGTTAAAATGGATGCTTCCGACGATTATTTCGCCCAACCCAAGTGCTTTTGTACCATGTAGATTGATTTCAGATAATAGTTTGGTTGCTTCGGAAATTACTTAGTACATGTATAGGAAATCTTCGGGATGGAATGGAGTGATGGCATTGAAACTAGACATCAGTAAAGCATATGATCATATAGAATGGAGGTTCCTCAAGCAAGTCATGAAAAAATTGGGTTTTCTAGAGTCTTGGATCAACCTTATTATGGAGTGTGTGACTACCGTATCCTACTCCTTCAAATTAAATGGTGAGCCTGTCGGGTACATCCACCCAAAAAGAGGTATTCGACAAGGTGACCCGTTTTCTCCGTTCCAGTTTGTGTTATGTGCAGAGGGGTTCTCTGCCCTTCTGGATGCTTGGGAAAGTCAAAGGCGGATCAGAGGCATCAGAATCTGTAAAGGAGCACTAGTAATTAATCATTTATTATTCACAGATGATAGCTTTATTTTTGCTTGTAGTACACTCTAGGAATGTTTGCAGGTGAATCATTTGTTGAAAACTTATGAAGAAATCACGGGCCAAGCTATTAACTATTCCAAGAGTTGTGTATCTTTCAGTGGGAATATGTTGGTTTACCGGTCCTAGTGGGGAGGGAAAAAAAAAACGTTCGCCTACATAAAAGATAGGCTATGGAAGAAACTGAACGGTTGTAAAGGTAATATTCCGAGCAGCGCAGGGAAAGAAATTTTGGTTAAAATCGTGGCCCAAGCTGTGCCACTTTACACCATGCAAACGTTCTTGTTACCCAAAACTTTGTGTGATGAACTGACTCAAATTGTGGCACAATTTTGGTGGGGCAAAGAAAATGGGAAGCGTCGTATTCACTGGATTCACTGGAAGAAACTATGCAAACCGAAGGGAGAAGGTGGGTGGGGATTTCAGGATCTCTATGCATTCAACCTTGCTTTGCTTGCAAAACAAGGGTGGCGATTCATCCACCAACAATCATCACTGGTCTCTTAACTATTCAAGGCCAGGTATTACCCCAACACAGATTTCCTCCTAGCTCCGATAAAATCAAACTCCTCATTTTGTTGGAGAAGCATTGCGGAAGCTAGGAAAGTAATTCGAATGGGAGCTCGGTGGAGAGTGGGGGATGGTGCTTCTATTAAAATTTGGGGTGACAGTTGATTGCCAAGGGAAACTTTCTTCAAAGTTCTTAGCCCTATACCAATGGGAATGGATCATTCCACTACTGTGGAGAAGTTGATCTCGGCGGTATCTCTTAGACACCGGATGATTTGTTCTTATCCGCAGAGTCGAATGTGAAGTTTACAACGAAAGTGCCTATTTAATAGCTCAGATTGGTGGAGAAGTCAACGGACAAGAGAGTATCGGTTCTTCGGTTACACATGAGGTGAAATTTTTGTGGAAGGCCTCGTGGAGAGCTTGGGTACCTGAGAAAGTGAAGATTTATGTGTGGTGGTCTTGTAGGAATGCGTTACCAACACGGGACAATCTGAAAATAAAGAAAATCACTAAGGATGCTGCATGTATATTCTGTAACGGCGAAGAAGAAACCTTGGTGCATTTGATGAGGAATTGTCCTAGAACGACTTTGATTTGGTTGATAAGCCCGTTGGGTCTACGTAGTAGAATAGAGAGACTAGTGGGCATTTGGTGGATTGATTAACAAGACTTGCTAGTGATTTATCAAGAGAAAGTTTTGATTTGTTACTTGTGCTTATTTGGAGCATTTGGAAAGAACAGAACTCGTTTTTATGGCAGGGAAAGGCGCTTGAACCGTTGGAGTTGGTTTGCAGAGCCCAAAGTTGCCAAACACACAGCAGCAACGAACTGAAAAAATGGAAGAAACTGGAACTGGGTTGGGTAAAATGTAACTTTGATGCGGCCTGGGATGAACAACATGAGGTAGGTGGCGTTGGGGTGATGATTCAATATGAGAAGGGGGAGTTTGTAGCAGCAATGGCATCACATCACACTGCCATTTGCTCCCGGCTACTGGCTGAGATGATGGCAGCAAGGGACGCGGCTCTGTTTGTTAAGGAGTGGCAATTCCCAACTATGGTTCTTAAAGGTGATGCAATGCTTGTGATGGCAGGACTCAAAAATGAAGGATGTGATGACACCTCACATTTTGGAAACATTTTAAATGGCATGCATTCAATTATTCATTCATTGCCCAAGTGGTAGGTTGAATTTAGTGGAAGAGAGACGAACAAGGTGGCACACAGGCTAGCACGTATGAGTTTGAGTTATGGTAACACTGTGACTTGGTTTGAAGAACCCCTTGGTGTAATTCGTGATCTTCTCTTTGAGGATAGCAATTCCTAATTAATTATGTTGGTGCGGGACACTCTTTTTCCCTTTGACCGGATTGAAAACCTTGGCAAGGTTTTTATCGAGGCCCTCTGTTTGCACTCTATCCTCATTGATGTACGTATTCCATTTGTTATTAATGAATATCGTACCTTTTCAAAAAAATGAAAAAGGTTGAAATCAATTTGAAATTAATTCTAAAGGTTTGTATGGTTATTTGTAATAAACCCATTTTTTAATGATAATTTAAGTTGATCTTTTTGTTTTCTACGTTGATGTTCAGCGTCCCCGGACAAGCACTGTACTTGGAGGTCAGCCCTTGAAGGATCCAGAACGTTTTGTATCTCGACAAGGACCTCCCCATCCAGCCATGCCAAGACCTGCCGTGAAGATTGGCAGATCTTCATCCCTTTTGTAAAACTCTTAGAAATTTGGGAAAATATATCTGATTGATTCATCCCTTTTGTAAGCATTCCATCCATATACATCATGGCCGCATCACTTTTGTTAAATTTTTAGGGTGGGCAATCAAATTATTATTGCTTGGGTTTGAAATGCTACTGATTCGAATCATAATTTATTGATTTGTCAATTTAAGGAGTATCGGATATTCAGGACCTTTTAATCATTTGATTTTTTTTTTTTGCCAAAAACACAAAAATCAATATTTGACAATTGAAAAACCCATAGCACCATATAATTTATCGTTGTGGCTCCTCTCGTTTAGTTTTAGAATCATCTCCATAACACTTGTGGCTCATTTACTAATCCGCAATCAGAATGTGAGAAATTGAACTGAAGAGGAATTGGGTTGGGGTATAATTAGAATTAGATTCCTATAGAAACTGTTTGCTAAAATTTTCAAGAATCAAAGGTAGGATTAGTACTAAACCATAAAAACATTTTACTAATTCACATGAATTTAAACTATTTTTTATTTTATTTTTGAACAAACGATATAATCTATACTAAATGGGAGGGGGTGAACTTAGCCTTACAATGGGCTAGCAATAATGTGGTTCAAATTAGCTTTTGGCGAGAATCGAACCAAAGACCTCTCATTTACAAGTGAAGAAGAATACTACTAAACCGTTGTACTAAGCGGTTAAAAAGATGCAAGGTCTCTCAATTTTCCACATAATTGAAATTATTTTATATGCTAATTCTTTTTTATTTATTTATTTTCTGGTAAAATTTTATTTTCATTTTAAATTAACTTTGTGAAAACTCTCTTTTTATTTATTTTTTTTGGCTGAGAGAACAAAATTTGATGTTGGATTAATGCGAAGGACGCCACTCAATACTACGGTCTGGTGGTAATCCTTTTCACTTATAAGTGAAAAACGTTAGATTCAATTATCGTGAATGGCGAATTCTATAGCAAATTAGATTCAAATATATTGTTACACTCAATCTTTCAATTTCTTCCGATTGCCTTTACGTAAAGGTGCCAATGATGGTTTTACGGTGGAGTGGCACTAACATGCTTTTGAAATGACATTTCAGAAGGCTTGCCTCAAAAATTCCAGGAGGCCCATATATACAAACTTGTAAAACATCTTTTCTTACCATAAAAAAGGAGAAACACAACCTTATAAAACATGTTTTTGCATTCAAAATTTCCAGTTCATGGAATCGTGGAAGATGGTTATAAATCTACAGTAAAAGAAACATTAACCAGACTTCCCCAAGCAAGTAAAAACCGCCAAAATAAAAAATGGCCAAAAAAATTCCATTACATGGAAGGTGCTTTACAATCAAACCAAAAAGAAACTACTACTGAGGTGACTTTCTTTATACCCAAACGCAGATAGCAGCTCTCTCCCCTTCCATCAATATATACCGATTTCATTCCATTTCCTTTTTTTTTCCTCATCTCTTTTGAGAGCTCGTTGATATAGTTAATATAAAAACTACAAGGAACTAAATTAAACACTAATGCATAACCTTTCTAAGCTATTGCTTCTCATGTAGCAATCTCATCAACCTCAGAATTAAATACAAAACTTGGAAATGTGGTAGTAATATCCCTGCATTTAGTAAAGAACAGAAATATTTCAGAACTATGAAATTTACGAAACATTGATTTCTACGCACGATATTGAAAAAATTCGTTCCATACCGAAGATAGGGGAGAGTCATTATCTTTAGTAATGATGGATTCTTTGAGACAAAATTGTTCCATTCATACTTGTCTATCTTTCCATCTTGATTTACATCAGCTTCCAAGAAAGTCTGTCCACAAACATGAGAGAATTACATATCCAGTAAATTTGTGATGCTAAGTGATGACGTATTCATAGTCTGATCAAGATCTTAGCAAACGAAGGATGACTCTAAAATGTGTATACTATGAATCTCCAGTTCAGTATCGCAAAATGCACCTAAATCGGTATATAATAATTTCAAGTTGATCCCAATGGACTGGCACTAATGAGATAAATAAGATTAACCATGTTTTAGAGGACAAACAATCTGGAAGGCTTCAATGAGTTTCTGAAGAAAAATGTACACTTTTTTGTCCCTTGGGTTCTCAGGCATTTCATCAAAGACAAGTGACAACTTACCTTATCAAGAATTATCTCAATGGTCTCATCAGCCAACTTCATTTCAGATTCACAAAGAAGTGCAATCAACATTTGTTTGACCTGCCAAAACCAAAAACAATGATTTCCAGTGTATTATTTTCTCTTCGGCTCAGATCTTTTTGCTCAAATTCTCAGAGCTACAAAAAGAAGGAAAAATTAAAGAGTTTACAAGCTGCTGAAAATTTTGACTTCCATTTTGTGAGAGTTCTAACAAATTATCTTTACAAATCCTCATCCTTCTTCTGATGTTTATAAGGTTAGCTTAATATAATGTAATTTTCTAACCCATGCGTGCGCAACTCAATCACCACTGCAATAGTGTAATGTGTTGTAGTTCACTCAATGCATAACAAAAAAGATACTGGTTAAAGTCCCACTCCCCAAGGGAACACAATTTTTAACCAACCCTGCAATGGGTTTTGATTGTTTTATATCCTAACCCACTTGGGCATATACCCAGATGAAGCATAGAATGTAAAGAAACACAAAGATGAACACCAATATACCTCTTGACGCTCAATAAAGCCTGTGCTATCCAAGTCATAAAGCTTGAATGAAACTGCAACACAGCATAAAAAAAAGTGCAAACTTTAGAATATAGTACAGGCATGTAGAAGTTCTGTGGTTCATAAACTAAAAGAAGTCTGCTCTTTGAAATACGTTTAAGATATATCTATGCGTCCATTCAACTTACAGTCAATTTTGTCTTCTAGCGAGGCATTGGGATGAAAGACATTGAGTGATCTCACAAAGTCAGTGAAGTCAATCACACCCTTCCGTTTAACATCAAACAGATCAAATATCTGCACGTGGAGTTGGTTCAAGAACAAAAGTCAAAACTTGAACCAGAGCAGAAATTTAGAGAGGAGAATAGTTAGATTTACCATCAGTTATGATTCAGTGAAACAAGGAAATGAATACCTTCAACTACTTTAAATTTAAATTACATCTGGTTATCACTTTAGGCAGAAACTCATTAAACAACTGATGCAGCTGCATAAAGTTGATTGATTCACCACAATACAGAATGTGGATAAATAGATTAAGCATAAGATCAACAACCTATGCATACATGAAAGTTAAATTACTACCAGTTATCTAATATATGAACTGTTAAAAAAAACCACAAGTTTCGAGAAATTAGTTTTATATGTTTCTGGAAATATTTTATGATTAACAGCATGATTTCAATGTTTATAAATATAATATAATCTGCACACACAAAAACTACGCTAATAACTAAAGTAATAGACATATACCCGATTTGCGAAGAGATTTTCTTTCTTTCTATTCTTGAAAATGGCTAGCTGAAATTCTTCCTGCGTATTCACCAAGAACACTCAATGTCACATTTTCCTAACAGATATTGGCATATAACAGTTTGTAGTACTACGCTCATAAATATATGTTTATCAAGAAGTTTTGACCAGACAAGCATAAATAAATAAAGACTTTTACGTATAAATATGTTAATTTTTAATTCAAAAATGAATTTACAGATATATATTTGGAACCAAACTGTAAAAGCTAAACATCCTGTTACAACATGTAATACACTGCCCAATACAGTTTAACACCATGGAAACTTTTGATTGTAAAATGTCGTTAACATTCACTGTAATCCCGTCATTAGAACATCCAATCCTTTTGCATCCACCTTAATCAAAACTTGAATTTCTACAATAAGGCAGGCTGGGGGAGAATTAGCATGATGGTAGCAAGCAGGTACATACCTTGTTTATCAACCCATCGTCAATCACAGAACTGCTGATACTCTTATATAACTCAAAGAGTGCTTCAACTTCGCTAACAGTAACTGGGGACCAAAACGAACATGTTAAATTGGTCTGAGAATGAAAGAGTGAGTTTGTGCATGAGCTAGAGAAAGAAAAGAGATGGAATAATCAGTTTAATTATATTATGATGTTATAATATTTACTGCAACAAAGAAAATATTGTAGTCAAATGCCTTGATTATCTTTTGAGGTCATAACCAATTAATTGAGGAAGAACATAAAGGTTCAGAGAGGAGCAAAAGCCTAATGCCAATAGTTGAAACTCTGGAGTAATATGAGATACAGTGGTCTCATATTTCAGACATAAAAGATAAATATAATCGCTGGGAGAAACGAAACAAGTAGGAAAACCTGCTAAATAATAAGTTTAGATTAACAAACTGTGTACAGGGCCTTCATTGCAAACCAAGAGATTACAACAAACTACGGGGTGTAAACACATAGTAATCATCATTCAAAAGGATAGAAAAATGCAAAAAGCACTAATGAAAAAGCGAACATTGAACAACTTACAAGCTGTTTGTGAAGCAAGACTCACTGGATCCTCGTGTCCAGGAAACTGTCGCCTTGCCTTAGAACTAAAGCAACCCATTTAGAGCATCTACCTACCAACACCAAAGTTCAGCTCACCCTCCCCTCCCCTCCCCAGGCCTTATGCCTCCTTTGAACCCAAAAAAAGGGCAAAAAAAGCAACACATTAGTGAACAAGGCAAAGCAGTTAACTCAGAATCATTAGAATATGTCACCAAACCAATCAGAAATAACAGATGGTAAATAAGATAATCCCATAATTATCTTGATTTGTAGCTCTAATTAGTAAAAATCTATTGCATAAATGCACAAGGAGCAGTTATAGCCATCCTTCAACTAGTTCAAAGAAATAAAAACACAGTCAATAAGAGCTCAATCGTAACGGCCATTCAATACCATTTAAAACAAATTAATTTTTAAATGTTTGCCAAATTGAAGAGGGAGAGAAAATAATAGAAAGTTTGGAATTGTTTGCATGCAAAGTTTCATGAATGTATAGCTCCATTTTTCTCTTCAATTCTTAAAACCTAAATAAAATAATCAATTTCCATTTTCTTTTGCATATAGCAACCCAATGAAATTGTTGGATTAAAATAAAAACAAAAACTTGATTTTCCAAGCAACCAAACAAATAATTTCAAGAAAATATCAATACCCAGATCACTAATCCCTCCCCCCCCCCCCCCCCCCCAAATTTCAGAAAAATCAGAACTTTCTAAAAAAATACACCAAAAAACCAGAAATAAATCGAACCCACAAACAATTAAGCAAAAAGAAGCAAACTTTATAACAGAGTAAAACGGGAAAGAATGTTAATTGACTTACCGACCAAGAATTTGGCCGGAAAAGCTTGGCTGCCAATTCTGGAGAGGGAAAAGCTAACAACACAGATTCAGAGAGGCAACGAACTGGAAGGAGGAAGAAAAGGAGAAAGATGGGTTTCTTGAGGAGAAAAAGAATAGGCAAATCGGACGGCTGAGATTGAGTCTGATCACGAACTTCTCGGGTAATTCGCGCCGATTTGTCTAAATAAAAGCTTCTACCGAAAGCCAAAATAGAAAACAAACAGATAGTAGGAGGAGTCCACTGCACGCGGGGTGAATGCGCGTGATGGGATTTGGATCTCTTTTTTAGCGGTTGCTGGTTTTTTATATATATATTTTTATATTTTTATATTTTTAACAAACGATATTAGAATTTGGATCTTGTTGCAATCCTATTTAGAATAGGAATGTGATTGTGTAAATCCTAGTAGATTATGAATGTATCTTATATTCCTATTAGGAGTAGATTACCTATTAAATGTTGTAATTCTTATGGGAAAGGTTTTGCCATTTCTACCACAATAAATAGAGGCACAATAGGGTGAATCAAATACACATCACAATTACACATCTCTCTCTTCTTCTCTCTATTGCCGCCGCACCCCTCTCTCTATGGCCATCATAATTGTTCAGTAAATTATGCCTACAACAGATCTCATTTTTTTGGTGGTTGTTGTTATTATTGTTTTTTTTATTTTATTTTATTTTTAACAAATGATATTATCTATATTAAAAGGGTGAACTTAACTTCACAATGGGCATCAATAATGTGGTTTGAATTCACCTTTGGTGATAGTCGAACTTAAAACCTCTCCTTTACAAGTGAAGATGAATACCACTAGACCGCAATACTAAGTGATTTTTTTTTCTTGAACAAATAATATTATCTGCACTAAGGGAATTGTGTAGGCTTAGCCTTACAATGAGCCAATAATAATGTGGTTGAAATTCGCCTTTTGGCGAAAATCAAATATAAGACTTCTCACTTGCGCTCTAGTGATATTTATTTTCACTTGTGCCTTAGGTTCAATTATTGTCAAAGACGAATTTGAACCACATTATTACTAACACATTACGATTCTTGTCAAAGACGAATTTGAACCACATTATTACTAACATATTGTGAAGCTTAAGCTCATTCCCTCTTCTTAGCATAGATAATTTTCTTGCAAATATAGAAAAATTAATATAAAAATAGTATAACACCTTGATGGTTCCTAGTCCAAGTTTTGCAAATCAACCCACACAACACATATTCCATCAACTCGACATGTTTGCTCTATACTTGCTAATTTACATTATTGCTCTTTAATTAGGCAATGTCTATTCTAGAGATAATCCAATTGTAACACCCTAGCTATAACCTATAGCTATATTCTTATTGGACATAATATTAGCCGTGTAAGTTTATCTTACGTTGTTGGTCATAACTTTGGATAAAAGATGAGGGAGATGACGTTAGGTAATCGACAGCTAATATCCGTTTTTAGGTCGAATTCCTATGAATCATTCTCCCTATGTCTCCTCAAATAATTCAAATTGATTTTGAGTTTATTGTTACAAGCTCTCCAAGCCAAAACACTAAACAATCAAACCAAAGTTTCCATCAAGCTAATATCTAGCCAAAAATTATTGTATTTTGACCTAAAGTTTCATCTTCTATGTTCAAAATCTTCCCATATAAGGAGTTTTATTTTAACCAACTAAGTCATTGTTATCTCAATGTTAGAAAAGGTATTAAATTCAATTTCTCATTTACCCAGTAGTTTATAAAATAAAATAAAAATTTTGTTCTGCATAGGCCACTATATTTTGCCTAAATTTGAATTTGGTAAATTTTTTTTAATTTTGTTTGTAGTTTAAGGTTAGTATTGAAATTATCTTAATACTTAAACCCAGTCGAAAAGTATTGTTCACCAGCAGTAAATTGACAAAAATAGCCCTCACATGCTCTTCGTGCCCCATTCTTTTTTCCTCTTGGTACATTGAAGTTATGCATTTGTCCATGCTAGCCACGTGTCCATCATCGTCAAAAGATGTGCTTCGACTACAACCTCTCGACTTTTCCTTCCATTTTCATCTCTCTCTCTCTCTCTCTCTCTCTCTCTCTCTCTCTCTCTGCATATGTCTTTCTGTTTTGTTTACTTCAGAATATACTGCGTCCCATATCTGGTGGTGCCTTTTGTCGGTTGGAGATCCATTGCCTTGTCAATGTCTCCTAATTAATTAGGGTTTGTTTTCTAATTAAAAGGTGAAACAATGATAACGAATGAGCAGACTTACTTATGGCGCGTTTACGTAACGGTAATGAAGATAGGAGGAATTGAATTGAGGAGGAATTGGAATGAGGAGGAGTCAGAGTCGGATTCCTGTTGAAGCTGTTTACTTAAATGTTCTGGAATCGGAATAGAATTCCATAAAGCTGTTTACTAATTCAGCAGAATCGGAATATAAACTAGTATGATTACTAAAATGCCCTTGTTCCAAATCAAATATTTTATATACTTTAAGGGGTTTATAAAGGATATTCTTGGAAATAAAAAAAGTAAGTGAGGGCATAAAGGGAACAAAACTATCATTCCGATTACCCAAACAAGGAGGAATTGGATTACCACCTATATCTAGGGAATCCAATTCCACCAATACAAGGAATTGAATTCCAAAATTTGTGTGGGCCCCACTGCTTTTTTGATTCCTCCATGTTTAGTAAACACCGGAGTACTCCGTAATCGAAATTCAATTCTTCATTCTCATTCCGATTACGGATACGTAAACACGTTATTAGTTCACGGCGGGTTACTAATCCAGTTACAACCAACGAGCAGTTGTATTGAGAAGATGGGTTGCCTAAATACAGTCACGTAGCGTAAAAACGCAAACACCTATATTACACCATAAAAATGTAAATCGGAATGGTTTTGAATTAACATATATTTGAACATAATAAGAAACACGAGCGCACTAAAACACGACACCGTATTAGGATTGTATGCTAAATATTCTAGGTAGTGAGCCGACCTCCCTCAGACGACATTGATCTATCAGAAGGGTTTTATGGAGCCAGCACAAATTGGTAAAGTGATCCTCTTGTTTTCTAATAAAAATTGAATATTGACACAAAACGAAATTAATATATGGATACACTAAAACTATATAAAAAAATTGGTATAATTTAGCAAATTAAAATGGGTACAAATATAACGCTTCTAACATTAATATTTAGAAATAAAATTTAATTATCTTGACATATAAAATATTTATTATTGAAATAATTAATGACTTTTATTAAAATCAAAGGACCTGGATGAAAAATTGAAAAAGAATAAGATTTCAATCAATGAAGTTGACAAAAAATAGAAATGAGAACTTAATTTCTCATTTGTTTTATCTGGTGTATTTTTATGGTTTGTTCAAAAAAAAAAACTTGCTTTTTAACTAACAAAAAAGATAAAAGATGGAAGAAAATATTGTTTGCATGAATCAGGGGGTCGGACGCTGGTCTATCTCAAACCCTTTACGCCTATTCTTTTCTAATCACAATGATGATATTGTTGTAGGCATAATTTACTGGACAATTATGGAGGCCTAGAGAGAGAGGTGCGGCACATAGAGAGGAGAAGAGAGAGATGTGTAATTGTAAGGTGTGTTTTATTCACCCCATTGTGCCTCTATTTATAGTAGTAGAAAGGGCAAACCCTTTCCCATAAGGATTACAATACTTAATAAGTAATCTACTCCTAATAGGAATATAAGATACATTCCTAATCTACTAGGATTTACACAATCACATTCCTATTCTAAATAGGACTGCAACAGATATGAGTTTTTTTTTTAACAATACTTGCATCACCCTTTGCAAATGACGTATCTTGATCGTACAAAGTTTATAATCGAAACTATTCAATTTTTTAATCTTTATTTGAATGTCACCTCTACAAAAGCTCATTTCATTTAAATGATTTAGTCATTCAAATTTATGGAACAAATTGACGGTTTAGATACCAAGTAACATATTTATGATAAACCGTCCATTTATTTGATACATTTGGATGACTAAACGATCTCTAATTCGAATATTATAAAAATTAATCTTTAAATGAAGATTAAAAAATTAAAATCATTGATTATATTCGGTGAAAATACGTTATTCGTCAATGGAAAGATACGCGCATCCCTAAATGGAAAATGCTAAGTATTATCCTTTCTTTTTTATGGACAATTTAGTGATAAAGCTGGTTGTGGGACAAAGATGTGCAGATTTGTAGTAATCTAGGTAGACATATGGGGGCCGTCCTCCTTCCTGTTGCCTTTTTTTTAGGGAGCTTTAATAAAACACCCCTGGCACTGTTTACTTTTAACGAAAAACCACTTTTTTACCTTTAACTGTCACTATTCATTATACCTTCAAAAAGGACTTTTCATTAAAACTGTCACTATTCAGGGACTTTTCGTTAGTTTTCCATTTTTTTTAACATGTGAAATGGGCAAAGTCATTGTCAAGTCTCTTTAAAATGGATAGGGGGTGTTTTGCCTATTGGATTGAAATTCAGGCACATATCCAAACCAAGGGATTCTCTACGTTTGCATTTACTTTTGGAAAAATGATAAATACACATCTTTCAAGCTTCACAACATTTTTATTTAATCATATGTGTTTCGTGTGATTTATTTCATCAACCGACTAGAAATAGAAAGGGATATGTGCAGAGGCAAATCTAGAAAATTAATTCATCAGGGCACAATTAAGTAATGGCGGATGCAAGACTCTATTCTTGTTACGTCCCTCTCTTTTTCACGTTTTTTTTTCAAATAAAATAAATTTTTAATGACGAAATAGTTGCCTAGAAACAGAAACAGTCACTAAAGATATAAACAGCCTATTCAACAACCAAAACTCATTTGAAGAGAAATTACTAACTTTAAACTTTTCTGAAACACGGTGGCACTTATCTATAAACATATAGAATTTTCCCTTGTTAATCTTCGTAAACTGTCATAACCAACTAGAATATCCACTTTCTAGTGGTCTTAGACGAGAATTGAGTGATACAGTTGCACTGGAGATATGTTGATATTTAATTTTTGATGAACTCATCTATTTCACGAAGAAAAATGAAAGAAGAAATTGTAGACATCGAAATTGCAGTAAATAAAATGTTGACCGATGGCCAAAGATTCAACGCTCGTGTATTACATAAATTTTACATGTAGTGTGTGACTCAATGGAAATTGAAATGAGTCAGAAAAGCCGTCAAACAGGACATGTGTCAACACCTGGCGGAGACGACTTATTTCATCTGGGATATTATATTCAAAATTAGGCCTTGGAAAAATCTATAAATAGAAGGCTAATTCATTCATTTTGAGGAACCAATTCCAGGAGGCAAAACGCTTGAAGCTTTGAAGCCCGAAGCTCTCAAGTGCCCAGGTTCCCGAAGCATCGGGGAGGCTCTCTTCGTTCTTTGTTCTTGGCTCATAGTTCTTCCAGGATCAAGCCCCGACGGCCCCTGAAGCAACGTTCATCCACCTTCAAGATCAAGCCCCAACGACCCTTGAAGCTCCGTTCATCCAACTTCAGAATCAAGCTGCAACGGCCCATGAAGATCCGTTCACCCACCTTCAAGATCAAGCCCCAAAGGCCCTTGAAGATCCGTTCATCCGTTCTTCAAGATTAAACCCCGACGGCCCTTGAAGATCCGTTCATCCGTTCTTCAAGATTAAACCCCGACGGCCCTTGAAGATCCGTTCATCCACCTTCAAGATCAACCCCCGACGGCCCTTAAAGCAACGTTCATCCACTTTCCAAGATCAAGCCTCGACGGCCCTTGGATCCACACATCTGTTCTTCAAGAATCAAGCCCAAAAGCCCCTTGAAGTTCATCCATCATTCATCGTTCTTCGTTCGTTGTTCGTCGTTCATCCATCTTCAAGAACAAGTCCAAAAGCCATTGAAGATCCGTTCGTCGTTCGTCGTTCATCCATCTTCAAGAACAAGCCCAAAAGCCCTTGAAGATCCATTCGTCATTCAACGTTCATCCAACTTCAGGATCAAGCCCCAACGACCCCTGAAGATCCGTTCATCCAACTTCAAGATCAAGCCACCAACGGCTCTTGAAGAAACCTCACCCAACTTCAAGATCAAGCCCAAAAGGCCCTTGAAGAAACGTTCATCCGCCAAACTTCAAGATCAAGCCCAACGGCCCTTGAAGAAACTTCCCCCTGTTCATCCAAGATCAAGCCTCGACTGCCCTTGGATCAAGCCCACAAATCAAAGTCTTACGGAGATCGAATCAGAGGAAAAAATAGAGATTGTAACCCAAAATCATCAAACACAAATATTATTTTGTAGACGCGTTCTGTCCCCGTTGTCTCTCCTTCAGGAATTTTCTGTGTTCACAAATTTGTCACGTCCAGTGGGACTATCTCTACCTCTCATCCATTTCTTTGTTCAAGAAAACCAAAGCACACTTCAAGAACGATGTCTTCAAACAAGGAACAAGTTATCGGCGCTACCTCCATGGAAGAACGGCTTGTTCAAATGAAGGAAATGACTGCAACGATGACAAGAACCCTTGAAGAAAAGAACTTGAAGATCGCTATGCTCTTGTGCAAACTAGGGGCAAGGCATGATGAAAGATCTAGCTCCGATTCCAAGAAAAGTGGTGACGAAGAAGAAGAGCCTCCGGTGGAAAAGGTTGAAGAAGACCCAAAGCCAGACCAAGCAGCAGCACTCATGACATCTCTCTCCATCAAGCAGTTGCAGGAGATGATCGCCAACACTGTCAAGGCACAGTACCAAGGGAGCTCAAATACCTCCGGGTTGTACTCGAAGCCTTACTCCAAGAAGATTGATGCCCTGAAGATGCCAAGGGGATATCACCCACCCAAGTTCATGCAATTCGATGAAATGGGAAACCCGAAATAGCACGTCGCATACTTCGTTGAAACTTGCAACAACGCGGGCACTGAAGGGGACTACCTTGCTAAGCAGTTCGTGCGCTCACTGAAAGGTAACGCCTTTGATTGGTACACTAATCTCGAGCCCAAATCCATCAACAGTTGGGAGCAATTGGAGCGGGAATTCCTCAGCCGCTTCTACAGCACCTGCCGCACAGTCAGCATGCTGAGCTAACAAGCATAAAACAGTGGAGGGACGAGCCAGTCGTTGACTACATCAACCGATGACGCACTTTGAGCCTTGACTCCAAAGATAGACTCTTGGAGCGCTCTTCGATCGAGATGTGCATCCAAGGCATGCAATGGGGATTGCACTACATCCTTCAAGGCATAAAACCGCGGACTTTCGAAGAGTTAGCAACCCGCGCATATGACATGGAGTTGAGCATCACCAACTATGGGAAAAAGGAGCTAACCACCAACTTCAAAGAGAAAGTGTTTGCTCCGAAGATGGAAGAGACTGGGAAGAAGCCCGCCAATGAAGCTTTTGCCATCAAAATCTCATCTGCGTCCTTCAAAATCTAGTCCAACTACAAAACGGGAGAGATAAAAAGAAGAGAGTCTTCTCACGCCCAAGACAGGTACAAAAACACCTTGAGGGAAATAGAGCAGAAGACGTATCCTTTTCCAGACTCTAACGTGGCCGCAATTCTGGAAGACTTGTTGGAGAAGAAGGTGATCAATTTACCCGAATGCCTATGGCCGGAAGAAATAAATCGCACCGATAACCCAAGATACTGCAAGTACCACCGTTTCATCAGTCATCCGGCAGGAAAGTGCTTTGTGCTGAAAGATCTTATCGTGAGGCTGGCTTAGCACGGAATCATTGAACTAGATCTAGATGATGTAGCGAAGTTAAACTATATCACCGTCACTTCTTGCTCCTTCGATTCGAAGTCTTCACCTCGGTAGCTGGGGCATACTCAAAGTCAAAGGAAGCAGAAGGATGGGCTTATGTCGCTTCAGAAAAGTTACACATGCAGCCTACGTCACATCCACAAGTTTGCCAACCAGAAATGGGGCAATAAACCATCGTCAATACATTTTCAAGCCTAGATGAAGCTGGGATCGTCAACATGATCAAAGCTGATTTTATTGAAGAGGTCATGGACTCGGGACGGAGCTCAAATATTTTCCTCACAAAATCAGGGCAACTCCGCACTTGCATAAAATTTCATGGCTCGAAACAATTCAACGCTTGAGGAGGTGGCAATATGCTCATTGTTCGCACGAGCCTAAACTGCATGAACGAAGGCTCCTCGTCGGCACGAGCCCAAACTGCATGGCACAACGCTATTGGTCTGCACGAGCATAAAAGGCGATACCTACGCTCCTCCGTTCGCACAAGTCTAAAAGGCGACAACAAAACACTCTTTGCCTGCACGAGTTGAAACTGCATCACGGCATCAAACACACTTTGCCTGCACGAGTTGAAACTGTAAACGGCACCCAAAAAAAATACCAAAAAAAATATGTATGTATTTGAACTACGTTTTGACTTGATCTCTTTCTTTGGAGGGGTACGTAGGCAGCTTGAACATTCAATTTTCAAGTTCAGTCACATCAAAAAAAAAAAAGATACAGTTTCTTCAAAAAAAAAAAAAAGGGCCTGGCCCAAACTTTTTCCAAAACCAGATCTAATCAGGCCCAGCTGTACACAAGCTTGAGCAAACCCTAGTCTCCCATGCAGACCCAGTCCATCTTTTGAATCAACTGCGTCTGTCTCTTTTCACTCTTCGATCTGTGTTTTTCTTTTGATTCCAGTGCTCCGCCGGCCCGCCGCGAAGACCATGGACGCTCTCCCGCAGGACACGCTCTACCAGATCTTCTCGAGCCTTCCCTAGATCATGATCTGTCGCTCGCTCTCCAAGTTCTTCAACCAACTCCTCACCCCGCCGTGACCTTCTCTCCACTGCAAACCACCACATCGCATTCAAACCCGCCAGAACTCCATCAATGGATCCAAACTTCAACTACTTGATTAGGTAACCTGTGGAAGACTGGGATAAGTAACGCAAGAAATGGCTGCTACATCACCTTTCTTTAGTGTAGCTGATCGGTTTCTTCTTGTGACGGGGTGTCAGAGCATAACATGCATTAACCCCGTTGGTGATCATTTGCTGCTACGGTTTTTCAAGAACAAAGTGGACCATTACAGACTCCACGGCTATGAAATCTGTTGTTGCAAAGAAACACATAGCAGCCGAATGGAACCTGGTTGTACAGCAGCCAGACGATTATTTCTGTTTCAGTACGGGTTCGTTTCTTGCACCAGAAGATGGGGTTGACAACAGGGTCAGGCGTCGCCGAAGTAAACCTCGACGAGTTCTTCGCCGACATCAAGTCCGTCAAGGACAAGCTCAAAGAGCTCGAGCACATCTATTTTAGCCTCCAGTTCTCCCACGAGCAGAGAAAGACGAAGCCACCACCGTCACGGCGGCTTCGAAACAGCGTAGAAAGTCGCAGGTGTCTGAAGAAGAAAGCTCATATGTAGACAACATCAGATGCAGAAACAAAGAGACAGGCTGGTCAGGAAGAGCACAAGTTCGATACGGAGGATCTACTACTGTTACTGAGCATCTTGGCAAACAAGGTGGAGAGATAATTGGCAAATGACTTGTGCAGCTTTTCGTTGGGATAAGTCATAAATGTTTGCTTGTACAGAGCCTACTTCCTCCTCCACGAGGATGCCTTCATCATCGCAACTCCATCTCCGCCACGAAGGACTTCAACGACAGCCGTCAAACGACTAGCTGGTCGTGAAGCTCGACGTTCTCCACCATGCTATCTCCACCATCTTCCTTGTTTCTGCCCATCGCAAGCCCGCACCATTTCCACGCCGCGACCTCCCTCTCATCCGAGCTCAGTGACGACACCAAGAAGGCTGTATTCCTTTGGATGCATGATTCTCTCCGACTTTGCTCTCTGGTTGTGCTCTCGTCAACGCTCTGCACTACCTCAAGCTCGTCACAGCAACTGCAAGTAGCCACGAAGAACTTCAATAACCGCTGTCAAATGACTAACCAGTCATGAAGCTCGACGCTTTACTCCGTCGAGTTCCAGCTACCCTCCTCTTCGTTGCCCAACCACCTGCAAGTTCTTCATCCCATCACCAGAATTTATATAAAAAATATAATAAATAATATATGGTGAGATGATGGTGTCAGCACCGAAAGTAGAGGGAAAAGAAGAAGAAAATGTAAAGAAAAAAAAAGTGGTGCGGCACCACGGAGAAAGAAAAAAAAAGAAGTGTTGGCTGTGTGTGTAAGCACCACCAAAAGTATTATTTAAAAATAAATAAATAAATATATATATATATATATATATATATTTTTTTTTTCTTGTTGATGAGTGTGACGGAAAGCAAAAACATAAAATAAAAAAAATTATATATGATATATATTATTATTTAAAAAAAAGTTATGAAAGTGCATGTGTGTGTGTGTGTGTGTGTATATATTATATGTATATAGCAAAAAAAAAAAAAAAACCATTTAGTGAAATAAAGTCCATTTTATTTATTTCTCTGAAATTTTACATAAATTTACATTATACGTTACAAAAAAAATCATCAAATCAAATTTACAGGAGGAACTCTTCAAAGACGATGACGAGGAGCTTCAGTACTCGACGGAGTTGCAGAAAGACGAGGCGCTGGAGCTTGATTATCCGGAGCCTCAACATTGGGTGAAGCTCCAGAGGACGACGGCAAAAGATACTTCTGGAACAAAGCCATAAACATCTGATGATCACTTTGAATCCGACTATCACATTCCTGCAGCTGGTCAAGCTTCTTCTTCATGCTCGTTGAGTAGTTGTTGGCAAGCATGTGCAACTCCCTATTTTCGTGCTTAAGCCCTCTGATCTCCTGCTTAAGGCTCGCCACCTCAGCCATCAAGGATTCAACCTGGCGAGTAAGAATAAGAAGGCGTTGGCCCATGTTCAACATAGAACCCGCACACTGGACGCTAAAGGCCAAGGAGTCTTGGACAACGAACTCATCGGACCGCTTGGAAAGCACCCTGTTATCTCTGGGGGTAAAAAGATTTTTAGCCACCACCGTGGCTGTTATATCATTTTTCATCACCAAATCCCCAACCGTAAGAGGACCGTTCGGGGATAAAAATGATGGGTGCCATACGTTGTCCGGAGAAGACATCACAGCCTCTTCCCCGGCATTCAAGTCAAGACGACGGGCAGATGGGCAAGACATTTTCCGAAGGTTTTGAAGAAAAGAAAAGGTCGGACGAATCAAGATCTCAAAGATACAAGATGGGAATTTCTGCAAGTAGCAATTCTCAAGTGTGCTTTGGGAAGCAATCGATGCCTCCATAAAAAGAAGAAGCAACGTGGCCGCCAGCTCAGAAATCAAAGAGCTGCCTGCCCAGAAATCGAAGAGTTACTCGTTCAGAAATAGAAGAGGCACCACTTTTTCAAAAGACAAATTTTCTGGATCAGTCTGTTAGTACCCTTCACGTGCAATCTCAACTTTGAGGGAGTCACAGTCTAAAATCAAGGAAGCTCGACACTATCCTCCAAACCTCAAAAGCTCTGCTGCTTGTTCAAAAATTGAAGAGTTTCTTGCCCAGAAATCGAAGAGGCGTCACTTTTTCAAAAGCTTGTCGCCACCCTTCACGTGTTGTCTCAGCTTTGCAGAAGTCACGGACGGGTCTAAAAATACGTGAATCTTACTGTTATAGTTACCCATTGTCTCTAACAAGAGTAAATGAACAGTATCACTACCGGCTACTCGGAAATCCCTATATAGGCCAACCCTCATGATTTACGGTAAGGCAGACCTGCAAAAATGCCAAAGCTCTTCTAAGATGCATTTCCAACAAAACCTCTCGAAATACTCAGTATTCCTTATCACCTAGAATACCTCTGCAAATAAATCACACCAGAGCAAGAGTACCTCATATCATCAGGGTCGAAAGCAAGAGTATCTCATATCACGCTTTTTCCCTGTCATTTTCCTTGTCTTTGTTCTCACCTGCAAGACAAGGAGAAAGAATGCAATCAGTCAGAACCTGAAAAAAAACTTTCGATTTGGAACTGATTGCCCGGAACCTTTGCCTGGTTGTTTACCTTACATTGCTCTCGAGCACTCATCCTCAGTTGTTGTCAAGGTCACGAATTCCTTCGTCAAATACTTTAGCGCAGTTGATACGGTGGTGGCTTACCATTCAAATGCAAAGGTTGCACACCACTTCTACTATGCAAAAAGATTGAAGCAGAAGAATCAACAATGAGGTAGCACTGTCTCTGAAAAGTAAAGCTTCGCTGTGTAACGCTGGCAAATCGTCACCACTTCTTCAAAAGCAAAAGTATCTCATATCACGCTTTCTCCCTTCCTTTTCTTTATCATTGTTCTCACCTACAAGACATGGAAAAAGAGAGTAATCAGCCGGCATTTGGAATCAACTCTCTGATCCAGAACCGACTGCCTGGAACCCCTTCCCTGATTGCTTACTTAGCATTTGCATTCCACTCCTGCATCAGTAAAGTAAATACTGTAAGAGAAGATGCGACACATGCATGGGAGAAAACCAAAGAAGATGCCGCTTCTGCAAGGGAAACAGATAAGGCAAGGGAAAATGATACATTGAAGCATGTAGAAACAAGCACGACGAAACATGTGTCGGGCCGTCCACTACTTCTACAAAAGCAAAAGTATTTCATATCATCAAGATCTGACGTACTCTGGATTTGATGAACTTCAAATTCTTAAGTCGGCTCGCGAAGATCACTTGCCACGTAGAGCCGCTCATGGTCCCATTTCCTTCAAGATCAAGCCACCAACGGCCCTTGAAGGAATCACAAGTCCGATTCAAGATCAAGTGTTCACCACCCTTGAATCAACTTCAACTCCAGATAAATGGGTAAGCTCAGACTTTTAGCAAGTCTAGCAAAAGAAAAACCTCCAGCCCAATTTAAGAATAAACCTGTGGAAAGTTGCTTCTTCAAAAGCAAAAGTATCTCATATCATCAGAGTCGAAGGCAAAGATATCTCATGGTATGCTTTTCCTTTACCCTTGCTCTTGCCTACAAGACAAGGAGAAATAGAGCGATCGGTCGACACTTGGAAAGATTGAATAGAGAAACAGACCAACACTTCTACCTCGTGCCTGCCTGCCATGCAAAAGAAACAAAGCAGAGAAGAATGCAGCATGGGCCGTACAACTGCACGTGCTGATTCATCCTCAACTAAACCCAAGATCACTTGCCATGTGAAGCCACTCAACGGCCCTTGGAGAAATCAAAATCCCGACTCAAGATCAAGTGTCCAACACCCTTGAATCAATCTTCAAGATTTAGCCTCAACGGCCCTTGGGAAATCAAAAGTTTGATTCAAGATCAAGTGTCCATCACCCTTGAATCAACCTTCAAGATCAAGCCTCGACGGCACTTGGAGAAATCACAAGCCCGATTCAAGATCAAGTGTCCAACACCCTTGAATCAACCTTCAAGATCAAGCCTCAACAGCCCTTGAAGAAATTGCAATCCTGATTCAAGATCAAGTGTCCATCACCCTTGAATCAAAACCAGTTCAAGATGAAACGTGTGGAAAGTCAACAAGCACAACAAATACACGTGCCGATTCATCCCAGCAAAGTTGAATATACTTTCAGCCCAATTCAAGATCAAGCCTCAACGGCACTTGAAGGAGATCCTAGCCCAATCCAAGATCAAGCCTCAATGGCCCTTGGATCGGCATCTACGTTAAGGGACTTCAAAACGCATCATCTACACGTGACAAGCACATGTATGTGGCGTACTTTGAAGTGGGGGCATTTGTAGACATCGAAATTACGGTTAATAAAATGTTGACCGATGGTCAAATTTTCAATGCTCGTGTATTACATAAATTTTACACGTAGCGTGTGACTCAACGGAAATTGAAATGAGTCAGAAAAGCCGTCAAACAGGACACGTGTCAACACCTGGCAGAAACAACTTATTTCATCTAGGATATTATATTCAAAATTAGGCCTTGGAAAATTCTATAAACAGAAGGCTAATTCATTCATTCTAGGAGGCAAAATGCTTGAAGCTCTGAAGCTCTCAAGTGCCCAGGTTCCCGAAGCATCAGGGAGGCTTTCTTCGTTCTTCGTTCTTGGCTCATAGTTCTTCCAGGATCAAGCCCCGACGGCCACTGAAGCAACGTTCATCCACCTTCAAGATCAAGCCTCGACGGCCCTTGAAGCTCCGTTCATCCAACTTCAAGATCAAGTTGCAACGGCCCCTGAAGATCCGTTCATCCACCTTCAAGATCAAGCCCTAAAGGCCCTTGAAGATCTATTCATCCGTTCTTCAAGATCAAGCCCCGACGGCCCTTGAAGATCCGTTCATCCACCTTTAAGATCAAGCTCTGATGGCCCCCCAAAGACCCTTGAAGATCCGTTCATCCATTCTTCAAGATCAAGCCCCGACGGCCCTTGAAGCAACGTTCATCCACCTTCCAAGATCAAGCCCCGACGGCCCTTAGATCCACACATCCGTTCTTCAAGAATCAAGCCCAAAAGCCCCTTGAAGTTCATCCATCGTTCATCGTTTTTCGTTCGTCGTTCGTCGTTCATCCATCTTCAAGAACAAGCCCAAAAGCCCTTGAAGATCTGTTCATCGTCCGTCGCTCATCCATCTTCAAGAACAAGCCCAAAAGCTCTTGAAGATCCGTTCGTCATTCAACGTTCATCCAACTTCAGGATCAAGCCCCAACGGCCCCTGAAGATCCGTTCATCCAACTTCAAGATCAAGCCACCAACGGCCCTTGAAGAAACCTCACCCAACTTCAAGATCAAGCCCAAAAGGCCCTTGAAGAAACGTTCATCCGCCAAACTTCAAGATTAAGCACAACGGCCCTTGAAGAAACTTCCCCATGTTCATCCAAGATCAAGCCTCGATGGCCCTTGGATCAAGCCCACAAATCAAAGTCTTACGAAGATCGAATCAGAGGAACAAATAGAGATTGTAACCCAAAATCATCAAACACAAATATTATTTTGTAAACGTGTTCTGTCCCCGTTGTCTCTCATTCGAGAATTTTCCGTGTTCACAGAAATATTTTGTCAAATTGTTTAGAACTAAGTATATATTTTTTTTCCAACCCAAAAAAATAAGATGGGGCACACGCCTCCTGGCCCTTCATCAGATTCAAAGCTAAAAGGAATGTAAAATTGAGAGGGGTGCGGCATAGAGAGAGATGTGTATTTGTGAGGTATGTGTTATGTCACTTTATTGTGCCTTTATTTATAATAGTAGGAAGGTAAATTCATTACCCCAATAAAATTACAACTCTAATAAGATAATATCTAATCTAAGAGATATGATAGAATCCCATAAGGATATCCTATATGTTAGGATTTACACAATCACATTCATAATCAAATAAAAGTGTGCAACACTCTCTTACTTTTGATACTTCCATTTCATTTTTTTCTTCTTTAAAGATTTGTTTCTTTCCTTTTCTTTCTATCAAAGGAAAATGAGTGGTTTGTGAGGCTGCGTCTCTTTTAAAAAAATTCACAAGGTGAGCTAAAATTTTTGTAATTAAACAAATATGTGTTAAAATTAAACAAATCCAAACGTGTACACATGTACAAGAAGCAATGAGAAAAATGATGTAAGAAAAAAAAAATGGTTTGCAAACTGTATTATATAATTATATATAGTTAAACCTAGAGATTTCGAATTAGTGACTAAATATTTGGTGGGCTACATTCGAAAATCAATCAAAATTACATGTAAAATTTTATTTTTCACAGCAAGCTACCTGGGCTACAGCCCATGGCAGCCCTTAACTTGGCTTCGCCACTCGAAGAATGACTCGAAGAAGGAACTTTCTCGGAGGGACTGGAAGAAGGAACTTTCTCTCCACTGTAGGAATTGTGGTTGAGAGAAACTCTTTGAGAATAAAAGTAAGGCATGGGTGTTTTTTCAGTTTAGGTACCAATAAAAACTTGTAGAATTTGATATAATTACAAGATTGCCACTTTGTCCTACCATATTTTTTGACTGGCAAATTTTTTCCAGCAACCGGCCAATCAATTTTTCGGATTTGAAGGTCACTATCCAACAATGACTTTCAAAAAATACATGTAAACCATGTCTCAAAAAAAAATTAAAACCTTCCATGTAATTTTTTGGATTGAGTATCTAAAACCCCCAACCTTTTAGTGTCATTCTAATTTTGTCTTAATCTTTTTAAGTATTCCAAACAAGTATCAAACCTATTAAAAATGTAGCATCCATTAAGCCCCAGTTAAAAGTCTGTTAAATTAACTAGGGCTTACTTTGTCTTCAAAAACCACCCCCATCATGCCATCACCTCCAAACACAACACAAAACCACCAACTCCACCCTATAACTCGAGCCTCTAGCACTGAGAAGAAGGTCATGGAGGTTGGTAAACTGATATGGACTTTCATGGTACGGAAGCTTTACGAACCGAGAATCAGTGAATGAGTAAATCACATAAACATAAAAAAGTTCCCCGAAAGCCTATCTAAATTCTTAACCCTCTTCTTTGCTATTGTAATTTCAATTTGGGTCCGTTTTTTATTCAATTCAATAACCATTTGATCATTGAATTCTATATAATCTATGTTTCAAATTTAGATTTTGAGGTGACTAATATTAATGTTGACCATAATATACCTAATTGGTGG
The DNA here is from genome assembly GCA_963580275.1 of Crataegus laevigata. Classification (NCBI taxonomy): domain Eukaryota; kingdom Viridiplantae; phylum Streptophyta; class Magnoliopsida; order Rosales; family Rosaceae; genus Crataegus; species Crataegus laevigata. Next base: position 28,010,878 of record OY756950.1, on the reverse strand, counting down.
GTTTTGAATATAATATATGTTTGAAAAATTAATTGGAGCATAACAGATTTGATATTTTCAATAAGTTAGCCACTTGTTTAGAATATTTAAAGAAATTGAGATCAATTTGAAATAACACTAAAATATTGAAGAGTTTTAGATACTTAATCTTAATTTTTTTCCTCCATAAAGAAAAAGTGTAAACATAACCAAAGTTTAAGCAATGCGAGTAGTGCATGCCCTAATATGAGGTACATGATCCAATTTGGGTCTAAAACCAAATAAATAATCAATAGCCCAAAAGCAACCATTGGGCTGATAATGATCCATGACTCTTGGGAGTTCTGCTTGGCCTTTCACAACCTTATTTTTAGACTTTATTACCAAAACATCCATTTTCTTTTTTGTTCTTTTAATATTGCCCCTCCACTTCTTCCTTTTTAGCTTTCGGTGTTTGCTTAGGTGAAGATTAGACAATAAGACAATAAGCTCCTTTTCTTTTGTTTCTTGGTCACTTGTCTTTTGCAAGGCGAAATATTTTGTCGCCACTTCATCCAGCATACCGATATTTGGGATACGTCTTTACTTACGACTAGCCTCTCTGGTCTCTGCACACAATAACGTGCGTGCAAGAGGTATTTTTGTATAATGGGTACTACGCACCACTAAATATGTATTGTGCTAGTTTTTTCTATTGTAATTGTCAAAGTATATGAGTTTTTTTCATTGTAATTGTCAATGTATATGTTTCAGAAAGTATGATACCAAGTATGGAGGTGAGGGATGAAATCTGGAAAATGGCTGCACATAACTAGAAGCAATAGATTTGAAGCCGTTGACGTGGATACTCTCTCATACACAACAGTGCCTAATTCGAGATTGAAAGTTACCTGCAATAAAAATCAGCCAATATATAGACGAAGGATCTCTTCACCGACTTTTTGTCATTGATTTGGTCGATCTCTTCTCCAAAATCTAGGATTTGAGTTGTTCTTGGTCCAGAGAACACGATCCCGTAGTGGGTTTTCATTCTATCGACATCGCAAGATTATAAGGTTTCACTTTTGCACGACATTTTCTATCCCTTTTTAATTTTGCTGGTTTTAATGAAAATGTCCTTCATTATAAAAATTAAAAAAAAAAAAAGTTGAAGTATGTAGAGCGGTTGTATTGAGGAAAACGTGGGAACGGTTGTGTGTGTAGAGAGACGAAGAAGCAGGAGAAGGGGGCATGGGTTTTTATCTTCTCTTTTCTTTTCCTTTTTATTTTTTTTAAAATTTTTAATTCTCTTTTTGTTTTTGACAAAAGTGTCCCTGCTATTTTGTTTCCATTATTTTCAAATAGTTGTGGATGTTTTTGTTTGAGGGTTCTTATAGTCCAATTGTTTTTTGGTGAAGTCTTGAGACACCAAACTTTCCTTCTAACTTTCTAATATCAAAGATTAGTATATTATTGTAAATACATTTTAGGATAAATTATATTTTACCCCCTCAGGTTTGGGGTCAATTTCAATGTCTTACAACCAGTGACTAAAATGCCGATAATATCGGCGAAATATCGCCGATATTATCGGTTTTTACAGAGATCGATATTTAAACACATATCCATAAGGTTTTCGGCAAATTATCGACGAAATATCGAAAATATCGCTATATTTGCGATATTATCGATATTTCGTCGTGAAAATGAAACGGCGGTGGTGAAGGCGACAACGACAGAGAGTTGGAGAGCCAAGGGTTAAGACTCCGATGGTAGGGGACGGAGATTCATGATGTAGGCGGCGGAGAGGAGACTCCGATGGTAGGGGAGGAGACGACGGAGGAGGGGTAGACGACGGACGAGGGAGGTCTGTGCATGAGGGAGGGAGGTCTCCCGGAGAACTGGGTGTGGCGTATGGGAGAGAACTGGAGAAGGGAGGGAGAGAAGAGAGAGACGGAAGGGAGAGTGGCGTGTGGGAGAGAACTGGAGAAAGGAGGGAGAAGGCTGAGCAAATTGAGCAAACTGAGTAATTTCTTGTTGGCTCTCGGCACAAGAAAAAGAAAAGAAAAGAGTCGTTTGGCGCTTGGCTCTAGGCCATGCTGCTCAGAAAACAAAAGAGCATCCAATGTTGTTCCCCTGCGTGTGCGCGTGAGAATCAAGCCAAAAGGGGAATCCTATGTGAATATATATCCTTGTGCGCGAGAAAGTACAGAGCACAACACGGTGTCCAATTGCTCAGGCTGCCTTTATCTGCCGTTCCTGACCCGAGTTCGACCCCCACGCCTGGTAATTTTGTGGGTTATTTTTCGGTTTTGTTTCCTGCGCCTTCCCCCAGCCCCAAGTCTTGCTTTCGAACCCAGGTGTGTCCAATTCCATCTCCTTTCTTTTATTTTCTGTTTGGTTTCTTGTTTTATTGTTTTATGCTTTGTTTTATTCTCAACTTTTCTTTTTCGTAAAATAGGGTCTTTCTTTATTTTTCTTTATTGTTTTTAGTTTATTGTTACTTTTATTTTATTTTTCCACACCTTGAGGATAATGTGTGATTTAAGTTTGGGGGTGGGAAATAAAATTGTTAGGTTTTTATTTTTGAATCAAGTTAAAAAAAAAATTTCGTTTTTAAGTTAGTATCCATAGGTTATTTTAAAAGTTAGAACAAATGGACATGAAGATAGTCAAAATTTTGAACCTCATAAGAACTCTATGTGGTACTAAGTCACTCCTGTTTCTTACCATGCAATGTATAAAGTGTAAAATATTGTACTAATTCATTATATATAAATGATTATGGTGTGTTTAAACTTCTTTCATTAATTACTACATATTTTCTACACTCACAATGTTTGCCAGCTCGCTATATAATCAACTTAAATAAGTTAAATCCGTCATGCAATGCATTTCCTTCCAATTTTTTGTGATAAACTAATAGATAATTGACTAAATAAACATCCTGCAAAGTTTCAATAAAAATTTCCAACTTTTTCTTACAATTTTCGTGGTTTTCATTGAATTTTTATCGATATCGATATTATCCTGATATTTCCGTCGATATTTCCGTGTTTCCGGACTACCGATATTTCCGATATCATCGATATTTTATACCTTGCTTACAACATCTTTAAAATATTTCACTTTCATATCTCATCTACTATTTTATTTCAATATAATATCTCTGTTACATGTTCCATCTATTGATCCGTTATGAGCTGACGCGGCTGCCACATTTGTACCACGTGGCAAAAAAATATTTTTTTAAATTTTGTTGTTGTTGAGAAGATTCAAGTTTTTAAAAAATAATTTAAAATAATTATATTTTTTACCACGTGGCCCACATATAGCAACCACGTAGTACAAATATGACAGTCATGTCAGCTCTTAACGGATCAATGGATGGAAAATGTAACGGAGGTACTATATTGAAATAAAATAGTAGGTGAAATATGAAAGTAAAATGTTTTAAAGATGTAAAGAATTGAAATCAACCTCAAATCTGAAGGGATAAAATGTAATTTACCTTATATTTTAGCTTAACCGTACTAGATACTGGTTTACTAAAAGTTTCTCTCTTTAAATAAAACTAATTTTTTTGATAAAAACAAAAATGATGTGACACTTTGAACATTGAACTTCCACTTCCAACCCCCTCCTCAAGATGACAATCGATCAACATCAGATGAGTAAGTAAGAAAGCCCCCACTAATCAAACGCACCCCTTCTGTTTACCAAATCATACCAACACAAACTTGTCCAAGTACATGCATATCCTCGCCGACCCCTATGAAAATATTTCTGTATGTTTTAAATTTGATGACGTCGTGATTTCAAACAAAAATACTTTTGTGGACTACTTCGTTGAGCATCTGGTGGATACCTGTAGAGTCCTACTGACATCTACCGGAAATTTTGTCTACATATGCCGACAATTATTGTGATCTATAGAGACTTTTTGAAGGATAAAATGTTGAGTAATGTTGAAGACTGCCGAAGCTTATCATTTGAGGCATATCATCGAGCACTTGGTGTGTACAATAGAATTCCATAGAAAACGAGAGAAAAGAAAGACAAAAGAACGCTAGAAAAAAGAAAGAAGACGGAGGATGAGGAGGTTCTATTTCAATGTTGTTGATTCCCTATTTAATTTTTCCTAACTATTTATACGAGTCAAATCTGAATACACAGATAAATATACACGAGGGTTTTGAAAATGTAAAGGTCATGAGCAACCAACGAACCGATACTGGCTCCACTAAAAGGACCTCAAAGTGCTGATTTCATTGCACACACAAATATTCATAAACTTAAGGCTTGTTCATATGAGAGATTTAGGCATGGTTTGGCATTTAGGTGATTAAAAGTCACTGTCAATTTAAGCTGAAAAGTGGCAAAAAGCTGAAGTAACAAAATGCTGCTTCTCAAAACCAGCTTTTTTTTTCAAGAGGCGGTGAACAGTAGAATTTACTGAAACTTTCACAATCTCAAAAATACCCTCCTCTGTTTCTCCTTCTTGCTGGGTTGAAGATCGAATCTTCATAGTTGATATTCTTGTCCTAATTCTTGCCTTCTGTGGTGTGGTGGGGGCATCTGGGTTTTCTTTGCTTGCACATCGTCTATCGGCGATAACTGGCTTCAAGTTACATGGTTCGAGATGATTTTGTGTCAGGATGGGCTTGAAGCCGGAGTTGTTGAAGAATGGGTTGTTGTTGGTGAACACCGGATTTAAAACCCATTCAGTGCTACATTTGACATTAAAACGACACTACGGCATCTGGAATTGAAGTTGCATGGTGGTGGATCCACTGCTATGGTGGCTGTGTGTTTAGAGAGAGAGAGAGATGAGAAGCAGATGGGTGGTTGGAGAGAGAGATGAGAAACAGACGGAGAAAAGAGATGGGCAAGAATGAAAAAGGAAATTTGGGAATGGGGAAGATGAGTATCAAACTCGGTGCAAGGAGGGGAAAAATAGAATTGGGGGAGGGAAAGGAAGACACGGGGATAAGGGAAATAGGGTGTGGGCCTCATGGCCACACAAAATCCTCACATAAAAATAGTAATATTAAACAAAATATCGTAATAATAATATAATATTATACATTTTTTTGGTTATTTCACATAGTCATAGCTATTTTACATAAAAGTTTACTAAACACTATTATACTAATTTTTTTTTCCAAAAGCACTTTTACAAATTTTTTTATCAAACACTATTATTTTATTTCATAGCTGCTTATTTTTATAGCACACCAGAAACAACTTTTTTTTTAAAGCACAACAATACCAAACCAGCCTTTATTCTTGTTATGAAAGTTTTTATTATCAATATGAGAGATATATTTTGTTTAATTAAAGGTATGTAGCTAATGACCGACCAATTGGTTCGAGATCCCAAACGTAATTTTGCACAAACAAATGTAGGGAAGGTGAGAATATCGTGGTCCATCACCATGGCAAGGTGGGAAAATGCCAAGCTTTGGGGATTATATAATTAGACAAAATGTACGAGGAAGAAAAACTTAGTCTACAGCGAATCACGGTGTTACTTTACCGTTTTGTTTTTTCGTAACATTTGTCATTCTGCAATGTTCTTTGATAATCAAAGTTGTTTGTTTTCTGTCTATTTTAAAATGTTTTAAAACAAATAGAAGAAACTAGTGTTTTTTAGAGTAAATAAAATGCTTAAATTACCACACTGTATTTTTTAGAGTAAATAAATTATCACATTGTTAATTGAAGAGTTATGTTTTCCTAAATTATATGGTTCAAGAAAATTGTTTTCAATCACAATCGATTTTTTAATATAACAATGTAGGATAAAGTACACTAAAAATGTTAAATGACCATCTACTGAGTATTGAGATCAGACGGCAACTGACCATAATTTCTTTGGACCGCAGAGTTTAAGAGAACGAGACTGATTAATTGAAGGATGTTATGGCTTATTTTATTCTGACAAGAGAGAGAGGGGGCACGGTAAAGAGAGTAGAGAGAGATGTCTTTGTAGGATTGTGTAGATGATGTATTATTTTTCCTATGCAGTGCCTTTATATAAAGTAATAAGGGAGGGAAGAATCCTTCTCCTCCAAGGAATACAAGTCCTAATATAGAAGAATAACTAGTATCAAATCTAATCTAGGATTTACACAATCACACTTAAAAACAAAGTTTATAACACTCCCTCTTGATTGTGTAAATACTCAAGTAGATTCGGCATCATGTAGAGTTGAGGAAGTCGACTCATCGGCATTGATTTTGGGAACACGCTAGTCTTAAGTAAAGTAGGAACTTGCATATGGAACTAAGTCTCACAAAAAACCCAATGGCTATGGTAAAACCTGAGTAGGGACAAAACTCATAGTCCAAGGAAAAATGCATGAGTAATGCAAAGTCAAATGAAACGTCTATGAGACGTCATCAGGAATATGATCAACCCAAGGTGTGTGCCTCGTCAAAACCTTGTTAGGTCTCAAAAACCTAGTAGGAAAAATGCTCCTAATCGTAGGGAAAAATTGTACACTAAGATGAAGCAAGTATACTTCAGGATACTCCTCCTGAGTTTGACACAATTCCAAAAAGAACTAACAATGTTACAACTCAAAAAGTTTACGTATACCTATTCCTTGAACAAGCTTCTGAAACATTGCATTCGGTAATGATTTGGTGAAGAGGTCGGCCAGATTGTCTTGTGAACGGATTTGCGTGACTTCAATCTTCTGATGATCTTGTTGTTGATGTGAGAAGAAGAATTTCGGTGTAATGTGCTTGGTGTTGTCTCATTTGATGTAACCTTTTTTGAACTATTTGACACATGCCGCATTGTCTTCATAGATCATCGTCGGGATGTTAATGATAGGGTAAAGACCACATGAGCTTCCAATATGGCTCACAACTGCTATCAGCCAGAAGCATTCTTGAGTTGCTCATGTAAGGCGAGAATTTTAGCATGGTTAGACGAAGTGGCAACTAAAGAGCTGTTTAGTTAACCTCCAAGAGATTGCAGTGCCTTGAATGATAAAGACATAACCCGTTTGAGAGTACGCCTTGTGCGGATCAGATAAGTATCCTGCATCGGCATAACCAACAAGGTGAGAATCGACTCGAGATAAAGGGTGCGACATCACTTGAGGATCCATATGGATAGAACAAGCCCAGATCCATAGTACCCTTTAGGTAACGGAAGATGTCTTTAACACCAATCAAGTGTCTGCGTGTTGGTACATTACTGTATCTTGCCAAAATATTAAAAGTGAATGAGATGTCAGGTCTAGTGCATTGAGCTAAGTGCAATAAAGCGCATATTGCACTTAGATAAGGAACCTCAGGCTCCAAAATCTCTTCATCTTCCTCATTCAAACGGAAGGGATCTCGTTTTGCATCTAGCGATCGAACGACCATATGAGTACTCGAAGGCTTTGTTTTATCCTCGCTAAAGCAGCAATCCACCTTATGGGTGTAGTTCGATTGATGTACTAAGATTCTATCCGAACAGTGCTCTATCTCGAGACCGAGATATTATCTAGTCTTCCCTAGATCTTTCATCTCAAATTTTGACTTCAGGTGTGCGGCAGTTCTCTCGAGCTTTTTAGGACTTCCAATGAGGTTTATGTCTTTGACATAGACTGCAACAATCGTAAAACCAAATGTGACTTCTTAATGAACACGCAAGGGCATAGTTCGTTGTTCACATATCCTTGACTAGTAAAATACTCACTTAAACAATTATACCACATTCTTCCAGATTGCTTCAAATCGTAGAGTGAACGCCTCGGTCAAATTGAGAGCGTGTTCCGGGGTTGGAAATATTTGATCTAGTCAATGTAAGTCCTTCATGAACTTTCATATAAATTTTCGTATCAAGATCCCTATAAGGATATGCAATTACTACGTTCATCAGCTGCATACTCAGTTTTTCAAAAACTACCAAATTGATAAGGTAGCGAAAAGTAATCATATCCATAATAGGTGAATAAGTTTCATCATAGTCAATTTTGGGGTGTTGTGAGAAGCCTTGCGCAATGAGACGAGCTTTGTAACACACACTTTCATTATTCTCATTACTTTTTCGAACGAAAATCCACTTGTGGCCAACAGACTTTATATGTGGATGAGTAGGAGCTATAGGTCCAAACACCTTACATTTTGCAAGCGAATCGAGTTCGACTTGGATTGCTTGTTTCTAGTTTGACCATTTAGTTCTACATCGACATTCATCAATGGAACAAGGTTTAATGTCATCGCTTAACATGATCTTAGTAGCTACTGCATATGCTAATGCATTGTCGATGATTATCTCATTTCTACACCAAACATCATCCAAGCTAGCATATTAAACCAAAATCTCACGATCTCGGGAGGTGGATTCGTCTCTTCAAGGATACTTCCATAATCTAGAATTTCCCCATGAGTTGGATACAATGAGTAGGCGACAGTCGAATTCACGGTAGGCTCAAAATGAGCCTGTGCTGAGGTTTCTTTTTTTAAGGGTGTGAATTATTTAAACCAAGAAGTCTGCCATGTTTTTGTGTAGGGGCAGAGGATTGGCTAGCCGCTAATGTATGTGGATCGGCTACGGTGGTGTTCCAGGCCTCCAAGAGGGAAGTCTGGTGTACATTTGGTACATCCATCTTTGCAGGCATATTTACAGCTGGAAATATGGGATCTTGTTACTCGCGCTGGAGCAGTGAATGCATCCGGTATGCTTTGAAGATCTAATGTGCGTTGCACTTTAGTTTTTGACTAAGTAGTGTGGGATCTAAATGAGACAAAATGGGAGTTGTCCACGATAATTCGCATCGTTCTTCAGGAATGGTGGAGCTCTTATCTCCCCCTAATGATTGAAAAACTGTCTTATAGAAGTGACAATTCGCAAAATGAGCAGTAAATAGATCTTTTATCAAAATTTCTAAGTAACGAATAATTGAAGGAGAATCATATCCGACATAGATTCTCATCCTTTGCTGATGCCCTATTTTTGTACATAAGGGAGGCTAAAATGGCACATAGACCGCACAACAAAAAACGCGTAGATGCGATATGTCGAGTTTGTACCCGGTAACCAACTGAATGGCCCTATATGGCTGGGTTATAACATGCTTCAGACAGACCAACATGGCTGTGTGCAATATTGCATGGCCTCAAGCAGCGATCAAAAGCTTGGTACATATGACCAACGATCGAGCAATCATTTGTAAGCGCTTAATGAATGACTCTGCCAGGTCGTTCTGGGTGTAAACATAGGGTATTGGATGTTCAACTTCAACCCTAATCGACATGCAAAATTCATCAAAAGTTTTAGATGTGAATTCTTCAGCATTATCAAATTGAATAGATTTGATTGGATAATTAGGTTGGTGAGCCCTGAGCTTGATAACTTGAGCCAACAATTTAGAAAATGTAGCGTTCCTTGTGGACAACAAACACATATGTGACCAACATGTGGAAGCATAAACCAAAATTATAAAATATCTAAATGGTTTGCAGGAACGGTGAATCGGTTCACAAATGTCTCCTAAATCCTTTATAGAAAATTAGGGCAATTTGAATGAATCTTGTCATAAGAAGGCGTAATAATAAGTTTTTCCATGGAACAAGTTTGACATGTGATTCCTTGAATCGAACCTAAACTTCGGGTTAGTGGATGTTCGTGTGATGATTTGAGGATACGACAGATTGTTATTTATCCAGGGTTTCCCAAACGATCATGCCAAAGTGTAATTTCGTGCGTGGTTTCTGAGGTAAGGCCGGTCATATATTTGCTCTCTATAAGGTACGTGGTTGTAGTATACAGACCACTCGGGATACGCTTCATCTTCTCTAGAATACACATCTGGCCATATTCGTAGGAAGTAATGCACATAAGTTTAACTCCATTTTCTACATAGGTTTCAACGTGGTAATTATTATCTCTAATGTCCTTGAAACTCTACAACGTTCTTTCAGAACGTGGAGAATAAAGTGTCTTATCAATGGTCAGGATTGTACCATTGGACAACATTATATGTGCCCTACCGTATCATTCGATCAAGTTGAATGGGCTTGAGAGGGTTATCAGAGGTGCATTCTTAGGTATGAAGTTAGTGAAATAGATGCGTTCATGCAAAACGGTGTGCGTGGTTGCACCATCTGCCAGACAATTAACTTTCTCACTAGTCACACTTAAAAATAAAATTAATTTTGAATTGGTCACATGCATAAAATTTCTAAAACAAATATCCATTCAAAATAATTTATGCATTCAAGCATGGTAATTAAAAAAATTAATATAAAAAAAATAATAATAACAAATAATCCAAACATAAAGGAAAATTGTTCAAACTTAAACAAAAAAACAAGTGGGGGTTCGGCCACTAGGTGGAATTCGGCCCCATGATTCTAAAATGCAACTAAAAGTAGTTCATGTCTAAGATTCTAATCTTCCATAAGGGTAATAGCCTCTTGAAAGTTAGAAATCTCCATCTTGGTATTCTTCGGTTCATCCATTTGCATAAAGTTTGATTCAAACTTCTTACGATGAAAATGATATTCAGCTACAACCTTCTAGGGAGCATAACAATACATAGAACCAATGGTCCTTTGAACCACAGCAATAACACATGTTTGCATCCATGATTTTAGGTGATTTTCCCTTATTCTTGAAGTTCGGGGCCTTGAAAGCGAGGTTAGGGCATTTCTGGGCTCGGTTTCCTCCCTTAGATGGGCCTTGGCTCTGTTGGCATTGATGGGGTGGTTTCTGGCCGCCCATACCATGCATATGTTGGCATTTTGGGCATTGGTTTATGCTATAGTGTGCTTCAGGTACATCAGTCGCCCCTATAAGTAGAGTTTGATGATTTTTCATCAACAACTAATTCTGCTTTTCAGCAAGAAGTAAAACAAAGATCAAATCTGAAAAATTATAGAGCCATATATTGTTGTTGTAGGACAATATTAGTAGCAGTGAAGGTCGAATAGGTCTTCTTTAGGAGATCCTCTTCAGTCAATGTCTCGTTATAGAACTTGAGAAGTGATCGAATCCGACCAACTTCATAATTATATTCATTCATAGACTTAAAGTCTTGAAAGCACAAATGATGTTAGTCATGTCTTGCTTTAGGAAAGAAGATGTCATTTTGGTGATCAAAGCGATAAGCCAAAGCGACCTAAAGTACTCGGTTTACGGTGCATCTTGAATATGTCTTCTAATGAAGATCGTGGTAGTGGCTTTATTAGCTTCGCCAACCAGGTTGTCTGTCTCATCTTCAATGGCAGGAAGCAAATTCTTTGCAGTCAAGTAGAGTTTCACATCTTGCACTCACTTGAGTAGTTTCTTCCAGAGACTTCTAAAGTAGTGAAGTCGAGTTTGTTCAAATTTGACATGTCCCTATCACAAAATAAATAGACAAGAATGTGGTTAGTGTAACAAAGAAAAAATCAATACCTTCACTTAAGAGTTAGAACACTTAGGTTCTAATAGACATGTATTGGTTTAAATTTACATGAAAAAACTTCGGGTTTTCATCGGTGGTGTTTTTATAAAAAAACTTTTGAAATCGGGTACTAGATGGAATCTCCTGGAAATAAAAATGTAACTTTACACAATAGACTAGTCAAATGAGCTAGTCAACTAGTTACAAGTTAGTTAGTGATTAAAAGTGCAGTTGCAGGAGCAAAACCTAACTGACCAATATGTTCAACTAATCAGAGTCTGCTTAAATTAGTTTCACAACAATACTCCCTAAGCTTGAACTCATTTACATATCAATTCATTATGCAAACAATAATGACAAAGCAATTATGAATTAAACCATGCTGGATTGACTAGTCAATCTCACCAGTCAACTAAGTACAGATTCGCATCAGTTAAACAAATGTAAATCTACGAATCAAAGTTAGTTCACTACAAGTTATTCTAGTCAACAACAATTCAGTTCATTGTTCATAATATGCAGTGTAAACTTTGAAATCAACTGTACTGACTAGTCAAACGTACTAATCAACTGAGTATAGATTGTTAGGTGCCCACAAGCATATAAACTAAGCAAGCTTATAAAACTAAAACATGACAGTGTGATCTTCAATTATGTTTTAGCCTTGATTCTTGAGTTATGTTTACTTGGTTAACAACGTGTCTTACATACGGAACAACTTTACCTTTGTGTAACCTTGCCTTACACGAGATGGATTATTTCGGTCTTCATGAAGTGCCAGCTCCTTATGAGCTCTTCACCTTATGGCACCGAAATAGTGTTGTCTCCAGTCTTCACAAGATGGTAGGCTCTTTTGAACTCTTCACCTTGTGGCACTGAGACAACCACACAAACTATGCGTATGATGATATGGCAATGATATGAAAATATGGATTCGATATCTAGTCAGTTTCACCAGTCAACCACTTGAAAGGTGAAACTAACGAGAATCCAAAAACAGGTTAGTTCACAGATTTGAAACTTGGAAAAACTTGACCTAAAATAGAAATCAAAATCACAAAAAACAATGCTACCGTAATATGCAATGATGTTGATATTTAGTGCACGAAGGTAATTTTGTGGCTAGGGCTTTCAAGTATGAACACAAAAGGTACCTCAAAGCTAAAATCAACTCTTTTCTAAAATATAAAACTCCTAGCCAAAACAAATGAGCATATAAAACGAATTTAAGCAAGCAAATTCAAAGATAGGTTTAGAAATATTCAGTGAAGAAAATTACCAATAAAAATGCTTGATGTTCCTAGGAGATCTAAGATGGAGATGAAAATAAAACTCCAAAAAACTTTTCCAATCTCAAACCCCAGAAACCAAATGAACCCTAGCATGGACTTTGTAAAGAAGGTTGAGTTTCAAACAAGAAAGGGGACACGAAAAGCCATGTGTCATGTGCAAAAGCAATCTAGAAATATCTGGGGCTGAAAATTCATTTTCAGAAAAACGCTGTCAGTTGACCCATATGGGTTGCCTTAAAGTGTGTGCTCAACTTGTGTGAAAGCAGCAAGAAGTTTTGACTAGACAGAACCACTAGACAGAATGAATTGGAAACAATGGCATGAAATGCATATGAATGAACAAACTTTTGATGAGAGAAGTTAAGCTCTTGAAATGATATTTCCAGTAGCATGATTCCAAAGTTGCATTTAAATCCTAAGTCTAACTAGAGCATGTGTGGTACAATTCACAACCTTTGACAAGGGAAGCCAAATAATAAATCTACACTTCAGAACTTCAAGTCTTTCAAACAAGGCATGTTTCTAGAAACTTCAGGTTTCGAAAGAATTATTAACTTCTAGTTCATATGTTCCTGCAGACATTCACAAATATATATATATATATATATATATATATATATATATAAAACAAGAAAATATGCAAATAGATCTCCAGGTCTATAATTATAATTGAATTAATTATTTGGACTTCGGGCCAAAAATTAAATTCCGGGTGAAAAATTATAAAACCCATATGGCCTAAAAAATATAGGCAATTAAATTTGGGGCCTAAAAATATGGACCTAGGCCCATGGGTGGGCTGAGAAAATTTAGACTGTGTTGCCCAAGCCCAAGAATTAGGTTGGGGTAAACAGATGTAGGCTGCAGGCCCAAATGGGCGTGGTTCGAGTATAACACGGTGCAGGTGCAGCGATGCACTATTTGCAGGCTGGTATCGTGTGCATGTGGGTACACGGATGCACCAATAATAGGTTAGGATCCAGTGTGACGTGGTGTAGGTGCACTGATGCACCTGCTGCATGTTAGGTTTGGTGCGTTGTCACACACGAGGACACCAAAACCTGACGATTGGTGTCACATGGGCTTAGAGTGAGCAGCAGCAATGAGCCTGGGTGAGCAGACCTATGAAAAAAAAACATTTTTTTCTTTAGATTATTGCTACAAATCGAGATGAGTCTAGGCCCAAAGGGTTATGGGTCAAACCAAACACGAATTCTAGTTGTGCTGGGTGTGTGCATTGGAGAAGATGATCAGCCCCGCCAGTTCTGGCAGTTGTGTTGTCGTTCAGAGGACTCGGGGCGAGTCATGTGGGTCGATGACGACCATGGTGGTGAACCGAGAAGGTTAATCTTGACATTCAAGAACCAAACCCTAGAAATTTCAAATCGAATTTTTAGAAAATTTTGATGAGATTCAAGTGAATCTCAGTCCAATTCTTGTCGGGGACGACTTTTGCTCGTCAATGACAGTGACAAAAGGCTCGGGGTATTGGCTGCAGGCCATCCTGGTAGTGGTCGTGGACAAGAACGCCATTAATGGTGTTGAGTTTTTTTGGGTTGCAAAGCCTGGAGCTTCTAGTTCCGTGGCTTGGTTTACTTGGCTCGGCTCAGGGAGCTCAGCAACTTGGCTTCTAGTTGTCGCACACGAGGTTCCCAACAAAACCCTAATTTTTTTTTTCAATTTTTAGATTATAATTCAATGCATATTCGACATATAATTCAATGCATAAGTAGATATTTGATGCAATTCATGGCAATATCAATTTACATAATTCAACAATTATGGATATAATGCATACATAATTGATGTGAAATCTAAAATTTGAAAAACATAAAGTTGGGCCATGCATTATGGTGAATGTTCATGCTATCAAGGCTGCAAAAATATCGAGATAAAAATCGTTGTTTTGGAAAAACTTGATTGCATGATGATATTGATAAACTGGTTTGATGTAGAAAACTTTCATGTCAAAAGCGTAGTGGTAGGAGCGTGCTGATAACGTGTTATGGCTTATTTTAGTCTGACAAAGGAGAGAGGCGCACGTTAGAGAGATAGTAGAGAGAGATGTGTTTGTAGAGTCATGAAGATGATATGTTATTTCCCCTACATAGTGCTTTTATTTATAATAATAAGGGAGGGAAGAATTGACACACCCCGACCTGAATCGAGGCATGCTAGCTGTCACGTAAAGGTGATGTAGCCATGTGTGCAGTGTGGAAGTGAAAGTGAGATGAAAATGTGAATAATTAAAAACCGAAACAAACTAAGTTATACTAGAGTGATATATGAGAGCGTGATAATATGCAAGATAACGATACAATGTTCAGAGTGTAGGTAACCTAGTTGTAGTCCAGCAGGCTAAGTATTAATTATACAAAACATTAAGGAAATTTTACACTATTTTACAGTGCTATCAGAACCGCAGTGGAGTCCTCGTGAGCTACCAATCGAAACGTCTACCTAGAACCTGAAGGGGCGCAAAACAGAAAATGTGAGTGGGTGAAAACAAAGGTTTTGAAAACACATTTCACTTTTCAAATATAATAACCTCTCACCGTAAAACCGGTATAATTTCCCATAAATAATTATATATACGTATCAAGAAATCTTGCTTGATAATGTCGAAGACCCAATATATGCCATGTCAAATATCTCATAAACAAATATGTAAGCCAGGTGATATGAATTAATATAAAAGTGACATATCAGCCGAAGTCACCTAACGTGACCTGTACGGTTGAATCTATAGCTCATAAGTAGGTATTCTTGCACACAAATCAAAACCACCTAACGTGGTCTGTACGACATGTTGTGTGTAAATAAATACACTCAAGTGCTACAATCACGTGAAGGCTGTGTGAAATATCGCAAGTCACTTACGAGTCAGAACGACCTAGTGTGGCCTGTACGACAGGCTGACACCTGCCTTGGATCCAATGTGAGAGTGTGGTGCGGGAGGTGAACGACCACGTGAAGGCTAGGCTCTGGCCACAGGCGCAGCACTAGCACCAAGATGCAATATAATGAACACCAACCATATATAAACACAACCATACTTATAGCAAACAGAACTGGAGTCGTAGAATCAGCCGACCAATGAACACCTTTAGTTTGGATAGACAGTACGGTTTCGAGACCAACTAGTTATTTATCTAAGTCTCTATCAACAAGGATTTCTGAGTCTTTGTTGGTGGAGGTCATCTCATCAGCCTTCTTGGTGAAGTGAGGTGTTACTAGGTTACTACATTTGGCACATTGAAAGCCGAATTTGAAATTGAACTTTGCAGAACTAGCAGCCTTATCTTTAAGCTCTACAACCTCAAGGCTGAGACGTGTTCTTACCTCGGCCGCAGTCTTAAGATCAAGAAGTCAGCAGCTCGCCCAATGCCAAATCAACATATTTTACTCCCCATTCGAACTCGGTTTACGAGTTAGCATGCCCCGCACATAACCGGAGGATGCAGTTAGCTTATTAATTACTCAACTTACGTGCCACGCAGGCTTGGTAGTTTTTAGAGTCAATATTTTTTGGCTGACCCAGTGGGATCCAGTGCTAAAACTACGAAGTTCATTACCATTGAAACACGGTCAGCAAAAAAGAAAACAGTCAGGGGTAAGTCAACAACTAATCTTCCACTTACAGTCCAAAGCCCAGAACAAAATGGCTTGCCACTAGCACAAAATCCTTCCGCTGCCATGACACCTGAAGCCTCAAGTGCAACACACCGAGAAAATAAAGTTAATCTCAGCGATTAGACCCGTGATGCAGAAATCCCCACCAAAATGACAAAAGGCATTTTTGTCGAAGAATTATTGGAGGATTGCGATAAGGATGGTGATGAGGCCTCCGATCACCATCTAGATATTTTCTCCGACGACAATTTGAAGAGAAATCTTAGAAATTTAAGCAAATGTTCAGCCGAGAAGTAAAAAGCATACTTGAAAAATGCGTGATAATAGTGTTGTGCACAATAAATTTCTTGAAGTTCTGGTTAGTAAAGTATATGACATTGGACCCACTGATTAATCCAAACAGCCTCTTCTAAATAATAACCCCATGTCAGCATCCTGCTCGGCTCAAAATGATTAACTTAGAGAAAAGTGGTGGATCGAGCAGTAGATCGGACAAATTTGACCAAGGAGCAAAAATGACATCTGTTGACATGGTCGAAGTCTAGAAGATAATTGATTTGGCCTCAAAAAAGGGGCCAAAGTTTCCAAAGTTCATTCACCCATACCCAGCCTTTGTAGAAAAGTTCAAGTATCCTAAGGGGTTCAAGAATCCAGAGTTTAGCCTTTTCGCAGGAGAATCATGCTTATCCTCAATAAAACACATGGCTCGATTCATTGTTGAATGTGGAGATGTCAACGGTGACTTTCATAAACTACAACTGTTCAATTTCTCATTGACCGGTTCAGCATTCGCATGGTACATCAATCTCTCATCCAACTTCATCCAAAGCTGGGAAGAATTAGTCTAGAAATTTCATGAGCAATTATATCAGCCAGGGATGGAAATGTGAGTCTTTTCTTTGGCCAGGATTGCTCAATCATTCGACGAGTCAGCAATGGACTATTTTACAAGATTTAAGTCGGCACAAAACTGGTGCCGAGTACCCCTCCCTGAAGTTGAGTTTGTTAGGCTTGCCCTAAATCGCCTGAATGTGGAGTATAAAAAAAAATTCTTGGGGGCAAACTTACGATATATGTACGAATTGGCTCAACATGTTGAGCAATATGATTACTTGCTCCAAAAAGAGAATATCTCGAAGTCTCTAACCCGAGGGACAATTTACAAGAACCTAATGGTAAGTTATGCATAGCTCGAAGGTGAGAAGTCTCAATATGCCAATATAGATACGACGGAGATAGTCATTGACAAACCGTACGTGTGCAAAGCGTTGGCTCACGCCAGCTCTAAAGATGTCAAAATGTGCTCGGCCTCTGCGGAAGCCACCGTTAAGACATCAAAGGTCTATACTTTCGATATCACCAAGGCTGACGCAATCTTTAACCAGTTGTTACTTGCAAAAATTGTCAAGCTTCGGCCATGACATACTATTCCCAAGGCTGAAGATTTGAAAGGAAAGACATATTGTAAGTACCACAACTTGAACAAGCATACGACAAACAATTGTGTTGTATTTTGTAATGCCACCTAGAGCTGGATTGACAATGGTAAACTTAAGTTTCCTGAAAAATAAATGATTGTTAATGCCGATCATTTCTCTTTGGCGACAATATGCGTGGTGGATGCTCATCTACCCAAGGACAAGGGAAAAGGAAAAACCGAGTTCATCCTAACGAAGTTCGTCCTTAAGCGGAACTCTCGACCACGATTGAAAATTGATCTATTTGCCAACTAGCCACCTAAATACTTTTCCAACCCAGCTTATATCGAGTCAATGTCAGACTACAGTGCAGAGAAAACTGACCAGCCGATGGTTTTATGTAGTTGGTGCAAATCAGAGTAATCTTAACTGAGCCAAAAGAAAAGCCACGTCTGGCTCAAACATCACAACTGACGCCTGCAACTACGACATCTCAAAAAGTGCTCGGTGCAGGTCAACGCCAGAAGGTTTTTGATAGGCTCGGCCTTTAAACACAAAATAATAAGCTGTCTTTGGCCACATGCGACTTGATTTTGATGCGCCATTTTACAATGAAGAATATTATGAGCACAACTCTAGCAGCCCGGGATCACTAGCAAACCAACGAATCTTCAAGCCATTTGAGCCACGCGACCAGTGTTGGTATAGCTACAACTCCCTTACCGGTGTATATACTACGTTGTCCAAATCACAGAAATGTTGGCGCTAAAGAATAGATTGTATGGTTCACTGGCGAACGACTCATGCCACATCAGCTACTAAATGGCAGCTGAAATAAATGGTGAGTCATGAAGATAACTGACAAACTCCGGCAATCATGGTCGAGTTGCTTCAAGGAAAAAAGGTGATTGACCGTGATTTTGAAACAACAATTGAAGAATCTGAGAAGTGAATCAAACTTCTTCTTCAGCCTGGGGAGATAAAAGCTCACCTCGAGCACTTTCGGAAGGAAGCCGAAAGCAAACTCTCTCAATTACCCCCACAAGAGCCATTAATTAAAGTCTGACGGAATCTCCACTCGCCGTTTCTTGGTGAAGCTTTGGAATGAAGGCTAGGTTTCAACAAATACACGAGGCCCGAGTTCTTGACTTTGAGGTAAACACATGTACTGATATTGATGTTGTCGATCTCATTTTCTTTCTTAAAGATCTATAGTATTTGCGATACCATTTTGAAGTTTTCTCGGTCGAGTCCTTCTTCGGCTGTCGTGGCGCGATTAGACGCTTACCTGGACATAAGAGATGCCCGTATCATATATTAGGAATGGACTCCTAAGGCTTCACAAGAGCATGACCAAGTCCCAACTCTGAGCGAGCCCGAGATCGACATTCAGAATGAAACGGCTCTGGAGGATATGCCGCAGGAACGTATTCTCACGACAGTCGAAGAAGATTAAGTGAGTAATACCCATGAGTAAGATAGCTCGCCTAAAAATCCAAAGGACAAAGATCACGACCCAATAGGCCCTTCGATCCTCGACAACATGGACATCAGCGTGGTCTATGTCTTACCTGCTAAGTTCTGGCCAACCACATCACAACCAAATTTTCTAGACGGCAACATGGTTGCCGAGGAGGCCACGTTGATTTTGTGGCCACCTAAGAGATTGAACAAGTAAGTAAAGAGGTTAAACTTAGAGAAGCTCTCGCCAAACTGTTTCCCCGCTCTTGATTTGTTAATCTTCATCATTTAAAGCCGTTATATGTCACGACCCATATTGAACGATACCCAATTTCCAAGATTTTTGTCGACTGTGGAGCAATGGTCAACATCATGCCTGTTTCTATCATGAAAACACTACGTCGTTCCAACGACGAACTTATTCCATCAGGGGTAACCATGAGTAGCTTTGTCAATGATAAATCTTAGACTAAGGGAGTGCTTCCTTTAGAGGTGAATATAGCAGGTCGAAATCATATGATCGCATCTTTTATAGTTGATTCAAAGACCTAGTATAATGCATTACTCAGTCGTGACTGGATCCACCAGACTAGCTGTATCCATTCATCATTATATCAAGTCCTCATCTTCGGGGATGGCAAATTGGTCGTAGTTCATCCGACCGACAATTAACCATTCGAAGCTAATATGATTCAAGCTCGCTATTATGATGACCACGTTGTCTACATCACCCTGCAAGGTTTTAACGAAGAATGACGGCTGACTTGGATTGTTATTTAGAAAGTCATCGAGGTTAGCACCGAGACTGTGCAGCAGGATTTGGCGAGACTCGAGTTGGCTAACGTAATTGATGATCCTGATATCCGATACCAAACAGGATAGACGTTAAGCCGCAGTTTCATCTATCATAGAACGTCTACTGGCCCATTGGTATACTATTTCCAAGCAACTGAATTCTGGTGTGAACTTAGTAGAGTTTCTCGTTGAACGAGATAATGGTCCAGCTCGTCACTTGATAAAGTCCAAGCTACCCCAGTCGAGCTCGAAGACAGTCGGCCCCAAGTCAAATACCCATTAGATGAAATAAATGTTGGAACAACCGATGACCCTCGGCCTTTATTTATTAGTTCTTTGTTGCCCCAACCTATGAAAACTGAGCTTTGTAAATTACTCGAAGAATTTAAAGATTGTTTTGCTTTGAGTTACCATGAAATGCTTGGCTTGGACCAAACACTCGTCTAGTGCCAATTACGCATCAAGGTTGGTTATAAACCTTTATGCCAACCCCTTCCTTTTCCCGGCGGATGATTCTGGACCAAAGTTTAACTCGACATAAAAGATGCACTCGTTCGACTTTTAAAAGCTAGTTCTATTTAAACAACTCGATATGTCGAATGGTTGGCGAATATTGTCCCAATTTTAAAGCAAAGTGGTGCTCTACGGATTTGCATTGATTTTCATACTTTGAGCTTGGCAACCCTAAAGACGAATATACAATGCCAATTTCAGACTTGTTAATTGATGCTGTAGCAAACCACAAGATGTTATCTTTCATGGATGACCATGCCGGTTACAACCAAATTTTCATTGCTAAGGCCAATGTCCACAAAACTGCCTTTCGTTGCCTAGGGGCACTCGAGACCTACGAATGGGTTGTCATTTCTGTTGCACTTAAGAATCCTGGTGCCACATATCAACACACTATGAATATTATTTTTCATAACCTGATTAGCACAGTCATTGAAGTATATATCGATGATGTTGTGGTCAAATCGAAACACCGCCGAACAAATTTAGATAATCTTCGGCAACCTTTCCTTCAAATGGGCTAACATAACCTTAAAATGAGCCCTGCCAAATGCGCCTTTGGCGTCACTACAAGAAAAAGACTCTATTGCGACCCTCTATTTGTGACAGAGCACACAACCATCGCAAATTCTCAGTAATATAGTGCGTAAGGTTTTCAGGAAAAAACTTTTGCAACTCTACTTCAAGTAATGTGACAAATGATAACATTTGATACAATATATTCCCCAAATTTTTTAATTTAGTGCCTGCTTTTTCATAACGCACCTCATCTTTCGATGAAACGTAGTTCACCTCTTTCAATTTTTGGTAAAGCTAGAGTAGTAGAGCACCGATTTCCAATTCACTTCTCAGATCTACAATCAAGCTGGCCCAAATAAAATCCTCTCTCTCTCGCTCCAAGTCACAATTGAGTACCGATTTCTAGTTTTGGTGAAGTTATCGCTCATCGGCAAAGAGTACCCTAAAGAAATTGATAAGGCAGCCAAGGAGCTCAGCTCTGTCGGCAATGACCTAAACATATCTTTCTCTCCCTCTTTTTCTATATGTGGATCTTGATTAATTTAATTATGGTATTCAATTGAGCATTTTAATCTGATTTAGGATCCAATTAGGGGCTTCTTTCTATTCATGATGATTTTGGTTCACAAAGTTGATTTCTTTACACAATCTGAATTTTCTCTATGGAACCCACTTTTGTAATCGTATTTAGATTAATTTTTCATTTAATTGTTGTTTTGTTGAATCTAAATTGTGATTGATCCTATATGTTAATTGTCAAGATTAATACTTTTCCAAATTTGGGTACCTTGGCTAAGTGGACAGCTGTTCGTCCCTCTTTTATGTTATTTTGTCATTTCCTTGAAAATGTTGGTTTCATCCACTGATAGAACAAGTGGTGATGTGTTCCAATCGTGAGCATTCCTACTTCTAGGGTTGTATATAAGCTCCCTTTCACCATTTGGGAAAGGCATGAATGAAATCAAGATGTTTTAGTTATTTCTTTTCCTCTTTCCTTTACTTTCTGCACTATTACATTCCTTGATCTTACCATCTGGTATCAAGTACAGGTTGTTGTCGTCCATAGGAAAAAGCAAGGCCTCCGTGGCCATGGCCGACGTCACGAAAGCTGACCTGGAGTTGGAGTACCAGTAGCACCAGATAATAGAGCAACTAAATAGGTTTCATGACTCGGTGCCTCTGCTAGCTACTCGCCAAGAGTCCTTCTAGTGAATTTGACGGACATCCAAGCCTCCTTGGCTAATATTAGTTTTGTTCAGCATTATCTGATGGAGGAGATTTGAGCCTCTAAGCAACAACAACCGTCTACAAACCCCATTCCACAAATCCCAATTGGGTCCTTGCAGATTCCCCTGGGTTCCTCTTCTACTCCGCTCCCCCAACCCTCCCAACCCACCCCGTTGTCCTACTCCACCCAACCCCTTTCCATGGTTCCTCCTCTAATGTGGGGTACCCATTTCACATGTTTCCCCTTTATCCCATATTCCCTACCCCTACCAGCTGCTTACCTACCCTTGTCACCATTCATTTCCACCACCACCACCACCATTCGTCCCTACCTTCTACCTAATTTGTTTCCCCTTTACCTTGAGATCACTATCTGCCACGACCGGCCCTAAACATATGAAGATATAGCTCACCCAATTCTTTGTGGACTATCTGTACAGTTGGTTGGCCCTCGCTGATGAGTACATGGATTATCACAGTGTCGACGCGGCTCACCAGATCACCATTACATGGCTCCACTTCACGGACGATGTTGACCTTTAGTTTAAATGGTACAAACTTCACATTGGGTCTGGGCTTTGGGCCACTTTTACCGAGTCTCTTCTCCACCAGTTTGGGTCGGTGAACCAATTGGACTTCAATATGTCATTTTCTCATGTTTTACAAAAAGGCTTACTAGATGACTACATCAATGAATTCATTCATCTCTTGTCGGGCCCAAGGATGGTCTGATCCACAACTCTTAGGAGTTTTCATTGGTGGGCTTAAAATGGAACTTCAGGATGACATCTTAGCTTAAGGGCCTCATTCTTTGTCTCGGGCCATCGAACTTGCCTGCATCTATGACAACAAGCACAATATACATCGTGGTCCTTTTTACCCCTTCTCTGCTCGTCCCTCCTTTACCAACCCGAGTTCCTCGTCTTCTTCCTCCCTCCATCACCGAAACCCATATCATACTCACCGGCGCAGCCGCCCTTACACCTCTCCCCGACGGAAGTCTGTGAACGCTGCTTCCGTGGCCAATGCCTTTATTGCCTAGAGAAGTACCTCACTGGCCATACCTGTGCAACACTACATCTGCTCATCCTTGATGCCTTTGCTATCTCCGAAGCTACCTCTGAGACACCCGTTGAGGACTCACCGCTGGTTCTTGATGAGGTCTTATTAGAATAAACCACCCATATCACTCTCAATGCCTTAGCGTCCCCCAAACGCACCTGTAGGCGTGCTA
This sequence comes from Crataegus laevigata, assembly GCA_963580275.1. Taxonomy (NCBI): domain Eukaryota; kingdom Viridiplantae; phylum Streptophyta; class Magnoliopsida; order Rosales; family Rosaceae; genus Crataegus; species Crataegus laevigata. Next base: position 27,987,432 of record OY756950.1, on the reverse strand, counting down.
TATGCCTCTTTGGCCACATTAGGGATCTGCCGATTCGGCTTTTCGTCGACTCCAGGGTTGACCTCAACTTCTTCAACCCTTTAGTCGCCACTCATTTTGGCCTTCGCATTAACCACTCCCTTATTGAGCCTATCATGGTTGCGAACAGACGCCTCTGTTATACGACATGTCTTACTCTCAACATCTCGGTCCAGTTACAAGATTACTCTTTTTCCTTGAACATCTGTCTTTTATCAGTGATAGGGTGTGACCTGGTTCTTGGGGCTGAATGGTTAGAGACCTTAGGCTATATTGGCTGGCATTTCAAGAACAAATTATTACTACCGCTTAGTGGGGCTATGTTCACTGGACCCGAACTGGTGAATGTTCATCCATATCACTATGCCCATGCTAAAAAAGAAGAGATGGAACGTCAAGTGGCAGAGATGTTTGTTCCCGGCGTCATTTGCCCCAGTTTGAGCCCTTTCTTTTCTCTGGCTCTCTTGGCCCACAAGATTGACGGCTCTTGGCGATTTTGTGTTGATTACAGGGCCTTTAATTTGGTCATGGTCAAGTTCCATTTCCCTGTCCCCGTTATCGATGAACTGTTAGATGAACTCTGGGTGCTACAATCTTCTCTAAACTGGACCTCAGATCCGGTTTTCACCAAATCAGTATGCATGAGCCAGATATTCCAAAAATTACATTTCGCACACATGAATGACATTTCAAATTTACAGTGATGTTATTCGAGTTGTGCAATGCCCCTTCTTCTTTTCAAGCCTTAATGAACTCTGTCTTCAAACCTTTTCTACAAAAGTTTGTCTTGGTTTTCTTCAACGATATTCTCGTCCTCAGTCCAAACATGCAGACACATTTCTCACACTTGGTTTCTGTCTTCGAGGTTCTCCGTGCTCATGCCTTGAAAGTCAAAGCTTCTAAATGTTCTTTTGGCCAATCAGCAGTGGCCTACCTTAGGCACACCATCTCAGCCGTTAGAATGGCAGTGGACTCTCAAAAGGTGCAATGCATTTTGGGTTGGCCTCAGCCTCGGACCTTCAAAGGCTTACAGGGATTTTTGGGATTAGCGGGTTACTATAACAAATTTGTCATTTCGGATTACTCGTTCGCTCTTTGATGAAACTCTTCAAAAAAGATAATTTCCATTGGTCTCCAACTGCGGACACAGCGTTTTCCGCCATCATGAACACCCTTGCCTCAACACCAGTCTTGGCTCTTCCCGACTTTAACCAGCCATTCACCATCGAATGTGATGCGTCCAAGATAGGCATCAGGGCTATTCTCTCCCAAAACACCCACCCAATTGCCTTCCTGAGCAAATCGTTGATGGACAAACACAAAGCTTTATCAATTTATGATAAAGAGATGATGGCCATGGTGTTTGCAGTACAAAAGTGGTGCCTTACTTGCTTGGGAACTTCTTCAAAATTCTAACAAACCACCAAACCTTGAAGTACTTAATCAATCAACGGATCACCACACCAACTCAACAAAAATGGCTTCTCAAGTTACTAGGTTACAACTATATACTTGACTACTAGTCGGGTTCTTCGAACACGGCTGGAGATGCCCTGCCTCGGCAACACGAGTGCTTGGACCTTATGGGCCTTTCCTAACCTATCTTCGATAATATCTGAGAGATCCAAGCCGACTATGCTGTTGACCAAGAGACTTCTGCTATTCTTCAACAACTTCACAACAACCAGCCCACGCACCCTCACTTTTCTCTTTGGGGTGACCTTTTCTACTACAGAGATGATATCTTTGTGGTGGCTACTTCTCCATAACGCAATCGCATTTTACAAAAATTTCACTCCTCATCCACGGCAAGCCACTCGGGCTTCCTTCGCACCTATAAACGAGTTCGTTGAAATTTTAATTGGCCAGGTTTAAAAAAGGTAGTCAAGTCATTTGTTTACACCTGCGATACTTGCTAGCGTAACAATTATGAAGCCATCAAACCACTGGGTCTACTCTAGCCACTGTCAATTCCTTCATAAATCTAGACAGACATCGTGATGGATTTCATAGCAGGCATCCCTCAAACTCACGGACGTGATGCCATATTCGTCGTCGTCGACCGTCTCTCCAAGTATGCCCATTTTATCACCATCAAACACCCATACTCCGCAACTAAGGTGGCCGACATATTCCTCTGTTAAGTGTTTCACTTACGTGGCATGCCTGCTATAATCGTCAACGACCGAGATCCCGTTTTCATCAGTCACTTATGAGAGTTCTTTTTCAAGCTTAACGACTCTCAGCTCTGCTGTAGCTCGGCCTACCACCCTCAATCTAATGGCTAAACGGAGGTATTCAACAGCACCTTAGAACACTACTTGCGCAGGTTTGTGGGCCACAAACCCAAATCCTGGGTCGAATGGCTACCTTGGATGGAATGGTGGTATAACACCACCTATCACTCGGCTACCCAACTCACTCCCTTCGAAGCTGTCTACAGTTATCTTCCGCTATGGGTCACATTGTATTTGCCATGCTCTTCCTCTATCCACTTCGTAAGTACCAAACTGAAAGACCGAGACACCTTACTTCGCCTCATCCGAGACAACTTACAGCTTGTTCAAGATTGTATGCACCACTATGCCAACAAAAAATGCTCAGAGCGCGAGTTCCAAGTAGGTGATTGGGTTTTCCTTCAACTCTAACCCTATCAACAGTCCTCTGTCAACCATAACAACTGCCCAAAATTGGCTCCCCGATTCGATGGCACATACAAGAACGTTGCTCGTGTCGAAAAAGTCGCCTACACCTTGGACGTACCTCCGGACTCCCGCATCCACCATACCTTCCATGTCTTTCTCCTTAAACCAAAGCTTGGGTTTACTGTGGTCGCTTCATCTGTGCTTCTCGCTATCTCAGATACAGGTCTGGTGGCTTGGACGCCAGAAAAAATTCTGCAACGTGGCATGTTCAAACGTGGTAACCATGTTATCACACAATGGCTTATCAAATGTGCAGGCTTACCAAAACACGATGCTACGTAGGAGGCCACCGACACCATACTCGAATGCTTCCTTGACTTCAACGCTCGAGGACAAGCTCTTTCTTAGGGGGCAGGAATTGTTAGGACCCTGGTTGAGTGGATAGTTGTTCGTCCCTCTTTTATGTTATTTTGTCCTTTCTTTGAAAATTTTGGTTTCATCCAACAATAGAACAAGTGGTGATATGTTCCAATCGTGATCATTCCCACTTCTAGGGTTGTATATAAGCTCTCTTTCAGCATTTGGGAAAGGCATGAATGAAATCAAGATGTTTTAGTTATTTCTTTTCCTCTTTCCTTTACTTTTTGCACTGTTACATTCCTTGATCCTATCATTTTTTGTTTTGTTTTTGGTTTTATGACATTCATTTCGCTAACTTTGTTTGTGTAATGAGTAGTCATTGCAAACCGTGTCAAAGGAGGAGCAAAATGGTTGGTTGACGGGAACACAGATAGTACACCATGTGTTTTTATGCAAGTGGTGGAAAATTTTAATTTTTAAGTTATTAACCTTTTAACACAATAACGCACTATTTATATAGGCGGTGCTAGGCGGGAATTTTTAGAACAGTGGTTGTGGTTGAGGTTATGCCCGAGATGGTTTGTTCCTTAATCTTAATTATGCTGGGTAGATATGCGTATATTTATACAACCCTTTTCCTATGGCTTTAACTTGCTCTGACACTCGAAAATGTCATATGTGGAGTTCAAGTAAGTAACTTGCTGCCGGGGTTTCTTGAAATAGCCCAACTTTACAAGGCAAAACAAAAAAATAGTGAGTTCTATGGGTTGTATTTGTGCTGCCGTGGAGGGCGGAATGGTGCTTCCAAGGTCTAGGTTTTGGATTATATAAACTGCTATCCTCATGGGTGGACTAGTACTGTATTCGTTCACTGATTTTTTGTGCGACAGAGTCATTACTGGTGCAGTAAATTGAAAAGAATTGAAGATCATCTTGGTGAGTATTTTTTGCCATCTTAAGCTGCTTTGCTTCTTTGTTTTTAGATAGTTATTATTCTAGTTAGGGTCTTGCTTTTGCCATTCGAATCAGTGTTCCACTTCATTCTCTTATTCTTTCTTTTTTTGTTCTATTGCTGATCAATATTACTACAATAAAGTAATCTTGATTTGTATTGCCAGAATGAAATAAGATTGTTCTTTGTTTTAGATAGTTACCCCTTCCCTTAATTATCTTGATTTGTATTACTACAATGAAATAAGACTCTTGTTTTTTCATTTGCGTTTTTTTATATGTGTTCAGGGATTATCCGGATGATGTACGCAGCACATGATATAGATGCTTGTAAGTTGAAGAAGATGGAGCCGAATTATTTACCTGTAAGAATTTCACTGCATCGAATACGTATATTTTCTTCGTTGCTCGTGAAGTTCTAAGATTGGTCTTGATTGTATCATGGTTTACACAAATTGGTTGCCTATGTTGTAAAGCCTATGTATATGAAAGTGTTCTCGCATGGTTTGCACAGATGGGAGCACACATTTGTTATTGCAAGGGGAACTCTTTTTGGTTCATAGCTTGTCTTATATGAAAGTGTTCTTTCATGGTTTTAATGCCTATCCTGTGCTTCTGACTGCAGATTCTTTTTTCATGGTGATAGGCCTTTCGGAGTGCTTGCCTAGTTTATTGGTGTTCAACTCGGTAACTTTCATATTCAATTGTATTTCAAGAACACTTGTACCTCCAATTGGTGAGCAGAGCTGCATTTCTTTTCTTTTTGTTTCTCAAATTATTTGCAGAGTTTTTGTTTGTAATAACTCTAATTCTTGCACTGTTGCATAGGTGGACGTACCTCTATTTTAATTTGAGCCTCTATGCAAAGGACTAAGAGCGTGTTTACGCACCGGTAATCGGAATGAAAATAAGAATTTCGATTCCGATTACGGATAATTCTTGTGTTTACTACGATTTGAAAGAATCAACAGTACGTGGGACCCACACGAAAGAATGAAATTCAATTCCTGAAATTTGAGGAATTGGACTCTCTCCATGGGTGAGGTATTTGGATTCCTGGATGTTGAAGGAATCAGGAATGCACTTCTACTTTCCTATTATGCCCTCTTATTCACAGATGCTTCAACTTGGCATTGGAGTTGGAGGAAGACAACTGGGAAGATGAATCTGGCTATTATGCCCTCTTATTCGACAGATGCTTCAGTGTGAAGTGGAAAGATGAATTTGGCTAGTCAACTTGCCGTTGGAGGAAGACAACAAGATGGTGATCGGAGTGCTCGCAGTGTTGCCTCCACTGATGCACGTGCTCGTGAGGGCAGGGAGTGAGCGGACGCGAACTCGTTAAGCAACACAATAAGGTGCCAAATCTGTTGGCTAGGTTCTTAAAATGTTAATTTTTTATGCAGGGTGGGAACTGGGAAGATGAATTTGGCTAGGTTAAAAGTAAGAAGCCATGGCAGTGCTGAAGAGGTGGATGACGATAACTGTGGGTTTTAGATGCCCTTCCTGAAACTGTTCTTCCTGATCCTAGATGGGGTTATTTGTTACATTGCTCTAAACTGGAGTGGTGGTTGTGTGAGAAGTGGTTGAAAACACGACGGCATGGTTACAAGACTCCTGCTAAAACAAAAAGGGCGTTTTAGTAATCATATTAATTCTTATTTCGATTCAGCTGAATTAGTAAACAACTTTTACGAACTCAAGTTCATTTCTATTTCGATTCTTGAACATTTAAGTAAACAGTTTTAACAAGAATCCGATTCTAATTCCTCTTCATTTCAATTTCTCCTCAATTCAGTTCTTCCACAATCTAATTCCTCTTATTTTGATTACGGTTACGTAAACGAGCCATAAGAGTAAAGTTGCTGCAAAGGGTGACATAATTTCTGGCAGGATCGAGGGGAGGAAGTTAATTGTCGAATTAACTTCTTGGCAAGGAGTGACATATTTCTTGTATGATTGTAGACGGTATAAATGTTTAGATAATGTATATATGTTTAAATATTGAAAGCACTGTTCTAAAAATTTCCGCCTAATGCCGCCTAGACCCCACCTAGGCACTAGGCGGCTGACAACCGTCCCGATTAATGCCTAGGCATTTAAAAATTGAGAAAGGGTGCCTAGACCTGATGAGGCGCTCGCCTAGCCCACCCAAACCCATATAGGCGCCCACCTAGGTTGTGACTCACTTAGACAGAAAATAGATAACTTTCATTTTGTATTTTATTGTTTTCAATAAATTGTAAGAGACTTGTTGAATACATAAATGAACGTACATTATATGCTTGTTCCCCATGTTTTCATTATGTTCCAATACTTCATAATATATATGTCATTCTATTTTGTAATTTATGATGAAATTATATATATTTTAACTATAAATAGACATTTATTTACATAAAATATAATAGATTTACTTAAATCCACCTAATCTGCCTAGGTGCCCTCCTAGGTCCGGCCTAGCTGCTAGGCCCCAGCCTTTTAGAACCTTGACTGGAAGTGAAATACATTCTTTAATATCAAAGAAACCAAATAAGTGTTTTTTTGTTTTGTGAATTATAAATTATATCAATGCTTTTGGATTTTATTTAAGTTTGAACCTACAGTAAAATTTCAGATGAAATAATTTGGTGAAGTTGTTAAAAATAATGTCATTGTGGCATCTCATTTGATGCCTAATTTTTTTTAAACCTAAGGCCACTTATTTGCGACACGTAAGTTAACGCTGCAAGCCTGTAGTAAATACTATTTGAGACGTGCTTAAAGTGTCGTGTATAATCGACCAAATATTTATGACTCCACTTTGTTGCGACGCATTGCTACCCGTCGCAAGTCTGCCATAAAAGGACAATTGTGACGCTTGTAGTGTTTTCGCAGCATATTTTGTTTGTCCCAAAAGGCCTATTTTTTTTGTAGTGCGTATCGGCAGGCAACTTCTTGGGTTTTCTTGTACATCACCGTGGCATCGAGGTGGATGAGAATAAAGCTCGAGCAATCATTGATGCTCCACCCTTGACAACTAAGAAGCAATTACAATCCTTACTCGGCAAAATCAATTTCCTCCGTTGTTTCATTTCTAATTCGACGGGAAAAATGGAAGGATTTTGACAAATTCAAATGCCGCGAAGAACATCAGGAAGCTTTCACGCAAATCAAAGTCTCCCTTAGTACCCCACATGTCCTCGTGCCACCTCGGCATGGTAAACCTCTTAAGTTATATATCTCGGCTGCCGAGGAATATATTGGCTGTCTTCTTGTGCAAGACAACGACACTGGGCGCGTGTAGGCCATTTTTTATCTTAGCCAAAATCTTAACTCAGCTAAGATAAATTATCCATCCGTCGAGAAACTCTGTTTGGATTTGTTCTTCGCTGCATCTAAGCTCATGCATTACATGTTCCCTTCTGTTACTCAGGTCATCCCCTAGACATATGTTATTCGTTATATGCTTACTCGGCTGATAGTAAAAGGCTAAATTAGGAAATGGACAATGGCACTGTCCGAATTCAGTTTGCAATACATGCCCAAAAAGCTATCAAGGGACAAGCGCCTGCCGATTTCTTAGCTCAACCTCCTTCCCTGTACAATTTTGGGGGCAATGGCATTGAAATTGGCATGGTGGAAACACGTGATAATTATTGGATGATGTATTTTGACGGCTCTAGTACCTTAACCTCGGCCGGTGTTGGAATCGTCATCCAGTCCCCTGATCACTACAGATGATATTTTTCTCTCAAGTTGGATTTCGACTATACAAATAATCAGGCCGAATGTGAAGCTCTCATCATCAGCCTCAATGTCCTCCACGACTTGAAGACAGCCTGCGTGCTCATCCTTAGCAATTCATAACTTATGATTAACTAACTCAATGGGACTTTTTGTTGCATGAGCTGTACTCTGGCACCCTATCATATGGTTGCCAACTATTTAGCCAAATCGTTTGCATGCATTACGTTCAAGTACATCTCAAGAGTTCAAAATACCGACGCAGACAAGATAGCTCAAATAGCCTCCAGAGCACAACTCCTAGAGGGCGAACTAAGCGGGGTCATACCAGTAGTGCGACGCCCACACCTGGCCTTGGTTAATCAACAAGTTCTCCAACACGACCACATAATCTATACATGAGTTATGTCCTTAACTTTATTGTTGGAACGAGAGGATCTTATAGATATCTTCATAGTTGAGACATTACCAGACAACTGGAGCAGATTAATTATGCAGTATCTCGATAATCCTAGTGGCAAACATGACAGCAAGACATAGGTACATGCCACGAACTATGTAATATATCATAATGAATTATACTGAAAAGGTAAAGACGCTCTGTTGTTATTGTGCCTCGGCCCGGAAGAGGCTGCCCAAGCTATTATAAAAGTACATGAAGGAATATGCGAGGCTCATCAATCTAAACGTAAAACACGATGGTTGCTTCGCCGACACGGTTATTTTTGGCCTAGTATGTTGAAAGATTGCATTGAGTGTGCGCGAGGTTTTGTACAATGTAAAATCCATGAACCCATACAGAGGGTCTCGATCGAATTACTTCACTCGGTCACCAAACCACGGCTATTCAAAGGATGGGCCATGGATGTAATCGGAAAAATTACGTCGTCTTCCAAATCAGGAAAGCATGCATGGATACTCGTAGTGATTGACTACTTCACCAAGTGGGTCAAAGCGAAATCATACATCGAGTTAACATCTAAAGAAATTTGTAATTTTGTAGAAGAAAACATCGTAACAAGATTCGGTGTACCAGAAATAATGATAACAGACAACAGAACAATTTTTATAGTTGATAAGTTTAAAAAATACACGATGAGTTTAAAAATTCGGCTAGTTCAGTCCACGCCATATTACCCACAAGCAAACGGCCAGGACAAAGCAAGTAATAAAGTTTTAATTGGTATCCTTGAAAAAATGATAAAAGAAAAACCTGGTATGTGGCATTTGAAGCTAAACGAGGCATTATAGGCATATCGATCTTCACTCCGATCAGCAACAGGGACAACCCCATATACGTTAACTAACGGACACGACGTGATGCTACTAGTCGAGCTAAGCATAAACTCGTTACGACTTATCGAACAAAGCAGCTTATCCAATGCCAAGTATAGTCAGGCCATGAAGTAAGAGTTAGAGGATTTGAAGGAAGCTCGGCTCGATGCTTATAACTTACTAATGGAGCATAAAAAAATTGCTGAATGAGCTTATAATCGACGAGTTAGGTAAAAGACGTTCAGTGAAAGTGAGTTAGTGTGGTAAACCATGTTAACAGTTGGTATTAAAGATCTTAGATTCGGGAAATGGTCGCCGAATTAGGAGGGCCCATTCATCGTCCATAAAGTTCTCAACAATGGGGCATACCACCTCAATGATCGAACTAGTTTAATTCATAAATTACCAATCAATGGGAAATTCTTAAAGAAATATTATTTGGTCACTTGGGAGATGCAAGAATAAAAAATTCATTTCATTAATTTTCAAAAGGCGTACAAGCAAAATTACAAAAGTCGACTGGCTTACAAATAAAGATAAAATCCTAGGGAGTAGAAGGAAGAAAAACTTCAAAAGCAGTTTTTAGTTCTAACCACTTCACCTCACCCATTGTAACCTCGGCTTGTTGCGTTCTTTTCTCAAGCTTTTGTTGTTGTATCCACTTCGTACCAACCGTGTATTCTGCCAATTGAGGTTTGTTCGATTCGAAATCCTTTTCGAGCTCAGAAGCAATGATTTAACTATTAAGGTCAGCCAGTTTTTCTTTCTTCTCTTTTGTAACCTAGTGCTCTGGTCGAATAGCTTCGTGAGCGACCATTGCAGCCTTGAGGTCGTCTTTAGCCCGGAGAGTTTTCTCAAAAATAATAAAATATTATCAAGTTCTCCCTATAACAGATGACAAATGAACAACATACTTGTTACTGAGCAGGCCGTCGGATACAAAGTTGTTCAGGCAATTTCCCACAGAGTCGAGACCTTTACATTATAGAATTTGCGATGCCAAGAGAGACAGAAGCTCCTGTAACTTGGCGAGAACGCTAGACTCGGCCACGATTGCAGAAGGTTCAGCTGTCCCAGAAGTACTAGAAATGAGAGCGTCGAGCTCGACCTTCCATGAAGGCTGCACACAAAAAAAATTTGTTAGAGAAATGAATTCAAAAAATGGCAGATAAGGAAGTTTTGTTAGACCTGCCGAGAAGAAACTTTGGCCATGTCTGCTGGTTTGTTGCTCGAACCCATAGAGCTTAATGGCTGAGCCCAATGTTTAAGGCATCTTTTTAATTCATGCAGTCGATAAAGGTTATCTATGTTTAATGGCCACTAGGGTCGCCAGGAAATGTAAATAACACCATTCGACGCATAATTTTTTTGGTGAAATGAGTGATTAGGCACTTGACATTTAATGTTTTTCTTGGTTTAGAGCTGGGGATGAACCAGCATCTCTGCCATCGTTTCTAGGGATGAACCAGCGTCTCTGCCATCGTTCTTGAAGAAGAATGCCGAGATTCTTGTCATGGGGATGAACCAGCATCTCTGCCATCGTTTCTGGTTCGACAAAAGGTGTCGTTTAATGTCCTGGACCTATTTTGGCCGCTGGAAAGTCGACCTAGCCAGCTACCTCAATCGCCGGTTGAAGATTGGTAGTTGGTAGTTTAGCTTGTCGAGGGTGCCTCACCAGCAAAGGTACTTCGCTCTTGTTCTCCTAGTCATAGAAGATGATTATTCTTTAGTCAGAAGATCCAGTTAAAATGAAATGAGAACATTATTAGAGGAAATTGTCACACCTCTCATTCCAGGACAATCACTGGAGTTTTTTAAGATTAGGGGAGGGTTTATCTCTACCATGGTTGTCGCCTTCTCTAGAGTAGTACCTACTGGGCCAATAGCAGCAAAGGCAACGGCTAGCTCCAGGGTTACAAGTTCTTCAACCATTGAGGCGACGACAGATTCGACTTCAACAACGACTTGCATAGTAAGTCAAACCTCGGTCGCCTGGTCCATAGTTGGGGTCAAAGGATTTTATGGTCCCTTCGTCGAGGCTTAGATAACAGAAGAAGGGAGATGGATACTAGGAATGGTTGCTCTTGTGGTTTAACTTGAAATGACGTGAATCTCCCGCTCTCATTTCTTTGCCTTTTTCTTAAGGTGCTTTTAGGGTCGAGCAACATTACTAATTGTCTCGGCCTCCGGGCGAGGCCGTTTGCTCAGTGAGGTCGGTGTAATAGGGGCCGCTACTGGAGTTGGTTCGCCTGAGGAAGGCATCCTCGGCTCAAGAGTAAGCGAGAAGTTGAATGGCCACGAAGTTAGGATGGTAGACCTCACAGCTGGCCTGTCGAGCATCGCAACCGATGGATGGTCACAAGCTAGAACAATTGACCCCAAGACTGTCGAAGATCGGCTTCTTCTGCTTCTTCCCACGTCGATGAGAGATCCTGATGGAAGACGGATATTTCTAGTGGCGGCAGACCAAAAACTCCTCGTCAGATAGATCTTCAAGGCCTAAGAAATATTTGAATATGTCTTCAGCTGAGTGAGCAAAAAGGGGGTGCGAGGTTAATTGAAAACTCATCGCTTCAGAAGAATTAAAGTTAGAGATCTTCAGCCTCAGCGTGCAGAAGTAGACATGCAGCCAGAGTTGAAAGACCCAGAGCGGGCCGTTCTGGTGCAGATCGATCTTCCCAACAAAGGCCTCGACCAAGCACCGAGTAAGGTTGGCAATGATGGTTGGGATGAGGGCCAGGACATGGCCATCGGCATGTTCTCAGCCAAGCACTTGTTCGACTTAGTACAAAAAATAAATTTATTGCACTAGTAGAACAAGAAGCCTCGTGCTCTCCGTTTTTTAAGCCCTCCCCTTCTGAGTCAGCAAAGTGGCTGATTGATGTGCTGTAGTTGAAAAAGTTTTTGTGCAGCTTATGCATATCCTCTTTCAACGCCCCCTGACCTTTATTAGCCAAAGCTTCGACAACACGCTCGTCGAAAACTGTTTTCAGATCCAGGTTGAATTGATACCAAGAAAGAGCGGTATTAATTGGAAGGCTTAAAGGAGAGGTGCCGAGCATTGCTATGATATCCAGCACGATCGAACTGATAGGGTCGCGAGGAAGAATTATGGTGTTGGTAGACGAACACCAGAAGCTCAAGGCGGCCATTAGGAGTTCTCAATCCATGTTGACCTTAATGGTTGAGAGCTTAATAGCATCAAAGATGTCGTGAGTCTTCCATTCACCTTCGAAGTATGGCTCCATCCGGGTGACCCAAGCAACCCAGGTTGCGGGGGTCGAAGGCCAAGCTCCTTGAGGTTTAGTCGATTCCCACTTCGACCAATCGTACCCTTGGAATATGGGTTCAAGGCAGTAGGCCTTCAATATCTTGGTGATGGATTATGGGACGTCATCCTTGAAAAATGGTCCCAGAGTCTGGTGGGAGACGCTTGAATCACCCTCGGATCAGAGGGTTGTGATGGCATTCTGATCAATGAAGTCTCAACACTTGTCACATTCCTTGACAAGCTTAGTGATGAAGGTGTTGGCGGCCATTGATGAAGGTTTGAAGGTCTTTCTAGGTTTCGAAGTTTGGTTTCTTTTCTGGGTTGAGAGCAAATGACAAGAATTTCTAGAAGTTTGAAAGCGTGAAAGTTCTAATGACGCTCGACAGAATATTTATAGACGATTAAGGAAGAAGATCAAAGGTTTAGGTTTAAAGATATAGAGGGGAAATCCGACCAAAGAGTTTTGTAATCATAACGGATATTTGAAAATCCAAGTGAAGAGGTCAAAAAACATGGGAATTAAGGTTGCACAATTGTGTGTAACGGCAAAATTTGTGACAATGAGACGTTTCAGCATCTACATACCTCGAACGTGGGGAACGCATGATTGAAAATAGATGGTCGTGATGAGGAACTGCCACATTTCAAGTTGTGCAGTGTTTTCAGAAAACTGGCAGAAGTGGGAAATCGTGGGAGCTGCCACGTGTCAAGTTGTGAAAATTTTTTTATAAAAAAAATTAACAAAAATGGGAGGTCATGCTTAATAAATACGTATGAGTGGTTGGAGTGTTCGAGGCTTGTATTTTTCTTTGGAGGAATATGCTAAGGATTTATTCTTTGGTAATAAATTGCTTCTTCAAGGTCGAGGCTCATCCAGGAATTATGAGCTGAAGACCTCAGAAACGAAGGGGCAATGTTTGGGCCCAAAATAATATTTTCGGCCGAGCTGAGAGTCACTCTCGACTCAGTAACATTCATCTAGAATTTTGTCATGGGCTGTCCAGTCAAGGTCGGTCGAATCTTATTACGAGAATGATTGGTTTAGATAAAGGAGAGCTAGTCGAACCCTAGTACAACAAGGAGTCTTAAAGTTGAAGATGCTTAGAATTAGGAATGAATTTGGTTTGTTAAAGAGCGTGGTTCAAAGTTCTATAGGAGTTAGGATTTGTCGAAACCTGATCAGATTGGGATGAAAAGTTCTAATCCGAGTACATCTCTAGTTCGGCCATGAGGGGTTCACTGCTATAAATAGAGAAGGGAGTGCATCATTCAAAGCCCCTTCAAATCAACACACACATTGCCATGCTCAAAGCTTCTCAACAACCCTGAGATTCTTTCCTCTTACCCCTTTCTTCCAGCCAACACATCTTCAGTTTGGATAAATAGCACTGTGAAGGCAACCGACGACATCTTCAGTTTGGATAGACAGCACTGGAGCTGTAGAATTAGCCGATCGATGAGCACCTTCAGTTTGGATAGACAGCACTGCTTCGAGACCGACTGGTTATTTATCCAAGTCTCGGCCAACAAGTATTTTCAAGTCCTTGTTGGTAGAGGTAATCTCATTAGCCTTCTCAGCGAAGTGAGGTGTGACAAGGTTACTATATTCGGCACATTGAAAGCCGAATTTTAAATTGAACTTTGCAGAACTAGCAGCCTTGTCTTCAGGCTCTAGAACCCGAAGGCCCAGACGTGTTCCTTCCTCAGCCATAGTCACAAGATCAAGAAGTCAACAGCGCGCCCAACACCACATCAACATATTTTACTCCCCAATCGAACTTGACCGACGAGTTGGCACTCCCCTCAAACAACCAAAGGACATAGTTAGCTAATTAATTACTCGGCCTGCATGTCACGTAGGGTTTGTAGTTTTTAGGGTCAACAAACACATAAATGGATCATACAAGTCTAATTAAATAAATAAAAATTACAAATAGGTTTAATAGTTCATAAAAAGTTGTGAACCCACTCAGTCCTGCAATCACCTTCGATTCCAGTCCACATTCATCTACCTCCTTCAATGTTTATTCTTTAAAAAAATCTCAATACACCGATCTTTACACACTTCGACACCTTTCACCGAATTGAACCTAGATCGAGATTACCTTTGGTGACAACTTGGCCAATTGACAATGACTTCTGGGACATCACCGTTAACATTTAGGCGATCAACATCCTTAGAATCTTAATCTTGGAAAGGTTGTTCGGTGTTTCCCTGGTGGTCTGGTGACTCAAAGAACGGCGAGGTTTGCCTTGTGATAATGAGGTTATAATCGAGATGCGTCTATTGTTGGTTGAAAACTATTTGCAAACCCCTTCTTAGGCCTTGGTTAAGCTTTGTGCCTTTGAAAATTTATGGAAAGGATCTCTCTTCAAAGTAGGTCATACTATAAGAAAAAATTTCATTGTGCAAAAAGGTATTTAGACAACTTTTTAAATTAATTATTAAACCCATATCAGCACATTGAATTTTTTATTTATTTATAGAATTGTGGCTGATGGATGATATTGATTTGTGACACCTATTTTCAAGGACCACATTATTCGATTTTCAATTTTAGGGACCATCTTGATGGCGTAGGTCAATTTCAGGGACCATCTTGATGGTGTGAGTCAATTTCAGAGACCATTTGTGATAAAAACTCGTACATCTTGTGAGGCCCATTTATGTGTCACATCAGCACATAAAGGATTTTTAACATAATTGTGACGGAATGCCCATATTTATTTATGACACCTATTTTTAGGGACTATGTTGATTGATTTTCAATTTCAATGACCATTTTGATCGTGAAGGTAAATTTCAGGGACAATTTGTGATAAAAATCCAATATGAAACTCATGAGTGTGATAGTAAAATATGACTCTTCATACAGCCAACATTGTCCTTACATTTTTTTACAATTCGAGAGGCACTCCACTCTCATCTGAAAAAGACAATTCGAATTTGGATGCAGAGCAGTAAAAATAAATTATTCTAAAAACTTGACTATGGTTTGAGTTTGTGATTTAAAACAGGACTTGTACCATTTAAAATGCGGAGAAGACTCTGAGTTTATGGGACCAGAGAGATTTAAATTTGGGTTTGTAACTTAGTAGGACCAGCTCTTTGCTCTTTTGACGCGTGGTCTTGTCTTGTTTCTTTGAAACAATCTTCTCTCCAGTTTATAATCTGTCTCTACTTTCTTATCTCCAAACAGATTTTTTCATTTGGATTTTTCCTTTTCGTTCTGATATATTTGTCTCTCTATTTTTTGCTGCTGGGGGTATTTGGTGTTTGAATTGTTGGAGGGTTTGGGATTGGGATGGAGGAGAGGTATGAGGCAATGAAGGATCTTGGCTCTGGGAATTTTGGAGTGGCAAGGCTGGTCAGAGATAAGAAGACAATGGAGCTTGTTGCTGTCAAATACATAGAGAGGGGAAAAAAGGTCATTGCTTTTCTCTTTTTTGTTCTTTTTTCAGTTCATTTATTTATTGTTTGAATAAAAAATTAAAATGTTTGGAATTTTTTTTATTGAAATGTTACTGCTAATAGTTGTAGAGTTTGTGATGTATTTTAATTTTTGGATGATTTAAGGGTTGTGATTTTTATATCTCCCTGCTGAAAGAAAAGAGTTACTGGATTTTTGTTTGGAATTTTGTGTTTCTTTTCCCATTGAATATGATGGGATGAGAGAGGTCCAAGTCTGTTAAAGTTTCAAACACGGTTCAACTGCCCCTGCTAAATAACATCGATATTGTCCCCAACTAAATCACCGGTATAGTCCCCTGAGGAAATGGCTTCAACAAATGCCGTTCGTCAAGTTCTGAGTTGTGTGATACTGTTCTGTTTTCTGATCCATGAAATGTTCAACTTCATACCTTACAGCTGCGTTTGTTAGATATGCTTACTTGCTTAGTTTGGATATGACAAATTTCCAAATATTGTCTGAGTTGAAGGCAAAAGATGGAGTATTCGAAAAGCCTGGTGTATTGTGCCCTCAACCTTTTTTGGCACATGATTGTGTTTTGTATCGCTGTAACTTCTAAGTGTATAATTATATCCTTTTTATCATTAGTTAAAGCTGGATATGCAAATTAGGGCTCAAATGCATAGCTATTGCCTTAATTGTCTACTGCACTTGTATTTTGGATAGCATTTAGTCAACCGATTCATTTCTAGCATTTTCTTCTTGTTGTGTACCTATCATGAATATATATTTTAGTAGGGATATAAATTCTTTTTCGGCTTTCTGAGTTTCAGATTGATGAGAATGTTCAGAGGGAAATAATAAATCACAGATCGTTGAGGCATCCAAATATTGTCAGGTTCAAAGAGGTAACAATAACTTTGTATTGATTTGATTGTGTATTTAAATGCACTTCCAGGGGTGCATGTCTCCATATTTGCATTTTTTCCTTCCCAGCATGTCATTGTATTATATAATTTCGGTTAGGATAATCTTCAGTCAAACTGGAAGTGATACCAAAGAGCTAGGATAAGGCAGTCTTGCTTTGTAACTTGTACATGAACAAAAGAATCATTTTTGGCTGCAGCTCTTGCTGACTCCAAGCCATTTAGCAATTGTCATGGAATATGCAGCTGGCGGTGAACTTTTTGAGAGGATATGCACTGCTGGTAGATTTAGTGAAGATGAGGTTAGCTTGTTTAGTTTATTTGGCACGTCTGATTCAAATTCCTTTACTTTTTGGTGCATATCGAAACTATATGTAACTGTTAGTTTTTCTGACTGATTGTTTGACGGTCGTTCCCCTTCATGACAGGCAAGGTTTTTCTTCCAACAGCTGATATCTGGAGTCAGTTATTGTCATGCCATGGTATATTTATATTTGATAAACACAGAGAAGACATGCACATACATAACCAAATGTTTCTTGTTTATAATTAGTCGAGTTTCTCTTCTTACATTTGGCTGTAATTTTACCGCAGGAAATTTGTCACAGGGATCTGAAACTGGAAAACACACTCTTGGATGGAAGTGCTTCACCACGTCTTAAAATATGCGACTTTGGTTACTCCAAGGTTATTATGAATTTCTTGTTGAATAAACTTTGTTTAGTTCAGTTTACGCAGATTCTTCTGGTGCTCTGTAGTCTTTTTGACCCATTGTTTCTTAAACAATTTTTTGGTTAGCATCTACTTGCCTGATATGTTATATATATGTAAATTTATATTATTTACTACCTTGCAGTCTGCTATATTACATTCACAGCCAAAATCAACTGTTGGAACACCTGCTTACATTGCTCCGGAGGTTCTGTCACGGAAGGAATATGATGGAAAGGTATCTAGTTTCTATTTGTTTCCGCAACCAGCCTCAAAAATTTAATTATATTGTGGGATTTTACTATATGTTGGACAAAAGTAGTTCTGATCATGTAGTAGCTTACACATAATATCATCCGAACTAATACAAACCAATCATACAGTTCATAAAATGTATCGTATTATTTGTTTTCTAAGTCGGTACAACTTGGTAGATTGCAGATGTTTGGTCCTGTGGTGTGACGTTATACGTGATGTTGGTGGGAGAATATCCTTTTGAGGATCCTGAAGATCCCAGAAACTTTCGTAAGACCATTGAGGTGAGCTTCACCTTCATAATACCCCCACACCACCAACACACACACACACACACGGTAGTTGTACATTGTGATCTTAATTCAGAAGGGTTATGGCTTTTCGTTCCAACAATCAATTCATTGCAACTTCTGAAACAGAGAATTATGAGTGCCCAGTACACCATACCCGACTATGTACGTGTTTCTGCAGACTGCAGGCACCTACTTTCTCGTATTTTTGTTGCCAACCCTTCTAAGGTAACATGAGTTTCTATTGTTTCATTTGTGTTCACTTGATGCACAAGAACAATGTACGGACTATGGAGATAAATGTATGAAACAGCACTGACAATCCTTGCCATATCGTGGTTGTAGAGGATCAGTCTTCCTGAGATAAAAAAGCACCCTTGGTTTCTGAAAAATCTGCCGAAAGAGCTAATTGAGGTCGAGAGAACAAACTACGCGGTAGTGGAGCGTGACCAGCCAAAACAGAGCATTGAGGAAATAAATAAGATCATATGCGAGGCAAGGACGCCAGGGGAAGGTGGATCCAAAGCAGGTGGTCAGGCTGTTGCTGGGCCGTCCGACTCTGGTGATCTAGAGACTGATTTGGACTCCGAAGTTGATGCCAGTGGTAGCTTTTCAGGCTATCCGTGAGCATGATATCGGAAGGATCTGTTCTTTTTAGAGTTTGTCCTTATTTTCAGTGGTAGCTTTTCACATTTATGGTGTTGATAAAATTCATGTTATACACATCTGTACAAATAATTTGAACATATTGAAGTGGGGTTGAGTTGTTTCCATTGTATGTAGATTGTATTAGGACATGTTTGGATCCGCAATACCCTTTTTTTTCTTTTTCTTTTTATAATTCTTTTTATATTTATACTTTTGTGGAACTTTTATCTTTATAAGTCAGACAGCATGATCTGCATAATTTAAAGTATCTGGTATTTAATAAATTTTTGAATAATAATGATATTTCAAGAATGGATTGATAAAACTGGAGTAGTGTCCCAGGGTTTTAACCTATTGAGCTTGGTTTCCTGAACTACAAATTCAGTTTGTCCAAAATAAAAGGCTGTAAAAGGCGAACAAGCGAAGGAGTTCTAGTGGTGTTGCCCAAAGGATCATTGCTTCACATTGTGACAAGTTCAGAGATCAATATTCACAAAATTTCAGTTCATGGACCGAAACTTCAATTGGATCAACATTTAGATACTAATGTTTCAACTTTCTCGAGTTGTTTATAATCATATAGCAAGTGTGTAGGCCTATCACTAGTGGGTCTTCTAATTAGGAGTTCATTTTGGTCATACCACTCTTACAAAAAATTAAAGTCCCTACATTGTGACTTCATCTGACCTAAACCTGGTCCTATACTATGTGAAGTCAGAGTTCTATAAAATTTTGTTCTAGCTATGTGACGATCTGAGAGCTGTGCACAGTCATTAAAAGTATAAAATAAATCAGAGAGGCCTTCCAATCAAAAGCGTTTGTAGTCCAACGGTTAGGATAATTGCCTTCCAAGCAATAGACCCAGGTTCGACTCCCGGCAAACGCACATGTTTTAAATTTCCTTTTTTTTTTAAAGTGTACATAATGCATAACATACTGGAAAAGAATGGAGAAAAATAATAGAGGTGGAGAAAAGTGATAAAACAACAAAGGAGGGGAAGAGAGGTGAAGAAAAATATTAGGCTTATGCACATGATCTTCTTGAAAAAATATCTTATTTATATAAAAATAATAATAAAACAATAATTTATATTAAAAGCGGTTCGGTTCGGTTCCTCTGGTTCTTAATATTTCCAAATCGGAATCGGAACCATTTGAAACGATTCGGTTCGGTTTTTGTTCCGGTTTTGACTTTTTTGGTCAACGCGGTTTTTTACGGTTTTTTTTGTCACGGTTCGATTCGGTTTTCCGGTTCAGCGGTTTTTATGCCCACCCCTACTAATAGGCCTAACTGCCTTTTATCCCTTTAACTTTGTATATTGAAGACGAATTAAGTAAATCCTATCTAATAAGCGTAACTGCTCAGTTTCAAAGTTTACCACTACCATTAAAATTTCATTTAGACTTTTTGACTTTCCAGGCTTACCTTATCAATTTACCAAATGCTTCAAGGGCACCTTAATTACCGATCAACAACACACACCTTAATTTTACAAGCATAAGACTTCCTGTTCACACGCAAGTGGCACATTAGCTCCAACTATGCAGAAACCCTTATAGATCATGTGGTATGTGCAAACTTCTCGTTTAATATTTGATCTGGATTTTTTTTTTGGGCTTAAATTTCAAATAGTCCGTGTGTTATAGTCATTTGGCAAATTTAGTTCTCATATTTTCAAATAGTCAATTAGTCATTGCATTTATTTTTGTTAGTCAACTAAGGACAATCCATTCAATCTCTGTTTAAAAAGTTCATAAGAAATATTATAACTTAATATAGAAAAATATTTTTCAATTAAAATAGAAAAAAATATAATTTCATAATGAAAAAAAAAATTAAACTAACCCACTCTGTCATCTGTCTTGTCGTTGACTCAAACCACAACCTTAACCACACACGCGTGCAACTCGATGAATGCGTCTCTAGATCCACCTTAACTTCAGCTGTCACCACGCGTCTCTAGAAGATTGGGAAGTTGGGAGGAGAGTAATTTTCTTTTAATTTTAATATTGAATTAAAATGAGTAATTTTATAAATAGGTTTATAGCAGTTTATGCATTTTTAATCGAAATTTGATGAAATGTTCTTAATTAGTTAATAAAGATGACCACGATGACCAAATGACTAGAACATAATTACTCTTATAACGTTTAAGGTTTTTTTTTTTTTTTTTTTTTTTGTCCATTAATCATCTCTTCCCCCATAAATTTGTTCTTAAACAGACCTTAGAAAAATATAAAATGATAATGATCCCTTACAATTAGCTAACATATCTTTAGTCCAAAGTCAACGTCATAATCTCCAAGCTCAATTCTTTACCCTTAATCCAGACCACAGACCCCAAATCGCCTTCCGGGTCTCACTCTTCCTTCCCAATTCTCAAATGGGTCGGAAGCAAAACGACCCAGAAGCCACCCATTACTTCTCTTTCGTCCTCCTCTTGGTGGTTTTGGTTTCCTGTGCTCTGGTCTACACATTCGTCTCTGCGGTGCTTAAACCCAATGACGCCTCTTCATTCTCGGAGCTCGAGTCGTTGACGTTGGTGGAGGAGGGCGGCGGCGTTGGGGTGGAGGGGGAGAGTGGCGGCGGGTGTTGCAGAGGGACTGAGAATTTGGAGCTGTGGGGGGCTGCTGTGAAGTGGGGTTCTGAGTTTAAGTTCAGTGCTTCTGAGGAATGCTGCAAGGCGTGTAAATCCATGTGTACTGGGACTGATGGGCCTTGCTTGTGTGATTCTTGGGTGTTTTGTGGGAACAAGGAGGCTTGCGGCTCCAAATTTGGTGAGGTAATTTGAATCTGGGCACTGGAATTTTGCCCAAATGAATTAACTTTTGATTATTTATTTCGAATGTTTATGACGAATGTATCCAATTTATGTGTAAGTTTTTATTTGGATGGCATTATATAAGCTCAATTAGTCTTAATCTGTGCAATTGGTTTCTTGAGCATATTTTCAAAGTCTGAAGAATAATTAATCTGCATTTTCCTATTTGATAAGGTTGCATCTTTGGATTATGTTTTGTCAAATTTATTCCATATTTCGGTACATTAACTTGATTGAAACTTTGTCACTTCAGTGCTGGTTGAAGAAACAGAAAGATACATTGGCACCAGAGCGCCAGGAAGTAGGGGAAACAGTTATGTGGACTTCTGGACTCATCTTTGGGAAAGGAGAGGTATGGAAGTTTGGGGAGCATTTGTTTTTATTAATTAATGTGGCCTTTGTATACTGAATCTTGTAGTCATATTTAAGTTTATTTGTTCCCACATGGAATGTTAATCAGTAGAACTGTTGGAGTTTATGGAATTTCCATTATATCAGTTCCTATAAGAGGCAACTAGGTTTAGTTAAGTATGAGTTGGCAATCTGAACGTATATGGGTAGAACTTATAGTGGGGTTTTGGAAAACATGTAATTTCTGTTGGGCCTTGATAACAAATCCAGTCTTAAACTAAGATTTCTAGTAGCCATCCCAAATTCATGATGATTGTGTTTGGCCTCTTCCTTGGAGAAAGAAGATAAAATAATTCCCAATCATGGTCCTTGCAGATCTGATTAGGGATGGGCAATGGTTATGATAGGCGGGTAACCGCGGTTATTTTACTCATAACCGTTTATGCTCATACCCGCATAACCGTAAACCCATTGGGTAATTACCTAAACGGTTATACCCATACCCATAACCGTTTATAAACGGTTAACCATACCCATAACCGCATACCCATTTACCCATAACCGTTTAATATCCGTTTACCCATTTATCCTTTTTAGGTCCCGTTTATCTTTTTTTTTTACGATTTCCCTTTTTTTTCACCCGTCTACATGTTTTTTAACAACTTGAAAATTTAAAAAAAAATTGTCATAATTTTTTTTTTTTACAATTAAACACTGTTATAGGTATATTCATCGTACATTTTAGTATTTTAATTTTTTAAGTCCTTATATTATTCCAATAATTGAAATAATAGTTTACGGACGATATTTCTAACTATTACCAATGAAGGTAATATAATATTTGCTAAGTATTCTTAGGTTACGAAACTTGTTTAGAAGATAACCCATAATGTAAAGTATTAACATAATATATATATATATATATATATATATATATATATATATATATATATATATAATGAGCTACATTATATTATAATTAGCTATATAAACCATGCACTATAGTCAATAGCATTGATCTAAGTTTTGTCCGATAGAAAACATGGTTTGTGTTAATTTTACATATATAAAATAAATGGGTAAACGGTTACCCGTTTATAACCACGGTTAATACCCATAACCGCCCATTTAAATTTTGCGGGTAAACGGTTATACCCATAACCGTTTATTTATCTAAACGGTTACCCATAACCGTAACCGTTTAATTTAAATGGGCGAATAACCGTGGTTACCCATAACCAATGGGTATTTGCCCATTCCTAGATCTGATGATTCATATAATATACAAAAAGAAACTCTAGATAAGTGATTGATTTTTTTCTCTTTGAATGAGACCTCAACTCCAGTGATGATTTCGGGTGGCCATTTTACCAGAGGTTTGTATTGCATCAATCTAAAGTATATGGGTAACCCAATAATGGAAGTCTCATTACAACAGATAAAAAAGTTACTCTAGGGATAACGAGCTCATCAGGTTGTTACGCCTTTCGTGCAGGTCAGAACTTACCTAATTCTGATCTTGCTAATGATCTAGATTCATATCAGAATCCCTAAGTATAAAGTAAACTTTGTAGCAATTGAAGACTCATTCAGATAAAACAGAAAGAAGACTCGATATCTTTGCATCCAGGATTTTTTACGTCATTCGTGCCTATCAATTTGCACATGGAATGCAAATGTAAAAGTTTGACTAATATGCCTATCAACCTCTTTTTTTTTCCTCCTTCATTTTAGTTCTAGTATGCTCATCTTGAGCGCATGTCCTGCTGCTGCTAGTTTCTCAGCTACTGCATGTGCATTAGTGTTGTTTTCAGTCTGCCAGAAAATTCTATCTTGTTTCTCTCTTTGTTTTACTTGACTAGTTATTGCCACTTTTATAATCGAAAATTCCCCAAAAGAAGACATGAATCTAGAAAGATTTAGACAAAGAGGATAGTGGGTTGTATGTGTAATTGTGTATAGTATGAATGTTTAGCTTTCTTTGTACAACAAACAGGCATGCCTAGTAAAGCATTAAGTTTTACCAACTTTCTTTGTACAAAATTTACTGCATTTTCCCCTAATGATTTGTGCCACATGCATTTCATGAAAGGAAACTAATGGTTCGATTCTCTAGATAAAAGGGCAGAAGCATCATTGTAGCTTTTACCATCTTAACGACTCCACTATAAAAAGTAATGCAGAGATCAACAATAATTTGACATTGGAGTTTGACGAGCAGTCAACAGAGAATGTATGATTAACTTAATATACTAGTGTAGATTATGTAATCAGAAGTCAACCATTTTTGTAGATTATGTATCTTGATTTCTTCGTTTGTTGTTGGTTTTCCGGAAATTGGTTGTATGATGGTATGACCCAACTTAATATGCTATTGATGTGCCTATCTTTTCTCTTTCTAGGGCATTGTTGGCTTGGAAACAGAATATGGAACTCTTCATATAAAAGTAAGTGTTGGTGCTATCAGAATTTTTAACTCATTTTTTCTTATTTCGTTTTGGATACAATATCTATTGCATGAAAATGCTATTTGCAAATGGAACATGAATCGTTATGGCCAGAGGGAAATTTAAAATGCACCAGTCAGAGTACAACCTCTGGAGTTAACTTTTGCGTACATGAATTTATGTTTGTGTTATTTTTCTGACTTGATTCAATAGCTCAAGAGAGGTTTCTTAGACATTGCTAAAAATTCGGTATTTCCGTGAAACTCGATTCTTGTTTATGGCTCTTGCCCTCTTGTTATAACAATGAATGAATGACAACATGAGAGAACATCATCAAGATTAGAAATTTCCCTTGACAAAACAACAAATTCTTTTGAAAAGTAAACTTCATAAATTTTAAGCCTTTTGTTTTGCTTAAAAATAACCAAAAGCAAAAAAAGAAAAAAAAAACAGTATTTTTAAAATTGGTGTAAATTGAGATGATGTGGTATATGTGCACATTAAGTGATATGATTTTGTAATCTCTCATGTTCGGATATGCTAAAGTGTTATTTATTAATCCCAAAAGAATAATGTACCGAATTATATCTGTTCATTGACGTTTTGTTGTTTTGATCTTGTGTTACTTGCTGTTACGATTTGATAAGCTGTATACCTCTCACTAAAAAAAGACGTGGAGTTTGTTGTTTGGCATGTTGTAGGGATATGCAGTTCACTCATAATGCTGATTTTTACCACTCAGCAAATGCCATAGTTTTGCTCTTCATTTATGTTTTGTTTGATTTATGACATACACTAATAATTTCTAGTTCTATATATTAATTCGTGCAGCTTTTCCCTGAATGTGCCCCTCATTCTGTAGCCTACATTCTTGAGTTATTGGCATTGCGCCATTGTGCAGGCTGCCAGTTTTATCGTGCAGAGAGCCGAGGGCAATCATGGGATTCAGAAGGAAACCACATAAAAAATGTAAGGCTTGATTAAATTGCTTGACTTGAGTCTAAAATTGATGATATGCATTTGTTAGTTCTGCTGTGTTGTTTATTACCTTGAATGCCCTTTTGCATCTGAATACATGCTAGTTTATGGGAGAAGGGCCACGTACGCTTTGCAATTCCAATACTGCACTTAAGAACAGGGGAAATAAACAGATTTGATAACTTTTCCTGTGTGAATTTGATAGACTCTTTTTGGCCCTCCATTTGCACTGGTTCAAGGAACACTAGAAGCCCAAGGAGGCACATTTAAGAAGATTCCGACTGAAGTTTGCCCGACCATTAGAAGGGGTTCGGTAGCGTGGATTGGTTCTGGCCCAGAATTTTTTATAAGCCTAGCAAATCACCAAGAGTGGAAAAATGACTACACTGTCTTTGCTTCTGTTCTTCCAGAAGACATGAGCATCGCCGAGAAAATTGCTCAACTTCCGACCACTCCAGAGGTTTGGAACAGTATCAATGTGACTGTCTTGAAAAAGCCTGTTCCCTTGCTTCTGCGAAGAATCAGGACGAGTCACGGAGATCTCACTGCAAACATGAAATCAAATTAAAAGAATCCATACAATAAGGGTGATTATACACGATGAAATCAGTCCCTTCCAACGCTGTTTTCTGTTATTATTCTGAGTTAAACTTTATACATATATGAGATATAATACCTAGATCGTTTGATCATGGAAATGTTGAGTGGCAGGTTTTTTGCTTATGTTTTCCTGCCTTCTCTCTTATTTTGTCAAGTTCGTGTCTTGCTGGTTTCACTTCACTTAAACAAAATGTAGTGTTTCCTTGTTAAACAAACTTGAGGCTCATTTAGAAATGCTTTTAAAATGATTGAAAACACTTTCAGAGAATGTTTTTAGGTTCCAAAAGTACTTAAAGTGTTTCTTACAAGAAGTACTAGTTGTAGGAAACACTTCAAGTACTTATATAAGATTCAGTTGCAGTTTTCCAAAAGATTTGTTCCAAAAACATTTTTTTATAAAATGTGTTTTCAACCATTTTAAAAGTAGTTTCAAGCGAGGTCTTAACTGACTTACATAAAGCTTTAATGAAAATTAAAACAAGTAAAACTTTGACCCAAGTGATTGATTGCATAGTCAAGAATTCAATCAAGAAAGATCAATGGTTCAATTCTATTTTAAAATTAAATGCTTGAAGCAACCCGCCAACTATTATTACAGGCTACTTGTATTCTTCACTTGTAAGGTAAATATTTTAGGTTTGAATATTATAGATGGATAGTTTTGATACCAATTTAGTTCTAAAACTCTTTAGCTATGTTTAGGGATAGGGAATTGATGTCAAACTAGAAAGGAATGAATAAAGTGATAAGCCATGTGCTGCAAAGCAATTATAAAATGATTATTCAAACCATTATTCCAATGGAAGCCATGAAGTCCTGTCTGTACAAGATATTCTAATGGAAGCCATGAAGTCCTGTCTGTACAAGATGGACAGAACAATATTGTATGAACTCACACAGCTAGACAATCACTAGCTTGTATTTGATTATTGCATGCGTGTGCTTTTGTTGTTCCATGCATGTATGTAAAGCTGTATATATACCATACTGCTATTGCTGTAATAAAATGAGATTTGAGCTTATTATAATTCTTCATGGTATCACAGAGCCCAGTCTAACGACAAACACCCAATTTTTTTTTTTTTTTCCTTTCCGATGGCCTCTGCATCTGAATCATCTTTCCCTATTTCTTCTCCAGTTCTTCCCAATGTCTCAAACTTCCTCACTATCAAGTTGGACCGTACCAACTATCCTCTGTGGCAAGCACAGATGCTGCCTCTTCTTCGTAGCCGGAACTTGGTCCCTTTTGTCGATGGAACTAGTGTTTGCCCTCCTGCTTTCCTCAAAGACACTGCTGGCAACACTACTACTGACGCTAATCCGGCCTATGAGGCCTGGATCCAACAAGATGCAATGGTGATGTCTTGGTTAAATAGTTCTGTTCATCCTACTGTTCTTGCCACTCTCATTGGCAAGACGAGCTCCCACTCTATCTAGACCTCTCTTCGGGACAGATATGCTTCCCAGTCTACCGGCCGTCTTCTTCAGCTTCGAAGTGAGTTAATGAACACTCATCGTGGTGACTTGTCCATTGCTGATTTTTTGGATCGTGTCAATTCCATTGCTGACTCTCTCTCCCTCTCCGGTTCTCCTATCTCTGACGAGGACTTGGTGGCCATCGTTCTTAACAATGTTGGTCCGGCTTATGAAAGTATTGTGGCATCTGCACAGGCTCGAGAAGAAGCCATTTCCTATGCAGCTTTAGAGGCTCTTCTTCTCAGCGCGGAGCGACGCCAAAAAGGTCATTCCATTCTTCTTTCCGACGCTGCACCGACTATTCTTGCTGCTCAGCGTGGAGGACGCTTCGGTGGTGGTTTTCGGGGTCGTAGTTCTTCCTACCGTGGTGGACGAGGATCTTCTTCTAGTGGTCCTAATTTTCCCACTAGCCATTACCCCAAACCTGGAGGGTCGCGTTTTGCTCATCCCTCAGGTCCTCCACATCGCTCCAACAATGATGGAATCCTTGGTGCTGCACCTTCCCATAGTGGTCCTGGAGGTAATGCATTTTATTCTTCTGGGAGAGTTCAATGCCAAATCTGTCAACGTCCCGGACATGCTGCCATTGACTGTTTCAACCGTCTGAATATGGCCTACGAGGGACGTGTTCCTGGATCTCGTCTTCAAGCCTTTGCTGCAGCTGCTCCATCCTCAGGCTCTGGCAGTACCCCCGCTGTTCAGAACTGGCTCTTTGATTCTGGTGCCAATGCCCACATCACCAACGACTTAGCTCAAGTCCCTGCTGCCCGTGACTATCATGGAACTGATCATGTGAACGGAGTAGTTGGTGGCACAGGTTTGCATATTTCAAAAGTTGGCCATTCCTATATTCGAACACCTCATCACACCTTTAAATTATCCAACACCCTTTATTGCCCTACTGCTACAACTAATGTCATCTCCATCAATCGTTTTACCACAGATAACAATTGTTCTCTAACTTTGTCTCCTACCTCTTATCATGTTCAGGACATGCAAACGGGGAAGATCCTTTTGCACGGCCAGAGTAGGAATGGCTTCTATCCATTTTCCAGACTTTCCATCTCAAACCATAATGGCGTTTTTGCATGCATCGGTACTCGAGTCTCTCATAGTATTTGGCATTCACGTTTAGGACATCCATCTACTTCCATTTTTAAACTTCTTGTTACTAGGAATAAATTGCCCATTTCTGGTAAAATCACAAGTGAAGTGTGTCACTCATGTCCATTAGGTAAGAGTCATAAATTACCTTTTTCATTGTCTACTTCTTTTTCATCATTTCCTTTAGAATTGATCCACTCTGATGTATGGATGTCTCCGTCTCATTCTATTAATGGATTCAAATATTATGTTATCTTTATTGATGATTTCTCTCGGTATTCATGGATTTATCCTTTAAAGTTAAAATCCGACGTCTTTGCAACCTTTGTTACTTTTCAAAAATTAGTGGAAAACATGTTCAGTACCACAATCAAATCATTTCAAACAGATGGAGGTGGCGAATATATCAATACTCATTTTAAACAATTTTTGGCAACTCGTGGCATATATCATCGTTTCACTTGCCCACATCATCCGGAACAAAATGGCTTAGCCGAAAGAAAACACCGTCATTTGGTCGAAACTGGACTTACTCTTCTTGCTCATGCATCTTTGCCTACATCCTTTTGGGTTGAAGCCTTTCATACGGCTAACTACCTTATAAATCGGTTGCCAACAAAAGTTTTACAAAATGATTCTCCTTATCACAAATTATTTTCAAAATCTCCTCAATATGATTTCCTTAAAGTTTTTGGCTCTGCATGTTTTCCATACTTACGTCCATATAACAATAACAAGTTGCAATTTCGTTCCAAACAGTGCATATTTCTCGGATATTCATTAAATCAACAAGGATATCGTTGTTTAGATCCATCTACAGGTCGCATATTTTTATCTCGCCATGTCATTTTTGATGAAAAATCTTTTCCATACAAAAACTCCGTTCCTACTATCCCCTCTTCTTCCTCTGATGCACTCCCTGCCACGTTAGAATTAGGGCCCCATATCACACCTCTTACTCCTCTTATAACCTCTTCTTCCCAAACTCCTCCCAATACACTACCTCATGACACCACCGCTACACTCCCTACTGCGACTCCCATATCAGAAACATCCCCTTTAGGTCTCACACCCATCATCTCTTTTCCCAGTTCGAATATAGGGCCGGCTCAGCAACCTCCACTAACTACTTCCTCTCACTCTATGCTCACCCGTGCTAAGGATGGGATTCGACAACCCAATCCTAAGTATGCTTTACTTGCTGTTAATATTGATGATTTAGTTGAACCTACTTGTTTCAGTCAAGCAAATAAATATCCTGAGTGGAGGCAAGCAATGGCAGACGAGTTTAATGCACTCCAACGCACAGGAACTTGGACACTTGTTCCCTGTCAGTCCCAATTCAATGTTCTTCCAAACAAATGGGTGTATCGCATCAAGCGTAAGTCTGATGGATCCATTGAACGGTTCAAAGCCCGTCTTGTTGCCAATGGTTTTCATCAACAGGAGGGTCTTGATTATGGGGAAACTTTTAGTCCCGTGGTGACTCATGCCACCATTCGCCTCATACTGTCCGTTGCCCTTCACTTCCACTGGCCTATTCGTCAACTTGACGTCCAAAATGCCTTTCTCCATGGCACACTGGCTGAAGACGTTTTTATGCGACAACCATCAGGCTTTGTGGATCCTCAATATCCTAATCATATTTGCAAGCTTCGTCGTTCTTTATACGGCCTTAAACAAGCACCCCGGGCATGGTTTCAGTGTTTTTCTAATCACTTGGAGGACTTAGGTTTCCTTGCTTCCACAGCCGACTCCTCCCTGTTCACATATTTCAATGGTGCCACTATTATTTATCTTTTGATTTATGTAGATGACATTCTTGTAACTGGGAATGATGCTACTCACATTTCCCGTTTCATTGCTCAGCTTGGCAGATTATTCTCTATGAAGGATCTTGGGCCCCTTAATTTTTTCCTTGGCATGGAAGTCACTCGTACAGCTACTGGCATGTACCTTTCTCAATCCAAATACATTATGGACCTCCTCCGTCGCACCAAGATGACCGACTGCAAGCCCACTTCAACACCTGCTACTGCTGGTCGTCGACTTAGTCTTCATGAAGGGGAACCTCTTTCTGATGCCACTGAATTTAGAAGTGTTGTTGGTGCTCTTCAGTACCTTCTCTTCACCCGTCCTGACATTGCTTTCGCGGTTAACCAAGTTTGCCAATATATGCATTCACCGACAACCACTCATTGGGCTGCTGTCAAACGTATTCTTCGCTACTTAAAAGCAACACATGATCATGCCCTTGCCTACACTGCTAGTTCCCTCGCTCTCACTGCGTATGCTGATGCTGATTACGCGGGGGATCCAGATGATCGACGATCCACTGGAGGTTACTGTATTTTTCTTGGTAGTAATCTCATTTCGTGGAGTTCCAAGAAACAACGAGGAGTCTCTCGCTCCAGCACAGAGGCAGAATACCGTCAGCTTGCTTACACCTCTGCTGCTCTCTCTTGGTTCCGCAACATTTTTCGTGATCTTCATCTTCATCTTCTTCCTCCCCGTCTCTGGTGTGATAATATCAGTGCTATTGCTGTTGCCTCTAATCCAGTCTATCAAGCTCGGATGCGACACGTCGAGGTTGATTACCATTATGTGCGTGAAAAAGTCACTCGAAAAGAAATGGTTGTCGGTTATGTCGCCTCCACTGATCAACTCGCTGATCTTCTCACCAAAGGCTTGTCATCTCCCCGTTTTTTGTTTCTGGTTTCCAAGCTTCCAGTCCGTTCCTGCCCGCTCAGCTTGAGGGGCCGTGATAAGCCATGTGCTGCAAAGCAATTATAAAATGATTATTCAAACCATTATTCCAATGGAAGCCATGAAGTCCTGTCTGTACAAGATATTCTAATGGAAGCCATGAAGTCCTGTCTGTACAAGATGGACAGAACAATATTGTATGAACTCACACAGCTAGACAATCACTAGCTTGTATTTGATTATTGCATGCGTGTGCTTTTGTTGTTCCATGCATGTATGTAAAGCTGTATATATACCATACTGCTATTGCTGTAATAAAATGAGATTTGAGCTTATTATAATTCTTCATAAAGGATTGGAAAATTCCCCATACAAGCATTACTAATACATATAAGAGGGATTAGCAAATTCATCTCATGTCTTTTGTAATGCTGGTACGAAGAATCTTCTAATCTCGACTATTAACTTTTTGTGGTTCATTTCTTCTAACTTGACCTTAATCTCTTAATAACTTGAAAATTTTGAATTCAAACATAGCAAATTGTACAATATATGCGAGTGCCACTGCAATAATGGTATACTAGTGGAATAGCCGAATATGTCTGAATTAATTATAACAAAATGAACGAAATGGCCATAAAATATATTTATCACATATAAACCCATAATTCGAATCTCTCCTATCTTATATAGCTCATCACATGATTTGTCGCTAACGGGAGAAATAAACTGGTGATTCCTTACGAATTATCTATCTCCTTAATGGTAATTTGGCAACTAACATTAACCACCCAAACGGTCAAAACCCCCTCCAAACAGTTGCATACGACCTCCCCCGCGAAAAACCCTCTCAAAGACTTGGTTTTGGTCTCCCTCCACTCTCCGACTCCTCTCTCTCTCTCTCTCTCTCTCTCTCTCTCTCTCCCGAAATGGTCCAATTCCACGAGCACATCATAACCGAACTCCTCGACGATCCTCAAAACGGCAGCGGCCTCGTCGTTCTCTCCTCCGGCCTCTCCCTCCCCAGACTCATCGCCGCCCTCCTCCTCCTCCACACTCCTTCTCAGGGCACCCTCCTCATCCTCTCCCCCCACCAACCTTTCTTCAAATCCCAACTCCTCCACCACTTCCACCCCAACCCCATCCCCGAAATCTCCGCCGACCTCCCCTCCCACCACCGCCACTCTTTATACACCTCCTCCAATGTCTTCTTCATCACTCCCCGCATCCTCATCGTCGACCTCCTCACCAGCAAATTACCCACCTCCCAAATCGCCGGAATCATCATCCCCACCGTCCATTCCCTCACCGAAACCTCCACCGAAGCATTTATCGTCCGGATTTTCCGCTCCCTCAACAAAACGGCGTTTGTTCGCGCTTTTTCTGACAAACCCCATTCCATGGTTTCTGGGTTTGCCAAGGCTGAGAGGATTATGAAGTGCTTGTACCTCCGGAAGATGCACCTCTGGCCGAGGTTTCATGTGGATGTGTCGCAGGAGCTGGAGAGGCAGCCGCCGGAAGTGGTGGATATACGGGTGCCAATGACCAAACACATGGTGGGCATTCAGAAGGCGATAATTGAGGTGATGGATGCTTGCCTGAAGGAGATGAGGAAGACCAATAAGGTTGATGTGGAGGATTTGACGGTGGAGAACGGGTTATTTAAGTCTTTTGATGAGATTGTGAGGAGGCAATTGGACCCCATTTGGCATACCTTGGGGAAGAAGACTAAGCAGCTCGTCTCCGACTTAAAGACTCTCAGAAAGCTCTTGGATTATCTTGTCAGGTACTTACATTGGGTTTGTGTTTTTGATTGATAAGACATCGATATGATTCAACTAGTATTTGGATTTTGTTTTAGTTTTAATTTTTGGAGAAATACATTTCGGGTCAGTAGTGGCAATCGATTAATGAAATGTTCTTGTCTGGGTAGATATGATGCGGTAACTTATTTGAAATACTTGGATACACTACGAGTGTCAGAGAGTTTTCGATCAGTCTGGATATTTGCAGAGTCGAGCTATAAGATATTTGAGTATTCAAAGAAAAGGGTGTATCGGTTTGTGACATCAGATGGTGTGGAATTAAGTGATAAGAGTAAGAGTTCGAAAGGCAAGAAAAGAAAACTGAAGGGGGATGATGATAATGAGCAAGGTGAGGAATTATTACTGTGTCCGGTCTTATGCATTTTCTATATTGTGTTTTTGAACTTTTCTTATTTGCATATGTAACAGTTGGAGGCATGTCGTCGACCAGTACAAGTAGTAGGATAGTTTTAGATGAAGTTTTAGAGGAGGCACCAAAGTGGAAGGTTTTACATGTGAGTGAGTGAGTTCCCATTTCTGTGTTGTCATATTGTTATTTGTCTTTTTATGAATGCACAGCCTGGCTGATCAATGTACCATAACACCTAATAGTTATGATTGAACCCTAATTTTCTTTCTTATGTCGGTTGTCTCATTTGATTCTGTTGTTACAGTTAAAATGGCCATAGGGATGGTAGTGAAGTTGATAAAATAATTTTATCAACATTTCAATGTGTCAATTTAATTCCAGGAGGTTCTTGAAGAGATAGAAGAGGAAAGGCGGCAGGCTTCGTCAAGAGAGGAACTTTTGGTTGAAGGTGATGATGATTATAGTGGCATTGTTCTAGTGGCATGCAAAGATGAACGTTCATGCATGCAGCTTGAAGATTTCATCACCAATGGACCACAGAAGGTTTTTTTTTCCCTAAATTGTTTTAATTTTTTATTTCATTTTGAATTGTTTGGTTAACTTTGTTTCTTTGGACTTGTACTGTATATAAACTGTCCAATAAATGAAATCTGGAGGCTTGCAATTGTGGTGTTCTCAAACACTGCTGATTAAGTGGGATTTTTGCTTGTTCAACATGCTTGCTTGGTTTTGTTGAGAAATAGGTGCTTATATATTGAGAATCAACGCAAAGGATATGCAGTTGTGGTCTTGATTTGATTGTTTAGAGGTTTTACTTTAACCTAAATCTTCATATCCACGAGCTCATGTCAATTTTGATGAAATTATAATTTGTATGTCAAGATATTTTGTTCGTAAGGAAAGTGCATTTGTGAATAGGTTTCTGGGCATTGTTGTGCAAGGATATCATTAGTTATATAGTTTCACACATTTTCTTTAACTCTTTAAGCAGTCTAAGATCGTATTTCTGTTTTCTATTATTTAAATATCAATTGGCTTTTCAGAATCACTGATGCATAAGCTTATATAAAAGCTTATCAACCAATTGACGGTGTATTTTCTTGTGAAGGTCATGCGGGAGGAATGGGAAAACTACTTGCTAGGAAAGGGAGAGCTCCGTGACTTGCATACACGGTATAAAAAGAAACCAAAGAATCCCAAAGGTTTTGGGGTTCTAGATGGAGTTGTTCACGTAGCACCCCCACATAATGCAGAAGCTAGCAGCATAAACAAGCAGGAACATGATGCCCTTTTGGCTGCAGCTGCTGAAATTAGAAAGCGAACTAAAAAAGATGATGCTGTTGGAGATGATCCTCAGCTTCTTGTTAATGGTAGAGGACAGGGAAAGAGAAAGGGAAGGGGAAAAGTAGTTCCTCCAAAATCCCCACAGAACGCAGAAGCTGGCCACATAAACAACCAGGAACATGATGTGCTTTTGGCTTCATCATCAGAAATTCAAAAGAGAGCCAAAAAAGATGATGCTGTTGGAGCTGATCCTCCTCTTCTTGTTAGTGGCAAGGGACGGGGAAAGGGTAGGGGAAAAGTGAGGACCAAAAACAGCCTTGCCAAGGTTAAAAGTTTGGGGAATAATGCCAGTAATAATGATAAAAAAGAAGTCATACATGATGGTCTTGTTATACTAGATTCAGAGGATGAAGGACAAGAATATGAACTCAATCAAGTGGTGACAGCTGATTCTACCGAACCTACACGCCAGATTGACCCTGTAGATGAAGGGGTGTTGAGGAAGCATACTGGAGAAGCGGATTCAACTGGAACAATAAATGCTAAGCCACTACCTCCGGTTCACTTTTATGCTCTTGAAAGTGGTCAACCTATACTGGATATTTTGAGACCCTCTATTATCATTGTTTACCATCCAGATATGACTTTTGTCAGAGAAATTGAAGTTCATAAAGCTGAGAACCCCTCAAAGAAGTTGAAAGTTTATTTTATTTTCTATGAAGATTCTTCTGAGGTGCAAAAGTTTGAGGCGAGCATAAGAAGGGAAAATGGAGCATTTGAATCTTTGATTAGGCAGAAGTCACTAATGATGATACCAGTTGATCAGGTTTGATTTTTTTTTCCTATGGAGAAACTTCTTTGGGACTGTTTGTTGCAAATGTACTGGTATTTATATCAATTTTTACATTCCATTTCTGGTATTAATATTGCAGTGTTACAATTAAGACTCATGACTGGAAATGCGAATTCTCTTCAGTAAACCAAATAGAGCTTATGAAAACTGTTTAAGATTTCTATGTACTTATTTTTTAGTGCTGGACCTTTAGCATTATGCATGGACCGTATGAACTATTGCTCTATTACGATTTCTTTAAGTTACTCCCAAGTGTACAAGCAAGAGTAGTTTCTTCTTTTTAATACTTAGCTGCATGTATATTATCTTTGTTTTATGTATTTGTTCCTTTGACTATAATCATTTAAGCATACACTACTGGGTTAAATATGTGGTACTTAAAGACTGATTTCCCAGTGGGCACTTCTCTGTCGGTATAACATTATTTAACAATGTTTCTTGAATCATTTTATGAATTTTGAATATTACAGTCGACATCTGTGCGGTACTTATGTTTCTATATCTGTGCTGGTCTCTCCTCGATTTGACATCAGGATGGGAACTGCTTGGGATTGAATTCTTCCCAAGAACCACAAGCTTTGTCATCCCAAAATTCTTTAACCAGAAAAGCCGGGGGAAGAAAGGTTGCTGAGAAGGAAATGCAGGTGCATTCTTGATCATGTGTTATGTTTTTTATCTCCTTTACTAGTTTGTTAAAGACTTCTCTATCTTTCAGGTCATAGTGGACATGCGGGAGTTCATGAGCAGCCTTCCAAATGTTCTCCACCAGAAAGGCATGCGCATAATACCCGTAACTTTGGAAGTTGGGGATTATATCCTTTCTCCGCTGATATGTGTGGAGAGAAAGAGTATCCAAGATCTTTTTATGAGTTTCACATCAGGCCGTCTTTATCACCAAGTGGAAACAATGGTTCGATACTATAGAATACCTGTTCTTCTGATTGAATTTTCACAGGATAAAAGTTTCTCCTTTCAGGTAAATCTGAATCATATCTTTAGAGATGTTTTCCTTGGTTGGCCTAATGCTAAGAAGGTATATGTTGTTGGATATTTGGTTGCAGTCCGCAAGTGATATTGGTGATGATGTCACCCCAAATAGTATTATATCTAAGCTGTCATTGCTTGTTCTACACTTCCCCCGGTTACGAATCATTTGGGCTCGCAGTCTGCATGCTACTGCTGACATATTTGCTACTCTTAAGGCAAATCAGGATGAACCTGACGAGAGCAAAGCAACCAGAGTTGGTGTACCCTCTGAAGATGGAATTGTGGAGGACGATGTAAGGTAAGATGCAACTCATTTTTGCATGTTGCAATTGTAGCACGTGCTCTACACACGGCCCTTCTTAAGCTTGTAGTCAAATCTTTCATACTCCTAGAACGGACATAAGAGAACTCACTCTTTTTTAGCATAGCAAACGGTCTACACAGGGCCCTCCTTATGCATCATCAGTGCATATTTATGGTGGAAAAAACATTTAGTCACCAGTGGTACATGTTCCGTGAGAGGGAAATTTTTGTATTAGTTGAACAACGTCAGTCGTTCCCTGTCAAATACTCGAGTCACTGACCTGACCATGGAATGCCTCGTCATTACTTGAGCTTTTGTTTCTTTGTTCATCACTTCGTACTCATAATGTAAGTCTGAGGTGGTGCTGTAAATTTTCAGGGCCGAAAACTACAATACATCTGCGGTGGAGTTTTTGAGACGACTCCCAGGAGTTACAGATTCAAATTACAGGGCCATAATGGATGGGTGTAAGAGCTTGGCAGAACTCGCTCTTATGCCGGTGGAGAAGCTAGCGGAACTAATGGGCGGTCAGAAAGCTGCTCGAACTCTCAGAGACTTTCTTGATGCCAAGTATCCAACCCTGTTATGAAGATTAGCAGTCATCATAATACATATCTAATGTATTCATTGGTGTATTATTGCAGTGATTATTTAGCTTACGATTTTTTCATTTGAATATTGTTGTTGGGTTTAATTTTTTTCTCATTTGGCAATTCATTGTATAATTTATTGTGAGCACATGATATTTATGAGGAAACTTGTTGAACACGGGGGATTTTGATTGCGGCTACCCTTGCCATTAGAAACTAGTACTGTGTTTGCTAGGATGTCACTCCCTTGTGCAAACCCACATTCCCAGTTTCCTACTTATAATATGGAAGCCCTCTTTTTAGGTTGTCTTATTTTATTTTCATGAGGAAAATTGCCACTGGATCTAATGTATGGTCCAAGAAGTTACTTAGTACTACGGTTTGGTGGTATTCTTTCACTTGAAAGTGAGAGATATTAGGTTCGAATCTCGTGGATGACAAATTTGATACCAAATTAGGATGCCCATTATGTGGCATAGTCGAACTCTTCTTCTGTAGAAATATTGATGTATTAATATATGTATATATATATATACGGCCCAAGAATACTACTGTAACATTGTTTTGGCATTTCCTTGAAGTACTGATTTATTTTTGTGCTGTTTGTCTCATGCATAGTAGTTTTTGAAAGGAGTCATTTCTGGTTTCTATCTCCCATACGCTTAGACCTGGCAGTTTCTGACACGACACGATGACACGACACGAAAACGACATGAAAATAACGGGTTTCGGGTCGACACGATAACTAATCGGGTCATTATCGGGTAACCCGTTAAGAACCCGTTAATAACAGGTCCTTAACAGGTTTACACGAGAGTGACACGCGGGTAACCTGTTTTGACACGAAAAGGAAAAAGTTATTTTGATGATTTTAATTTTTTTTAATTACTAAAAAAAACTTACTATAAAATACAATAAATATAGTGGATATATATATATATATATATATATTGTTCATTAATTATTATTGTATTATTATTCTAAATAAATTTTAAAAATTTAAGTTTTATTTATTTATTTTATAAAATATTATGAGCAACGAGTGAGATTAAAAAATTATAAAACACATTAAAAATAAAAACATCAAGAAATACCAAATACATTTAAATATTTAAAATAATTAATTTACAAGTGCAAAAAATGTGAAAAAAAAATATGCAAGCACTCTTAATCGCATCATCTACGCTTTAAAGGTGCGTACATGAATTTTTAAAACTATACAAACCCTCAAGTATTTTTAAGGTAGTTCAAAATAAATAAAATTCATAATCATTAATGTATAAGTTTGAAAAATGTGAAAACATATATAAAGGGGTGTGATATTCACACACCCCATTTTACTTTTCACACAACCTTCTAATTTTCGACCGTCGGATCAGATGAATTGAAGAAAATCAACAAATAAAAATTAACAAGGGGTGTGTAAGAAGTAAAATGGGGTGTGTGGATAGCACACCCCTATATAAATGCTCATGATTGCATCCTCTACCCTTAGACAATCGTTACATGGTCGTTTAGATTTTTAAAACCCTCCAAATCTCATGAATAATGTTTTTTTTAGTGAAAAATTAATAATATTGTAGAAGTGAAAAATTAATAAGATTTAAAAAAAAAAATTGCACATACCACACATTGCCACATAAATATTACTTCAAAACATTAAAACATTTGTCGTTTAAGTATTACATCTACACCCGAAAATAATACTTTTATTAAGTATATAACATAAAATTTTGTGATATCCACATCCACTATTTTAAATATTTTAAATTGAAGATCGAATTCATTCATTGTATTCATATAGGGTCAAGGAGTGTATCTGTAAAAAATCATTAAAATCGGAGTTAAAATAACCGTTAAATCGTGATTTTTTGTTTATAACCATCAAAACATTTTGTCCCGTTACTTGATCTCTGAATGTTTGTCTTTTGTGATTTTTTGCTGATGTGATCTCGAAACATATACGAACAAGTTTGACGGTTGTGATCGTTGAAATTAGTTTCGGAGAATTCGTATCCCATCAAAACGATAGATTGACTAACACTTAAGAGTTTATTTATACTTCCGTTAAGTATAACTCTCTTCATTTTGCATGTCTTTGAACATTTGTATTTTGTAGTATGCACTAATGTTTTTTCATTAGACTCTTATTTTGGGGATGTAAACTTGAAAGAAAAATGTTTTATTTATTTATTTATTAATGTTTTGAATTAGTATTTATGTGACAATATGGTATGTATATACTAATTTAGTATTATGTTTTACATTTTTAGGGTCAAATTATGTTTTTCATTTTCATTATTTATTGATTTAAAAAATATTTATTTGTAAAAAAATAATCAAAATCGGAGTTAAAATAACCGTTAAATCGTGATTTTTTGTTTATAACCGTCAAAAAGCTTTGTCCCGTTACTTGATCTCTTAATGTTTGTTTTTTGTGATTTTTTGCTGCTGTGATCTCGAAACATATACAAACAAGTTTGACGGTTGTGATCGTTGAAATTAGTTTCGGAGAATTCGTATCCCATCAAAACGATAGATTGACTAACACTTAAGAGTTTATTTATACTTTCATTAAGTATAACATAAGATTTTGTGGTATCCACTTGTGTAAATATTTTAAATTGAAGATCGAATTCATTCATTGTATTCATATAGGGTCAAGGAGTGTATCTGTAAAAAATCATCAAAATCGGAGTTAAAATAACCGTTAAATCGTGATTTTTTGTTTATAACCGTTGAAAAGATTTGTCCCGTTACTTGATCTCTGAATGTTTGTTTTTTGTGATTTTTTGCTAATGTGATCTCGAAACATATACAAACAAGTTTGACGGTTGTGATCGTTCAAATTAGTTTCGGATAATTCGTATCCCATCAAAACGATAGATTGACTAACACTTAAGAGTTTATTTATACTTTCATTAAGTATAACATAAGATTTTGTGGTATCCACTTGTGTAAATATTTTAAATTGAAGATCGAATTCATTCATTGTATTCATATAGGGTCAAGGACTGTATCTGTAAAAAATCATCAAAATCGGAGTTAAAATAACCGTTAAATCGTGATTTTTTGTTTATAACCGTCGAAAAGTTTTGTCCCGTTACTTGATCTTTGAATGTTTGTTTTTTGTGATTTTTTGCTGATGTGATCTCGAAACATATACAAAAAAGTTTGACGGTTGTGATCGTTGAAATTAGTTTCGGAGAATTCGTATCCCATCAAAACGATAGATTGACTAACACTTAGGAGTTTATTTATATTTTCATTAAGTATAACATAAGATTTTGTGGTATCCACTTTTGTAAATATTTTAAATTGAAGATCGAATTCATTCATTGTATTCATATAGGGTCAAGGAGTGTATTTGTAAAAAATCATCAAAATCGGAGTTAAAATAACCGTTAAATCGTGATTTTTTGTTTATAACCGTCGAAAAGCTTTGTCCCGTTACTTGATCTCTGAATGTTTGTTTTTTGTGATTTTTTGCTGATGTAATCTTGAAACATATACGAACATGTTTGACGGTTGTGATCGTTGAAATTAGTTTCGGATAATTCGTATCCCGTCAAAACAATAGATTAACTAACACTTAAGAGTTTATTTATACTTTCATTAAGTATAACATAAGATTTTGTGGTATCCACTTGTGTAAATATTTTAAATTAAAGATCGAATTCATTCATTGTATTCATATAGGGTCAAGGAGTGTAGCTGTATAAAATCATCAAAATCAGAGTTAAAATTACCATTAAATCGTGATTTTTTGTTTATAACCGTCGAAAAGTTTTGTCCTGTTACTTGATCTCTGAATGTTTGTTTTTTGTGATTTTTTGCTGATGTGATCTCGAAACATATACAAACAAGTTTGACGGTTGTGATCGTTGAAATTAGTTTCGGAGAATTCGTATCCCATCAAAACGATAGATTGACTAACACTTAAGAGTTTATTTATACTTCCGTTAAGTATAACTCTCTTCATTTTGCATGTCTTTGAACATTTGTATTTTGTAGTATGCACTAATGTTTTTTCATTAGACTCTTATTTTGGGGATGTAAACTTGAAAGAAAAATGTTTTATTTATTTATTTATTAATGTTTTGAATTAGTATTTATGTGACAATATGGTATGTATATACTAATTTAGTATTATGTTTTACATTTTTAGGGTCAAATTATGTTTTTCATTTTCATTATTTATTGATTTAAAAAATATTTTTCTTAACGGGTAACGGGTCGGGTCATATTACCTGATAATATTAACGGGTCGATTTCGGGTGGGTCATATTACCCGTTTATTTTAACGGGTGTTACACGACACGACCCGTTAAGCTATCAGGTATGACACGAAAACGACACGAACACAAGAAACACGACACGAATGCCAGGTCTACATACGCTTATTTAAAAAAGGAACACAAGACAGTTCACCAATAAAAAAAATAATAAAAAATAAAAAAAAAGAAAATAAAAAAGGAAACACACGACAGTTGAACTTCCTTTAGACTCAGTTGAGCAGGTAATTTTTTATTTTATTTTTTTGTTAAACGATAAATTTTGTTACATTAGATGTTAGATTAGTCACCGACGGGATTTGAACCACGCCGCCATGCAATGGCTCAACACCTTTCCAGCACTGTGATAAAGGACCACTTACAGTTGATCAGGTAGTTTATGTGTGTTTCTGTACGGAGGAGGCCTTTACTTGCTTCAGTATAAGTATATTATTACTTGCGTCAAACTTTTCACATGATGGCCAAATTCCAAATTCTAAGTTGCTTCACTATGTTTAGCTTTGGGTTCTGTCTCTAAACAGGGCCCCGACAATCGAGTATATGCAATGTAACTTGCATAATCTGATATTTACTTTGTTTCCCAAAAAAAATAAAAAAATAAAAAAAATAAAAAACTCTGATATTTACTTTATATGACAGGTTATAAGAATGGCCGGCCAGTTTTGCAAGGCCTAGGTCTGAATCATTTGTGGTTATAGATGGCGTGAAAATCC
Organism: Crataegus laevigata; assembly: GCA_963580275.1. Lineage (NCBI taxonomy): Eukaryota > Viridiplantae > Streptophyta > Magnoliopsida > Rosales > Rosaceae > Crataegus > Crataegus laevigata. The sequence goes on along the minus strand of OY756950.1, from coordinate 27,945,261 downwards.
CAAGTTATCGGGAGACAATATCAACGGTGATGCTTTTGATGAGAAATCCACAAGACCTAATCGACAAAGGTTATTTAGAGCGTACCTCCAATCTGTTGGCACACTGAATCTCCTTAAAGCATTGGCACACTGAATCTCCTTAAAGCATTTGCCACTGGTGGGTATGCTGCCATCTCAAATTGGAATCTGGACTTCGCAGAGCATCGTGAGCAAGGAAACAAGTATATGTTATAAATTTGTTTGGACCCGATTTTACACCATCGGCATGAGCAATCGAGGCCGTTGAATGAGCAAGATTCCAGGCCGTCGGATGACTTTGAACATTAAAAGGCCGTGATCTTGCACGCACTTGACCCGTATATTTAAAGTGGTTGAATGAAGGAAACTATATTAGATATTACTACTTTATTAGTGATTTTAATATAACGATTTATCTTATGGTTACATCTTGAGAGTCAAACAAACAAAAGAGGTTGTATTGCAATAAGGGCTCTATGTGGTTACATGTTGTGCAGCTTGGTTTATTCGCGGCTTGATCAACGCAGAAAATTAGTACTTATCAGGATTTAGAGATAAGACAGCATACAAAAGTGGGAGGTGTGATCAGATTGAACCTTTTTGATAATGCATGGGTGCATTTAGTTGGAAAAAGATGGGATAATGCAAATGAATTGATGCAATTATTTTGCAACTTGTGTTACATGTATGAATGCATCTAGACGAATAGAGATGACGCATGCACTTGGTAATTGGCGAAGGAGGAACGGAAAGTTATCTTCCGTGTGACTAGTGGGAGAGTTCTATTTGAAGTCAGTTTGCCATGCATCAGTAAGGCTTCACACACGTGGACTTCAATGTGGTTGCATAGGCTGTTGGAATAATTCCACTTGGCTTATCTCTAGCCCAATGTTTCAAACTAATGCTAATTGAGTTTCTTATACGAAGAGCATGTGGAAAATTAATTGGCTAAGGGTGGTGAATGTTTATCACGAAAGTGTGTGATAATCATTCCGTAGTGATTCACATTGAGTTATGATGATGCATCAAGATGGTGAATGATTCCGCTCCTGAGAAGTCACTCTTTTAAATAGAGAAGGGAGTGCATCATTCAAACCCCTTCAAATCAACACACAAATTGCCCAGAGCAAAGTTTCTCAACAACCATGAGATTTTTTTCTCTTCCCCTTTCTTCTCGCTAACAAATCTTCAGTTTCGCCAACACATCTTCAATTCGGATAGACAGCACTATGAAGGCAACCGGCAACATCTTCAGTTTGGATAGACAACACTAGAGCTGTAGAATCAGCCGACCGAGGAGCACCTTTAGTTTGGATAGACAACACTGTTTCGAGATCAACTGGTTATTTATCCAAGTCTCAGTCAACAAGGATTTTGGAGTCCTTGTTAGTAGAAGTCATCTCTTTAGCCTTCCTGGCAAAGTGAGGTGTTACTAGATTACTACATTCGGCACATTAAAAGCCGAATTTGAAATTGAACTTCGCAGAACTAGCAGCCTTGTCTTCAGGCTCTAGAACCCGAAGTCCAAGACGTGTTCCTTCTTTGGCCGTAGTCGCAAGATCAAAAAGTCAGTAGCGCGCCTAATGTCACATCAACATATTTTACTTCTCGGCCGACAAGTTGGCACGCCCTGCACACAACTAAATGACGTAGTTAGCTTATTAATTACTCAGCCTACAAGCCATGTAGGCTTGGTAGTTTTTAGGGTCAATGAAATCATATCTTGATTTTCATGTCATCATACCTCCAACCATATCTTTTGGCTGTCTAGCAATTAGCCAGCACTTGTAGGCATCGTATATCTCCATCTGACCCAGAAAGCTACATACACGTCGAGCACCATATCAGTAGTCTAAAACAAATGCCAAGATTTGGTTCTTGGCGTTTAATTAAACCTCTCTTGTATCAATGGCAGTTTTGCAGTGTAAGCTTTTGCAACTCTATCGATTTGTTGCTTCTTGGAGATAGTTTTATGTTCTTACTTGTAAAATCTGAGAAGTATTTTGTGGGATAATGAAAGCTTTTGCACTTTTACCATAAGGAGACGTTTTCTTCTTTTCTAGTGATGAAAGGGTTGATTAACTATATCGTGTAATGCCTCTTTAGTCTTTGCCTCATCTCAAAAATAATAACACTGGTACTCAGTCTTCTATGGATGCAGTGTGTTATGTTATCACGTAAATTATTACGTCAAGCATGTCAAATAAATGACTAGGTGTAGTTACCACAACCATTCTTGGCAAAAATTGATACATGAAGCAAGATTGTGTGGTTTATGACAAAAAGGGCACAATTTGAAATTAAGCACCGATATCAATGACGGGGATGAGATTCCGGTTCTAGTTACCAGACCAGTTAACCCTAGCTTGTATTGAAAAAAAATGGCTTGTACTTGTACCGCGTGGCCTTCAATAGCATGGTACAAAAGATACACTGGCCATTGTATTCCTTTAGAGAGGGGATTATGCAAACTTTGGAGCCCATTGTAGAAGAAGTTGTAAAGAAGGAGAGATAATAACTTCATATCCATTTGTTATAATTAGTTTACGTACAAAAAACTCATATCCAATTCTGAAATCTATTTGTATTAAAAGAAGAAAATAACATATGTAAACTAGGTCAATTCGTTATAAAATGTGTCCACCAACTTCGGATCTTAGTTTGAATTATTCTAAAGAGAAAATTAGATTCCCTCGCTTAATTTTCACATTTTTATGATTAAACATCCATCTCTTTTTAAAGATTTGATTAAGGTGTTTTGATTTTATACTATTTGTTACTTGAGATTTCTTTTTGGTGTGGATTTTGTAAATTTTTCTGTGTTTGAATTTGGCTGGGTCTCTTTCACTTTTATTTGCACATTTTGTATTTTGTTCCCATATTTTTTTTTGGAGTCTTAATTAAAAGGGCTTTTCACTATTCATTCTTAATCAAAAAGACATTTTGTGTATGAAAATTCTATAATGGGTCAAACTCTTTTCTTTATTTACTCTTATGTCATTAGTTTATTATTGTAGCAGGGTCCACAATGATGTTAACATTTCTGTCTAAATATATTATTTTGTATGATGTTGTTTAACTTATGCTAATTTGCTGCCAGCTGTTTATGCTTCCATCATGTTGTCGATGTTATGCATCTCTTCTTGTGCCAAATTGTTCCACTACTATTCATCGCATTATACTAGCTCTGCATCTCTTTCTCTATCTTCTTTTACCTTGTAATACATATATGCTGTTTCTCCTTTGAAATTTTGAGGCTTCCAGTACAGCTGATGACTAATTCTCGTATTACTGTAAATATACATTTCTTCTTCTGCTACTAGTAGCATATCATACCTAACATCTTCAAACTCATCTAAGGCTAGCATTTAGACCCCTCGAAATCTTAGAATATTTTTGTATGAAGGAATCCACATGTATGGGGAGATAGATGATAGTCTAAATGACTCTTTATTAATCATGGCTATATGCCTAGCTTTCTCCTTATGCATATGTGCATACCAATATGGAGGACTACTGATAAAACTCATGCAAATTTATTTCCATTGTTTTAGATAATCTTCTACTACTTTATAAGCTTTTTAGGAAATTATTCTAGTTGGGAAATGTGGTTAATAAAGATTTTACCAAGATACCCAAACTCTAATAGTAAGGTTGGGGTAACTTCTACTACATTATTCTTTTCTGATGCTCATAACTAAAATGCCATAGTCTAAAATCTCTCATGTTAATCGTAGCAACAACTATGCTAACTTCTGGTTTACAAACACAACTCTCTGTACTATCATAAAGACATGGTGGATACATTTTTGTAATAATATCCATCCCTGGTTTTGGATCAAAGATGGACTGATACAAAGTACATTGTAATTGTAACTATTTCATGGACTGTGATGCTTTGCTTAGGATCTCATTTTGCATATCTAATGGCATTATTCTTAATTTTACTTTTGAAATTTCTTCTAGTAGGATATCATCTATTATTAAGTCTAAAGATATATTCCTAAGAAAACTTTCATATCTTTCTTATTTTTCTTTGTCATTCAAATGCTGGTGCTACTCATTATTTTGATGCTGCTCCATTTCAATGTATTCTTCTAAGAGCTCAATCCTAATCTCTTCTATGGGCTCATTAGCCTCTTGTTCTATGGGTTCAATAACCTCTTTTTCTTTATTCTTATACTAACCAGTTTCCAAACCTATTTTCAATTCTCTTTTCAAGGTATCACTTGCCTTTTGCTGCATTTTAAGAGATTAGAGTTCATTGTTCATTTTGGTAAACTCACTAAGTAATGACTCATGCTCAAGAGAATGAATATGATGCTGGCTTTGATGGAAATTAAAAGTAAAGCTATCAAACTCTTGTTAGGCTTTAATTAGTTTTTCATGACCTAACCTCATGCTTGGCTATTTGATTTGGATGTTCCAAAAATTATCTAAGAGAACTTGTTGCCTATCAGAGAGTTTTGGTACCCTTGTCCTATATCATAGAGTTAAATTTCTGATTCATTCAATAAGAGTGCCATTAAAGTTGAAAGTGGGTACTGGTGGTGATGATGGTTTGCTTATGCTATTTTGGAATCCATTAAATGATGGAGGTCCATGGTGTATCATTATGCTATTGAAAGTTGCTCTTCTGCCTTGTGGCCTTGTGCTATTTGAGGATGATGGTCCACGATATTCCATTCATATTCAATGAATTAATCTTGATAAGATATCAACTAATGTATTGTCACTACCTTTTATATGTTCAAAAATTGGTTTAAAACTATTTCCTGTAATTGAATCAATAAAATTAACCCATCTTCGGGCTGCTTGTTTATTAGCATGTATTTTGTTATAATGAGAAACTATATTTTGACAATTTGTTCTGTTATGTAAAAATACAGAGAATGCTTCAAGTGAGTTAATTATTCCTAAAATTTCTAAATCTGTTGATGGTAATCTTGACTGTACATCACTAAATTTTCTGATGAATATATATAAACTTGTTCGTTAGACTTTAGTGACTCATTATGCTTTTTCTGGTATAATATACATGTCCATCCTAATAATGAAGCATCTGTTTCAAATATTTTGTAACTATCATCTAATGGTAATGTTAGGCTTAAGTTGGGTAATTTCTTCCTTTATATTTTGAACTAATTTAATATCTTCACTATTAAAATATTTTTGTCCTGTTTTGCTGGGTTTACTATGTAATGCTGCTATCTTTCTTCCTAAATCGGGATACAATTTCTTGCATAATTTAACAATTCTAAAAATGCTTGTAACTGTTTTTTGTCTTCTAACTTATCTAGAAATTCTAAGTGACACACCCCGACCCAAAATCAAGGCGTCCTGGCCGTCACGTGAGGGTGACGTAGCCAAGTGCGCTGAGCGGAAGTACCGAAGTGACAATGTGAGGAAACGAAAAACAAACTAAATAATTTACAATAAAAAGATAAGTGAGTGAGAGTGATGAAAACAAAAGCATAAAACACAGCATCAGAGCTCTAATAACCTAGGTGCAGCCCAAAACAAACAAATACTAGATAACCGATAACCAGAGAAATCCTACATGGATGATGCTTTGACAGAACTGCCATCAATGCCTCGTTTGCCACCAACGGTCACTGCTACCTAAAACTTGGAGAGACACAAAATAGAAAACATGAGTGGAAAAAAACAAAGCTTTTACCAAAACCATTTCAATATCAAAAAGTAATAAACCCTCGCTGTAAAACCCGTATACTTTCCCAGAAAATAGCACGTAATCATATACCAAATCATGCTGGAAAACGATAAAGCTCGAATATGTCATGTCAAAAATATCCAACCAAACAATATACACATCAATCAGGTGAGATAACCAAATCACAATATGCCGGCAATATCAATATGTCAGCCATAGTCACCTAACGTGACTTGTATGGCTGAATCTATAGCTCATCAACCAATATCGTACACACGAGTCAGAACCACCTATAGTGGTCTGTATGAAAAGCTGGGTGTATATAAATACGCTCAGTGCTACGATCATGTAAAGGTTGTGCGACGTATCGCAAGTCACTTATGAGTCGGAACCACCTATAGTGGTCTGTACGACAGGTTGGCACATGTCTTGGATACAAGGTGGGCGTGTGGTGCGGGAGGTGAACGATCACGTGAAGGCTAAGCCCTAACCTTTGGCGGAGCACAAACACCGAGGTGTAGGAATATGAGCTATATACCAATCTCAACATCATCCTCATAACCATCACTATCAAACATATACTCACCTGAATTACTTGAGCGTCCGCAGTGCTAAGCAATAATCATCACATAAGCATAATAAATAATAACGATATTTGACATGGCATTCTATTTCATAAAACCATTTAAAACGTAAATTTCTGGGAAAATACCAAGCAGATATATATATATACTGAAAAACAAAATCCCACTCACTTATACGTGGAAGGATCGTAGCCCCCAATCTTGCGTGACTTCGCTCGTCCTCAAGATAGGTCTCACCTATATGCGAAACAACTATAAAACTGTCAATTTCAAGAACATAACCAAAACTAGGTAATAACTTCTCATACATTACTCAATTGGGGTGTTTGAATATACCAACATGCTTTACTCAATCCCACGAACACCCCCATATTTTTAGAAAAAATTTCGGATGACTCATGCGCCCCCACGCACAGGCACATGCCTGGCACACGGACGGAATCCCTAACGCCGTTAGGGAATATTTTGTCAGAAACTAGAATATTCCGTTAACTTTAACCTGACGCCGTTAGTCTCCGTTAGGAATATTCTGTCAACTTTGATGGAATATTCCTTTGTTCCCTACCTCCAGTCACCAGAATCTGGCGCCTCGGGTTCTGGAAAATCTTTAAAACCTTATTTCTAGCTCGTTTCTCAACCAAACGTCATGAAATTTACACCAAATTAAAGCTTAGAACAAGGGGAACAGAATTATACCACTTTGAAGCTCCAACATCGGCGGAATCTCGTCGGAGAAATTCCACGAAATTCGGCCAACTTTGAAACTAGCTTTCCCAACGTCTAAAATCAACCAAAATTGTTCTCCGAGCTTCGTGAGAGTGTTCTAAGGCTCCCTATGATCTTAAAATCTACTAAAACCCTCGTGATCACAGGTGTATGAATAGTACCATCTTCGAGGTTTTCTGGTTCTAAGGTTTCTCGGAGGTTTCTCACCAAACTAAGGGTATGGTTGGGTTTGGTATGTCACAAGGAAAACGATGAAGGTAACTAAAGTCTCGATCCGTGGCCAAAGGTCCGAGATGTATGTGAGTCCGTACATTTATGGTGGAAATGGGAAGAAGGCTCGAGAAAGAGAGAGAGAGATAGAGAGAGAGAGAGAGAGAGAGAGAGGCCAAAACAGAAATGGGATAAGGGTGTGCACGTGTGGATGTGAGTGTGTGTGTGTGTGTGCGCTTTCCATTTTTAATCAACAATTTACAACAATCCAAACCCAAGTTCTCATTGGGTCCAAAAATATGTGAAGAAATCCAATTGGCCCAAAACGTAGCCCAAACACACACACACACACACACACACACACACACACACACACACACACACAACCACTAACGCTTAAGGGCAAAAACGTCATTTCCACGCTATCGATAAAATATTTCGGGACGGGCTATCACACTAAGACCTTTTTAGCTATATGATCTTGTAATTGTATTGTACCTGACTTGATATACATCCCTAAAAATTCTATATCTTGCTTTTCTAATGTTATTTTATTTTTACTAATCACAATTCCATTATTAATAAATTCTTGTAAAACTATCTCTAAATGCTTCCTATGTTCATTTCTATTTTCATTATGTACTAAAATATCATCTACGTAAATACTACAAAAATTATCATATTTCTTGAAAATTTGATCCATCTTTCTTTGAAACATCGATGGAGCATTTTATTTAATCTCTTGTAATTATAAACTATTCTAGCCTTACATCTCTTTAGCTCTGAATGTTTTCTCACAACAAATGTTGTTGATCTATGTCTAGACTTGGAGGGTCTAATTACTTTTAAATTTAACAACTGTTTTATTTGCTGCTCTAATAAACTATAAGGTATATCAGTTGTCTTAATGGTTAAATCTGGATTAATTATATCTAATTTTGCTAATATTTTAGTTTTACTCCAATGTAACTGTTGGTCTTCTCCTATGATTCTAGTTTGTTCTTCTAATTGTAATAGTTCTTCTAAACTCTTTCGTCTATCTAACTGTAATATTTCTATACGAGTTCCTTCTTTTAAAATCAGATATTCATGTTCAAATATTTCTTCATCAAATTCTTCTATATTATTATGCTCATCATTTTCTTTTGAGTTTTCTAAATAATGACTATCATGCACACTAGACTCTTCTATACTTATGTTTTTGTATGCTTTTACCATATTACTTTGACTATACTAGACTCTACTGGTGAAACAAATGTTAATGGTAAATTAAATTGTTGTTTTTCTACTTTAATACACTCATTATTAATGCAATGTGTTAAATAGATTAGTCTCTCATCAAACTATGTTATTCTTACTAGTTTTGCTATTTTTTGTTTATATTTTTCTGGTACCAACTATTCTCTTACGACACTCTTTGTGCTTCCTATATCTATCATAGCTGTTGTTTGTATTTTGTGTTCTTTTGGTATTTTTATTTCACAATTTATGGTAATTAAAGAACTATTTTTTTAGATTTTCTATACTATAAACAATATTTCAGTACTTTCTTGTGATTTGCTGAATTAATTTCTAATAACCTATTATTATAGTACTTTTTTCACACAATATTGAATATGTATTATAATATTTATTTACAACTAATTTACTAAACTTATAATATTTTTTTGGCCATCTTAGATTTATATATTTATACTCTTCTTCATGTTGTTCTTCTATGAATGCACACATATACTCTTCTAAGTCACTATTTGAACTACTTGAATCTTCGGAGTCTGAATTTATCATATTTATACTTTCTATACTATAAATATTCTCATTATCACTTAAATCATCTAAACTGTATAATGACTGAATATCTTCATCTTCTTCTAACTTAAACAACTCCATCAAATGTACTTTTTCTCTCGGCTGTTTTCCTAATTTTGGACATTTAGGTCTAATCTAAGGTTTGCAACTACTCTTATCTTTTGGTGCTTTATATTTTCTAATCCAAGGTTTGCCACTTCTTTTCCGAAATGAATATATTTTCTCTTCCTATATGTTCTTGAAGGTCTTATGTTGAAATTCTTATACTGTTTGTAGGGTTTATATGACCTATATTTCTTTTTGTATATTTTCTTATGCTTATTTTTTTTATGACAACCATACTGTTGTGGTAAATCTATATTTTTACAACTCATGTAAAGTTGTTTCCTAATATGCCTCTTAGCTTTTATTTGGTTACACTCTCGTCTAAGTATGTCATATACATGTTAAATTCTAGGTCCTATTGCAATATCATTTTTTTATGCTTTTGACATTCATTCCAAATCTTTTTACTTATTAGTCCTTTTATTTTTGTCATATAAGTATCTAATAAATTAATATCACTAATTCTACCTGTTCTTCCTAAACATTTAAAGAAATCTGATGTATACTGAGCTATATACTGTAAATCACAAATTTGTAATTGTTCTAAATTTCTAATTGCTTTATCTGTTCTTGTTCGCTTCTGCCATCTAGCTTATTATGATCTAAAAATTCTTGTTTAATCAAAGTAACAAAACCATCAATATTAAAATACGTTTTAGCTACCTGATGTTGTTCTGGATTTTGAACTTTTCATGACTGGAAATAATAAAAAACTAAACCATCTAAAGTATGTTCAAAATAATCTAACATATTTTGTGAATTACTAAAATCTAACATTAATGCTGCATGTACGCAAACTTTCTCCCATCTCTCACTCATTTTTTTCCCAATCTTGTGGATCTACATTATCTAAATTTAATATATTTTCTGCTATATTAATTTGTTCTAACCTTCTCAAGTATGGAATCCTATTTTTTCTAGGTGGTTTCATCATACTTTCTTCTATGTAATATACTCTTGCTTATTCATTATATTGTTCATTTATGTTGGAGCAATATTAGAAAATATGAAAATAACAATATAATTCTAATCATAATAATCATAAGAAATTCACAACATCAATTTATATATGAGATTAGTATAAACAACTAGAGAGAAAGTTAGAAAAACTGACAAACTCGGAGATTGAGGCTTGCATAAATGCAATGTCCTAAAGACAGAATTTCGCACCTACTCTTGTGCTTGTAGTTCGATAGGCGTCTGTCTCCCAGAATTCAACAATCTATAATCCGAAGTCAAAGCACTTCAATCTTCGGACTCTGGCGAACTTCATATATTTTGTACTCTCAAGACACGACTCGGAATTTGACACACGGAGAATGAGAAAAATAAAGTGGGGAAACTCTATTTCTCAAGAGTAACAATTAACTCTAATTTTTCTATATTTTAATACCAATGGTATTATGGGTTTATATAGAACCCAAGTACTTCTTGTTAAAGAGATGTAACTTTTCATCTATAAGTATACATCATTTGACAAGGGAACACACCTAAACAACATAACCTTTCTAGAAATTGGTTAATACTATTTTTCATTCAATTATTAAAATTATTATATTACAATATTTCATATTATAATATATAATTTCCAACAATCCCCCACATGAATGAAAAATCAAGAAGAATTTGAGAGTACAGACGGACAAGAGATGCATCGGGAGAGGTGTCTTTTGGACTTGAACCTACCCTAGTGAATACTTATCGGGTTTACTTGGTGATGCAGTGGATGGAGAAGATCTTGAATTGTTCACCGTAGCAGTAAACCGAGACAATAAGCAACACACATCACTAATCCTAATATATTCCGGTTCATACGGTTGTGTTCATTTTGGTCCTGAACAATTCCTGGATTCATGAGAGCTTTAGAGAATTTAGCCATCTCATTCTCATAGAAGTGACCCAATTCTACTCTCACATAGGTGACCACTGATTAAGAATACTCTGCAATATTCCTCTTATTTATAAGATATCATTGTCATTAAGTATAAATATACAACCTAAAACTTCTGCAGACAACACACTTCTTCCACCATAAGAATGAGGTATATAGTGTGTTAACTTATTTGAATCATGCCCAACCAGTTTGCCTATTGAACTTAGACCATGGGATCTCCAATCAACTAAGTTAGGTTTCCGCCCGGCTGATTCATTAGTTATGTTGGCTTTAACCTCATTCCCCTCGATGATCAACTTACTATCTAGTTAAACCTTTAATAATTGGTACCACTAAGGTTGACTGTCTTTAATGGTGTGCACAATCCATCTTATGAAATTATATTTCATATGAGTGGTTGATTTCCAATGTTATGTCCTCGAAACATATGTTAGAACTTATACAATAATTTGCTAAACCTTGGAAGTAGACTTCCCCCACATTTAAGGTATTTTTAAGAAGGTCTCTCTAGCCTTGTCATACCTTAAACAATTACTCATTACAAGAGATGACATCTTGATTGTCTCACTCAATTAGCAAATTACATTTATTCATATCTCATATCTCAAATATAAAGATAGATAAGCGAACCCCACAATTCTTTCATAATTGTAGTTTCTTTAAATGCTATCATTAAATCGATCACATTTTTCATTTTAAGAAGTAAGGAACAACTAAGATAGACTCTATCCATCTTTTTAGGCCTTCATGCCTCACTAGAAATTATGAGAAAATCACTTCTTGGCTTTCATTCTTTCCTTACTATGACTAAGATGCATGACCCAATGGCCATGTCCATTCATATGCTTACTTAATAAGCATCATTATGTCGAATTCAAATATGCGAAATGCCTTTCACATTTTCAGTATGCTCTTGTCCTTTCTGAAAGACCCCCACACTTTCACGATTATTTATTTATATTAATATCACTTTAAATGACACTCAATATCATCATAGGCCTCTTGTAATTTATAAACATATCACTTCGAAGAAAGTATATAAATGATTTTGCAACATTATTATCACTATATGATAATACATCCAGTCGGTATGTAGAAGTTGACATACCAGCCCATGAACACATTTGAATATGTCAACTACTAGTTAGAAAGGTCATACCATTTCATTGTCAAAAGTAGCACTTCAAATGGCGTACTTTTTCTTTGAATCACACGTGGCAGATTTCAATTTTCAATTCCACCACATTACAAAGCCATCCATTTGTTAAATAATTGCATCGTTCTACAACTTAACCGCCACATGGTTCAAAATAAGTCTTGGACCTTGACCCCATAATTAAATAGGCATCTTTCGACGTTGATGGATAACTCATCTAAAAGGAGTTCAGTTTATCAATTTATTTTTGTTGCTTCTCCAAGCCAAATTCATCCACTTTCTAGGTTCTTATCATGACTGAAGGCTAGACCCAATTTTGCATATGCACACATATGCCTGAGTATTTGTTCAATTTTCTTCATACGTATTCCATTCTTTCCATGAATGGACACTTACATACGAGTATTCTGCACTCATCTTATATTCCATGATACCATGGAAGTCATGGAAGTTGGGTTCATATCTTGTACTGGAGTTTTCCAACTGTTTCAATACAAATTTAAAACAACCCCATTTTATTTGGGTATTCACTCTTCATCAAGAGCTTTCGCTGACATCTTTATGAAAATAAGGGTTTTCTCAACAAAAACCTATTAATCATCCTCGTGCCCAATCAAATATTGATCTCCTTTGTCCCAAGAATGAAACATTGCATCAGTCCACGAACCGGTACATTATGGCCCTTTTATATTTGCAAATAACGCAAATTTTTGTATGACTATTGAAGAAAGTTGGGATTCCAACATATAACCAATTGACAATATGGAGAACAACCTAATTCCTTATAAGGTCTTGTTATGTTTCTCCTTTCACCAATGTGGAACCTCTTTTGTCTTCACATCCTCACAATCATACCATTTCACTTGGCCTTAGTCGACACCTTACTTCATATAAAGGAGACAAACATTGAATCTTTTTGGAAACTAGAACCTCCATCTTTTAATTTCTATGTAAAGCAGTTAACAGAAACATGTACATAACAACAGTGGTGGCATGCATAATTTTATCAGGCCTCAAACTTTAAAACATTGCCTGATCACGACATGCCCAGAATGCCAAGAGAAATCAAATTCAAACTAACATTAATTTAAAAGCAGTTAGATTATAATTTCTAATAAATATTTATAAGACAAATAACCTTCTATCTTAATCATCATCATCATCAATAAATCCCAAAATTCTTGTATTGTTTTGTATACTATATATACAATTTTCAACACATTATCTATCCCTGATCTATCTTTACAATATTTTCATTGTGAATCTCTAAAGCCCTAGGCTTTACTCATATTATTTTCCAATTATTGCATAATTAATTTCCGTCTTTAGAATGTTGGAGCAATATTAGAAAATATGAAAATAACAATATAATTCTAATCATAATAATCATAAGAAATTCACAACATCAATTTATATATGAGATTAGTATAAACAACTAGAGAGAAAGTTAGAAAAACTGACAAACTTGGAGATTGAGGCTTGCATAAATGCAATGTCCTAAAGACAGAATTTCGCCCCTACTCTTGTGCTTGTAGTTCGATAGGCGTCCGTCTCCCAGAATTCAACAATCTATAATCCGAAGTCAAAGCACTTCAATCTTCGGACTCTGGCGAACTTCATATATTTTGTACTCTCAAGACACGACTCGGAATTTGACACACGAAGAATGAGAAAAATAAAGTGGGGAAACTCTATTTCTCAAGAGTAACAATTAACTCTAATTTTTCTATATTTTAATACCAATGGTATTATGGGTTTATATAGAACCCAAGTACTTCTTGTTAAAGAGATGTAACTTTTCATCTATAAGTATACATCATTTGACAAGGGAACACACCTAAACAACATAACCTTTCTAGAAATTGGTTAATACTATTTTTCATTCAATTATTAAAATTATTATATTACAATATTTCATATTATAATATATAATTTCCAACAATTTATTGGTCTAAAAAAATATTGATCAGTTCTACCTGTGTATCCTGGATTTTCTACTCCTAATGTACTACTTTCTTCTGCTGGATTACATTCTACTTTCAATTCTAATAAATTATTATATTCTTTTGATCCTAAAATATGTTCTACTCCTATTTCTAAAATTAATTTCTTCATCTCTTCATCTGAAATTCTATGTACTCCTAAATCATGTCTTATATTTTTCTAGGTATTGTTCGGGGACAGAACGTGTCTACAAAATAATATTTATGTTTGATGATTTTTGGGTTACAATCTCTATTTGTTCCTCTGATTCAATCTTCGTAAGACTTTGATTTTTGGGCTTGATCCAAAGGCCGTCGAGGCTTGATCTTGGATAAGCAAGGGGAATTCCTTCAAGGGTCGTTGGGCTTGATCTTGAAGTTTGGCGGATGAACGTTTCTTCAGGGGCAGTTGGGGCTTGATCCTGAAGTTGGGTGAGGTTTTTTCAAGGGCTGTTGATGGCTTGAGCTTGAAGTTAATGGACGGATCTTCAGGGGCCGTCGAGGCTTGATCCTGGAGTTGGATGAACGTTGAACGATGAAAGGATCTTCAAGGGATTTTGGGCTTGTTCTTGAAGATGGATGAACGACGAACGACGAACAAAGAACGATGAACGGTGGATGAACTTCAAGGGGCTTTTGGGCTTGATCCTTGAAGGTGGATGAGCGGATCTTCAGGGGCCATTGCAGCTTGATCCTGAAGGTGGATGAACGGAGCTTCAAGGGGCAGTTGCAGCTTGATCTTGAAGGAAGATGAACAGGGCTTCAAGGGCTTTCGGGGCTTGATCTTGAAGTTTGGCGGATGAATGGATCTTCAGGGGTCGTTGCAGCTTGATCCTGAAGGTTGATGATTTGTTGATCCAAGGGTCGTCGGGACTTGATCTTGGAAGAACGATAAACCAAGAACGAAGAACGAAGAGAGCCTCCTCGATTCTTCGAAAACTTGGATGATTGAGAGCTTCGGAACTTCAAAGCTTCAAGCACCAATTCTCTTCCAATTTGGGAGTAGAGAAATGTATTTGTGAATTGGTCAATGAATTGGTGTGGAATGGCTTCCTATTTATAGAATTCCAAAACTTGATTTTTGGATTTAAATAATCAGATGAAATAAATCATCTCTGCCAAGTGTTGACACGTGTCATATTTGACGGCTTTTTTGACTCATTTCAATTTTCGTCGAGTCACACGCTACGTGTAAAATTTATGTAATACATGAGCATTGAAACTTTGACTATCAGTCAACATTTTATGTAACGAAATTTTGATGTCTACAAATGCCCCCACTTCAAGGCGCGCCGCATACATGTGCTTGTCATGTGTAGAATGTGCGTTTTGAAGTTTCCTCAATGTAGACGTTGATCCAAGGGTCGTCAAGGCTTGATCTTGGATTGGGCTAGGATCTATTCAACTTTGTTGGGACGAATCGACACGTGCATTTGTTGTGCTTGTTGACTTTCAATAGGTTTCATCTTGAACTGGTTGTGATTCAAGGGTGATGGACACTTAATCTTGAATCAGGATTTGATTTCTCCAAGGGCCGTTGAGGCTTGATCTTGAAGGTTGATTCAAGGGTGATGAACACTTGATCTTGAATCAGACTTGATTTCTCCAAAGGCCATTGAAGCTTGATCTTGAAGGTTGATTCAAGGGTGATGGACACTTGATCTTGAATCAAACTTGATTTCTCCAAGGGCCGTTGAGGCTTGATCTTGAAGGTTGATTCAAGGGTGGTAGACACTTGATCTTGAATCGGGATTTTGATTTCTCCAAGGGCCGTTGCGGCTTGATCTTGAAGGTTAATTCAAAGGTGATGGACACTTAATCTTGAATCAGATTTGTGATTTCTCCAACGGCCGTTGAGGCTTGATCTTGAAGGTTGTCGGACCACGAGTGGCTTCATATGGCAAGCAATCTTCGGTTTAGTTGAGGATGAATCAGCACGTGCAGTTGTACGCCCCATGCTGCATTATTCTCTGCTTTGTTTCTTTTGCATGGCAGGAAGGCCCGAGGTAGAAGTGTTGGTCTGTTTTTCTGTTCAATCTTTCCAAGTGTCGACTGTTTCTCTGTTCAATCTTTCCAAGTGTCGACCAATCGCTCTATTTCTCCTTGTCCCATAGGCAAGAACAAGGGTAAAGGAAAAGCATGCCATGAGATATCTTTGCCTTCGACTTTGCTGATATGAGATACTTTTGCTTTTGAAGAAGTATCTTTCCACAGGTTTATTCTTGAACTGGGCTGAAGGGTTTTCTTCTGCTAGACTTGCTAAAAGTCTGAGCTTACCCATTTATTTGGAGTTGAAGTTGATTCAAGGGTGGTGAACACTTGATCTTAAATTGGACTTGTGATTCCTTCAAGGGCCGTTGGTGGCTTGATCTTGAAGGAAATGGGACCATGAGCGGCTCTATGTGGCAAGTGATCTTAGGGAGCCGACTCAAGAATTTGAGGGTCAAAACAAGTCCATCAAATCTAGAGTACGTCAGATCTTGATGATATGAAATACTTTTTATTTTGAAGAAGTAGCGGACGGCCTGGCACATGTTTCGTCGTGCTTGTCTCTACATGCTTCAATGTATCATTTTCCCTTGCCTTATCTGTTTCTCTTGCAGAAGCGGCATCTTCTTTGGTTTTCTCCCATGCATGTGTGGCATCTTCTCTTGCAGTATTTGCTTTACTGATGTATGAGTGGAATGCAAATGCTAGGTAAGCAATCAGGGAAGGGTTCCAGGCAGTCGGTTCTGGATCGGAGAGTTGATTCCAAATGCCGGCTGATTGCTCTTTTTTTCCTTGTCTCGCAGGTGAGAACAAGGACAAAGAAAAGGAAAGGAGAAAGCGTGATATGAGATACTCTTGCTTTTGAAGAAGTGGTGACGATTTGCCAGCGAAGCTTTACTCTTCGGCGACGGTGCTAGCTCATCGTTGATCCTTCTGCTTCAATCTTTTTGCATAGCAGAAGTGATGCACAACCTTTGCATTTGAATGGTGAACCACCACCGTATCAACTGCGCTGAAGTATTAGACGAAGAAATTCATGACCTTGACAACAGCTGAGGATGAGTGCTCGAGAGCAATGCAAGGTAAGCAACCAGGCAAATGTTTCGGGCAATCAGTTCCAGATCGGAAGTTTACTTTCAGGTTCCAACTGATTGCGTTCTTTCTCCTTGTCTAGTAGGTGAGAACAAAGACAAGGAAAAGAATAGGGAGAAAGTGTGATATGAGATACTCTTTCTTTCGACCCTGATGATATGAGGTACTTTTGCTCTGGTGTGATTTATTTGCAGAGGTATTCCAGGGGATGAGGAATACTGAGTATTTCAAGAGGTTTTGTTGGAAATGCATCTTGGAAGAGCTTTGGCATTTTTGCAGGTCTGCCTTACCGTAAATGATTAGGGTTGGCCTATGTAGGAATTTTCGAGTAGCCGGTAGTGATACTGTTTGTTTACTCTTGTTAGCGACAGTAGGTAACTAGAATAGTAAGATTAACGCGTTTTTAGACTCGTCCGTGACTTCTGCAAAGCTGAGACAGCACGTGAAGGGTGGTGACAAGCTTTTGAAGAGGTGACGCCTCTTCGATTTTTGGGTAAGCAACTCTTTGATTTTTGAACAAGCGGCAGAGCTTTTGAGGTTTGGAGGATAGTGTCGAGCTTCCTTGATTTTGGCCCGTGACTCCTCAAAGTTGAGATTGCACGTGAAGGGTGCTGACAGATTGATCCAGAAAATTTGGCTTTTGAAAAAGTAGTGCCTCTTCGATTTCTGAACGAGCAACTCTTCGATTTCTGAACGAGCAACTCTTCGATTTCTGGGCAGGCTGCTCTTCGATTTTTGAGCAGGCGGCCTCGTTGCTTCTTCTTTTTATGGAGGCATCGATTGCTTCCCAAAGCATACTTGAGAATTGCTACTTGCAGAAGTTCCCCTCTTGTACCTTTGAGATCTTAATTTGTCCGACCTTTTCTTTTTTTCAAAACCTTCAGAAAATGTCTTGCCCATCTGACCGTCGTCTTAACTTGAATGTCGGGGAAGAGGCTGTGATGTCTTCTCCAAACAACGTATGGCACTCATCCTTTTTCATCCCTGAACGGTCTTCTTACGGTTGAGGATTCGGTGATGAAGAATGACATAACAGTTGCGGTGGTGACTAGAAATCTTCTCACCCCTAGGGGAACATGGTGTTTTCCAAGCGGTCTGACGAATTGGCTGTCCAGGACACCTTGGCCTTTAGCATCCAGTGTGCGAGCTCTCTATCAAACATGGGCCAACGCCTTATTGCTCGAACTCATCAAGTTGAGTCGCTGATGGCGGATGTGGCAAGTCTTAAGCAGGAGGTTAGAGGGCTTAAGCATGAAAATCGGGAATTGCACATGCTTGACAACAGTTACTCGACGAGCATGAAGAAGAAACTAGACCAGCTGCAAGAATTCGATAGCCGGATTCAAAGTGATCATCAGATGTTTATGGCTTTGTTCCAGAGGCATCTTTTGCCGTCGTCATCTAGAGCTTCACCAAGTGTTGAGGCTCCGGATAATCAAACTCCAGCACCTCGTCTTTCTGTGGCTCCGCCGAGTACTGAGGCTTCTCGTGATCGTCCTTGAAGAGTTCTTCTACTATTGAAATGTTCAGCACTGTTTCTAAAACGTGGTCTGACTTATTTGTCTTCTTTTGCCTTATTTTGATGAATGCATGTGAACTTGCTTGTCTCTTTTGCTTTGTCTTGATTGCTGCATGGCTTGTCTCATGGAGCCCATAACTTTGTCATTTTTTTTTTGTATTTGCTTTGATGAAGAGCATGTGACTTTTGATGGATGTTGGGATACTTTTGCTGATACTTTTGCCTTTTTCTATCAGAAGGTTTTCAAGGCCAACCTTGCCATTTTTGAAATCATTTGTCCTTATGGTTAAACTAAAGTTTTCTATGGTGTTTCCATTAGTTTTCCATTTTTTTATAGCTTTTTGCTTAGTTTATTGATTTTATTTAGTTTTGAAGTTTTTTCTATTGTTTGCATAAGCATATATTGCCTTTAAATGTACCTAAGCATTTGAGATGAAATGCACCCAAGAATCTAGTTAAGAAAAAAACGTACCAAAATTTGTTTGTTGGAAGCTATAGTTTGGTACATTTGTTGGAAGTATTGGTACATTTACTCCATAATTGGGCACGTTTATTAAAAGTTATGGGTACAAATTCCTAAAGAACAACTTTTATAAATGAACATGTGCAAAGAACTATCAACCATTGTCCAAAATATCGATATTATCGGCGAAATATCGCCGATAATATCGTTTTTTTTAGACGATGATATTTTCATACTTATCCACTTAATTATCGTCAATATATCGATATTTTTGTCGATATTATTGTGATAATATCGAAAATGATATTTGCATCATTTTAATACATTATTTAGGCAATATATCGCGATATTATTGATAATATCGCGAAATAAAACCCAAAAATACTTAAAAAAAATGCTGAAAAAATTAATTTAATATCGTGTGAACCATTGGTCCACGTATCAGATATTAAACTGATAAGAACAAATACTACACTTAATCTTAGCCAAAAGGCCAAGAAAGGTATGCCTTTTTCAGCTTTGGAATGTGGCTTTTACAGACCTGTTTGCTTACTCACTTCTATTGCATGGCCGAAGTGGGATTCTAACCTTACAAAAAACAAAACGTCTTTGGACTAAAGGTAAAGACGTTTCTCAATGTAAGCTTCTTGTCGTTTCTCAGATGCTTTATTAATGTTGCTCTCCAAAAGAACCCTTGGGTGCATCAACCTCCTTAGCTTTCACCAATACAGAAGCCATGGCTAATTCAATATAGGACTTAGACCGCCGTGCATGTGGGTCGAAATCCATGGCGGCATTGATGAAATTGAATTGCAAGTGAAGTCGATAACTTTGTGCTCAGCAGAACATTCCCTGAACCACAAAGTCTGCTAAAAGTTCACTCTCGAAAGAAAAATTCAGAATTCAAAAAAGGAAGAAGATAAGGGTATATGAACGTTGAAGAGCCAGGGAGTTGGGGGACTTGGAGGAGACGCCATTGCTGAATCTGTGAAGAATTGCTCCAAATGCTCTCATTGTACTAGACGACCCATTACTGTTTGCCATGACGTTATGCACTGCCACTAGGGTGAAAATCTGCGTGCAACTTCATGATCATACCCTTTTAATTGCGGCTTTGCGCCACCAGTCATATGAGCCTGGCCCAAAACCTAGGATTTTGAGTATGAAACAAACTTTTCCTCTGAATCTTGGTCTCGAATTTCTAATATGCTCTGGTGCATTCTGTCACCCTAGACCAGGGCCGTCTTGCTTGGCACGAAGGCTACTAATTCAGGGGTAGGGTACGATACTAAAGGTCTTCGGACTTCCAGACAGTTTTTATCCAACTCGCTACAGATGTGTTTATGATTACATATTCAGCCTGTAATATTTATATGGTCGTTAAGATGTCTGCAAGGCTTGCAAGCTAATATTTATTATCTAGGATAAATTTCTATATTTAAAAAAATTACCAAGGGGTTACCATTTTACTCCTTCAACACCTTGACCACCATATCACTTATGTTTTTGTGAAAATATGCTAAAATATTTATGTGAAAATATGCTTAAATCCATCATGCAATGCATTTCCTTCCATTTTTTTGTGATAAACTAATAGATAATTGACTAAATAAACATCCTGAAAAGTTTCAATAAAAATTTCCAAGTTTTTCTTACAATTTCTATTGTTTTTATTCAATTTTTATCGATATTGATAATATCTCGATATTTCCAACAAATTTTTCGTGTTTTTAAATTACCGATATTTCCGATATCATCAATATTTTAGATCTTGCTATTAACATGGAATCCGTGGCGCAATGGTAGCGCGTCTGACTCCAGTTCAAAAAGGTTGCGTGTTCGATTCAAGTCGGGTTCAGTGCCCATTTTTTGTCTTTTTAACCTCTTAATTTAAAAAATTACTGCTTTTTCAGGCCCAGTTCAAGGCCCAAACTAATTCAAGTGCGAGAGAAGGAGGTGGTTTAAAGTGTGTTTGTGTGTGAGAGAGAGAGAGAGAGAGAGAGAGAGAGAGAGAGAGAGGCACCACCGCCCGTCCACCAACCTTTTGGTAGCAGTAGAAACGAGACAGTAGTGGGCTGTCTGGCTCACCCAGGAGGCGGAGTAGCCCCTCGACAGAGACTGCATTCTGCTTCCACCTGCGCACATTAGCATTACCCAATCACACCCACTCTCTCTCCCCCCAAATTAATACTAAAATGCCCTCCACAACCACCTCCTCCTCCACCATTCCTCTCCTAACCTACACCCCTTCCCTCTTCCTCCTCCTTATCCTACAGCCGAACCGAGTTTCATACCCACCATGGCCTCACCCACCGAACCCCGCAAGTTCCCACCACCCTGCTGGACCCACGACGAGTCCCACGCCCTCATCTCCCTCTACAAGGACCGATGGTTAGCTCTCGGCCGATCCAACCTCAAATCTGCCGACTGGGACTCCGTTGCGTCCTCCCTCAACGACCGATGCCCACTCGTCTCTCCCCCCAAGACCGCCATACAGTGCCGTCACAAAATGGAGAAGCTCCGGAGGCGCTTTCGGACTGAGAAAGAGCGCGCTTCCTCTCACCCAGGTCCGGCGCCCTTTTTTTCCTCCTTTGATCTGCTTCAGCCTATGATCGACTTGGAATGCGACTCTCCTTTGGTTTTCGGGTCCAACCCAGATCCGGAAAACCGCATCGCTGTTGAATATGGAGGTGGGTTTCGGGTCAGAAATGATGAAAGTTTAAGGTATTTAGCTGATTCTGATCCCAATTTGAGTGACCCAGATGGGACAACCCCAAAAGGTTCCGGATTCGGAGGTGGGTTTCGGGTCAAAAATCTTGTTCGAGGTCCGAATTCAGGAGTTTCAGGTGGTTTTGATCGAGATGTTAGTCGAACAAGTGATGGTGGCAGTGGGTTTCCGGTAAAATCGTTGGGGGATAGGAATTTCCGGCCTTCAGATTTTAGGAGCAAGAGTCTTATCTCGAAGCGTAGTGGCAGCAATGGAGTTGGTTCAGGGAGCAGATTTAATCAGAAATTCAAAGGGAGTTTGCATTCTAATGGCGTTGGTATTGAAGATTTAGGTGGGAGTTCATCTGGGAAAGGAATGGATGATCCGATTGAAGAGATTGAAGCGATGGCGTCTTCGATTGAGTTTTTGGGAGAAGTGTTTGTGAAGATGGAGAAGAGGAAGATGGAGATGGCCGGGGAGATGGCGAAGATGAGAATGAAGATGGAGATGAAGCAAAGTCAGCTGATAATGGAATCGCAGAAGCAGATGGTGGATGCTTGTGTGAATGCATTGTGGGAAACCAAGAAGAAGAAGATGAAGGTCGTCTCGCTTGACGACTCGTAGATGGAGTGATCTGAGCAGCAGAGCGGAGGCTCGTTTAAGTAAGTTTGCTTGCAAGATTAATGAATGATTTTGGATTTATGTATGGTATTGTGCGGGAAAATTCTTGAAGAAGAAAGAGATTGCTCTGGTCTTAACAAGAAATCGGATCTGTAGGGTGATGAGAAACTATGGTAGATTTCTTTTGAAACTTGTACATTGACTCATTGATTCACGGTTCGGAACATGTAAGTTGGTAGATTTGTGGGATTATGTGACCTATCATCCAAATCGAGCGTTATAGAAGTCGGTTTTGGCTACCAAGATTGTGATGTAAAACGCTTGGGGTATCTCTTGCAGAAGGTTTTCATTTAATCTTCCATCAGTGAAATGGTTTTGTGTTTCGATCAGATCCTGAGAGATAAGTGAAGCACACCTGAGACAGAGATGTGTTTTCTGATGCTAACTAATATTTAAGAATTTCATTTGTTTCTCTTGTATTATATGGTTGCTTGCAAGCTTAATCAATCAGCCCTAAAACACTCAGGGTGCGTTTGTTACATAGGACTATTTTAGACTGGACTAGCTTCAAGGACTAAGCTAGACTGGTTTAGACTAGACTAAGCTGGACTAGCTTAGTGAAGCGTTTGGTGCAGTGTCAGACTAAAAAACTAGACTAACAATAAATTATTATTATATTTCATTTTATTTTCTATTAAAATATTAAAATGAACATATGGAAAATTAAAAGGGCATAGCCCTCTGCTTCTTCTTCCTCACGAATTGCAGCTGCTGCAACTTAGAGAATTATCAAATTTTCCATAACAAAGCTAACCTAGTCAAAACCCAGAAAACAGAGATCCAAATTTCCAATAAAAGATCCAATTAATTGTTGGTGTTCGTCTCACACTTAGGTCTGGGAGAGGATCCTCTCCGGACCCAATCCCACTGGATCCTCCGAGCCCTCCTTCTTCTTCATTTTTCTCTGCAGTTTTTCCCAACAGTTTGAATCCAATGTTAACAACTTCTCCAATATTTGGCTTTGTGAAGGTCGCTGGAAAGCTTTTCCTATATTCGGTTTCTGATTTTCATGATGGTGAAGGCTTCACCGTGAAGTAGAGGAGAGAGACAACCTGGGAGAGAGGGCTGCTTGTTGACGATGGTGGGGATTTGGGGAGGATGGCTCAGCGTAGGCGACGACTGCAGAGAAAAATGAAGAATTAGAGGAGCGGCTATAAATTTTTCGACGAGCTCGATCCAGTTAAGAGAGGGAGAGAGAAAGACAGAGAGATGAGGAACAACAAAGGAGGAAGGCATTCTTAGGAATCCCATGGTTCAACGTCGGACTAATTTGGACGATCTAACGAGGCTCGGAGTCCACACGAGTCCGGGCTAGTCTCATTTAAGTTAGTCCCTAAGCATACCAAACATGGGACAATAATCCTAGCTAGTCCAGTCCCACTTAAGAAGGTGAAACAAACACACCCTCATTTCCATTTGGTTTGTTTCTGCAGTGGTTTCCATTCATTTCACTCACACACACACACACACACACACACACACACACACACACACACACACACACAATGTATATAGATTCGTGACAGCATTTTTTTTACTCAACTTTTGACTCAAGTTTTTGTGGGATACACTTCGTAATATATTTTAACAATCCAAAATGTCAATCTTTTAGGCCTTCCCTCAAACCATGTTTATAAAAAATAAAAAAACTATCCAAATTTGAAACCATATGACCTTTAGATTAAATGTTTAGGATTTCTTTGTACAACCATACCCATCTATTTTCTTTAATACAAATGAATGTTTTAATGGTTTTAAATTTGTCTATCTTTTGCAGAAGATAGACAGTTCGGATCGTCAAAATACTTTATATTTCACAAAAACATGTGTAAAAAAAATAGTGTTATAGATCCGCTACCACATATAACTGTATCTCCACCCAAGATTTTAATTTTGTGTTGCATGTAAGGTGTAAATTCTTTAGGTTCTTTAGGATCGTTTGGTGCACGGTATTTTTACAACCAAACTCAAAAAGTGCATTTACAAATCAAATCAAGCTTAACCTACATCATGTAGGGTTTATGGTAATAATATGAAGGTGCCCAATTTGAAACTCAACGAACTTGGACCGACGCAATTTGAAACCCGAAATTTCGAATGGTTGGACATTTCCCATGTCTTAAATTTCACTTGATAACCAAATAGAGAAGTAAGCTTCTAAAAGACATTAGGCGCTACTCGAACGGCAGGCTGGGACCTAGCGCCTAGGCAGACTAGGCGAATGTAAGTCAATTTATCATATTTCGTGTAAATAAGTGTATGATTATACTTAAAATATATATAATTTCATCATAAACTACAAAATAAAATGCATATATATATTAAGAAGTATTGAAACATAATGAAAACATGTGAAATAAGGATATAATGCGTGTTCATTTAAGTATGCAACAAGTCTCTTACAATTTATTGGAAAAAAATAAAATACAAAATGAAAGTTATCTATTTTATATCTAAGTGAGTTGCGACTTAGGCGGGTCTGGGCGGGCTAGGCGGGCGCCTTAGCAGGTCTAGGTGCCCTTTCTTAATTTTCAAACGCCTAGGCATTAATCGGAGCGGTGGCCAGTCGCCTAGTGCCTAGGCGGCGCTAGACGAGAATTTTTAGAACAGTGCAGAGAAGAAGGATAGAGAAAGGTTGGGAAAGATGTACCATACAACGATTTACAAAATGGAACGAAAAGCTAAAGCTCGAAGACAAGTTTAAGTTGTTTTCACTCTCGAATTGTTGTTTCATACATTCTTATAAGGCTTATTATGTATTAACATTTCCAACATTGGATTTTCTTCCTTAAAAAGGGACTAATTGATGGATTCACCACGGCACTCTCTCATTTCGATAGTCGGGAAGACTCACATAAGCATTTCAGTCTCCCTGATATATTGTTGAAAACCCAACATACTTAGGGCTAGTTTGGTATTGCTGTGCTTTGAAAAAAAGCGACTGTGAAATAAAGCGGGTGTGCTGTGAGAATAAGCGGCTGTGAAATAAAGCAGCAGAGTGTTTGGTAAACTTTTTTGTAAAAGTACTTTTGAAAAAAAAAGCAGTATGATAGTGTTTGGTAAACTTTTATGTAAAACAGATGTGGCTGTGTGAAATGACTAAAAGGGTATAATACTAGATGTGCTATTTGTGACGACCCATTCCTAATTTTCCTATATAATTTCTCTCCGAATATGTGAAATGACTTTTATGTCCTTATTAGGCAATTGACGTAGACGCATATATTTTATATTTTTTTCTTTCTCGTTAAATTCTACACGTTGTCACGAGTGTACGTAAACCATACACGTGTATAGACCCTATTCCAGATTTACTACGATTTCCTTTTCTGTAGGAAATCCACAACATTGTCTCCATCTATTTTTTTTATATAACAAACCCACTCATTCTTGCAGCATCCACACAGGGAAAAAAGTATTTTCTTTCTTCCTTCTCTCTCTTTTCTCCGTTTACCAACCTTCTCTGCAATCTTCATCTGCTACCATTAAACTCACAGATCGAGCTTTATAATTTCACAGTTGTGCTCATCTCACTCTCACGAGCACAACCATACCAACAAAACCCTAAAGGGACGAGTTTTGACTTGTTAAAAGAAAAATATTTAAAAACTGCGTTTCCCAAATCGATGAGATCGAGCCTGTGTTCGCCTTCACACGTTCGTTGGTTGCCAAACCTGTGACTGTGTGCGGCAGTGTGCGGCAGTGTGCGGAAAATGAGGAGGAGGAAGAGGTGTAGCGGAGAGAGCTTACGAGAGAGAGAGAGGGCAGCGAGGAGGAAGAGGTGCAGCGGAGATAGCTTACGAGAGAGAGAGGGCAGTGAGGAATTAGGTCGGCGTGCGGGGAGCTTGCGAGAGAGAGAGGCTGTGAAATGAGAAGGAGAAATCAGGTCAAATGAGAAGGAGAAACGAGGGTAATATTGGAAAATTGAAAATTTCATTAACTCCTTACTGTAGCTCCGTGTTTTGAAAGAAATAAGCCGCTTTTAGAAGCTGCGTTTCTCAGCTTTCCCTTTTTAGCTCTTTTTCATCTGAAACTTTGAAAAAAAGCTGATTTGGGGTGTTTACCAAACACTTAATCCCTCACAGTTTTTTTTCATGGGTGCTTTTTTTTTAAGCACTTCACTCCCAAACTACCCCTTAATACACTATCCATTTACTTTTTAATTAAAAATAGTATTAATACACCCGATAAGCTCATCAAAATGGAAAAGAAAAATAAGGCACGCGGATAATCTCATCAAGATTTGGATCAAACTAATCAATTGAGGATCGAACTATTTCGGACTTGACTAACTTCCAGGACTAAGCTAGACTTTCTTGGCTTGAACTAAGTTGGATAAGAATAGTGAAGTGTTTGGTATACTATCGGACTAAATCACGGACTAAAATATTTTACTATTATTAATACACCTTTTTTTATCTTTAAAAAAATAAACAAATTACACCTATTTTTAGTTGACTCTCCCCTGTCTCTCTATTTTCTTCGTTCATTTGGTTTGGTTCTTCACGCCCAGATTTGCTAAACTCAAACCAGAAAAAATAAAACCCATATTTTCTCTTTATTTCATTTGCTTTCTCTTGAATTCAAACCCATATTTATCTTCTTTTAATTTACTTTTCTCTTCAAATCAAACCCAGAAAAATCCCTAATTTTTTTTTTCAATTTACAGAGGCTTCGTCGATCATCGAATCTGCAAATCGACGAACTTGAGCTCCATTTGGTCCAAAGGGTCAAGCTTTGGCTTCTCCCTGGAACTAAAAACAACCCATTTCTTGAGCCTCAACGGGAAATTTTGGGTTGTACAGGGTAGTCTTGGTGGTGAGGGAGAGAGAGTAACCGTCCATTTCTAGATAGCCAAAGGAACAGCCAAGCTCATTAGACAACGATCTAGGTTCTAGGCTTTGGTTTCCTTGCGATTTGAAATGAGCAGACGAAGATCTGGCGATTCTAGGTTCTCCACGATTCGAAACGAGATACTTGATTCTAGATTCTAGGTTCTCTGCGGTTCTGGGTTGATAGGTGTATGCGATGTTGGCGAAGTGAGCAGACAAGGTCTGACACGCCCCGATCCCAATGTCCTGTAGACATCGGGATGGTCACGTGTTGGACGACGCCCGAGGGGTGACGCAAGCCATTTAGAATGCATAAGAACGAGAAATAAGAATTTAATGGAACATTAATAAGCATTTAAGGAACGTGTTAAGAGCATACAACTAATTTGAATACTAGAAAAGAAATTATATAAAAATCGAATGAACAAAGGATGGGTCCTACACTGAGAGAACTCGAAGATGCCGATGCGGAAGTGCCTTGATGTCGAGATTGTATGCCTCGATTCTAAGCCCTGAAGGGGGCACAAAACAAAGGTGAGTGGACCAATTTAATATACATATAATAAAACAGTTATCAACATACTAACCTCCAAATTTTATGAAAACTCACAGAGCATGTAAATGTCATGATAAATATAGGTTTTTCCAAAACTAGAATGTTGTGCAATATCTCAATTCATAACTCATATATATTAATCGTTAGTGTCGAATGTCTACATATCCCTCCAGGCCTTATGCCATCTCCTCGTCTCTGAGCATACAGTCAGAGGAAAAATACCTACAGGCCCTATGCCATATCCCCGTCCCTGTGCTAATAGCCAGAGGAAAACTACTTCAGGCCCTATGCCAACACCATAACCGTCGCCCGGGATGGACCGAAATCTATCCCTTCATCCCGTAGCGGAAATTGGGACCACTAGGTAGTACAAAACCACTGAACATACATTTATGAAAAGTAACGTCATAATTCATTCTTATACTCTCATGCTTTTCATGCATGCAATTCTACTAATAAAACATGTATTTTAGAAGGGGTCCACTCACAGTACTTCGCCGTCAAAAGCTACGCTACTAGCGAAGATAGAAACGCTACAATATATGCACCTAAGCATATAAAGGGTTCTATACAATCAAACTCTAGTCAAACGAATTTATTTGGGAAAACGGACATAAAAAATGAGTCAAGAACGTCAAAATTAGCCTAGGAGGGGTCTCGAACGAAACCCGAAAAAGTCAACTAGAAAAGTCAACGCTGACCGTTAACCGGGTCAACGATCAGACCGGGTCAGTCAACAGGTCGGGTCAACCCGGGTCAAACCCAGTTGAGGCTTTTGGGCTTGGGCTCTAAGGTTTGGGTTAAATAGGTTTAGAGTTTAGAAATTTGGGTTAGGTCCTTAAGGGTTTAGGGCCTTAAAGAAATGGGCATTAAAGCCCGGCCCCAAGGCCAAGGGCCTGAAATAAGAGGAATCGGCCCGAAGGCCTTAAGCCTTCGCGGGCTTGGATAAAAAGGCCCACGGCCTGGGTTTTAAGAAGGAATGGCCCAAAGGCCTAAACAACAAAATAACTAATTTAAAACATAAAATAAAATAAGAAAACATAAATGGGTTTGGGTTCGGCTCGGCAAGAAAGGCCTAAGGGCCTTGGGTTTTCTGGGTTGCCGGATTCAAAGGAAGAAGAAGGCCGGAATTCGGCCGGAAAGTTCCTTAACTTTGTCACTACTTGACGAAATTGAGTGATTCAAAAACGAAAGTTGTAGTTCTCGAAGAGACGAAGAGAATGGTTCCTCGAACGAAGTCTAACTCACCGTGGTTTGGCCGAAAAACGCCTCGAAAGCCGTCAGACTTGCCGGAAACTTGGTAAGATTCAAATGAGTATAACTTCTTCAATACTCAATGAAATTGGGTGAAACAAAAAGGAAAGTTATAGTACTCGACGAGATGAAGAGATTGATACCTTGTACGCCGGACAAATCGCTGTGGTTTGGCCGGAAATCACCTCGAAAGGGGCGGTGCTTGCCTGAAAATTTGGAAAAGCTTCCCCAAGCTATTTTCTGTGATTTAAACGTACACACAACTTAAAACAAGCTTTGATTCAACCCTAAAGCAAAACCCAAGGGGTTTTAGAAGCTTACCAACGTTGAAAAATCATGAAACTCGCCGGAGAAGATGATGAACAGTATCGGCCGAAAAAGAGGAAAGGGTTTGGGGTGTTCTTTCTTCGTTTTTGAGAGTACAAGGGTGATGGTGATGATGTTTTGTTGTGGTGATGTTTGATGATGAGGGAGATGAAGGTGACTGGTGTGTGTGTGTTTTCGGGGAAGAGGGAAGGAGGGAGCACAGAGAGTTTGGGGAGAGAAGAGAGAGTGAAGAAGAAGAGAGAGAGCTGTAGACCTGGTAGTTTCTTACACGACACGAAAATAACGGGTTTCGGGTCAACACGATAACTAATCGGGTCGTTATCGGGTCACACTATAAGAACCCGTTAATAACGGGTCCTTAACAGGTTTACACGAGAGTGACACGCGGGTAACCTGTTTCGACACGAAAAGAAAAAAGTTATTTTGATGATTTTAATTTTTTTTAATTACTAAAAAAAAACTTACTATAAAATACAATAAATATAGTGGATATATATATATATATATATATATATATATATTGTTCATTAATTATTATTGTATTATTATTCTAAATAAATTTTAAAAATTTAAGTTTTATTTATTTATTTTATAAAATATTATGAGCAAAGAGTGAGATTAAAAAATTATAAAACACATTAAAAATAAAAATATTAAGTAATTTAAAAATACCAAATACATTTAAATATTTAAAATAATTAATTTACAAGTGCAAAAAATGTGAAAAAAATATGCAAGCACTCTTAATCGCATCCTCTACGCTTTAAAGGTGCGTACATGAATTTTTAAAACTATACAAACCCTCATGTATTTTTAAGGCAGTTCAAAATAAATAAAATTCATAATCATTAATTTATAAGTCTGAAAAATGTGAAAGCATATATAAAGGGGTGTGATATTCACACACCCCATTTTACTTCTCACACACCCTTCTAATTTTCGACCGTCGGATCAGATGAATTGAAGAAAATCAACAAATAGAAATTAACAAGGGGTGTGTAAGAAGTAAAATGGGGTGTGTGGATAGCAAACCCCTATATAAATGCTCGTGATTGCATCCTCTACCCTTAGACAATCGTTACATGGTCGTTTAGTGAAAAATTAATAATATTGTAGAAGTGTAAAAAATGTAAAAATAATAATAAAAAAAAATACAATCACTCGTAATCACAAGTTTTACAACTTTCGTGAAGGGGCCAACTTTGAAATCTAACACCATAATCTAGGCCTGGAAAACGGGTCGTGTCTGTCGTGTTCGTGTTGTTTTCATATAACACCTGTTATCTTAATGGGTCGTGTCGTGTCACACCCGTTATCTTAACGGGTAAAGTGACCCAACCCGCTATGATCCGTTAAGAAAAATATATATATTTTTTTTTATAAATTGCACATGCCACACATTGCCACATAAATATTATTTCAAAACATTAAAACATTTGTCGTTTAAGTACTATATCTACACCCGAAAATAATACTTTTATTAAGTATATAACATAAGATTTTGTGATATCCACATCCAGTAGTGTAAATATTTTAAATTGAAGATCGAATTCATTCATTGTATTCATATAGGGTCAAGGAGTGTATCTATAAAAAAATCATCATAATCAGAGTTAAAATTACCGTTAAATCGTGATTTTTTGTTTATAACTGTCGAAACGTTTTGTCTCGTTACTTGATCACTGAATGTTGGATTTTTGTGATTTTTTGCTGATGGGATCTGGAAACATATAAAAACAAGTTTGACGGTTGTGATCGTTGAAATTAGTTTCGGAGAATTCGTATCCCATCAAAACGATAGATTGACTAACACTTAAGAGTTTATTTATACTTTCATTAAGTATAACATAAGATTTTGTGGTATCCACTTGTGTAAATATTTTAAATTTAAGATCAAATTCATTCATTGTATTCATATAGGGTCAAGGAGTGCAGCTACAAAAAATCATCAAAATCGGAGTTAAAATAACCGTTAAATTGTGATTTTTCGTTTATAACCGTTGAAATTTTTTGTCTCGTTACTTGATCTCTGAATGTTTCTTTTTTGTGATTTTTAGCTGATGTGATCTCGAAACATATACAAACAAGTTTGACTGTTGTGATCGTTGAAATTAGTTTTGGAGAATTTGTTTCCCATCAAAACAATAGATTGACTAACACTTAAGAGTTTATTTATACTTTCATTAAGTATAACATAAGATTTTGTGGTATCCACTTGTGTAAATATTTTAAATTAAAGATCGAATTCATATAGGGTCAAGGAGTGTAGCTGTAAAAAATCATCAAAATCAGAGTTAAAATTACCGTTAAATCGTGATTTTTTGTTTATAACCGTCGAAACGTTTTGACTCGTTACTTGATCTCTGAATGTTTGCTGATGTGATCTCAAAACATATTCAAACAAGTTTGACGGTTGTGATCGTTGAAATTAGTTTCGGAGAATTCGTATCCCATCAAAATGATAGATTGACTAACACTTAGAGTTTATTTATACTTTCATTAAGTATAACATAAGATTTTGTGGTATCCACTTGTGTAAATATTTTGAATTGAAGATCGAATTCATTCATTGTATTCATATAGGGTCAAAGAGTGTAGCTGTAAAAAAATCATCAAAATCAGAGTTAAAATAACCGTTAAATTGTGATTTTTCGTTTATAACTGTTGAAAAGTTTTGTTCCGTTACTTGATCTCTGAATGTTTGTTTTTTGTGATTTTTTGCTGATGTGATCTCGAAACATATACAAACAAGTTTGACGGTTGTGATCGTTGAAATTAGTTTCGGAGAATTCGTATCCCATCAAAACGATAGATTGACTAACACTTAAAAGTTTATTTATACTTTCATTAAGTATAACATAAGATTTTGTGGTATCAACTTGTGTAAATATTTTAAATTGAAGATCGAATTCATTCATTGTATTCATATAGGGTCAAGGAGCGTAGCTGTAAAAAATCATCAAAATCGAAGTTAAAATAACCGTTAAATTGTGATTTATCGTTTATAACCGTTGAAAAGTTTTGTTCCGTTACTTGATCTCTGATTGTTTGTTTTTTGTGATTTTTTGCTGATGTGATCTCGAAACATATACAAACAAGTTTGACGGTTGTGATCGTTGAAATTAGTTTTGGAGAATTCGTATCCCATCAAAACAATAAATTGACTAACACTTAGAGTTTATTTATACTTTCATTAAGTATAAGTTATAACATAAGATTTTTTGGTATCCACTTGTGTAAATATTTTAAATTGAAGATCGAATTCATTCATTGTATTCATATAGACTTTGAGCTATATTTTCACTAATGGTAAAACTCTCATCGTAATATAAACGATCCAAACCATTCATCTTCATGCATCCTCTAAGAGATCATATTTTCAAAAAAGAAAATCCAAAAAAAAAAAAAAAAATTTGGTGAGAAGAATGAAACGTAAATGTAAACGACAATCAACGGTTAAATTTAAATCTATAGTTTATGGATAATGGAAAACCTCAGTGAAAACATCGTCAATAAGTTCCAATACCATTTCCCTCCGTGATTGATGAAACTTGAAGGGTTTTATTGTAAAAAATGTACAAGGTTCCTCAATCTTGAAACATAACTCTCTTCATTTTGCATATCTTTGAACATTTGTATTTTGTAGTATGCACTAATATTTTTTCATTAGACTCTTATTTTGGGGTATGTAAACTTGAAAGAAAAATATTTTATTTATTTATTTATTTATTAATGTTTTGAATTAGTATTTATGTGACAATATGGTATGTATATACTAATTTAGTATTATGTTTTACATTTTTTAGGGTCAAATTATGTTTTTCATTTTCATTATTTATTGATTTAAAAAATATTTTTCTTAACGGGTAACGGGTCGGGTCATATTACCTGATAATATTAACGGGTCGATTTCGGGTTGGGTCATATTACCCGTTTATTTTAACGGGTGTTACACGACACGACCCGTTAAGCTATCGGGTATGACACGAAAACGACACGAACACGAGAAACATGACACGAATGCCAGGTCTAGAGAGCTATGAGAGGGAGCACGGGAAGGGGGGACAAAATCAGGGGGTGGGCCATTGGGCTCACCAAATAAGAACAAAAAACAATTTAAAAAAAAAAGAAAAGAAAGATGTGAAAATACGAAATACCCTTTTTGATTCGAAAAATTAGAGACGGATTGTTTCAAGGTGGTAGCAATCTCATGGTATTCGGGGGGGGGGGTCTCGCTAAGACCTTATAGCGAAGGAGATAGTCCACACGAGTCCGGTTTTATCTTATTAAACTTAGTCCGTGTAAGTAACAAACACAGGACTACACTAATGTGTAGTCCAGTTCAGTCCAGTGAGGGTTAACGAACCCAAACAAACGCGCCCAAGGTAGTACCTCTTTGATTGGAGCTTTTACTGGAAGCCAGTGATTCACCCTAGATCAAACTAATCACAAGCAGGTTTTGGGAAGAAAGAAAGGCCTCCTATGAATTAATTAAGCCTATTAAATTGCAACCTTATGAATCAGATTGAGCAGACTCTAGCTCTTACGTCTGCATGATCTAACTTCTATGACTTGTAATATAAAATGGAAACGTTATTTAAGCTATTCCTGGGTTACGATAAGCCTGCTTTTGCTTCCCAAGCAGGCATTTGGAGGATCGCAAGCAGGGTTATAAGAAATATCCACAAGTACATTAGAAATGCTTAAATAACACAAGCTTATGGCTTAAATAACGCAGGTATTTTTGGAAGCAAACGCATGCTCAAATAATTTCCAATGCCGTTGAAATTACTAAAACAATGAAAAGTATGAAGTCTTACCATTTACTTGCTTAGTGATCCCAATCATCTTTTTTTCCGCTCCCATTAAGAGTTTCTGTGATGATACTTACAGATGAAGCAAAAATGGAAAACCGCAGAAAAAAAAAAAGAAGAAAAAAAAGTACAGCATATATAATCCTTGCTTTGAAAAAAAAATTCTTGGGTAGGGGCTTCCCTATGTATGTCATAATCCGCTCAAGACACACAGACAAGGTGATCCCACCTTCATTCAACTCCTCCAAAATAGGCTGGTGTGGGAACCAGTTGCAGGCGAATGACGTGTCACGGAAGCTCCTGTCCGAGAATCTCTCAACACTCATAGACAGCACTTGGGTTTTCCATTACTCTTTGTTTTAATATGGCAATTTCATACAGAATTAACTTTGCTATTTTGTTTCATTGGAATTCCTTTTTGCTTGATTGGAACTCCTAAACCCAAACTTAAATACCACAAAAACTGCTATAGGAAGCAAAAAAAAAAAAAAAACAAAGAAGAAATAAGATATTACATAATTTAGTCAAAGTACTTGCATATTGTCTAGCTTAGTTTGTTGCACAGCTGAGCTTGGATTCACTTCATCCTCCACACTCCCCATCTCCTCTGCCTGATAGGTTGAGTGAACACCATACAACAAATAGAACAGCGTTATGAAACATGCCCATATTGCAAACCTTTCGAACGAGAACTTCTTCAGTGTCGTCATGAGGAACACATTAAGGAAGATGGACAGTGCAGCAGGCCATGGCATGAATGGCATCGACCACCCTATCTGATGGCGAACGCAAGGAACTGCATAGTTGAAGAAGGCAATGATGGTGACTGTGGACACCCCGAAAAGCGGTAGCCCCCACCATTGTTGCTGAAACTTCCAGGACATGGAAAAGCCAATAGCACTTGATGAGAGGAGGAAGAGGAACAAGAGAGTTTGAAATGGAGGGTTGTTGCTAATGATCACATATCGCCGGTAAATGAGAGCATTCGCCACAAGGTAGAACACCAAGAGCGTGCCGATCGAGATCATTTCTATTACTATTTCGAGGTCGGTGAAGAGCGCAATTGATGCTGTGCAAAGTCCTGCATCATATTTAGGAGAGCAAAGGATATTCATCAGTTTGTTCGGTTTTCTACTCTATTTTTTTCTTTAACCATTCCTAATCTTATATGACCAAAGGGGTGCCTTTTCAACACTGAAAAATCAATTCAAGATCAGTACTTGTAAGTATAAAAAGAGTTGAACTCTCCCGTAAGCGTGACAGTTATTACACGCCTACGGGGAATATAGTCAAAGGTTTACTAAATTACCCAAGAAAAGGGTGGCATTCAATGGAGTGCCAGTTGAAGGATGGACCTTGGCTAACCATGAGGGCACCAGCCGGGCCCTTCCAATGACACAAAGGTATCTTGCTTGGCCTAACATTGCTACCAAAAGTGAAGCGACAATCCCCAAGCTTGCACCCGCCCCTACCACATTGCTTGCCCATCCCCAACCAATTTCTTTGAATGCCGTTGAAAATGCCACTTTTTCTGTTATCTATCAATCCATGCATTTCAGCAATTAATTCCAGATCATTCATTAGAAATACAGCGAAAATACTAATCTAAGTTAGACTAAAAGGAGGGAGAGTTTGAAATTCGGACATAATGCGTTGAAGATAAAAGCCCTACCCACCAGGGTGAATCCATCACTTGCGTATAGTACTCATTTTTAACAAAAAATGTTACCTTGTTGTAAGGAACCATCAAACACAAGGACAAGGCCATGAGGCAATAAAGCACAGAGGTGATGACAACGGAACCAACGATTCCAATTGGCAAGCTCGTCAAAGGGTTTTGGATCTCTTCCGCCATGGTTGAAGCCGAGTCATAGCCGATATAGCTGAAGTAAACCCTAGCTGCCCCATCAAGAACACCTCTAACACCATAAGGAACAATTCCTTTAGGCTTCAACAAGTTTTTGGTAGTCCCATTGCAGAAACCAGCAATTATAATAAATCCAAAGAAAACCACATGGAAGACTGTCATAATTAAGTTCAACAGGGAGCTTTCCTTTGTGCTGCATTATTAATCCAAAAAAAAGAGAAGAAATTAATATAAATCACCCATCATTTTCATGATCCACTCAAACAAATTAAAGATACCATCACTTGAGAACCCAAAATAATAATAATAATAATAATAATAACACTTGAGAAATTATTATCAATATGCAATGGTAATATACTAAAAAAAAAAATTGGTAAGTAATAAATATTTGGACTTTTTTTAGTGTAAAATACTCTTAAAAAGTTCTTGCCAGTTGCAAAATGTTGGTCACATATATTATGAAAATAGGAAGGTAAAATATAATATAGAGTAAATGACAAAAAACTACCTCAACTATTGGTGTCACGACACTTTCATACCTGATCTTTTAAAAGTGACAATGTCATACCTCATCTTACGAATTTGTGACAATGTCATACCTTCCGTTACTTGGCCGTTAATTTTTTCAGTTAAATGCTGACGTGGCTTGATTCGGGACCTACTTTTTATTAAAAAATTAGTAAATTATTATTAAAAACTAATTTTTTTTAATAATATTTTTAAAAATATTAAAATAATAAAAATATTTAAAAAAATACCTTCTCTCTCTCTTCCCATCTTCCTGCAGAAAGAAGAAGAAAAAGGAAGAAGAGGAAGGAGGAGGAGGAAGAAGAAGAAGAAGAAAGGAAAAAAAAAAAAAAAACCCAAATTTGGGTTGCTCCGTGCGGACGGAGAAGAAGAGGAAGAAGGAGGATGAAGAAGAAGGAGGGACGAACGCCCTTTTTTTTTTTTTTTAAATATTAAATGATTTTTTTTTGTTTTTAATAATTTTTTAATAGCCCAAATCAAACCACGTCAGCATTTTACTGAAAAATTAACGTCAAACTAACGGAAGGTATGACATTGTCACAAATTTGTAAGATGAGGTATGAAAGTGTCTTGACACCCATAGTTAAGGTAGTTTTTTGTAATTTACTCTATAATATATAGTAGAAGGAAGGGGGAAAAAATTATAGGTAGGAAGATCATGTAACCTATGGCAAAGGCAGAGAGTGAGAATAAGAAAATATACTAAAAAAAAAATTGGTAAGTGATAAATATTTGGACTTTTTTTAGTGTAAAATACTCTTAAAAAGTTCTTGCCAGTTGCAAAATGTTGGTCACATAGATTATGAAAATAGGAAGGTAAAATATAATATATAGTAGAAGGAAGGGGAAAAAAATTATGGGTAGGAAGATCATGTAACCTATGGCAAAGGCAGAGAGTGAGAATAAGAACAAGGGCAACAGCTGGGAAGTCCAACATATCATATCCCTTTACCAAACCATTCACTTCTACTCTCCATGTCCTTGGATCATTTTCTCCAAATGTAGAGGAAAAATACTCAGTAAAACTTCTGGCAACAGCAGCGTTCGACAATACGTACTCCATAAGTATATTAGCCCCAGCAAAGTAACCCACAAATTCTCCTTCATTATACAAATGAAAGTAATTAACAAAGAAGAAACTGAAGAATATATTTATATATTTAGCTAGTAAGTAGGCTAATTAAATAATTTTTCATACGTATGTACGTACCGAAGGTCAATCGGAGATAACTAAAGGCACCACCTGCAACTGGGATTTGGACAGAGAATTCAGCGTAACACAAGGAAGAAAGGAGGGCTGACATTCCAGCTACGATATAGGAAATGAAGACGGAAGGGCCAGCCGTCTGGTGGGCGACAGGTCCAGTTGTGACAAAGACTCCAACACCAAGCATTCCTCCAACGCCGAGGGCCATCAAATCATACCACTTGAGTTTCCTTTTCATGTCTGCCCCTGACCTTTGCCTCACTTGGTTCAGCTCTTCGTCAGGGGTCCATGTGGCAAGCATTCTCCTCCTAAGCCTGTGGGGTGTTTGGGACAGCGAATGAAGATACTTGGAGAAGCAAATGGCGGCAGCAG
Organism: Crataegus laevigata; assembly: GCA_963580275.1. Lineage (NCBI taxonomy): Eukaryota > Viridiplantae > Streptophyta > Magnoliopsida > Rosales > Rosaceae > Crataegus > Crataegus laevigata. The sequence continues at coordinate 27,906,892 of OY756950.1, read as the reverse complement.
CGGTGGTGCTGTTGCTGGGTGCTGTAGTTTGGCTGGTGGTGGTGGCCATGCTTTTTGTGCTACAACTTACGATAAGTTTAAGTGCTTTGGCTTCCATGTGACAGCTGGGTGTGAAGGGTTTAAATATGCATTTGGGCAATGGTCTATTGCTTGATTCTTTCACTAAAGATTGAAATGTGAGAACCCAAATGAGTGTCCCTACCTTTAGTGCAAGCATGCACCAAGTTTTAAAATTACCGTTAAACCACCCCACCCTCTCCCCCTTTCTTTTTTTTTTTTTTCCGCGCACACACACGACACAATGTATTTATACATGGAAGGCCTTTAAAGGAAGGGGCTTCTAATTTTTTAAAATGGGGTCCTTATGGGGTCATACTACATCAAACTTCAAGGATTCAAACTGTCTATTTTTCAAGTTACACTTCTTAGATCATTCTTGCAAAATATTAGCCAAATCGGAAATATATGAGACATGTAATTGAGTTCAAAGAAATTGGCGAACACTTTGTTTGTTATATAAGAAACAATGAAATTTCACTGTGATAATTAAATAGGCAAATGATTTTTGATCGAATTGAATTTTTGCAAGAATGATTTATAAATCGAGACTTATAAAATAGACGGGTTGAATTATTAAAGTTCGATGTAGAACGAGTCTCACAACTAATTCCCATTTAAAAAAAAATTGAAAGTCTCTTCCCTTAAAGGGGCTGTCTAAACATGTATACAAACATATATATATATATATATATATATATATATATATATATATATATATATATAATCTTTTGAGTGTCCCAATAAGAAGTAGCCCCAAAGATCTGGTTCTTGTGTTCTAGGAGAGAGCATGCAGAATAAGATAGAAAAAGGCACAAGCATTTTGAAAGATTAAGAGGGATTTTGACCCAATATATCTTTTGGAATTTCCTCATCACCAGAAACTTTGAAAAGATGTGACAAGCATCCATTCCAACACTTTGATAAAGCAGCAAAAGCCGAAAGGTTTCCTTCCTCACATAGTCTCATCAGTGTCAAGAATAATTGGACCTGATTCCTCAACAGGATATAAATGTCTTTCACTATTGCTGCTGATACAGTTGTAATGACCACCATCAATAGATATCCATGTATTTTGGTACAAATTAAACAAAGTGTTAATTAATGAATTCTGATTGGTCAATATCTGCTTTTTATTTTTATTTCAAGACCCTGATCGATATGCTCTATCTTATATGATCAACTCAAGAATGATTTAGTGGAGGTAATATGTTTAGAGTCAATTTAAAATTCTGTATAAGGTACCAAACGAGTGATAACCTGCCACACTGAGAGAGAAACTTTTAAAAAGTTACCACGATTGTGTTTTAAATATGAAAAAATCATCTGATATGTCAAGTAATGTGTTCATATATGTGAACCAATGAGTTTGTGTCATTGTATGATGTGATCTCCTAAACATTGCTCTTACATCTACATTTATCTTTACATTAGTTTTGTTGAGTATTATTCCACATAAGGAATGTAAAGTCTTGAATCAAGTACAGTAGAAGACCATGGCCCTCTCCACTATAACTTTCAGTTGACTAGGATACTGATTCATTATAACAGGTTTAAGCTTTGATGTTCATATTTCCATTGCGGATACCAGCCTTCGATCCCATAACAATGAGGATTCATGCTTCCACGCTTCACCACAATGGTAGGAAGGACGGCTTTGTGCAAAATATTTATTCATTAGGCCTTGGAGAACAACACTTTTATCTTTTATTTTTATTTTATACAACGATATATTTATATTAATATTACTAATTAATTTCATCATTTACTTGCTGATTAATTCAATGCCTTGTAGACTGAATTGAACGATATAATTATGGGAAATTTTATTTAAACCCAATTAACCTATTTATACACCCAACTTACTCTTTACACCCATTTGATTTTTAACTAAACTATTAATATCTTTTTAAATCCAAATTTAATACCTAATGTACCCCCATAAACCCAATTCAATATGTAGATTTATTTTTACACCCATTGAAGAAGAAGAAGAAGGAGCTGTTGCTCCATTTGTTAGCTCCAAATCTTAAGCGTTTGAATTGGGTTGGTTATATGATGAATCACCATAATCTGGGGGAGTTGAATTGTTTGGAAGAAGTTCAGATTTCTCTCATGGCTGATGGCGTAGATGATCCCGAAAGCAAAATACATGAGTTCTTCTCTAGCATTCGCAGTGCTAAAACACTCCGTATTGATCAAGGGACTACAAAGGTAAAGAGTATGAAATTGAGAGGATAAATTGGTTTACTGGTCTAACTTTTTTTGTAGTGTTTAGGGTTTTATTATCTTTTCTATTTGATTTGATAAATTCTTTTGGCTTTAATTTTGTTGTAGAATCTGTTCAAGGATGGTTACACACCCCCAATATTACATGAACTCTGTTACTTGAATGTGACTATTTGGAGCGGTATCGATGACAAATTTGTCCTGGCGCTGGCCTCACTTTTTAAAGGACTCCTTAATTTGACTACTTTGGAATTGACAGTATCTAATCAGTTACCCTTCTTCTTTCGCACTGTAAATGCGGCTACTGTAAGTGAAAATCTATGTTCTCTCCAACATGCAGAGTAAATTTCACCATTGACAATCTTAGTTATCATTTCTTACTTGGGAACTATAATTGAATTGCTTGTTTGTTTGTTAATTTTCTAGTCATCTAGATTCGATAGGTGATATTGGGAGCGTCAGCACCTGGAGTTTGTTTCTAGAGTTTACTAACGGGTCTAATGGATTCGTGCTTGCAAAGTATCTGCTTGAACGTGCTCAGAATTTAGAGGAAATGCTTGTGATTTGCCTGCCCAATCAATGGAATTTCGCAAGGAAGTTGAGGAGCAGCTGGATTATTTCTTCCAATGCTGTAGATGGCTATTTGGAAAAAAGTGGGGGTCGTACAGGGGTCTAATCACTGAACTCTACATCCACATTTTGGGGCTTCAATGGTTCCTTTTCGGCATTGCAAATCACTGTTAAATCTAGTAGGTTCTGTTTTTTCTCCTATGTATGTTATTAGGACGGAACTGGGTGGTCGATCTAGTAGGTTTCATAAATTGAGTCATACCTTGGTTAGAAGATTCAAAACTTCAAAATCACCATCCATTAATAGAAAATTTTATTTTTCTCTATGAGAGCTATTAGGGTTTTAGTCAGAATGAACGTATGAAACAAAGAATGATCGTAGGGTTTAATTATAGTGTTTGGGTTTATTGATAAATTTGAGTTTTATTATTAATTTCATTTTGTACTTAATAGTAATTATGCAATAGGATAAAATAGACAATTAACATTCAAAATTTTAAGTTGGGTGTAAAAAAAAGTTGCATGGGTTTAAATAAAATTTCCCTATAATTTTTAGTACTTAAACGAACCTGTTAATTGAACAAATGGATGATTCAAAACTTTCGAGTGCAAATTGGGTCCCTAGTAAAAAGATTATCAACAAGCAGAGGCCTTCACAAGTTTTCCTAGAGAACGATTCCGTCATGGTCGTTCTGAAGAATGAGTACTTGCCACGCAAGTTTGGCCATGTGTAAGATCTTGAAGAAGATTGATAACAATGCTTATGTGGTGGAGTTGCTAGCAACAATGGGGATATTAATTTAGCACTTTCAGTGATCTTTATGGTTTTCACCTTGATGATGTGCCGTTGTACCTATATAACTCTAGGTCAAGTTCTTTTCAAGAAGGTGATTAAGGAGTAGCTCAGATTGGTGAACTCTGGCGTGAATAGTGATTTCCTACATGAATAGTGTTTTATGTGTTTAATATTTCGAGTTGTCGGAGTCCGTTCTCATTTCAGGATACCTTTTTGAAAAAGGAACGATATAGGACAAATGAAACACGTGATTTTTCCACAAACTCAGTTTGATTTTGGGTGTTTGAGATCGTTCAGTGGGTGCGGGTAAAAAACAGATTTTATTTATCTTGTGTATTTGTTTACTTTTCTTTTTATTTCCTTTCGATTTTATGGTTTTGTAGAACTATTTAAACAACTAGGATTGTATTTCATTCATTTTTTCATTCTATCTTTATATATAATGCCAATGGTCCAATAAACAGTGTTTTTTGGTGTCACCAGTTTCACAAAAAAATAATTAGACAAAAATGCCCCTCACACAAAAAACTTGGAAAGCAACCCAAAATAATGCATCAAATGTAGTAGGGGTATTTTCATCATTTTAATAGTGTTTTTTAATAATTAATTTTTTTTGTACATTTTTTTTAATTTTTAATTTTTTATAATTAGTGCCTCACAATAGGCTAGCAATAATGTAATTTAATCATTTATTCATTAAATATTATTTTCTTTATTTTTAAACAAGTTCAAAATATCTTAAGAGGTGTGTAATGTCAGTTATAAAAAAGTATTTCACACGCGGATAATAATGTAATTAAATTAGTTGTCAAATGATATTTTTTTAACAAACGATATTATCTACACAAGGGGGAGGGGGTTGGCTTAGCCTCGTAATTGGCTAGCAATAATGTGATTAAATCAGTTGTTTATTAAATATTATTTTCTCTATTCTTAATATAAATTCAATGGAGACCGATTTTATTATGTGGATTTAACTGCTTTAATTGGTTTATGAGGGGTTTGTTCTAGCATGATCTATTTATTCATTTACTTCAAATATTTGTCTTTCCTTTTGTCAATTTACATATATAAATATATTTAAAATGTGTAAATCACTCGTAGCACGTCATGATTCAGAAAATACCTAATGAACGTGCATGAGCAGGCTAGTTATCAATAAAAGCAAGAGCTTTCATAAATTCTTTGATATTCTAGAACTTTTCACGGGTGTCCGTTCTTCATACCTTTTTTTTTTTGGAAAACCTCAGCGGCACGAGGTAAACTTATGTCCATTATGTCCGAAGCCAGTGGCAATTGATACCATAATAGAAATTTATCTTCTCATTGCACAAAATGATTACAACTCAGTTTGTGTACACTTCTCTAAACTCACATAACACATAATTAGAGTGCATTTTTGCTCACCATCATTTAGTGTGGTGTATGCTCACCATCCTATTTATCACCGTTAGATGAGTTTGAATTTTGAGATTGTTGCCTATCTAGTACATGAATCTCGAAATTCAAACTAATTTAATAGTAATAAATAGGGTGATGGACATACATCACACTAAATGTTGATGAGCAAAAATGAGCTTAACTACACTTAAAAGATAACAACCCCAATCATCTTGACTTAAGTTGTTGAGTTATTGATAGTCGTTGACTTGTACAGCTTTTGACTTTATACTCTGTGCGGTGATGTGGCAGATTGAGATGTAGTCTCTTAAAAGAACAATCTCGCACATTGAATAGATTGCTAAATGAAATTCAAGCATCTTGAGCATAGCATATATGACTAACAATCATCCGTCGATTTCTCATTAGCTTTCAAGATTTGGCTTGCTGCTACTTTAAGTAATTTTCGTAGCTATATCTTATAGCCTTAGCTAGGGTTTAGAATTCAGGATTTTATTAGGCCATTAGTTTAGCAATTTCTAAGCAGGTATATTCTACGTAGTGGATTAGTTTAATCCAAAACTTCGAATAAAGAACAACGCTTCTGATCATCTTAAGGTTGTTGTGAGAATTTGGTTAACTTCAACGGTTCAACGTATAGGAATCCATGAAATTGCTTTGCAAGCAGCCCAAAAGGGCTTTCATGTACCGTAGCTTTCAGTAACAGATAGAAAGTGGATGCATGAGAATCTGTTTTAGCAGTTAAGCAAATTGTAGAAAGTTAAAAACACACTAGGGTTTTAGTGGTGCACTAGTAGCCAATCTATCATCACAATTCTCTCTATCATTTTCTCTCTTACGTAGTAACAAGTCAAAAAGAATTCTCTTTTATGTGTATCAAATCCAATATACTAGCTAGCCGCATAGGCATTGAGGATAATGAGGAAGGGAATTAGGATCCACTCCAAATCTGAACTATAATCTTTTGAAAATCATGAGTCGAAATCTAGAGAATATTTGGTTGGGATTAAGTGGTCCATGCTGATCTGTTTTATAGGCCAATTTGCTGTCAACGTCTACATGCATAAGCATGGATTTCGCAGGGGAATGGTCAATGGTGGTGTTGGAGGTTAATTTCAAACCCATACCGTACCATTACCTCATAAAAATTAGGGCTATGATATCATGATGCATAACCACCAGCTGACTGGAATCTAATTGGCACGAATACATTGTATTTAAAAGTCAGTCTTTTGGAACAATTTGGATGTGGTTGCTAACTACTAATGTTCTTTGACTGAAACTTTTGTGGTTTTTAGTTTTTGATTGAAATCTCTGACATTAATAGAATAATAATGTATTTCCATGTAAGTTATTATATTTTTAAATTAAAAATAAAATTTGTAGTTATTTATATTAATGAGATTTTAAATAAAACTCATAATTTATGGGATTAAAAATATTAAAGATAAATTATACTCTCCAATATATTGTGTATATATATATCTATATATACATATATACATGGGTACATTCATCAAAACTAACTAAATAATTATTGTACCAAAACATGGGTACATTTAAAAAAAAAAAAAAAAAAAAAAAAAGATATATATTAGGCTTAATAACATTATTAAATTTCTTCTATTAAACTTGACATGGATACATTCTCAAATCAACGAAATAGAATGTAACTATATAAGTTTAAAAAATGGATTAGAGAAAAGATTGAATGAATTTTATATAAAAAATTTATATTAAAAAAGGGTACATTTTTTTTATATAACAAATTAGTATATTTAAGAATGAGTACATATTGATTTTTTTATTAAAATTTAATGGGTACAAATTCTATATTTTATTTTTATATTTTGAAAATGTTTAAATTAAAAATTAATTAGGATTTTAATAAGCGTGTGAGTATTAAAACTCTAAATCAATTACTAGTTTTTATTATAAAAATTATGTAACTTACATGTAATTCATTAATAATATATTAATACTAAGGACTTTGATCAAAATCTAAAAACTGTTAAGATCTTAGTCAATGAATATTAGAAACTAGAGATCTGATACTAATTTTCTCAAGTCTTTTTTTAGTTTATCTTTGTGTATCTTGATGCATTATTTGTTGATTTGGAAATGTAACACTTACGCTTTATATCAAGCTTTAGTTTTTTCTTTGAAGACATTTCCACCGATATTAATATATTTGTTAATATATCTTTGAACTTATATCCTTGGTTCATACAACGGGGCCTGCACCAAAACAGTGTTTTACACTGCTGCCAGTTTCTGTACCCGGCTATAATACGTGATAGTTACTCCTTCGCCTGCCCCTTGCATGCACATCTCAGTCTTTAAAAAGTGATCGAGTAAATACAGTTTGGCCTTCGGTTTCAATATTCTAAAGAATTTGGAGATATACATTGTATGGAGTACGAACTGAGATGAAAGAGAGATAAGATACAATTTGTGGCACTAAGATTAATTGGATATTATAATAACATATCACACACTGTTGTAGGCATATTCCCACAACTAATTAAAATAAGAAGAGCATTTCAACAATGGAAATTTTCTTATGCTTTTCAATGTGATTGGTAGTTCAGTTGCACTCAGAAGGGCGGTAGGACGCAGTGGGATCAAGCTTTTTGCTTTTGATTATTTTCGTAAGTGGGTCATCCATGTTTTCATTGACCTCATTCCTGACCTCTACTATATATATATATATATATATATATATATATATACACATTGTTAATACTTAGAGTTCTGATGCCAAAGAAACCTTCATATATTGGGTCCTGTATATGTGATAAGTCTTTAATTTATACAGATCATAAGAGACAATATAATAGTAACAAAAAGGTGGAGAAAAAGAATCGTCTAGAGTCGCCTGTGGAGGAACAAAGTGCCTTTGTTTGAGGGAAGGAATCAACTTGGATAACACTTAATTTCATAGTGCCTTTTGGGTACTTTTAGTCTAGCTTGTAGATTTTTAAGGTACATGAAGTATTCTTGATGATTACTCAATACGTACTTCTGGTCAGATAACAGTGAATCTGAACCAATACAGTTGTTATATAACTAATGTGGAGATATATATGAACTAAGTAGGGGTGGAAAAAATTCCCAAAATTCCCAAACCAAACCAAAAAAATACCGATCCCAAACTAAAAATGTCCCAAACCGATTTTCCCAAAATTTCGGTATTCCCATACCGAAAAAATACCGAAATTTCGGTATAGGAATCGGGATTGTCTTTCCAATATTTCGGTATTCCCATACCGAACCGAAAATATATATTTTTAATTATTATTATATATACATATATATATATATTTATTTATTTACATAGATAATAATATATATATATATTTTTAATTATAGTTAGAGTTAATTTGAATCGTTGGATTGTTTCAAATTAATCTATGCCGTCCATCTATTCATGCATGTCTAACCAGTTCAAGGATTGAGTGAAAGAGTCCATTCTTCCTTACCTTTTTTTTTGTTGTGAACTGGACGGTTCTTAGCATATGTGGAGGTTATTCTCTTCTAGTAGGAAGCCATTATTAATAAAATGGATGTCACATTAGCGACTCATATTTACCAATGTTGATCAAAGTTTAAGCAAGATAATTTTTTTGTCTTTTTATGAGAATTACTTGGGGTATTAGGCAGACAGCATTACTAATGATATTTCAAATGTTGTTTTGTTAGTGTGTTATTGTTAACAGAGAAGGTGTACAAATCAATGCCACAAGGACATCAAGGACAAGGTAATTCTGTTTGCCTCAACCGAGTAGGATTCATCTCCTTTCTAGCCTTGTCCAGCTTCTCCATATTTACCGTTATGAATGACTGTATAAACATCCTATATGGATTAAATCCGAGATGTAATGTACATGTACTGTTGATTTGGCAGATTGGGCCTAGCTATATGTCAATTTTTCAATATAAAAGTTTGAATTTTAGCCCAAAAGCATAATATGTCAAATTTTAGTCCAAAAGCCCAAAACCATTTCGGGATTCCCGATTTGTCCCAAAATCCCGAAACTATTTCGGGATTCCCAAAAATTGGGATTCCCGAAAATTTGGTTTGGGATTGGTATTGAAATTGGGATTCCCGAAAATTTCGGTTTGGGAATCGGGACAAGAGTTTAGGTATGGGATCCCATACCGAACCACCCCTAGAATTAAGCACATTTAATAGGAGAACCACACGTAAACTATTAGCTCAACATAACATAAATGTCCTTGACGTCGTGAGCAAACCATACACGAAATCCTAAGGGGAGTGGTTGACTCTTCAGGTTCCAGCACATATCAAAGTCTCATTTTTAGGACCATGATATCCTTACCCTGCCTCCTTGTCGTGCTTTGTACGGGCTCAAGGAGGCAAAGGTTGACTCTTCAGAATTTCATTTGGGTGTCCCTTGGTATGGCGAGCCCATCTACTAAAGACTGAGCCTACCACCAGAGATCTGCTCAAGTGGTATGCTTAGTAAGGTCTACTCCATCCTAACAAAACACAGAGATCTACCTAGCATATGGCATCCAACCCTACTGTCAGGTTGCCTATGAGGAATCTCTCCTATAAATAGCCAAGTCAAACAAAGAGATATCAGTAATTACAATGAATTACTCAGACCTCTCTCAAGTTCAATTTCTCGCACAACTTAATTTTGGCTTTAGGAATCTGAGGCCCTTTGGTGAACACCTTCCTCATTTCTTAGTAGTTTATCAATTAGCCTAACAATCTTAATTATTTTGCTAGTGTGATCTAATCTGTGGAGCCAAAAATAATCAAGAGGCGACACGTGAATTTTTGGGTGAGGATGACAAATTTACCCTCGAGGCACATCCGATTTCCTACGCGTGAGCAGTGGACAATCCTTCTTTAATCAAGCGAAGAGTGCCCAAGAAAGGTAACCAATTCCAAATTATCTCATCCATCCTCATTTTAGCTATCATCACATAACCTTCAAAATATTCATTGCAAAAAATATGTTAATTGACTAATTAATGGATTAATTACCTAATCAATCCATTAATTGTCAATTAAGTCACCCAATTAACCACAAAATATGCCCAAAAATCCCAAAGGGCCGGCCACCCTTGTTGATCTCATCATATTTACCTATTTTGTCATGCTAATTAGCTAGTTAATTTGACAATAATTCTATTTGCTAAATTAATAAGTCAATTATTCCCATAACTCCCAAAATCATCATAAATCATGAACAACACCCACAAACAAGGCTAGGTGGCCGGTCCTCTCTCACCCTAGGAGGCCGGCCACTCTCCTATTTAAACCCATTTCTTTTCTTCAAAATGGGGACTACTCACTCTTTGGCTAAAATTCTCCAAAATTCTCAAACACTTTCTCTCTAAATTTTAACTTTGGCATCGGAGGTTCTTCGGCCAAAGCCCCCCCCCCCCAATTCATCGTGGGCGCGTGAGGCTCTTGGCCTTGACCTAAGGTGTTAATTGTTTTGTAGGTGCAATTTTGTCCAAGATCAAGGAGGAAGAAATTTACATCCACAAATTGGTGATTTCATTGAGAGTTGAAGATCCATACTCGTAGAAGACTCTCGCATAAAAAGATTTTTCTCTATTTTCTAGTCCATTTGAATATTTTTCATACGTTCTTATTATTAAAAATTTTTAATTTGCAAAGATTCTTTGATAAAACATGAAAGAAAAATATAATGGCTAGAAATTTAGAAAATTCCACAAGTGAAATTTTCAATACTCAAGAAACGGGACTGCGGTGATCCAAGAGGCTAAACGTGGTCATGGGTAGAGTGGCACCACCACGAAGTTTCACCATGGCAATCACTCGCGACGAGATCCATGGCACCACCATCATGGCCCAAGCCATGCCATCCAAGTTTGCATGGGCCTGAGCCCAAACCATGCGCTCGCATGCATCACACATTAAGCAACCTGCTTCTGCTGAGCAGCCCACTCTCGAGGCCCAGCCAGCTCTTGTAGCCCAGCCTGCTCCTAAGGCCTAGTTTGCTAATGTAGCCCAGCCTGCTTTTGCGGCCCAGCCTGCTCCTCTGGCTTCCCAAGCAGCCCAAGTTGGCTCAAAAGTAGCACAACTTTCTCAACTCCAAGTTTCGGGACCCACGATCGAATCGGGGGCATTTTCACCACATTTCTCCGCAGATTTGACATTTCCCAACTCAAATCTCGTGCCCGAGGTCTACCATACTTCCATTGCTCAAGGAGATACATTCCTTCCAAGCTCTTCCAACCCAAATGGAAAACAAAACTTGTCCCGACAAGTTATAAAGTTGACGAGCACTCTCGCACAGCAGACAACCTTGGTGAACTAGCTCTTACAGCACACCGAGATGTAACGTGCCCTAGGTGAGGTGTCTCGAAGTAGGACAAGGGCAAACGAGGAACCTTTCCAGCAGTGTCCCGGAAAGTAGCCACTCGACAGGCCACGAACCGAGCGTTCAGGCAGTGTACACTCCCAAATGGGCCCTCGAGATAACGTATACTCCCTTCTCAGTGCGTGGATGAGCGTGCATTCTCGACTAGGCCCACAGACAAACATACATTCACGGTTGGGGTCACACTCCGATAGTCAACATAAGCAAGCTTCTGGGCGAAGTGTTCATTCGCGGCTAAGCCCACAAGGAGCATCATCCACCTCACATCGGAATAGGCAGCACGACGGACGGAGAGAAGCAATCACTTAATCCAGCTTAAGTTCAACCGGCTGCCTGCGAAGAATTCCCTCGCCTGCCAGAAATGAACCACACGTACCCCACCGCGGCATAGACGAGCCAAACATATTGTAGAACGGCCTAAACTAGTAGGTCAAGAACTGGGGCAGCCAAGAGCTCTGTTACCCCAACAAAGGCAAATTCAGGAAGAAGTAGAAAGACTCTTGACCAAGCGATTGTGCAATTTTTGACGCAACGAGGTCACCGACGAGGCACTACGACGGGACATGACCAACATAAGCAGGTCACCCTTCACAGATGAGATCGAGCATGCAGAGCCTCCATGCGAGTTTAGCATGCCGCATATCACATTCTTCAAAGGGCAAGAAGACCCGGAGAGACACTTAAAGCACTACCGAAGCACAACGATCCTCTATCAAAACAACGATGATCTCATGTGCAAGATATTCGCCACCACTCTACAAGGCGAGGCGCAAGATTGGTTCTACACTCTGCCGCCACAATCTATCCGGAATTTCGATGAACTTTCTTTGGTTTTCACCAAAGAATATTCATCCTATCGTTTGATCAAGAAGAAATCCGACCATTTATTCAACGTCAAGAAGAACCCAAAGGAGTCGTTTAGCAACTATGTGAAGAGGTTCAAAGCAGAGAAGGCAATGATAGTTGGATGCAACGACTTGATAGCTAGAGTAGCCTTCTAAAAAAGACTTCCAGCAGACCATTCGTTATTCGGAGAATTGATCATGAAAGAAGATTTGACCCTAGCAGACTCATTCATTCTAACAGAGAAGCACACACTTTGGGATGAAGCTCGGCGAGCAAACAAGGCACCTGAGCAGCTTAAAAAAGAAGTGGGCAGAAAGCTGCTGAACAAAAAAAGCAAGTAGGGGGCCAAGTGTGGGGACCAATCCTCGACTAGAGGAGGCCCACGACCAAGAACTATTATAAGTTCTCGATCTTAACCCTACCAAATGCACATTCGGAGTATCTTTAGGCAAATACTTAGGGTACCTAGTAACCCAATGAGGAATTGAAGCACATCCCAAGAAAATCCGAGTGATCCTAGAGATGAAATCTCCCAATACCTTGAAGGATATCCAAAGCTTGACTGGACCAGCAGCTGCCCTCAACCGCTTTCTTTCGCGGTCCACCGATAGATGTAAGCCTATTTTTTTCAAGGCCATCAAGAGGGCACAACGAGACAAATGGGATGAAGAGTGCAAAAGAGCTTTCCAAGACCTGAAGAAGTATCTCACATCACCTCCCTCACTATCTAAGCTAGAAGCAGCGGTGGACAGTCTCAGAAGTAGCAATATGCTCTATCATCATACGAGAAAAGTTAGGGGCCTGACTACTTGTATTCCACAGTTCAAAAGCTCTCCTTGATGCTACCAGAAATTCAAAAGTTAGGCTTGGCAATAGTTGTTGCAACCTGGAAGCTCAAGATTTACCTTCAGACGCAAGTAGTCATCCTTATGACGCACTATTTCGCCCAATCTAGAAGCGCAACGATAAAGGCGTAAACGTTAGCGGATGCAAATTTTTTTGACAAACGCAACAATTCGGCCCAAAAGCGCACCAATAACAGACGAACACTAGAAAGACACACTCGGAAACAAGTTTTGTCCTCGTCGCCCAAAAAGATTCTACCGGCGGTAGAACACCACCTTCTGCTACGTGTCACACGGCCCCAGCCGACCCTTGCTCTATAATTTAATTCTAGAGTGGCCCAATACCGGCAGTTGAGCATCTCCTGCTATGTGTTACGTGGTCCAGCTCTACGGTTCCCTACTGCGCACTCACGCCTAGCCTAGGCAACGTAACAGAGTGGCCCAATAAGCTGAGCACACCCTAGCCACACCTACTCTACTCGATGGAGACTTTTGGCATTTGCATATCGACGGTGCATCCAACAAGACGATCCTTGACTGCCTCAAGAAATCCCTCACCAACAAAAAAGGAAAATGGCCAAACGAACTCCCTGGATATCTATGGGCATATCACACCACAAAAAAATGAGCGATCGGTGAAACTTCTATCTCTTTGGCATTTAGATCAGAAGCAATCATTCATCCCAATGTCATCAAGGGAAGTATCACCGCTCTACTACCAAGCATTGAGTAGAAAAGTAAGGATGGCCACAAGCTTAGATCTGGCAAAGGAGAAGCGAGCAGACTATCACTAGCATCACAGCCTACCAGCAGCAGCTCCTTTCCAGCTACAACAAAAAGGCCAAGATCCGACAGTTCCAACCCGAAGATTTGGTCTCAAGGAAAGCCTTTATCATTGCCTGCAAATAAGTCTCCAAAAAGATGGATCCCATCTGGGAAGGTCCGTACAAAATCAACAGCCTAGGCGACAAGAGTAAGTACACCCACACCACCATGAAACGACAAAAACATTGAAAAATAATAGAACACCTACAGTATAAGGAAGTACCATGTGAGACCTCCTACTACATCAAAGCCCAAAGACTTAAGCAGCTTAACGAGTGCCACCTCTCAAGCCGAGAACTATCCAGTTGTTATGTAGTCTTTTACAGCTAAGTTATTCATTTGTTTCACTCGTTTTTTCAATGAGGAATTCAGAAGTAATTTGCAACTTGGCTTAACTACATGCCTACAACAACTAATCATACAAGTACTTTAAAAGAAGATTATGCCCTTCTTAGGGACTCATCGCAGGAATTGCAACCCCCGAGGGACCAACCATGCCCTGCAAAGCGGAAGGATAAACTCCACACTCTGAATATCCAAACGTGGATGAGCCGGGCGATCACATCCTGGCCCGGGTGGGACCACTTCCCGGACCCGTTCCACTACCGTAGCACGATATTGTCCGCTTTGGGCCCCGACCACGCCCTCACGGTTTTGTTTCTGGGAACTCACGAGCAACTTCCCAGTGGGTCACCCATCATAAGAGTGCTCTAGCCCCCCTCTCGCTTAACTTCGAAGTTCCTACGGAACTCGAACCCAGTGAGCTCCCAAAAGGCCTCGTGCTAGGTAGGGATGGGAATATACATTTAAGGATCACTCCCCTGGGCGATGTGGGATGTCACAATCCACCCCCCTTAAGGGCCCGACGTCCTCGTCGGCATACACGCGACCAGGGTTAGGCTCTGATACCAATTGTCACATCCCGGCCCGGGCGGGACCACTTCTCGGACCCGTTCCACTACCGTAGCACGATATTGTCCGCTTTGGGCCCCGACCACGCCCTCACGGTTTTGTTTCTGGGAACTCACGAGCAACTTCCCAGTGGGTCACCCATCATGAGAGTGCTCTAGCCCCCCTCTCGCTTAACTTCGGAGTTCCTACGGAACCCGAAGCC
This sequence comes from Crataegus laevigata, assembly GCA_963580275.1. Taxonomy (NCBI): domain Eukaryota; kingdom Viridiplantae; phylum Streptophyta; class Magnoliopsida; order Rosales; family Rosaceae; genus Crataegus; species Crataegus laevigata. The sequence goes on along the minus strand of OY756950.1, from coordinate 27,891,820 downwards.
AGTGAGCTCCCAAAAGGCCTCGTGCTAGGTAGGGATGGGAATATACATTTAAGGATCATTCCCCTGGGCGATGTGAGATGTCACACGGGCTGCCCTAGTATAACTAGAAGCACGATGGCTTGCAGCGGGATTCCTAGAAATAGCCACAATGGTCTTTTTCAAGGCCTAGCTAATTGAAGGATTTTGGGTCTCTTGGCCTAATCCGTGGGGAACCAGGCCCTAGAGACGGAGGGGGCACATTACGCAGTATGCCCTAAAGACGATTGTCTTGGAATCCTAAAGCTGTTATCGAGTGCACTAAGGTAGCCTACGGTTTCCAGAAGACTGTTTACGGCTTGCCTTTCGAGCAGTAAAGCCACGCTAGACTTATACAACCGCACATTCTTGTGAAAGGTTAAACAAGCTAGTTTGCATATATGAAGCTTTATCCATTGCCGACATGCTACGTAGTTGATAAGCTTCACATCTGCCAAGCGCCGAACAATCTACTCCAATTCCTAAAGTGTTTTGATACTTGCTATCCAACCTACGGAATTGGAGAAAACCAAGGTCAACAGCTTAGTGGTCACGCGGACTTGCTTGCTTCTATAAGTAAAGCATCCGGCTGCCGACCCTATTGCTAACAACTTTGCCAAGTTCTACACTAACACCTACGGCTGCATCGGCTACGCAGGCCTGTTTGCTTATAGAAAAGTAGCACGTCTGCCACTGGTCTATAAAGTCTAAAGGTTAGGGCATGAATAAAAGAAGCGAAGATGAAGAAAAGCGAATGAAGCATGTTTATAAACAACTAGAAAATGTCGAAGAAGTTCAAGCAAAACAAGAGCTACAAGGAAAAACAAAGAAAATCCTAAAGGCTACCTAGAATACTACACTTGAGCAGCTTGGACATCCCACGACTACGTGGTCACCACACCTTCAGCAGCCGTGACGCTCTTAGCAGCAGCATCATCCAACGCTTCACCACCGGTTGCTCTAGCTTGGGCACCAGCATCTCCGGCTACTTCACCAATGGAGTCCTCAAAAGTAAAGACAAGTAAGTCTTCCGAAGAAATAGAGAAGGTTTCGAAGTCTCTCCTAGCAAACTCGAAGTCAGACGGTTTACCAAAGAGATGACCTACATAACCCAGCTATAGAAATCGGTCTCACTCTGAACAAATGGAGCCTTGAGCCTAGCCTTCTCACCTTTCAGCTGCCCGATCTCCTCGAGTAGACCAACATGGACGCGCTGCAGCTCATTCACTTCTTTCTTTAAACTTTGATTGATCTTCAACGCACCTTATAGTTTCAACACTTGGGGTTTAAGCCTATCAACAACCTTCTTGAAGTGGATCACTTGGTTATAAGCAGCAATCAATTCTTCATCCTTTGCATAAGCAGCAGAACAAAGCTAAAAAATGGCATGCTCAAGATCTTGAATATGAGGTATGTGACATCTGATCTTCTTCTCTGCACTTTCATACTTAAAGTTAGATCGCGTCAAGCCTAGTCTTCAAGTCAATGACCACTTGGTGAGCGATCTCGAGCTGCAGAAAAGTGGGGGCAGAGATATTAAACCCCTTCGAAGCAAGCGATGAGCTCAGATTCCAACATCTTGATCTTCTTGGCAAAAGAATAAGCTTCAGCTGCTGCAGCCTTTGCCACTTCCTTGGCAGCCTTGGTATCCTCTTGATCAAGGAACATAGACTCAACTGCCAGAATCTCCGTTTTCTGCATCATAGCCAGCAAAGCAGTCCTCCTATACTCGGTCATATGGTTCGCAAAGAAACTCGGGCCAATAAAATCTTTGATTTCAGTGACAAACTTGGCACAAACGTCCATGTCTTTAAGCAGATTTGGTCTCAAAAGCGCACATATCTCAGTAGACTACCTAGAAGTAGGCTTAGTGAATTTCTCACAACTGTCCACGTGAGCAGTCTCCTCCTTCCCGGCAGGCGATTCAGTCTTAGCAGGAGGAGGAGTGGGCCTTAGCGCCACTTTAGTAGCAGAGTCCACCTTATCGCTCTTTATAATACCAAGCCTTTCCAAAAAAGAGCCAGACTTAGCTCTTAACGGACGTCTTGGAACAAACTTCAGCACTGGGGTATGACATGACCTCTACACTGGGTAACCCTATCAGCAATTGAACTAGCCATATTAGGCATGGCAGATGTCATTGGGTCAGATCTAGCAGCCTTGTCTTTTATTCCCTTGAAAAAAAAAGTCAAGCCAATCACAAGCTTAGGAGCAGTCAGCAAACCCTCGCGAGCAACGGAAGAAGTCTTTGGTTTTTTCTCAACTAAGATTTCTTAAGCAGGCAGGGAAGATCACTTTTCCCACTTTCACTTACAGCAGGATCCACAACAGTGATTGGACGAGCCAATGCATCCGTCTTGATTCTATTCATCTCCTCTCTCGGGAGCAGCTCACATTTTTTTTGACTAGCAGGTAGGGGGCCTGCATGCCTAGCATTCCAGTAACTCATAAGGCCCGTGACCTCGTCATTTCTCCCAATCCCTGGCCTGGCCCATGTCAAAGAGCCCAAAAGACATGAGCTTTGCGGTTTGCCTAGCACTGCGCCACAATTCGCAGCTCCAGCTGCACAAGCTGCCCTTGGCTTTAGCCAAGCCGAGCAACTTAAAGCAATGGTCTATGCCACAACTCCTCCTCGGCCCATGCCGAGCCGACTCTTGGCCCCTGCCAGCCGTCGTGTCGCACCACCCTGATGGCTGCCCCACGATAACACTATCCAAGAAGAAGACAAGAAAAATTAAATTTTTCTTACATCGGTGTGGCACATGGAAGACGAAGAAAGCAACGAAAGACGGTCCTTTGCACGGGCAAGATGTAGAAGATTGCTAGAGGATGGGGAATAAATATCCTCCAAGCTCTCTCTCTTGTAGGGTAGAATAAATTGCTCTTCCAAGTTGATTTAATAACCCACTTAAGGTGAACTTAAATAGGCTTTGAGAGAAATTTATTTCCCTTTCCTAGAAGGATCTAATTTCCTATTAAAGATGGAATCTACATCAAAATAGGAAGCAGTCCTAAGTTTCCTAAAGCAAGAAGATCTCTACACCTGTTGCCCTTTTCTACGAGCAGCCCAACAGGTGTGGGGTCATTTGTGGAGCCAAAAATAATCAAGAGGCGACACGTGGATTTTTGGGTGAGGATGAAAAATTTACCCTCGAGGCACATCCGATTTCCTACGCGCGAGCAGTGGACAATCCTTCTTTAATCAAGCTAAGAGTGCCCAAGAAAGGTAACCAATTCCAAATTATCTCATCCATCCTCATTTTAGCTATCATCACATAACCTTCAAAATATTCATTCCAAAAATATGTTTATTGACTAATTAATGGATTAATTAATTGTCAATTAAGTCACCCAATTAACCACAAAATATGCCCAAAAATCCCAAAGGGCCAGCCACCCTTGTTGATCTCATCATATTTACCTATTTTGTCATGCTAATTGGCTAGTTAATTTGGCAATAATTCTATTTGCTAAATTAATTAGTCAATTATTCCCATAACTCCCAAAATCATCATAAATCATGAACAAAACCCACAAACAAGGCTAGGTGGCTGGTCCTCTCTCACCCTAGGAGGCCGGCCACTCTCCTATTTAAACCCCTTTCTTTTCTTCAAAATGGGGACTACTCACTCTTTGGCTAAAATTCTCCAAAATTTTCTAACACTTTCTCTCTAAATTCTAACTTTGGTATCGGGTTCTTTGGCCAAAGCCCCCCCCCCCCCCAATTCATCGTGGGCGCATGAGGCTCTTGACCTTGACCTAAGGTGTTAATTGTTTTGTAGGTGCAATTTTGTCCATGATGAAGGAGGAAGAAATTTGCATCCACATAATTAATTTATCATTGGTGAAAATTTGCATCCATAATCAAAGATGGAGCTAGGGTATGCCGAAAATTTGCATCCGCGATTAAAGATGGAACTATGGTATGCCGAAGGAGCACCCCTCATACCCCTTTCAATGTTTTCTGCTGCAGAATTATATATATATATTAACCGTGCACAAATACTTCAAAAAAAAAAACCTTAATTAAAGTGCCCCTTTATTACTTTATTCTCTTTCACTCTCATGTATTCCTTTTGAGTTGAATAAATTGGTTGGAATGGAGGAGTATTAAATTACTCAAAGAAGTATGAAAAAAAAGATGGTGAAAATAAGGATTTTAGCTGGATTTTTTTTTTAAAACCTGAATTTTCTGGTGGTGATTCGTTAAAATTTTTGGTTTGGATATATATGTGAGTGTTAATTAGTATTATTCCATAGAAAATACTAGTGAGCCTATTTTAATTAACGAAAAATTCTATTCCAATTCTTGAAAAACATTATCTTTTGAATAAAACCTTGTTTAAAATGAAAAACTAACTATAGTTCTTGGCATTTAATTGTAGTTTTCAAATATTAATTAGGTTGTAATAAGTATTGAATTTTTTTTTTTTGTGTGTAGGTTATATATCGATTCCCATAAAACAATGAAAATATTATTTATCATTGAAATTTATTATTAAGTTCCCATTCTTTTCATTGTATGTGAAGTTCTCTATATGTATGTATATGCATTTTACGTACCTATGTATGCTTATATATTATAGTTACGTATAGAAACATTTGTACCGAAACTTACTTACCGATACTTATATATCAATACTTCCATACTAAAACTTATGTATCAATACATTCGTACTGAAACTTACGTACAAATACTTCTGTAGCTTTGAGTTTTTTAAAAAAAATTTAAATATTAATTGTTTTTGTTTTGTTGTTGACTAATTTTTAATATAAGAATTTGAATTTTGATTAAATTTCAGATGGTAAGTTTAAAAGCATAAATGTAATATAATTACTTAAATATGGAAAGTTTTAAAATTAGGGACAAATTAAATTCAAAAAACTATTTAAGTTAAAATTTAAAAATAATCTTATTTAAGCCCTAAATCTAAAAGCCCCTTTAAATAACTATGATAAGTATTAAAGCACCAACTGATGCAGATATGGTAAGTATTAAATAACAAGAAAAATCAGCATTTTCGCCGAGTGCCTCGCAAGGAGGTTTTTGTCCGAGAAAGTCGGAGTGCGATCCCCACGGAATTGGTGTAACCCTACGTCGGTGTGAAAAAACCTTGCGAGTGTCGGCGCACGGGTGAGGCGAGTTTTAGGGTGCTTTGCTGGTGAGCGTCTAGTACCACGAATGTGGTGGTGTGGTTTCTACGCTCCAGGGAAGGCGGGTATACTCAGTATGGAGAGTTTGGCGCTGAAGTTTGGTAGTAGTTTGTCTCTGTCTGAGAGGGAGAAAGGCGGAGTGAAAATTGGGAAACAGGCGGTGGAGGGTGCCTTGCTAGGGTTTCATTATAGTGTGGTTGCGGAAATATTCACTGTTAAACTGATCAATGATAATGCTTTTATTGACCAGTTCACGAACCTATGGCGCGGTCGGGAAGGTGTGTCCATTAGGGCTTTGGGTGGAGCACGTTTTATGGCAAGGTTTGTAGGGCGTTGGGATATGTATCGTGTGCTTGAGGCGGAGAAGCCCTGGACTTTCAGAGATGATTTGGTTCTTGTTGCTGATGGGGCAAAGCATGGACGGTGGAATGATCATTTACATTGGATTACAATGTGGGTACAGCTGCATAATGTTCCGCCATTGAATATGACGGAAGCTGTTGCAAAGTCCATCGGTGGTGTGATTGGTGCTGTTGTCAAAGTGGACAAGGAGGATGGTCGAGATTGTATTGGGCGATTTTTACGTGTGAAAATCACATTCGATGTGTTGGAACCGCTTATGAGGGGAACACATGTGGAATTCCCTGATGATGAAATAGTGTGGGTGGATTGTCGATATGAGGGGCTCCCTAGTTATTGCCTTATCTATGGTAAATTGGGCCATGTCACGCGACGATGTAAAGGGGAAAAACTTGGGGAAGATGCTTCTGAGCTTGAGACGGAGGCCCTAATTGCGTTTAAGAGGCTTGATGCGAAAGTGGATTTGCGGGGTAATTATCTAGGCATAAAAGGTGAGGGACATGGCAGCAATAAAGGATGGCGGGGGTTGACACCCTCATCCTCTGAGCGATACCAGAATACCCAAGGTGATGATGCCTTGCAGATTAGACGTACCATGGCAAAGGATGAGAAGGAGAGGCTGCGAGTAGAGCGGGAGAAAGCTTTCGATGCTGGCTTCATTGGCCCAGGAGGGGTTGTTGCCCCGGGGGTGGGATCAGTGGAACTATTCAATCAATCGGAGGACATTGAGGTGAATAGTGGGGGCCCTGTGGGTCTGCCGCAAGGGATGGGTATTGATTTAAATGTTCCGAGTATGGAAACAATGGAACAGGGCTCTGAGGGGGCCCATGAAGGTTACGATGAAGCTAGGATTGTCGATCAGGTGCTTGTATCGCAAGACTCTGACCCGTTTCAACTCCTTCCCATTATCGAGGCTGGGTCCACGAGGAGATTGAAAAGGCACCGAGAGGAGGAGTTCGCTGAGGTTGGAGGTTTGGATGGTACTGTGGTTCGTGGAAAAAGATTGCAGCGATCTTGCTTGGATATTGCGGAGACTACCTGTGAGGGGTCTCTGCGCTCGCAATGAAACTCTTATGCTGGAACTGTCAGGGAATTGGGAGAGACCTGACAGTTGACAACCTGGTGGAGCAGAATCGGCTCCACTCTCCTGCGGTAGTGGCTTTATTAGAAACAAAGAATAATAGTAGGCGTTATCGTTTCTTAAAACGACGGCTTGGCATGCAATGTTTGCATGCTATTGAGCCCAGGGGCATTGCGGGTGGGTTATGTGTTTTCTGGCGGGATGCGCAAGAAGTAGTGTTAATAAAATATGGGGATTTCTTTATTGAAGTCCTCATTGAGGATGGTCTAAAGCATTGTAGATGGAGGTTGGTAGTTGTTTATGCCAGTACGGATGACCGGGAACGGGCGCACCAGTTTGATATTTTGTTGGCTCGCTTTGCAAGCTTTTCGGAGCACTATTTGGTGATTGGAGATTTTAATGATCTCCTGTTGGATTCGGAAAAAGCTGGGGGAAACGGAATGACTGTTTCGAGTATGAGAGTCTTTCGTATGTTTGTGGCTCAAGGCAAGTTATTAGATCTCGGTTTTGAAGGTTACCCATATACCTGGCGGAATAAGAGGGATGTTGGATTCATTCAAGAACGATTGGATCGTGCGCTGGCTACGCATGATTGGATCCAAGACTATCAACACGCTGTTGTGCAGCATGTAGTGCTTGAGGGCTCTGACCATGCCATGTTAGTTTTATCCACTGAGGTCGACCCACCTAAACGGAAGAAACGCTTTATGTATGATCCCCGGTGGAATATGGAGCCGGCGTGTGCAGAGGTTGTTAAGGCGTGTTGGGGGATGAATTATTGCGGTTTAAACACACCTGATATTTCGCATAAACTCCGACGGGTGAAGCAAGGTTTGATTGCATGGCGGAAAAAGGAGGGGAGAAATGATCAGAAAGAGATTGTTCGATTGAAGGGTGTTCTTCGGGATGCATACCAACAACCTGTTTTTGATAGTGTTCGGATTCGAGGTTTAGAAGATGAGTTGTCCAGGGCAATTAAGAGGGAAGAAATTTATTGGCGTACCAAGTCTCGGATTCAGTGGTTACGTGAAGGTGATAAAAATACTCGATTCTTTCATGCTCAGACGCTGAAACGGAGAAGACGGAATGCTATCCGGGGTCTTGAAGCCGAGAATGGGACATGGTGTACGGACCTCCATCGAATCCATGGTATTGCTGTTGAGTATTTTACATCGTTATTTGCTACTGAGGGTCATGATAATTTTGTGAATATTCTGCCCCATGTTCCGACTCGGGTGGGGGATGGGGATAACTGTATGCTCGTAGCTTCGGTGACTGATGTGGAAATCGAAGAAGCTATCTATCAAATACATCCGACAAAATCCCCGGGCCCAGACGGTTTCAATGCGGGTTTTTTCCATCACCATTGGGAGACGGTGGGTGGTGTTGTTATTGGTATGGTTAAATCCTTCTTTCGCTCGGGGAAAATGATGAAAGATCTAAATCATACGAACATTGTGCTTATACCGAAAGTGGATCATCCCATCAAGATGTCTCAGTTCCGGCCGATTTCTTTGTGTAATGTGGTATATAAAGTTATATCCAAAGTCTTGACCAATAGATTGAAACGAGTCCTCCCTAAGGTTATTAGTCCGAATCAATCTGCATTTGTGGCGGGACGACAAATATCGGACAATGTTCTAGTGGTACATGAATTGTTACACTCTATGCAGCATAGGAGCGATGAGGGATTGGATTTTATGGCATTAAAGTTAGATATGGCAAAGGCATATGATCGAGTGGAGTGGGCTTTTTTGAATGCTATGATGCATAAATTGGGATTTGATGGTCGGTTTTGTCAGTGGGTGATGGAATGCGTTCAAACGGTGTCTTACAGTGTAGTTGTGAATGGGGAGACTACTGGCTATATAAATCCGGGTAGGGGGATTTGGCAAGGTGATCCACTTTCACCATTCCCATTCCTAATTTGTGCAGAAGGATTTTCGTCCTTAATTCATGCCGAAGAAAGGCTGGGTCGTCTTGGAGGTATGGTAGTTAATGCTTATGCTGAGCCTTTATCACATGTGTTCTTTGCGGATGATTCTGTGTTATTCGGGCGAGCTACGGAGGTGGAGGCTCTTAATGTTAAATCTTTGCTCCAACAGTATGCGGAAGGCTCGGGGCAATTTATTAACCTTGTAAAGAGTTCGGTACATTTTAGTGTTGGATGTTCCCAGGGGCTGAAAGAGCGGTTATCGCAAATTCTGGGCATTCGTCATCAGGACGGGTTTGGAAAATATTTGGGGGTTCAAGCAGATTTTGGTGCTTCAAAGAAAAAAGTTTTTGAGGAAGTACGTAATAAGCTGGATGAAAGGATAAATGGGTGGGCGGAGCAATTCCTATCCGTAGCAGGTAAGGAAACCCTGATTAAGAGTGTGGCGGCGGCACTACCTGTGTATACCATGTCTTGCTTTCAGTTGCCGATTCAATTAGCCAAGGAAATTGAGCAAGTTATTGCAAGATTTTGGTGGAGAGATCAAACAACAAAAAAGGGTGTCCACTGGCTTGCTTGGAAAAAGGTGGCGGGTACAAAAGCTTCTGGTGGTCTTGGCTTCAAGGAAATTATTGATTTTAATTTAGCAATACTGGCTAAGGTGGGTTGGCGTCTGGTATGTAATCCGGAATCCATTCTGGCTAAAATTCTTAAAGCAAAATATTTTCCGAACTCATCTTTCTTGGATGCACCGGTGGGACGTGGAACTTCATGGAGTTGGAAGGGGTTATTACAAGGCAGGAAAGTCTTGAAGTCTGGTGTTCGATGGCGGATTGGGGATGGAAATAATGTGCGAATTAGGGAGGACCCTTGGTTACCTATACCGAGAACATTTCGACCGATTTCGAGGCATCCGGAGATGCCTACAATGGTTGCTGAATTGGTGACTCGTGGGGGAATCTGGAATACGGAGATCATATACCGGTGCTTTAGTCTTGATGAGGCTCACATTATTGTTAGCTTGCCATTGAGTCAATTTGGATGTCCTGACCGAATTATTTGGCATTACACGAGGAATGGGAGCTATTCGGTAAAATCTGGTTATTTGGTTGCCCAGGAGATGAACCGAAATGGGGAACTAGGACGACGAGGCAGTGGTCAATCCAGTACCATCACCACTATTGATCCCGTCTGGACGGCTATATGGAGCTTGCGGGTTCCTCCGAAGCTACGGCACTTTATCTGGCGTGGTTGTCGGAATATACTTGCCGTCCGTACAAACTTATGTAAAAGAGGGATCCGTTTGCATACTATATGTCCTTTCTGCGAGTGTGCGGAAGAAACACAGATACATATCTTTTTCCAGTGTTCGTTTGCTCGAGTCTTTTGGTTTGGTTCACTAATTCAATTGGATGTTTCCACGGTGGTGGGAACGATTTTCTACAGTGTTGGACGTGGCTGTGTGCAAAGTATAGGCCATTCCAGGATGCGTGTGGCCTCATGCGATGGGTAGTGTGTGGGTTATGGCGGTTGTGGAAATGCCGCAATAGTGTGGTGTTTGAGAAGACATTAGTTGAACCTGAGACTGCTCTGCTCTTACTTCGGAGGCAGTGGGAAGAGATTACGGGTACTGATGCATTGGTGGAGGGGGATCCTGTTCCTCGGGGTCCTGGGACGGGGACGATTTCCAATGGCTGGATTAAGCCACCATTTGGGGTTATTAAACTTAATTGTGATGGTGCTTGGTGTGCTCGCACTGGTTTGGGCGGATTTGGTTGGGTAGCGAGGCATTTCGCCGGAATATTCAAAGATGCGGCTGGGATGGGGAGGGTTCTCTGCGGGTCTAGCCTCCTGGCGGAGGCAGAGGCGATTAGGATGGCGTTGCTGGGCTCCATTGAACGGGGCTTTGGTTCAGTTACGGTGGAAACGGACTCAAAGGTCCTTGTGGATATGATCCACGGGAAGGTGCAACCTGAGGTGAATGTGGAAGCGGTATTATGGGATGTTAAGCGTATTATGAATCAGTTCTGTTTTATTGAGTTTAGGTATACTCCTCGTGCCTGTAATGGGGCTGCGCATCTTGTGGCTTCTTTTGTCACCAGTGTGGAGGGTTTACATTCTTGGGATATGTTTGAACCTGAGTGGTTGTTTAACACTCTTGCGTCTGATGTAAACATTTCAATTCGTATTTAATATTATGATTTCTTTGGAAAAAAAATGCAGATATGGTAAGTTTAAAAGCATAAATGTAATATAATTACTTAAATATGGAAAGTTTTAAAATTAGGGACAAATTAAATTCAAAAAACTATTTAAGTTAAAATTTAAAAATAATCTTATTTAAGCCCTAAATCTAAAAGCCCCTTTAAATAACTATGATAAGTATTAAAGCACCAACTAATGCAGATAAAGTAGAAAATCCATCAATATTAAGGAAAGGGAGGGAGAGAAAGAGAGAGATCTTCATTTTCTATGGAGACCAGTTAGCTAGCTACTAGACGTAGGTTATGATTGAGAATTTGAGACGTAGGATATGATTAAGAAGGTGAGTTTCATTATTATTTGGTTGATTTCAACATGCCAACCCTATAGCTAGACATCTTTAGCCCACTGGTTTACAATGATCATTACATGAGAAAATGAACAAAGAATAATGCTTCCTTATTGAAAGAAAACCAGCAAATCTTGTTGAAAATCCAATTGAAAATACATTTGTCTATTTCTGGAGTGATGCTGGTTCTAGTTTTTTATTCTTTAATTATTTTGTCACGTGGACATTATTCATTTCAACAGGACTTGTTGTTCTTCTTTCAGTAGCCAAACATTATGATCATGAACAAAAATGAAAATTTTGTTGCCTAAAGAGAGAGATTGAGAGGATCGTAGCAACCATTACTTTTTAGGGAGGAAGGGACGAAGTAACATGACCCTGTTCTTTTTCTAATGGGGACTAGCAACTGCACTTGCAATTTGTTGCCACTAAATAGATAAGAGATGTGTTGATTTCACTTTATATGTTAATTAAATTGAACCCAACTTGTCTCTCATGATTTTAGTCTCCATGCATGAAATCATTAGGTAGCTTAACATATATCATTAGTGACTAAGAAGAAAGCTTTGATTTTCTAAACTAGGTTAGTTAACTAATTAAACCAACTCGTTTCTTATGTTTTTAGACTCCATTAAATCATTAGGTAGCTTAACATATATCATTAGCGATTAAGAAGAAAGATTTGATTTCCTAAACTAGGTTGCCCTTCAACAAAAAAGGTTTCCTCTTTTTGATAATTAGATCTTGCGAGGATTCACACATGGAAAGCAAAAGTTTACATTATATGGCCAGCCGCCAGTGTTGTTGGGGGTTATTAAGCCACATGAAAGGAAAATTAAAGCATTAATTTGTTTGAGATATGATTAAAAGCGCATTATTACCTAGCCAGCTCTGTTCATTTTCTACCGTCAAACACCGATATTCAGTTGAAAAAGGATAAAAAGTTAAGAGTACTGTTGGGTAGATTAACTTTTTAAATTAAATTTACAAATCATATAACGCATCGTCAATATAATATAAGCAATTAATTATCAACAACTATGTCATATGGTTTACAAAAAATTTTAAAACTTAATCATTGAAGCCGTCGGGACAACCAAATTCAAAAACCACATCTTTTCTTTGTTTGGTATCCTTTTTTAATCTTTTTTTTTTGTTTTTGAAACTAATGAATCAACTAATTTAGTTATATTCATCATTTTTTAAAAACAAAAAAATTAAATCTAATAAAGATACCAAATAGCCCTAAGCTATAAAAAAAAAAGTTATATGATTCATGAGCATGAGAAAATACTTATCCTAACCCATTTTAAAAAAAAAATGTTTTCTATGGATGACTAATTTGAAGTCTTACCTAGTTTTTGTTCCCTTGTTTTATGAGAATTTCTAGCCCGTTGAAAATATTACCTAGAAAATTTTGTTATTTGAAAAGTTATATAATGCCACTAAGTACTATGGTCTAGTAGTATTCATTTTCACTTGGAAGTGAAAGGTCTTAGGTTCGAATATCGTGGATGGCAAATTCGATACTAAATTAAGTTGTCTATTATGTGGCTTAGCCGAACTCACTCTTCCCTTAATGTAAAAATATTGATGTATTAAAAAAAAGGTTATATAATGTATTTAGCGGCCGTTTTGTCCAACCTATAAGCTAGAGATATGATAACTCATCACAAATTTTATTTAAACCCATAAAACATTGTTTCTACACCTACCTTACTTTCTATACCCATATTATTTTTAATTAAACAGTTAATATTTCTTTATACCCAAACTTACTTCCTAAACTACCCTCACAAACCTAAATCAATTTGTAAATTTATTTTTATACCCATTTAAAAAATAAAAACTCAAAATCAAGGCATACATTCTCTTTTATGGCATTTTCACCTTTTAACAAGTTCGTCATATTTCCTTTCAATTCTTCATGACTTAATCGGAATTAAAATTGAAAGGTGAGAATTAATCCCTCCAATCAAAGACCCTTTTTCATTTACAAATCAAAAACACGTTAGAATGAAGCATGCGCTCCATGGAAAATCACATAGCTGCAACCTTAATTTTAGAATAAATCCCACCAATCAAAGACCATTTTCCTTTACAACTCTCCCTCTTTCTCACATCAAAAGGTCGCGCATAAATCGCTTTTTTCTTTCTTTTGTTTCGCTCACAAACTTGGTCTAACGAATTAATTTTTGGGAACTTTAACGAAAAGTTCGCGGTACTGTTCGCTTTAACGAAAAACTACATTTTTATACTAAAAAGTCAATACTGGTACTATTCACTTTACCCTTTATTTTGTCCTTATAGTTAAAACTCAAAGTTTTCAACCATTTTCATTAGTTTTCCTTTAATTTTTTGCAGGCAATACACTCCTAAACCCTAAACAAAAATAATTGAAATCAAACAAACAATTTGCATAGATCAATCCATACATTAATTAGTTGAAGGATCCAAAACTTCCAAATCACCATTCATTTGTCAAAAAGAGCTCGTTTCTCTCTATTAGAACAGGTTTTAGCTAGAATATAACCCAAGAGAAAGCTTGGGTAATGATAAGGTTTGATTACTAGGTGGAAGTTTATTGATAAATTTTAGTTTAATTGTTAATTTCATCTTGTACATTATGCTAATTACATAATAGAGTAAAAAAGGCGATTCACATTTAGAGTTTAAGTTGAATATGGAGTGAAAGGTTCACATAAAATTTCTCATAACTCATTGACCAAATGCTCACTCTTTACCATATCCATATTAACAATGAAAATAGGGATTGACTCCCCCAACTAGGGTTTTTGGTTGTAGGACCAAACTGTGGATTTTATCCAGTAAGTTATAATTTTAACAGTGGCAGTAGAGTAATGTTGTTCTTCTTTCGGATTTTTTTTTTTTCTTTTAAATTTTTTTTTTATTATTTTAGATCGTTGTTGTAATAATTTGATAGTTGAACTGGAGTTATCATAGTCTGGAGAAAAGTGACCTTCGTCTAATGGTCTTAACACTGAGTAGTTCCACTTCGTAGAACAAAACGAACCTAGTCTTTGCAAAAAGCTTTGAAGACCCACAAACTCCAGTACTTGAGATCTCGCAAGGCTATTCAGCAAAGCTGAATATATAAGAAGAAAAAAAGGAGGGTTTATGGGTACCATGAGTATTCACGTTGAATACATAGCCGTAGTCAGAGCCCCCATTAGAATTATATATCGGCTCCAAACAGTTCGAGCTTGCAGTTCGGCTCGTGTTTGGCTCATCAAAGCTCGGCACCTGGAAGAACCAAGTCAAAACTAGTTTGGCTCGATTTTAAAACAAGCAAAGATTGAACATTAATATGTTCAACTCATAAAACTCGTGAGCAGTTAATTTTTTATTTTTAATTTTTTGTAAGATAGCTCAAAATACGTTGAGCTTGGCTCGTTCACTGACACGTAATAATATTTTTTTTAAAATACATGTCCTCAACTCATGATTAAATGTGTTGTAAGAATAATGATTTTTTTTAGGGTTTAGTCTAATATTGCTTGTACAAAAAGCAAGCCAAAAATATTAAATAGGTCAAACTTGGGCACAGTGATACTCGGTTAGGCTCAGCCCTAGATCACGCAAAGATCTTCACATTAGTAGGAGTTGCTTACATAGTAGCAATGACAAGATATGTTTCATTTTACATAATTTCTCAACGCACTCATAACCAATTGCGGATCCAAGGTTTGAACTTTGGAGAGTCGCATTGTTAAATACAAGCTTTTTACCTAGAAACAGAGCAAGAAGTGCACAAAAAAATTCAGTCAAACCATGTTCCACACATGTTAACAGAAGCAGCATATGCCGAAGGAATCTGATGATGATATAGAGAGAATTTGTCGAGTGCTGTTGATATAACCTGTTAAGATATGCCTAGCATGCATTACAACAAACATTTAGTAGGCACAAAATGGACTCATACCAACTATTCAGAAGATCCTCAAAAGATCACATTTATATTTTTTAGACTTCGGGTGGTCCTGGGACCACCTTGGTCCCTACTTCCATCCGCCTTTGCTCACAACACTACCCTCAAGGGTGGTTAAATATATAGGAGAGGCGTCTCTCACACATCCATGCTTAATATTGTTATTTATTTCTGTTTAATTTATTCAATCTAATGACTAAAGGTATAGAGAGAAGTGTGTAAAAATTTAATTAAAAGTGTTTCTATCAATATTGACATGTAATATTTAGAATTCTTCAACAACATATGATTGAAGTTAAATTCCGTTCTTGAATTGCTTAGGGTTGAAGCTTATTGGATATGAGATATTAATTAGGTTCTAAATTAAGGAAACGTGATGATTAGAGGCAGAATATTAGGGGCAAAAGAAAATAATTGCTCCCATTAATTTACATTAGCATATGCCTACCTATTTTGTGTGTGTGAATATTTTTTTAAATGGGAAGGAGAGAGGGGGAGAGAGAATGTGGGAGTGGGAGTGGTAAGAGAGGTTTTAGTTTTTTAATTTTAATTTTTGAATAGCGATAGTATCTACGCAAAGGGGTGGGGGTTTAATTTTTAATATTAGATATGCTAAAAATCACATGTATGTGAAGTTTCAATAAAAAATAGGAAAATTTAGTTTTATGAAATTATATTATTACTCGTCATTTTCCTATTATAGAAGACTAAATAGTTTTTTAATTTTTATTTAGTTGACGAAGAAAATTCTATTAAAAAGTAGTTTACATTAGATGCGGATTTGGTGAAAAAGCATAGGGGTGGATTACATACAAAATAGGGGCAGATTAAATTGCCTGCATTAATTTAGGGACATTAGGGGAGGAATAATATTGGCTACAACTATTTATATTGTGATTTAATTTATTAACAAAAAAAACAAAAACAAGTATTTTATTTTCTATTTTAATTTAAAATTTATATGCCACTTAGTAGTATGGTTCAGTGGTATGTCTCTTCACTAGTAAGTGAGAGGTTTTAGGTTCAATTCTCACTAAAGGCGAATTTAAACCACATTATTGTTAGCCCATTATGGGGCTTAGCATATTCCCCTACTCCCTTGGTGTAGATAATATCGTTTGGTCAAAAAAAACTTATTATCCCACCCACCATAAAAAATTAAAAACTTAACATTTTATTTCCCCACCCACTGTTATTCCTAAAATAACCTTTAAACACCGCACCTCCAAGAACTAACTTTACACCAAAATCAAGATTGCAAATCTCTGGACAAACCCAGAAAACTTATCTTGTGAAAAATTAAAAAGGGTGAAAATTCACAACCTTGAAAGCCATAGTTATTGGTTTTGTTGTAGCCAGATGCAAATACAACCAATTTTGTTTTATTCAAATAAAAATGAACCCTAGCTCGAAAATTGATTAATTCCAAAATTAATTCGAATACAAAATTGACAGTGGAAGCAAATAGAAATCATAAATAGACAAAGAGGGTAAAAAGAGATATTGGGTGTGGAGAGGTTATGCTATTTCAGTGATGCAATTTGGATTATAGGTGACATAAGATTTGGGTTGGGTAAGAGAGAGGGAGGTCGAACGAGAGGGAGAGATACGAATGATTTGAGACTGATTTCCGAGATAGAGACGGGAAGAAACAATGTAACGGTTGGTGGAGAAGCCGAGAACAGAGAGAATGGCAAAGGGAGAGACGGTGGGGGAGAGAAACATGTAGGGATTTAAAAGTCTTTTCCTAAAAGGATATACATGTCTTTGAAATTTTTATTCAAATGTGGGTGAAAAAATAGGACAATGGGGTAGGTTTAGTAGTTCTCTTTTTAAATGACATCGAGACAAACAACTTTTATAAAATGGAACTTTTCATGAAAAGAACTTAGGTTAAGTTTATTTTAATAAAAAAACATGGTATAACTTTATTTAATTAAAAATACTTAAATTTTAATGAAAAACCCTTAGATGTTAATAAAAGGGACAAAAGAACTTAAATTTTCATGAAAAAGACATAATTTTAATATTAAAAGAATTTTAAAAAAAAATCTGACATGCGCACCCACGTGTCCTCACACAAAATTTTTATGAAACTTTCTACACTATTTATGAAACATGACGATACTACACTATTTATAAAACATACTACACTGTTTATGAAACTTAATTGTACTTACTGTTTATGAAATTTAACGGTGCTACACTGTTTAGGAAACATAACGGTACTACACTGTTTATCAAACATAATGGGACTACATTCTTCTCTCTCATCTTCTTGAATTTTCTTGGCACATTCTCACCTTCCAAACACATTTTCTTCTTCTAATTTTCTTCGATACTCATCAATTTTTCTCTGTATCTCTTCAATTTCTTAACTTTCTAGACCAAGCACTTAAATTTCTTCTGTTGTCCACTCATCTGCAGCTTCCTCTTCTCCTCCACCAAATGCAAATGTTGTGCCCTACAAACACAATACTTTTAATAATAAAAAAGTTGGGAACAATGGGGGTGAGGTACAAGGAGTGCCTCAAGAACCATGCAGCAACCATAGGAGGGATTGCTACAGATGGCTTTGGTGAATTCATGCCTAATGGAGAAGACGGCATCATCAAAGCCCTCAAGGGCCTCAACTGCTCTGCCTGCAACTGCCACAGAAACTTCCACAAAAAAGAAGTTGAAGGTGAGTAGTAGCAGCATCAGCTTTCCTCTTGGGATCATAATTTCCATCATACCATCAACAGGGTGGTTGGAGTTGGGAGCATGTAATTCTTATTAAATCATGGAGGATGAAGAGGACATCACAAGAGTTTACTAGCACTACCCCAATACCCCTACCAACACCATATGATAATGTCTAACTACAACATGGGGATACGAATGATGGGGTTCATTCCTTCAGATTAGTCTGATGAGCAGGAAGATCATCATCATCGTTGTCACAGTGAAGGATCACGTATTAACACAGGTGTATGGAAATCGCAGGCTTTGTTACTTCAACTTCATTTGCTTGAATCAATAGGAATTTGAGGTCCATTTGGATGTTCGGAAATTGGAGATTGAAACATAGTTGAATTCTAAGAGATTTGAAGAGAGATGGAAATTTGATTGGAAAAAGACTATCGACTGACAGTTTGAAAAAAAATCCTTCCTCATATTGTTCTTCTCTGTAAGTGGTGGATCACATATATCACGTATTGACAGAGGTGCAGGGCTTGTGTGTGCTTTTGTTTTGCATTTTTTTTTCTTTTTTTCTCTTGTTCTTATCATTAAATAAAGTTAGTTGGTGGTTTTTGGTTAAAAGTCAAAGTTTTGAAGTTCTTTTCATTAGTTTTCCTTTATAAAAAGTAGAGTTTAGCATTTAATGAATATTTCTAATTCATGTAATACCCTAATTAATTTTGACATTATTTATCCTTCTACAAACATTTTATCCTTGGAGAACAAATTGATCGTGAGCACTTACCACTGCAACCGTTAACCTTACATCACTACCTTCATTACCATCGCCATCGTTTTCACCAGCATATCAACCACCATTACTAAGCATAACTGGCTGGGCGATGAAGGAACATCCGTCGTGCAAAGGCAAATAAAGTCGTCGGAAACATTTGGCAGTGAAGAAGACGTAGCGCAAATTCTGTTACGCAAAGCTCGTGACATCAGACATTGCATGACGGAGGAAAGTGCTTTGTCGCGAGACGGATGTGGTGGTTGTTGCGCGAAACAAAGAGCAACGAATGAGTGTTCGTTGCGCGTGATACTTCGAGCGACGAATCTGGGGTTTGATCCCCAAACCTTTACGCAACGAACATAAGGCCTTCGCAGTAAGATTTTAAAATTATTTTTTTAAAATTAATTTTATTTATGTTTTCCTTTTAAACGTTGATAATATTGTTTTATGTATAAATTAATTTAATGAAATTAAAAACAAAAAATGTAAAGAAGAATATTGAATTAAAAATTTATTGAAAATGTACATACAATGAAAAGAAATATTTTTAAATTTGAAAACAATTAAAAAAAACTAGAATATGTAGTTGTCCACGTCAGAATCGTCTGCTGGTGGTGTTGCTGTTGATTTGGGGGCCTGAGAGGTTGTAGCTACTGCGGCAGGGGCTGGGAGGTCGTTGCTGTAGGTGGTTCAACGTCGAGGAACCGAATGCTAGAGATTTGAAAGGCGAGATGAATTTGGTTCATCAAACTGCTTTGGACTGGAAGCTGAAACTATTGGGCGGCAATTTGTTTCTTTAGGTCCGCCACTTCAAATGTCAGCGATTCTACCTCTTTTGTTTTCTGCCTAAAGGATGAGGCAAATGGGTCACGAAGGCGGGCTTTCCCAAGCCCCCGGTGAACATTCCCAGGCCTACTACTAGACCCAGCAATTTCTTATACGACACGAAAATAACGGGTTTCGGATCAACACGATAACTAATCGGGTCATTATCGGGTGACCCGTTAAGAACACGTTAATAACGGGTTCTTAATAGGTATACACGAGGGTAACACGTGGGTAACCCGTTTCAACCCGTTAAGAAAAATAAATTATAATTTTAAAGTTTAATTACTAAAAAATTTATTATAAAATACAATAGCCATATTGTATATATTAGTATATTCTATATTAAATATATATATATATATATATATATATATATTATTCTATATAAGTTTTATTTATTTATTTATTTTTATTGTGAGAGTTTCTTATTATCATTAATAGGATAAATTTTACTTAACATGTTGTTGTCCAAAATTAAAATCAACTAGTATAGTATTAGTATAGGCAATAAGACATCCCTACAAGTATGAAAAATGTCAAAGAATATATAAACACTCGTGATTCATCATTTTCCACGAGTAGACAATGATTACACTTAGATTATTGTTTAGATTTTTAAAATCCTCCAAACCGTCATGAATAATATTTTTTTATTTTGAGTGTAAAAGTAATAAAATTAATAATAATTATTGTAGAAATGTAAGAAATATAATATACACACACACACACACACACACACAATCACTCATAGTGACAAACTTTACAACTTTCATGAAGGGGTCAACTTCGAAATCCGACACTATAATCCTTAAACCTTAAATTTGTATTTAACTGTCAATTGTCGTATGGGCTTTATTCTTTATATTGAATTTCATTTTTAAAATTTTCTTTTTTGAAAACATGATCTTCTGGGGGATGTAGGAAGATGAACGGTTCGAATATTTGATATCACGTTTTGATTTTTACGGTTAATTGAAATATGAGTCGATATTATATAGTTTATAGAGATTTTATAAACACCGAGCAACATTTTCACTAACAGTAAAACTCTGAACATAATATCAACGATCCGAACCATTCATCTTCTTGTATTCTCTAATAGATCATGTTTTCAAAAAACAAAATTTGAAAAAACAAAATTTGGTGAGAAAAATGAAGCATAAATGTAAACAACAATCGACGGTTAAATTTTGATCTATAATTTATATGATTATAGTGGCACATTTCAAAGTTAAGCCCTTTATGAAAGTTGTAAAGCTTGTCATTACGAGTGTTTATATATATATTTTTTATGTATTTTTCACACTTCTACATTAATTAAAAAACTATTAAAGACTTTACTTAAACAATAGCCATATGATAAATGAGAAGAGAGTGCTAATGCAGAAAGCCTCATTGAAAATATCATCAATATAACTGTTGAAGACAATATATCAAGCCAAATTTTCAATATCATTTCTCATGGTGATTGATGAAAATTGAAGAGATTGATTGTAAGAAAATGTGCAAGGTTCCAAATTTTGAAACATAACTCCCTTAATTTTGCAAATCTTTTGAACATTTGATATTTTGTAATGTTCCAATGTTCTTTATTTTATTTTTTATTATTTTCTTATTTCGGGTATGTAAATATGTAATACTTGAAGGCTTTTTATATTAATACCCCAAAAAATGTTGAATGCACCCTACATTAAAATTTAATATTAAATGACTTATTTACTCCACTTTGCAATGACAATTTTGACCTTATTAGGTTTTAAAAAAATTAAAAAAATTATAAATGCACCCCAAATCACTTTTAGCGTATTATTTATCTTCTCAACTATCAAAACCCTCCCATCCTCCATTGTTGAACAAAACCCTAACCAATGAAACTACAAACATGTTGATTGAGAAAAATTGTTTTTGACGAATGGAACATGAAATTGATGTTTCGGAAGCTTCACATGAACTAAGACTTCATATTTTTTATTGTTTTAGTGATTTCGATGACATCGATAATTATTTAATTTTGCGTTAGTTGTATTACTTAAACTTCTATATTCATATTCATCTTTTAAGGTTCATATTAATCTTGAGTACCCAGTAACATGAGTCATATTATACTACTTTTACAAATTGAGGATAGTCATTCTCCACATGAACTCTTACTCTCAATCTTCTGCCGTTTGATTGACGTACGTTTCTCATCACGAGTTTTTCTTTCTTTTTTCTTCGTTTCTTGTCACTGGAGATGATCAGTGGAAAATGAGAAAAGACATGGCCTGTATTTAAAGAAATCGGAGACCGATTCAGTTTTGATTTATTAATTAACTTCTACACCTGGATCATTAGCAGAGAGAGGGTCTTTATTTATTTTGTTCAAGACTAAGTCTAAAGACTTGTGAAATAAATTTGAGACCGATTTAGTTTTGATTTGAAATTTTTTGGTAAACTAAACGTTCAAATGGCTAGATTCAATCCCTGAAAATTAAAAATGAGTGTTATAAGATTTAAAAAATGGGGGGTATATGTACAAAATATAAGATGTATATTGAGAATGTGGGGTGTGGGGTATTATGGGAAAGTATGTGAGGTGTATTAAGATAATTTTAAAGTGAAAAATCAAATGTGGGGTGTATTAAGTATGTGGGATTTATTCAACAATTTGTGGGGTGTTAATATAATTAGCCTACTTGAAAAACAAATGTGTTTTTACGTTTTGAATGTGATAATATGGTATGTATATACTTATTTAGTATTATGTTTTTCATTTGATTATTTATTGGTTTAAAATATATTTTCCTTAACGGGTAACGGGTCAGGTCATAATACCTGTTAATATTATCGGGTCATTTTACCCGTTTATTTTAACGGGTGTTACACGACACGACCCGTTAAGATATCGGGTATGACACAAAAACAACACGAACACGGGAAACACGATACAAATGCCAGGTCTACCTACGACCAAGGGTCTGATCGAGTGTGTCCGTCATGATCTGAAAATCGGCATCCTTAAGGGGAAACACCTCCTCGATCGAGGTCTCTATAGGAAGCTGGGAAGCAACCTCCTCCAGAACGGTCTGACCCTTCTCCACCATGGTGGACTAGAAAAATGAAATAAACAAATTAATTTTAATAAACATGTAATTAATATTAATACTAATTGAATATTAAAAAATTAGAATAACTTACATGAAGCTGCTCTGTCAGCTCATCCCTAAGCCGAACGTACACTTCCTTGAACATATCAATCTCAGAAAACTTTGACCCCCTAAATAAAAAATAATAATATTAACACATAGATTACCAATTGTGTAACAAAGAGTAAAAAGAATGAAAACTTAAAATAAATATACAGTTATCTTACATCGCTCCTCCAGCCTATAAGAGAAGTGTTGTGAGCTGGAGCAGTGAAGAAGTTTCTTCTTTTGCCGATTGATCGAGTTTGCTTGCGCTTTTTTCTGCTGAATTAAAAAAACCTATTAGTCTAGATATTTATAACAAATTAATGAAAAAAAATTAAAATATTATTTAAAAATATAAAATTGATTAATTATTATTAAAATATATATTATACTCACGAGGTATTTCTCGTCTTGAAAATGGCCGCAGAGCCACTCCCATTCATTCTGGCGGTCCACTAACTTTATAGGGCACCCAACTGCTAGAGCGACCTCTAGACCATCATATTTCTCATAAGCTTGTGGAGGTAGCTCTTCCATTGAGTGAACCTACCGGCACTAAGGTCGTTGACGTACTGGTTTTTATTGGCATCGAGGTTCGTGAGCTCATAGTGATGCTGGAAAACTTAACAAATAAATAATAGTAAAAAATTTATAATAATATGTATACTTTAATAAAAATTTAGCATTTGAGGTTGAAAATATTTACCGATAATTCATGAAGAATGACTTTTTTTACTTCAGGTGGGACAACGTTTCATGACTTCCACAGGAAGGGCAATGATTCCTGATAATCGAGCCAATGTCGCTGGCCAACGCACTATGCTTCTTCTTTTTTTGTAGCCGCACGATGTCAAGGATCCCATGTAATGGTGATCTTCTCGGTCGTGGTGCGAGTAGTCTGTGATGTCTTCAGAAGTTTGCATAGGCCCCTAGTATTTATTTATTTTTTGAACTATCAAATAAACAAAGTAAACATTAGATGGATTCTATTTTCTACCAAAAATTTGGCTAAACCTCCCCTAAAACTATAACATTTCCTAAAACCTGTGACAATATAATCACAAGGACATATCTCATTTTTTTTACCCTAATGTTTAGTGGTCTTCAACATTTAGTACATCAATTATTTTTCATCCCAGAGTCATACCTAAAGTGTAAATTTTGGGACAGTCTCATACATCCGTTAGTCAAACTGTTAGTTCTCCCGTTAAGTGATGACGTGGCGCCCTGATTGGGCGCCACGTGACATTAAAAATATTAAAATAATTATTTAAATAAAAATAATATTAAAAAATATTAAAAAATTTATTTAAATAAAAATAATATTTAAAAATACTTACAAAATTATTATTAAAATAAAATTAATATTAAAATATTTTTTTTTTCTTCTTCTTCTTCTTCTTCTTCTGGATTCGGTTTCTCTCTTCTTCTTTTTTTCCTCCTCCTCCTTCTTCTTCCATCTTCTTCCTCTTCCCTTCTCCTTCTTCCCCCCTGCGCACCCGCCCAGATCCCATTTTTTTTTTCTTCCTCCTCCTCCTTCTTCCTTCTTCTTCCTCCTCCCTTCTCATTCTTCCTTCTTCCCCCCTGCGCACTCGCCCAGATCCTAGATTATTTATTTATTTATTTTTCTTCCTCCTCATCCTTCTTCTTCCTTCTTCTTCCTCCTCCCTTCTCCCGCCCAAATTCCAGATTATTATTATTATTTTTTTCTTCCTCCTCCTCCTTCTTTTTCATTCTTCTTCTTCATCCCTTCTCATTCTTCTTTCCCCCCGGCCCCACCGCGCACCCACCCAGATCCCAGAATTTTTTTTCTTCCTCCTACTCATTCTTCCTCCTCCATTCTCCTTCTTCTTGTCCCCCTTGCGCACCCACCCAGATCCCAGATTTTTTTTTCTTCCTCCATCTCCTTCCTATCCTCCTCCTCCTTCTTCTTCCTTCTTTTTCCTTTTCTTTTCTGGGTTCCTTTTTTTTATATTAGTTTTATTTAAATAATTATTTTGATATTTTTAATGACACGTGGCGCCCAATCAGGGCGTCACGTCATCACTTAACGGGAGAACTAACAGCTTGACTAACGGATGTATGAGACTGTCCCAAAATTTACACTTTAGGTATGACTCTGGGATGAAAAAAACTTGATGTACTAAATGTTGAAAACCACCAAACATGAGGGTAGTAAACTGTCCTTTACCCTAATAACAAAAACAACACATCCACCAATTCATACAGTTTATACCAATTAGGGACTTTAAAACAAAATTTACAACTTGTATCAAATGTTTTTACTTCTAATTGCATCACTGGCCGTGAATCTGTGAAGAAACTACACACATATTGGATTGCACATGTATGTACGTAAGTTGAGAATAATATTGATGTGAGTAGTCTCATCTCTTTGAAATTTTAACACACCATATTCATAACTTGAAAAATATAGTAAAGATTTTCACTAATGAGAAAATAAAAGAATAAGAAAGATAACTCTTTAAGAGTGTAACCAAAGATTTTATCAACCAACTTTTTCTAAAGAAGATTGGGGATCTTCTTTTGTCATCCACCAACAGATTTCAGTATCCTCCTTGACAATATTTTGTAACTAATGACTTTTTATGAACCTACCCAAAAAACCAAATAATTTAAAAGTTTGATTTTCACAACGACCAAAAAAACTTTCAAAATTTTGATTATACTATGAGAAAGATGTCTCACCTGTCTAGGACCCCTCTCTATGGATAGAGGAAGCAGCACTACCTGCTGAAGAAGGTGTCTGACTGATTCTACTAGCTACCCAGTGGTTTGAAATTAAGTTCGACATCTTCAAAAACAATAAATAAAAAAGTTACATTCCACTACTTTGACCTATTAGAAGCCAAGAAGCTAAAGAGAACAGATTATGGCTAAGAAAAGTGGCAAAAATCATGAATACCAGATAGTGACCATCAGACAGAAAATGAGAAACTAACATCTATAAGAAGTCGATAATGATTAGCATTAACTACTTAATCTGGTTTGGATATACTAAAAAATATCCTAACCTTGAAGCAAAATAAGATATATCTTTTCACCCCTAGATTAATTATTTAATCTGGTTTGGATACAGTCGTGGTTGACATGAGTCCTAGGATCTAAAACAACATCAACCATAGAAGAGAAAAGGAAAAAAAAAAAAAAAAAGGCACTACCACTTTCCCCGTCATGCTTATGGAACATTCATGCAACTTGCAAGGAATCGATGAACGATGGAAGAAGGCAAGCATGTACTTATTCTAACTGAACGTAAGGATGAATATGTGTGTGTGTGTGCGCGCGTGCGTGTGTGCGCACGCGCACAAGGCCATACCCACTAATGGCACTACTAAAGATGGCAACGGTTCGGTTTGGTGACGGAAATGCTATATCCATCCTCATAACCACGAAAATTAATCATATCCATAACCGCAAATTAATCATCGGGTATTATCCATAATCATACCCACTGGGAAACAGATTGCCCATCGGTTAACAGTTATATCCATCTTCGTTAATATAAAAATATATTCATTCAATTGACGCATAATAATTTAGTAAATATTAATTTTTCACTAAATATTTGATGTATAAAATGATTTAATGAATGTATCTTGTGAAGCATAAAAATTAAAGCTAAACATTGATAATGTTGGCTGATTTGTGATACATCCTATAAGTACCATTGAATTCTCATAGATTTTGATACGTATCAAAACTTTTGAACTTTCCCACAACATGCAACTCACACAATGCAATTTTTGTATTCTTAAGGTAATTGATTCAGTGAATAATGAATATATATATTATTTAATACTTTACTATTATATATTATTATGTTCGGATTCGAGGACGGTTATGGAATGGGGACCCGTGTAACCATATCCAAAACCATAACCAAATAATATTCACGGTTTTTCCCCATACCAAAAATATACTCGAATTTTCATATCCAAATAATATCCACAGCGGTAGCACATGTCCATTTCAGTAGAATCCGATTGAACGATTGCTTTTCCTTTGTTTTTGAAGTTTGTGGCTTTCGGGGCAAGGGGTTGGCGCTTCTAGGTCAAATTTCCTGGGCCTCTGTTCGGTGGACCTTGGGCCCGTGGTGGGCCTTGTCGCCCATTACCACAGCCACGACAAGGTTTCTATTCGTTGTGGCTGCTAGAATTTGTCACATGCGCTTCAAGCGCGATGTTTAAGCCAATAGGTCAAGCTTGATGATTTTTCATTAAAAGTTGGTTCTGCTTTTCAGCGAGAAGTAGAACAAATATCAGATAAAAAAATTTGGTGAACTTCTATACCCTATATTGTTGCTGCAGGACAATATTGGTGGCCTCGAAGGTCGAATAGGTCTTCTCCAGGAAATCCTGTTCGGTTAAGTCCTCTTTACAAAACTTAAGTAGTGATTGAATTCTATAAACTTCAGAGTTGTACAGACTTAAAGTATTGGAAGCATAAATGCTGCTAGTTATGTCTTGCTTCAAGTAAATATTTTTCTGGTGATCGAAACGATTCGCCAAAGTGAGTCAGATGGTACGTGGATCCTTATATGCGAGGTACTTGGTCTGCAGTGCATCATGGATGTGTCTTTGGATGAAGATCATAACAGCATTCTGAGCTTCGTTGACGGGTTGATCGTTTATTGGTTTCTTGATAGTAGCTCTCAGACTCTTTGCAGTAAGATGAAGCTTTACGTCTTCAACCCACTTCAGGTCGTTTCTTCCAGAGACTTCCAAAGTGGTGAAATCAAGCTTGTTCAAGTTCGACATGTCCCTAAACAGAGGGTACAACAAAACGTGGTTAGTCATATGGAAAGCCATAGACATACATTGTGGAAGATTCGGGTTCTATAGACATATATTGGTTTAATTTAAGTATGAAAGCTACATGTTTCATGTGGTAAGTTTTGAATGAAAACTACAGGTTTCTAAGGCACTAAATTCGAAACTACAAGTTCGATTTAGTTATGAACATTTAATTCATATATAGGGGTACTTACAAGAGCACAAAATACAATATGCAATGAAGTGTAGTGGATTTGTGGATTGCTTCAGGAACCCAAGTGTGAGTACGTTGGGACTGCGAAAGATAATCAACGGTTCAAAGAAACGTAATAATTTATTGAATTGTTAATGCCAAAAAATGGACTTCAGGCCAATAATTTTGGATTAATTGTCAGATTAATGGACCGCTAGTCACTTTAATTAATTCAATAGATTGGGACCATTCGGGGTCTATCGTAGAAGAAAAAATAATTATAACATTCGGGTTAAAATTATTTAAAATGTCAAAAATTAGCATTAGATTCGAAAAATCATAGCCCAAGTACGGTTGGTATGGGTGCCGTGAGTAGGGCAAAGCCATAAAGGGCTTAGTGGGCTCGGGTGGCAGCAAAAAAAACCCAATACATTGCTACAGGCCACGGGCCAAAAGGTGGGAAGCCCAGCAGCAAGACTACTGGCGTTTTGGGCCAAAACAGTGTGGGTGCTAGGCGCAGCACGGGGTTGGCCTACAATGTGGGTGCACGCGAAGTCCAACAAATCTGGCTTCGATTTTGGGCTACCGGGACAAGCCTAGCCATTTGGGCTGGCTTCAAAGTCACGAGTTGTGGCAAAAGCAAAAGCCTAACAAACGGCAATATGCCGTGTTGGTGTGGGTCGAGTCTTTAGGCCATGTCAGGGACAAGCCTAGCATGTTTATGGCATGCCGGTGTGGGCTCAGGTTTGGACTGAAGGCTGCATGCCTGTGTGGTAGTCAACCCAGGCCGAAGCGTGGTTGGGTTCGAAAGAGCAACACGTCCAAAGGACTATGAGCATGGTTCAGGGTGTCAAATGACACTGTTCCCCATACAGCTGGGCTGCTGGCCAGCGCGGTGGTCCGGCAATGGTGCCACGGTGGTGTGGCGGCGATGCCATAAAAAAATCCCAATTTTGTTTGTTTGTTTGTTTTTTTTTTTAATTTTAATTTTTAAGGTTATAAACTCTAATTGCTTCTAAATTAATTTCGATGCTTTGACTCACAATTCCACATAGCATAAATGCGTAATGCATGAACAAGTATATATATTGACAAAATATATGAACATATATACAATATATATAACTGAAAGGAAAATATAAATATAGGGGCTCATGCATCATGTGGAATGTTTTCATGCTTCAAGGTTTTTTCAAATATCTTAATTTATTTTAGAAGAACCTGATTGGCAAAAAATAATTGAAAGCCTTTTAATTTGTAGAAAAACGCCTCCTTCTACGATTTTTCAGTTCCTTAGCTTCTGGCAAGAGCATGATGATAACGTGTTGTAGGCCTATTTGACTGAACTGTATAAAGGATAGAGAAGGAGAGGGGCTAGTGGCAACAGAGAGAGAATAGAGATATGTAATTCTGAGGGGTGTGTTGTATCAACCCCTTATGCCTTTATTTATAATAGTAGGATAGGTAGAATCTTTACTCTAATAGGATTACATCTCTAATATGAATTAAACTACTACAAAGAATGTACAAGATACTCCTAGATACACTAGGATTTACACAATCACATTTCTAATTCAATAGGACTGCAACAGTAAGTAATATTGTTTGTTCTAAAAAGAAAAAAGCTAAAACTAACTCTGTCACGAAAATGAATAAGGTCGACCCTGGCTTAATGCCCAAAATTGAAAGGGGGTACCAAATTTTTTTTTCCTTTCACGAATTCGGCTAAGCCACACAATGGGCAGCCTAATTTGGTATCAAATTCGTTATCCATGAGATTCGAACCTAAAACCTCTCATTTCTAAGTGAAGAGGAATACCACCATACTGTAATACTGAGTGACATATATAGGTTTTAATTATGTTTTCTTTCAAATTTTTTTTTAAAATTTTGCTACAGATCAATCTACGTCAATCCATTCTCAAATCTGAACTCAAGGCATTTAATAACGCCTAAAAATAACATTGGAGGCCATTTGGCCACGCGCCGCCATGGGTGGCGGTTAGTCGCCCCGACTCGCCGGAAAATTCAACTTTCTTCAAAAATTCTCAAAATTTGCAAAATTGAAGATCTCAATGAGTAGAATAACTTTCATACCTGTGGCCAAGGCCAATTTGGCCTAAAAAGGCTCCAATTTCACCAAAATACTTAGGAACCCTGGAATTGGGTGTGCTCCAATTCGACCTCCAAAGGAACTCCAACGCCTCAACAACTGCTTGGGCTTTGTTCTAGGCCTGAAGAGGATGCTATGGGTGGTGGTAATCAAAGAGATTTGTTTCAGATTTGTTTGATCGAAGACAAGGAACTCTTGCACCCACCGGTGCGGGTTTCACAATTTCAGGGCTAATTTCATTGATATTTGGGGTGGAATAGGTAAAGGGGAGATCGAAATAGGGATTGGGAGTGGTGGTTCAGTCCAATTCGAGGGAAATTCGATGGAAAACCACCGGAAAGTATGAAGAAAAGGGTCAAATTCGCGATTTAAGGGGAAACCCGGTTTTCCCCTCATTTTCTCTCATTTCCTTCTTTCCCTCATTTCCTCCTCCCTCATTGGGCAACCTCTTTCTCTTTCATCTCCTTATTCCTCCATTTCTCCCTTTGTTCATCCCTTCTTTCCCATCCGCACCGTTCATTTCAATTTCCTTGTTAATTTGGGCCGCCCAAGTGGCACTCCAGATTTTCTGAAATTTTCCAAATAATTGGGAAAGTATCAATTTTGCCCTTGACTTCAATCCTTAATAACTTCTTCGTTATAGCTCCAACTCAAGTTCCGTCTGTGCCCACACGTCCGCAACGATGAGTACTACAGGATATGCCAACAAAAAAAAAGTATTACCTAACATGACATGGCAGTCAACAAAAGTCAACCTCCTCGTCTCTAAGGGCAATTTTGTCCTTTCACTCCTCTAAAATTGATAAAATTGTAAAATTGGGAACGGGTTGTTACAACCTACCCCATTAAAAATTTCGTCCCCAAAATTTAAAATCATTTGTTGGAGAAAAAGTAGTGAAAAGATAATAGATTAATAAACATGTGAAGGAGATATCAAGGTAGAGCGGCTGCATAAAAGAGAATGCCATTCCGTCGCGATCGGAGTGCAGTGATTCCTCTTTCATGCCTCCAAGCTCAACTTTCTTTCTCCTTCAGCGTTATACTAAAATCCAATACTTGAAAAACATGGTATAAAAAAAAATAAACGTATGAAAGCAAAATGTTCAAATACGTATATGAAAACTACAAAAAATAGTTTTATTGAAATCAAAACTGAGTATAGAAAAATCTTTGCCTACGCACTCGTAGCGTATCGAACTCCGAAGGTACAAAAGCAGTACTTTTAAATTGAATCTAACCCTTAAATAAGTAAGCATACTAATATAAAAGGTATACTTATTCACTTGCTTAACAAGTCCAACAAATATGTTATCAATATTACGGTCTGCAGCCCGCAATATTGATAACTCATCGTTGTCACGATAAGCAAATGAACAATTCTCGAGGGTGCAATATTACCATCTTGTCCCTCATTGAGAAATATACACACACACTATCTAAACAAAGCCTCGATCGTGCTCTTGCACTACTTCTCAGGCCACATCATCAATATCGTAAATTTCCCCATGTCACAATCTTCATAACTCAAATACCTTTTTGTAATCCTCTTTTGCCAATCACAAACTACGCATAAATATCCATACCATTTCTTAAGCAATGCCATGCTTATAACCAAAAGTGTAACCATAGTTGCACACAACCCTAACAAGGGCAAGTGCTTACCAATTATGCACCATGCATAAAATCTCTATATATTAGCTCCAATGATGACATAGCTAAACCAGAATTCTAACCATAGTTACAAGCAACTAAAATGGAGCTAACGGTATATCACAATCATACTACCTATGGGATGAACAACCTGCAACACTTCTCTTAAGATCTGAATAGCTCATTTTAGACTAATCCTTTGTCTCGAGGCGGTAATGTGATACTAGACAAAATCTAGTACTCACAGCCTTTGGAAAGACTTCACAAAGCTTGGAAGCGAAATGTATGCCACGATGAAATATAAATATATCCAAATAATAATCCAGTCTGATCTCTACTTGTCTGAACTAGCATAGAAGTCCAAAAGTAGCCATCTCATAATGCCATCATCATCTGCAAGAGAACAGAGAAGAAACTGTAGTTGTCCATAAAGTTTGGACTTTATTTCCCTAACATCATTCTCACTTCCCCAAATATGAGGTGTGTCAGGACCAAAAATTCTCTTCAAACACATCAAGTGGAGCCTCGATTTTTGATTCCTTTCCCATCTCCTCATCTGATCACAACACGCACGAGGACTGTTAAAGCACATCATGTGGAGAAGTTAACAACATCCCACTTCTATTTCAGTTGGCTTCACAAGTGTCTTGTTGTTGAAATTCTAGCGCCAAATTTTAGGAAAGAACTCGTCACCAATACTAATTTTAAGCTTTAGGACTGGGAGAATACAACTTTCCACTTTAGTAAAGCTACCACCATTGAAACATCGCATAAGCGTAGTATGGATTCAGCATCCTAATTACAGGCGTTCGTATTCTCTTCATATACCAAATAATTCCTATAGAGAGCTTATAGCAATGATTCCTCATCTCCAGTCGACCTTAATCAGTAATTAAAATCATTCCCACAATTCTTGATAATTCAAAAATAGTGCCACATCAATGCCAGTGAACATCCGCTGAAATGGAGTAGGGATGGTTGGAAAACAATAGCTAAGTTTGCACAATGGGATGATACACA
Organism: Crataegus laevigata; assembly: GCA_963580275.1. Lineage (NCBI taxonomy): Eukaryota > Viridiplantae > Streptophyta > Magnoliopsida > Rosales > Rosaceae > Crataegus > Crataegus laevigata. The sequence continues at coordinate 27,859,553 of OY756950.1, read as the reverse complement.
GTAGTGCACTCTTAGATTTTGATTTATTCCTTCCACTGCCGCTGTCAGAAACTTAGTTCATTCCGAGAATAACTGTACTGGAAAGGTTCTAAGGTTGATAAAGATATTAGATACGTTCTTCACAGAAAATGTCGTTTGATTTTCAAGCAAAGCTGATAAATATTGACTTTAAGTCATAGAAAAGATGACTTATTCCAAACAGTTCTGCACGCTGGAACATAATTGGCAATCCCTTATGCCGCCTCTACACAGCTGAAATATCCAAGGACACGTCATCGTGAATTCCCAAAAAGATCAACGTCATCGAAGAGTGTAATGCGATAAAGAGATGAGACAACCGTTCGGTTGTCAGAAACTTTATTCATATCCAACTTTCCAGACTGAACTAATTATCTTCGGCCAAAGGGGAAGATTAATACTATAGTTGAAGGATCACTAATAAATTGTCTATAAAATTGACAAGACCAAAGATATCTCAAATTTCTCGATACTTTGTGAAAATTTCAACTTTCTTCTGCTACAACCTTTTTAGGGAAAAGAAAAGAATCTCATCCATTGATATCATGTCTTCCAAGAAGAATATCAATTTAATCAAGGTTTACAATTGAGAAGTCTGCTACAAAGCTGACTAACAGAGCATAAAGGATTTGGTCTCACTTTTGAAGTAAGTAAGAAGATCACCGATAAGGCTACTATGAATTCGTCAAAACATGGAGGCAAGCTCAAATTACAAAGGTTGGTCAACTAGGTGCAAACCTAAAGTTCTGACCTTCGTTCTTGCGAATAGGTTTGAGTTCCCTACATAAGGTGTGAGATTGGGAAAAATCTCTAACCGATAAGCTTCTGTGACTAAGTCTTCTCAATTAGGTAGGACTTATTCGAAAGTCACAAGGAAAACCGATATAAGAGTGGTTCGATAGGGAATAAGGAAAGTAAATGCGGAATTAATAAGATGAATCACTAGTGCATTCCACTTCTCGTATTCGGCGACATCCAAGTAGAATGTTAAGAAAAGACGTCCAAAAGTGTACCTCTTTAAAATGTACCAAATTGCTAACCAACTTTGCTACACAAGCTAAAAGGTCTTCACAATTCCTCGACACTCAAACATGCTAGCAACGAGATGCCACTTCTTATTTCTATCCTATAACAAACCTGTGGAAGTGATCGAAAGGTGGCTGGTCAAAAGAGTTTTAATTACCTAAATAGGTAGTAAGGCCAACAAACGTCTTATCCTAAGTTCCCACGATTTAGGTTCTTCGGCTCAGACAGTCACTGTTAATCAGCCTATCCATTGCGTCGTGAATTAACGCATATACAATAATTCTAATATTGTTCATTACCCTGAATTGTAAACCGGCGTCCTGGTATAATGGTGTCACTTCTAAACACTAGCATCTGTCCGGTGCCATAAATCATACCACCTAAATACTAGTTAATAGTTTCTAGATATCGGACAATGTCACCAATTAATAGTTCCACCATAGGCTGATTACAGGTTAGAGCCCACTCAGGTAGTTGGTTCGGATAATGGGTAAGAAATTGATCCTAAAAGGTAGTTCAATAATTCAAGGAAAAAATACTTTCCACTTCGGGGACTTCTCCTAACCATAAGTGCAACAACTCACACACCTGCCTATACTCATCAAATTGACAAGTATAGCACTAAGAAATTCTAGAAATTAATATTGGTTACAATGTCCTAGAGCCAGAAAAATAGGATTTTCGAATAATCCACTTTAGGACGAACTTAAACGAAAGTCCATCTTCCTCCAAAAGATCCAGAATGACCAACAATTCAATTGGGAGGATTAACATTATTAGGAACCAAAAGTAATCGTCCCAAAAGGTTCTTCCATTGAGTGCTACCCTTGTAGCATCACATTGTCACCCTAGACATTTTGGAATCTTAACAAAGGTAGACTTCATATGAATTCTAATAAGGGGTATTCTAATGAACTCTACCAAGCAACCAAAACTATTTCTAATTTCCTGCTCAAAAGGTTTAGTAACGATGGCCACAGAACAGTGATGGAATCGATTTATAAATCCTTGGTGATACACCGGTATCGATACATTAACCTTTCCTTAAAGCTATCAACTAGTCTCAGATCTACATCTTTCCTTGGTAGGAAGATTCTTCGCCTTAAGTCTAAAAACATTTGCCAAGTAATCTCCTAAAATGTCAAGAAGTTGGCAAAACTGCCCAAAACTTAGGAGAACCTAACACATTTTTCGTATTCGACGAGGTGGCAAGATTCAAAAATTAGGCTCAAGAGCCTGGAATGTTTTCATCACGCATGTGATGGATGAAATACTTCCCAACTTATGCTCTGATACCAAACTGACACACCTCGACTCGGAATGTCCACTAGGACACCGAAGTCGAGCTGTGCTAGCTGACACCTGGACGGTGATGAAGCCATAAAGTGTAGTGATGTGGAAAATGTGAATAAATTTAAACCTAAAAGTGTTTAAACACTAGAGTGTGCTGGTGAGCAAGAGCAAACCCATCTCACACGTGACGTCAGAGCATAAGTAAAGTATAGTGGAGCGGGTAGGAAATATACCCTCAAAGATAGCCACAAATTCTGAGATTCGCCAAGAATCCTCGTCGATACAAACCTCATTAGCTAAAACCTAGAAGGGTGCAAAACAGAAAACGTGAGTGGGAAAAAAACAAAGCTTTTCAAAACCATTTCAATATCAAAAGTAATAACCCATCACTGTAAAACCCGTATACTTTCCCAGAAAATAATACGTATGTAATCATCTACCAAAATAGGCTATAAAACGATAAAACTCAAATATGCCATGTCAGAAATATGCCATGCCAAAATATCCAGCCAAGAAATATATGCATCAATCAGGTGAGATAAACCAATAACCACAATATGCCGGCAATATCAATATGTCAGCCGGAGTCACCTAACGTGACCTGTACGGCTAAATCTACAACTCCTCAACCAATATCCTTCAAACGAGTCAAAACCACCTTTAGTGGTACGTACGACAGGATGGGTGTATAAATACGCTCAGTACTACGATCAAGTGAACGTTATGCGACGTATCGCAAGTCACCTATGAGTCAGAACCACCTACAGTGGTCTGTATGACAGGCTGGGACCTGTCTTGGATCCAAGGTGAGCGTATGGTGTGGGAGGTGAACGATCACGTGAAGGCTAGACCCTACTCTGGCGGAGCACAAACACCGAGGTGCAGGATTATGAGCTATATACCAATCTCATCATCATCATCATAACTATCACTATCAAATATATACTCACCTGACTTACCTGAGCATCCGCAGCGCCAAGCAATAATTATCACAAACCATACTAAATATAAATGATATTTGACATGACATTCTAATTTATAAAACCATTTAAAATGCATTTTCTAGGAAAATATCAAGCATATATATATATATATTGAAAACAAAAGCCCACTCACCTGGAGTCCACGCTACAAACCCCCTAGCACGACTATCAAGATGTCCTAAATGATCATCGCCTAGCACAAATATCAAATCACATCTCAATATCCTTAATGAGAGAATATGTAATTTACATTTTAGATCCGTATCACGAATCTTTGATCCGTCACTTCCAAAGATCCACATTATGCTTCTAGAACAATACCCCAAACTTTCGTTACGATCCAACGTTTAGATCTCCACCAATTGCCGAAACCAAGTGGTGGTTAACATTTTATTTACAAACTTACAATTCCAGTTCGGGAAGATCCGTACGATGGATTCCTGATCCGTAAATTCCTACATTCCTCAAATATTATGAATAACGACTTATTAAAGTTTGGTGATGATCCAACAGTCGGATTGTCGATTCATACATTAACCTATTATCGTAACATAGTGAATTTAGGTCTTAACGATCAATCTACGTCAATCCATTCTCAAATACGAACTCAAGGCATTTAATAACACCTAAAAATAACATTGGCGACCCTTTAGCCACAGGCCGCCGTGGGTGGCGGTTGGCCGCCCCGACTCGCCGGAAAATTCAACTTTTTCCAAAAATTCTCAACATTTTTAGAATTGAAGATCTCAATGAGTAGAACAACTTTCATACCTGTGGCCAAGGCCAATGTGGCCGAGAAAGGCTCCAATTTCACCAAAACCCATAGGAACCCTAAAATTGGGTGTGCTCTAATTTGACCTCCAACGCCTCAACCACTACTTAGGCTTTGTTCTAGGCCTCAAGAGGATTCTATGTGTGGTGGTAATTGAAGATATTTGTTTCAGATTTGTTTGATCGAAGGCAAGGAACTCTAGCACCCACCGGTGTGGGTTTCACAATTTCAAGGTTAATTTCATTGATATTTGGGGTGGAATAGATAGAGGGGAGATCAAAATAGGGATTGGGAGTGGTGGTTCGGTCTAATTCTAGAGAAATCCGGTGGAAAACCATCAGAAAGTATGAAGAAACGGGTCAAATTCGCGGGTCAAGGCAGTTTTCGCCCCCTTCTCTCCTTTCCTCCTCCCTCATTGGGCAACCTCTTTCTCTCTCATCTCCTTATTCCTCCACTTCTCTCCCTGTTCATCCCTTCTTTCCCATCCGCACCATTCATTTCAATTTCCCTGTTAATCTGAGCAACCCACGTGGCACTCCAGATTTTCAGGAATTTTCCAAATAATTGGGAAAGTATCAATTTTGTCGTCGACTTCAATCCTTAATAACTTCTTCTTTATAGCTCCAAATCATGTTCTGTCTGCGCACACACGTCCGTAGCGACCAGTACTACAAGGACATGCCAAAAAAAGTCTTACCTAACATGACATGGCAATCAACGAAAGTCATCCTCCTCGTCTCTAAGGGCAATTTCGTCCTTTCACTCCTCTAAAATTAATAAAATCGTAAAATTGGGAACGGGCTATTACATCGCATGATCATGAAAATGATGGTGATTGCTTATCGTGTATTGTTGATTATACCTGTGACTGTGGCATCTGCAAAAAGAAAATTTTCAAATCTAAAATCATTAAACTCTTACTTGCAGACCACTATGACTCAAGATAGGCTAAATGGATTAGCAATCTTATGCATTGGAATAAGATGATATAATTGATGATTTTGTTTCCAAAAAATGCAAGAAGGTGATTTCTTAAATGTTGAAATTTCAAAGAGTTTTGCTTGGAGTGGTTGTATGTTTTTTTCTTCTAATAATATAATATGGGTGTAATGTCCTAATCCCCTAACTTCGACTGGTTTCTAACTCTCTTTAATATTTTTTCTTATATATGTTTTTGTATTAAAAGTACACATTTTAAACTTTCACTCTAGACACTAAAACACTCAAAAACGGACTGAAAATGATGTTTGTTAACGGTGCTAAGGAATTGTCATATGAAAACAAAAGAAAACAGTTCTCTGGCAAATATAAAAGGCAAAAAATGACACTAGAAAAAGATAACCTATCAAGATATTGCTTTAAATTGGAAACATGCAAAGAACAATCTGATTTATCAATTTGGTCTGCCACTAAAAGAAACCATCCATTTCAACTTACGAGACAAAAGAACATTTACTTTCGACATCAAAACAACCAAAAATAAAAATAAAAATAAAAAAAGTAAAAAACCAAAGAGCCTTGTTAAAATAGTGTTGTCATGATCCACACCACACAAAATCTATTATTTTATTTATCCCATGCGTAGGATCACCCGTCGAAAGTGTTCTACTTGCCTTATTTGCATATATATTTTTCAATATTTTGCACAAAGTAGGGTTTTGGGTGTGTATCATGCCCTGAACTAACCATCAATCTTTTGCTTTTTTCAAGATTTTAATGCAATAAACAATACCCTACCTAGCCGGGCATGCATTTTGCAAATGTATATAGGCCATATATATATAACTTTTTTCATTTAAGACATGAATTATGAAGCTAGAAGGTAGAATAGGTTTAGCGCCAATGTTGACATGATGAGGGTTTACAAGGAGAGCTTCTTCTTCAAACTTATCTATTTGATCTAGCGTCAGTTATCCGTGTGCGTTTCGAACTGGTAATTGGTGTATTTATTATGAGGTCATAAATCATGTGTAAACACGAAACATGAAATACAATGCTGGCTGTCTTCTTGACAAAAGCACCCTGCAAGAATCAGGTATACTTGGTTGTTCCATGAATTCGTTTTCTTATCCACCAAAAAAATTTGATGAAGAGGAAAATGAATGCTAGGGATTTTCATGTAGCAGGGAAAACAAGTGGATATTGCCCCATTTTCTAGTAGTGCAAGAGGAAACCTATAGGAGGGAATTGTAACAAGATAATGTTACCATAATAATAACTTTAGACGAAGTTGCTTTTTTTAATTAGAAGAAAACATTTTTTTTTGTTTTTGACGACTTAGTATTACGGTCTGGTTGTAACAAGATAATGTTACCATAATAACAACTTTAGACGAAGTTGCTATTTTCAGAAGAAAGATTTGTTTTTTTTTTTTTTTTGCAATTTAGCATTACGATTTAGTAGTATTCATCTTTATTTATAACTGAGATATCTTAGGTTGGATACCAGTTATCCTTCCATTAATCTTCGAGGATGACAATTTGTATTAAGAAATAATAATTTTCTTTGGTAAAAGAGCAGATAATGTTTTTTGCCACAATATTCCCATTCGGGAAACGCTGATTTGGATCGAGGGTATCTCACAGAAGATTAATGGAAATTTGGAGAAAGTAGTGGTGGAAGGGAAAAGGGGTGGCAGCGGTGATGGCGATGGTGGTTTTGCTGGCGGTGGTGGTCATGGTGCTCTCTCTCTCTCTCTCATCACATTCCATATGCTCGCGGGACCAAATTTTATTCATTAAATCCTAACAGGTCCAGCAGCTGCCACGTTGGGCTACTAGGGTTTCAGCCATGGAAAGGTTTAGATGCGTATAGTTGACGATGGTATTTGGATAATTTAACTTAATACTGATTCTAGTTGATGTGATCGAGGAATGATCCTTAGTGCTTTACCAACTCTTGATCTTTGTTAATGGAGCGATTTAAAGGAAAATATTATGACAACAAAACCATAGTCGTGGGGTGGCAGCACTTATGACTTTTACTAAGAGAGTGGTGAATAAATCGTACCTAATATATTTTACTTATAAGTTATATGACAAAAAAACGCAATAGATTTAAAAAGACTACAAAGTACAAATAATGTAATATGTTGAATCTGAAGTGACTTGAATACAGTTGTCATTTGATATTCATGTACTTTTTTTCTTCTCAAACAGTTAATTACACTTATGGTAATCCTTAGATTTGAAGTCACACATTTCAAATTTATGACAAGATTTCGAAGCACAAGAAAAATGATTAAATCTTCACTGTAGAACGTCCTCTCTTGATAGGAGATAAGGTAGGCATCAAACTGGTCGAATCTTCCGAAACGGCCGATCCAAATTGTAGAGGGCTGTTTGATTTCGGTTTGATCATCAATAAACCAAGGAATCTTAAAACAAATTACATCAAAACTCCGAGGTTAATCATACTTGAGTTAGAATAGTATTAGAATGTGTGACTTCCTGAGAAATCCTTGTGTTGCATGCCCCTCATTTTGCAAACCAACAAGGAATCTTAAAACAGAAGCAAACAGTATTGGTCGAGTTCAACCGTGGTTTGCACTTTTATAAACCACTTCAAACCTAACAGAACCATTCCGTTCTTACATGGACGTTTCTTTCATGAAAGGTGTATGATAATCCTCTATTTCTCTCACGACATGACTAGAGTCTAGTATCCGAAAGCTTCTTTCGTGAATGAGAGAATCTATGTAACATGGAATCGTGAAAGAGTATGCGACTGCCCACCTGAAAATTTCTAGTTCTGTCATAACTTATGCATATAAAATTTACTGTTATCCATTTGTAAGGTTCAAGGGCTTCTAGTTTAGTTGAGTAAGACCATTCACCGTCTCCACTCACTAGGAGTTTGAAAGCTTCAATCAATAGAGTCCTAGGCGCACTAGAATGGATAGCACAGGTCGGAGAGGAAACTTGTAGGCCAACCTCTTCCCCGGTCTCTGTACGACTTCAAGGGTTAGTCGCCAGGAATGGTAGAGAGAGTTTCTTTTTTAACACTGTCATTGACATCTTAACGATACAAGTGAAACTAGAGTGAATTCCTATTTACATATTTGTACAGCAAATATCGCGTCCGGCTTTTACCTAATGCCGCATACCTGTAGAAGTTGCAAATTTGCAAGAGAAATGTATAATATCAAATGAAGAGTTAGAATTATACATTCTTTCATCACTCACCATTGAGGCACAAATGGTGCCATCCAAATGACATCGCCTGCTTGAACAGGGTACCTATTTCCAGAATAATCAACAAAAGATTCAATGAAAAACAATGTAGGGCTCAGAACAGAGGTAGAACGCAATCGTTTAATTTCTAGACTCACTAGCAGAGAAAGACATGATATCTCCCAATTGTGATTGGTAATGGGTAAAAACTTAAATGCTGTCATCTTGTTCTGAGGGACTGATTCATGCATAAGAAGTAGAATCTATTAATGATATTATGGGCAACTATTCTGCCTGCAGAGTTGAAGGGAATTATTTTAAGGGATGTGTCATCTTAAGAGTGCAATCTTTTAGTTAATCTACACAACATACCATCAAAAAGAGCAACTTCTGCAATGAATAACAACCAGCAAGGAAGAGACTAATACCTTCATATTAAGATACTCCCCAGGCTGAAAGTCCATAATCTGCAGGCAGTGTCAAAAAAATGGTGAATACTATCAGAGACGGCCACTAGCATGAATACAAAGATCGGAAAGATAAGTAAACGATTACTTACATGGATATTGAAGTCAAGGATATTGCTGTTTGAATAAGCTCTTTAATTGGAAGACCGGAGAATGAATAAAGAAAAAGTGAAAAATGGACTAGAAAATCTTAAATCCATCACCAAGACCAAACCAAACTAAAGGTTAAACAATAAGGAAGAACAAAGAAGGATACATCTGGGGGAGAGATGTTCCTCATCAAAATGGTTCAAGAATTGACTCCTAGACAACCACGATAACTTTCATAGGTGGTTATGGTATACCAAATATAAATAAACCTAGTAGGAAAGTCACTACTTACCTCGCCTGGAGTTTCCAGGAGTGGCTGCTCATCTGTTGAACCAATAGTCAGCTCAGTGGATTGATTTTCCAGAGAAACATGCCTATATAGAAGCATCAGAGAGCACCGTAGCCACTTGAAGAGGACTAAAATCTCACTCCTAAGCAAAAATATCATTGGTTTCACTTTCACCAGTGTTTCATTATCAAGAAACTGTCTTGAACAAAGTCTTTAACTACATTTGAAATAGTGCGAACGGTGATTTTGAGTGCACTGTGATGCTAAGCGTGCCATGATGACAACAAAAGATCTAAAAGAATGATAGACAGAAAATTCAGGGAATCATAATATATTAAGGAGACAACCTTCTCTCGAATACCACAAGAGCGGCAGATGCATCCTGAGGGAATGATCAACATTAGGAGGTAGATAAGCATACGAGTCCACCCGTGTTTCATATGTGAACCAAATCAGACTTCTTTTCAACTTAAGTTCACAAGAACACCACCGCATAACAGATAATTAGAGAAGTAATTGTTCTACCACAAAAGATAAATACTAGGAATATCATAACTAAAAGCACCGGAAACATGTACACAAAGAATTAAAAAAGCACTGGAAGCAAAGTAGCAATTCTATCAGGTAGTCCAGAGTCCTTGCTCGATGCAGTACATGTATACTTGTATCGTTCACCTTCTCCATAAAAAATAAGTATATTAAACATTTCTCCCTAGTTTCTATTGTAATTATAATTGGTCTTGCATAAACTGATAACCTCTCTTTCACACAATTCAATTATATATCAGACTTCTAGCAGTTTACATTGGACTTAAAAATCCCCAACACCAAAAACCAATTACCCAAGTTTACATATCATGAAGGTCATAGATCAAAACAAAATTACTCCTAAAAACTAGGGAACTTAAAATAATGTATGTATAGATAATACACAAATAGTACAAATGTGCTAAATTAATAATTGATAGTGTTTGATTTCTGGGTTGAATTGATTCAATGGAACAGTGAAATTGAAAATGTGCAGAGAGAAATGTTAGAGAGTCATGGAAGCTTCAAGGTCTGTGAATGCTCATTGGATTCCACACTATCTCGAGCAAGAAGCTTGGAAGGAATACATGACCGTTGGAGGAGGAGTAACAAACTCACTCTCTCTCTTCATTACAAAAAAAAAAAAACAGTCACAACCATTCATTCTTAAGTCATCATGTAAGATGTTTACACTTGTAATGAGTTATGACTCACTACAATATAATCTAAGATGCCATATGGAATATGATCCAATGGCTCACATTTAAAGTCTACAATCTGCATATAAAGAAAACCATCACAACAAATACATTTACACACCAATACTCTCTTCTAAATGTTTTGCTGATTTCACTCCAAGTGCAATTCTTAAGTACTCAAACAGATCCTTAGGAAGAGCCTTGGTAAAGATGTCTGCCAATTGCTCTTCTGTTTTACAGTACTTCAATTCAATTGTGCCATCTTGAATTGCATCCCTTATGAAGTGATACATTCTGTTGATATGTCTGGTTTTCTGGTGGAACACTGGATTCTTGGACATGGCTATGGCAAATGTATTGTCACATAGCAGGGGTGTAGCTTCCCATTGTTCCTCTCCAAAATCAGATAGTAAAAACCTCAGCCAGATTGCTTGTGTTGTAGCGTCTGCAGCACTTACATATTCAACTTCTGTAGTGGATAAAGCCACACTGCATTGCTTGACAGAAGCCCAAGAGAATATCCCTCAGCCACATTGCTTGTGTTGTAGCTTCTGCAGTACTTACATATTCAGCTTTTGTAGTGGATAAAGCCACACTGCATTGCTTGACAGAAGCCCAAGAGAATATCCCTAAGCCAAAACTGAATGCATAGCCCGAGGTACTCTTCATATCATCTTCACTCCCTACCTAGTCACTGTCACAATAGCCTATCAACACAATTTTTTAACCCTTTGCATACTCAATTCCAAAATCCAGTGTCCTTTGCACATATCTCAAGACCCTTTTAGCTCTCCCCATGTGCTTTCTGGTAGGATTATGCATAAATCTTCCTAACAAATAGCAAGCATAGTTGTTAGATATAACAAGCTACCAACCATCTTCCTATACAAACCTTCATCTTTTTCCTTACTTCCATAAACCTTAGACAACTTTTCATTGATTGCAAGTGGTGTATTCACTGCTTTACAATCTTTTAAACCAAACTTCTCAAGTAAAGACTTGGCATATTTCTTTTGATGAATGAATATGCCCTTCTCAGTTTGAATTATGCCCAAACCAAGAAAGTGATGCAGCAACCCCAAATCTGACATCTCAAACTGCTTCATCATATTCATCTTAAACTCTTAAATCATTTCATCAAAACTCCCTGTGTAGATAATATCATCTACATATAGAGACACAATAAGCACACCTGCATCACTGAATTTGGTATATAAAGTAGCTTCACTTTGGCTTCTCTTAAACCTAGATTTGTTGAAGTAGGTATCTATCTAATCATACCAAGCTCTGGGAGCTTATTTCAAACCATAAAAGGCCTTTTTCAGTTTGTAAACCTTGTCTTCTTGTCATTTCACTTCAAATCCCTGTGGTTGATCAACATATACTTCCTCATGCAGTGTACCATTTGGAAATGCAGATTTAACATCCAATAGGAACAGTCTCCATTCCTTTTGAGCTGCCAATGCAATTAAGGTCCTAATAGTATGATGCCTTGCCACTGGTACAAAGGTCTCATTGAAATCAACCCTAGGCTTTTGAGAATAGCCCTTTGCCACTAAACTTGCCTTGTTCTTCTGCACTGAGCCATCAAGGTTAAGTTTTATCTTATAGACCCATTTGACACCAATCACTGGTTTATCAAATATCCTATTAACCAACCCCCAGGTATCATTCTTTTCTATCATTTCAATCTCTGTGGACATAGCCTTTCTCCAAGCTTCATCTTTTATTGCCTCTTCAAAACACTCAGGTTCCATTACACAGAAATTGCACTTCTCATATACTTCATTCAGGCTTCTAAACCTGATAGGGGTATGATCATACTCTTGTGGACCAATGTGCCTTGTTCTCCTTGACTTGAAGGAGAAGCAATAACATGATCATGTTGCTCTTGCAATGACTCTATGCACTCCACATCTCCATCATTCTCTTCAATCTCACCATTGCTCCCTTCATCTCTATGTACTATATTAGCAACTGCAATGGTCACATTCTTCTCAGCACATTGATTTCCAATCCCAACTAGCATTCTCATCGAAAATCACATCTCTAGAGATAACTATTTTCTTGGTTTCAGGATTATCCAACCTGTAACCTTTCTCACAAGTTCCATAACTAAGAAATACACATTTGACACTTATTGCATCCAGTTTTGTCTCATTTGTGATGGAACTTGTGCATAACATAGAGATCCAAACACCCAAAGTGTTTCATTCCAGGCTTCCTTCCACTATAAGCTTCAAATGGTGCTTGAAGATCAGCACTACTCGATCCAGCCATACTAGACGTTATCGAGTAACCCAGAAACTTCCAGAGTTTTCTTCAGTCGCAGCAAACTCGATTCTCCTCCGAGTTTCTTCGCTGCCAACCATGTCACAGTGTCACGCCCAGATCGATATCGAACTAGGCTCTGAGGCCATGAAAGTGTTTGATTTCCGGGTTGAATTGATTCAATGGAATAGTGAAATTGAAAATGTGCAGAGAGAAATGTTAGAGAGTCATGGAAGCTTCAAGGTCTATGAATGTTCATCGGATTCCGAGGAGGAGTAACAAACTCACTCACTCTCTCTCTCTCTTCATTACAAAAAAAAAAAAAAAAAAAACAATCACAACCATTCATTCTTAAGTCATCATGTAAGATGCTTACACTTGTCATGAGCTATGACTCACTACAATCTAATCTAAGATGCCATATGGAATATGATCCAATGGCTCGCATTTAAAGTCTACAATCTGCATATAAAGAAAACCATCACAGCAAATACATTTGTGGCTAATACCAGAAACATTAGTGAAGGTGACAACACCCTAGACCACAAATATAAACCTAGTAGGAAAAAGAGAGAGTAACAAACTTTTGAAGAAAATCAAATGCCTGAAGTAAATAAATCTTTCTTTAAAGTATAAGAGATTAGCTATCGTATAGTAAAACAGAAAAATGAGAAAAAGAAGATGCCCACACCTTTCAACATCATTTAGGGGGACTCCAGATAGTGAGTTTTCTGCACATAGGTAAAGTATACATATATATATATCAGCATTTGAAAAAACAAGTGACCATAGCAGTGTATCTAAACTTGCATCTTTGCCAGGTACATTACAAAGTGTGAACCCATCACTGGCGTTATCAAATAGGCTCCCGATGTCATGGTCCTGTTAGAGAAAATCTACATTACAAGAGCAGAGAAGAGGAACCGTTCACTCAGGTAAAGGACACGTGACTTTCTGGTGTTATTAAAGCATGGTCTCATTTGTAAACACTGCGTGTGAATCCTGGCAAGTTTGAGAAGAAAGAGCCCAAATAAACCTCAGCTAATCGTTAAACTTCCATTAGCGGCATTTTGGATGTTAAACAATCAATAAACAAAGCAGAAAACAGAATGAATCTTAACGTCTTATGCTAGCTCCAACTGAATCACAAACACAAGAACGATAAAATTTACAACTTCAGGTCTGTTTGATTGCTAATTATCATTTTCCTACCCTGTATCCAACAGATTATAAGAAACCACATGCCACTTTGATAGTCGCAAAGCATCCGATGAACTGCGTGATCTATTCCTTACCTTGCAATTTCTTTGTAAAAAGCAATTAACCCTGCAAGAAACAGGCTAAAGGAGACAGATATAATCCAACTGCACAACACAATTTAAAACGGAAATGAAATGGAAAACTTCAAAAAGAAACAAAAAAGTAGAAGAACTAGCCATCCAGCTATCCACATTTTACAAATTGGCTTTAATCTACAAAAGTAAATGCAAACTAATTGCTTTCATAAAGAGCAAAATTTCTTCAAGCTTTGGCTATCAGAAACATTGTATGTTTTTATTCGTCATTTTTTATACATTTCAGTTTGCTGTTCCATTTGCTTCCTAAAGAAGCCGTTTCTGGAGTTGTGTATCCTAAAATTCACTATCTGAACAATGCTCCATGCTTCGGATTATGTCCAAACTAATCACAACTAATAAAATCCACCAACAATTACCCAAATACAATCCCAACTAAAATGCAGAATCTGTATATACCGACCTTGAAGATGGGACGTAGAAAGTGTGGGATTGGTGACCTTCCAATACAAATGCTTCGAGTCCAAACCCGAGTCGACCATTGAAGTAGAAGAGCAAAAACCCTGATCAGCCACTGTCGTTTTGATCAAGCCTGAAAAAGAAAAGGTTCAATATTGAGAAGCTCCATCACTACAGAGTATGAAAACTTAATTATTCGTTTAATGGGTTATAGGATATTGAATTATTGATCAAAGAAGGAAAATCCAAGTAAGAAAATTAGTTGTACTACTAAGACATTGATCAATCCAACTCATTTCAGTTTTCCTTCTCATTTTCTCTGCATTTTCCCGGTAACCAAACAGATGAAGCAGATAAAGAAACAGAAGCTGGGTTGGGGTTGGTATTTAGAGCGGTGAAAAAGATGACCAAAGCGTGATTCATTGTGAGTCTGTTGTGACTGCGAGGAAGTGGGAGAGATCTGGAGATATACGAGTTAGGTTTGTTCAGTGTTCCTTCGTGAGTGAGCATGTGAATTTGGGAGTTTTGAGCCGTACCAAAATTTGGACTTTGGGAAGAGAACATAGGATTTCTGGTGAACAATAAACTGCTGATTTCTTTGGAACATCGGTTTATTTTTTAGTAAGCATTGTCGTTGACCAATCTTGAGATGTGGTGCAATGATCGAAACTTCTATTTTTTTATTTTTTAGAATTATCCACTTATCATTTATATATGTGTATAAGAACATGTTGAGGGCTATAAGGTCCAAGCAGCGACAATATCAATAATAATAATGACGTAACCTCATTTTAAGAGAATGTAGTTAGTAACTGCCCTAGAGCTATTTTTTAAATCTCTGTATTTTTTCCCAATTAGGTTTTGCATGTCCATATTTTGTGTTCTTATAAATTTCCTAAAACGACGGTGCGTTACTCTGTGAATCCAGTCTTTAATTTTCAATTTAGCAATGCTGATTGGATTTGGGAAAGTGCAGCTGACATTGTAGCTTTACTCATTTTTCATCAAACCCATGGAATAGGTACTGGTCCTTGGGCGTGAAAAGGAAGGTATACCGGTGGATATCATCCATATTCTGGATGCTTGCATTGAGATTCCACAGCTGGGAGTTGTTAGATCTCTAAATGTTCATGTCAGCGGTGCCATTGCTCTGTGGGAGTATACTCGACAGCGAGATCATCCCAATAGGCAATAGCTTTTAATTTTTAAGCACCACACTTGCTGTGTTGGCTTGGCTATACACGAGAAACGTTCTCAACCCAAGACATGAGCAGCAGCTTTTGAATAGCCAATTTTGCAGCATGGAATTCAGAGGTTGTTGTATCATTAGCTGAAATATGCTATAGACGTATATTTCTAACATCATTTTCACATGATTATGATATGTGCCTGCTTCCCAGTTTTTAGCAATGTAGATGCGAGCGACAAGTAGCTCTCGGTGATGGATTACTCCTACCGAAACCAGGTACTTTATACATCAAATGTCCGACTCAAATTCAATTTCTTTTAAGCTAAGCATCACTAGTTAGATTGTGTTCGAATACATTGAAATTTGCATCCGTCGTCATGACGAAAATTATTCTTTTTTCTATTTAGCTTTCTCTTTCTCCAGCATAAATATCACAAATTGGTATCTGTAAGAAATGACATGGGTTGCTTGAGTTTCATTTTCGCTTTGTTGGTGCTGAGAAAACTTTGTTAAAAAGGCTCCGCTGCTTTTGCACCTGCAGGATTGCAGTTTTTCACTTTTAACTTTAAACCAACAACAATAACAATAAATTTTTATCCCACTAAATAAGATTGGCTACATAAATCTTAGAACGTTATTGCGCTCGATTTTGTACCTTATTCCACTTTTTACTTTAAACCAATTAACAAAAAAACTACGAGAGAAATAAATGAATTAATTAAGACTGCAAATTAAAATTTCAGTTACCTTTAGGCTTTTTACAGCAGCATTTATTTTACTGATGGTGGTTTTACTGTTACCCCAAGGCATCTTTCTTGTCTTCCTCCATTTCTTAGTTTGGAAAATTCCAAAAACGTGAGGTAATTTCCAGTTGCCAAAGCAGGTTGGAGCTTTTGAACTCTTGTTCGGCTTTCTCCGCACACCCATTACCTAACAACTACAACTTCATTAGCCAATATAATATTACGTTTTTAATTGCTTACCATGGCTTCTTCCAATTGACAAGTGACACCAAGTTTCTACAGATGGATTTTTATTTTCTAAAACTCATGGAGGAGGAAAAGGAGAGAGAGTGGCAGAAAGAAATATGGAAATAATTTTTATTTTCATCATTCGATTCCCTTTTGATTTATTCAATTTAATGGTTAAAAATAGGGGTGTAGGGGAAAGAAAACAGAATTGAACCAAGCAAAAATATATAATAAGCGTTGATGTTTGACTCGTCGGACGATGAAGAGTGTCCGGGAATACAACGGCTCAAAGTCCAAGGGTGATATTATGATGTTAATTTGTCGTTCCTAATGGAAATTCCTTCCTAAAACTCTGTATTAGTTAACACAGTTGACAGTTGTATTAAGACACTAGCCCTCATACAAAAGGAATTTAAGGTACCTGGTGGGTATGAGGCTGTTGACTGCTGGTAATGTTTGGCCTTGACGAGGGTGTGGATGGCGGTGCTGATCGAGCAGATTGACGAAGGTATTGGGAGTACTGAAGAAGCTCTGCTCTCCTGCTAATTATGTACCCTTTTCCACCGGCACCCTGCCTGTAATGAATTATCTCTCGTTTGACGGCGTGATGAATATGATGGCGGTTGTGGTGGTGGTGGTGGTGGTGCCTCTTCGGCTTCTCTACGTACACGCTCACCAGCACCTCTTTCTCTTTGCACCATGTTCCCTGAAAAAAAAAATCAACTGATCAGTTGACTAAACTACCATACCATATCAAGCACATACTAATCTGTACCAAGCATATATTGTTTGTTACCATTTTGGCTGGCGTTTGAGAGAGAGAGAGAGAGAGAGAGAGAGAGAGAGAGAGAGAGCGTGTGTGTGTGTGTGTGTCTGTGTGAGGGAGAGAGGTTCATTGTTTGGTGGTAAGAGGGATTTATAAACTTTGTGTAAGTTGGAGATGTTGGCAAAGAAAATGTGAGGCCAAACAGAGAAGGCCAAAAGTGAATTCTCACGTCACTTCTTTGGTTGGAACGAAGTCTGTTTAATTGTATACAGAACCCGGTCTTAGATGCATTTTATAGAAATTAATTAATCCAAACGTCGACAATATCAATGAAACTTATATGTTGTCTTGTCTTGTCTTGTGTGATGGCAAAGTCTCTTTTACATTCCTTTATTGCCGTCAAATTTACTTGAATTTTTTTACATTATCTACCTAAACTCACATTACCGAGAGTTAGAAGCACGAGAAATGTAAGAATTAGTCGCGCACGAAGAATGAAAGGGCCCTAGAACTGACTAAGGGAAAGACCAAAACCTCGCAAAAGCAAGGGAAAAACAACCCTAGCACACACAACTAGGAGGGAAATGTTTCATCTCAAATTCCGACTTCAGGTGCGAAGCAGTTCTCGCGAGCTCTTCAGGAGTTCCAATGAGATTCATGTCATCGACATATACTGCAACAATCGCAAAACCGAAATGTGACTTCTTAATGAACACACAAGGGCATAATTCGTTGTTCACATATCCCTGACTAGTCAAATACTCACTCAGACGGTTATACCACATTCTTCCGGATTGTTTCAAACCGTAGAGTGAACGCCTCAGCCGAATTGAGAGCGTGTTCCGGGGTTTGAAAATATTTGAACCAGTCAATGTAAGTCCTTCGGGAACTTTCATATAAATTTCCGTATCAAGATCCCCATAGAGATACGCGGTTACTACGTCCATCAGCTGCATATCCAGTTTTTCGGAAACTACCAAACTGATAAGGTAGCGAAAAGTAATCACATCCATAACGGGTGAATAAGTTTCGTCATAGTCAATCCCAGGGCGTTATGAGAAGCCTTGCGCAACAAGACGAGCTTTGTAACACACAATTTCGTTCTTCTCATTTCGCTTCCGAACGAAAACCCACTTGTAGCCAACGGGCTTCACATGTGGAGGAGTAGGGACTACAGGTCCAAACACCTTACGTTTCGCAAGTGAATCGAGTTCGACTTGGATTGCTTGTTTCCAGTTTGACCAATCAGCTCTACGTCGACATTCATCAACGGAACGCAGTTCAATGTCATCGCTCAACATGATTTCAATAGCTACTGCAAATGCCAATGCATCGTCGACAATCATCTCATTTCTACGCCACACATCATCTAAGCTAGTATAATAGACCGAAATCTCACGATTCTCGGGAGGAGGATTCGTCTCTTCAAGGACGCTTCCGTAATCTAGAATTTCCTCATGAGTTGGGCAGAATGAGTAAGCGATAGTCGGATTCATGGTAGGTTCTTCAGGACCTTGTGTCGTAGTTTTCCTCTTCCGGGGGTGTGAATCCTTTGAACCAAGGGGTCTGCCACGCTTTTGTGTAGGGGCAGATGATTGGCTAGCCGCTAATGTACGTGGATTACCAGAATTGGCGTCCCGGGCTTCTAGGAGGGCAGTCCGTCGTACATTTGGTACATCTATCTTTGCAGGCGTATTCGCAGCTGGAATGTGTGATCTTGTCACTCGCGCTAGATCGGTGAAAGCATCTGACATGCTCTGAGCTATGCTCTGGAGATCTAATATGCGCTGCACTTCAGTTTCAGACTGAGCGGTGCGGGGATCTAAGTGAGACAAAGTGGGAGTCGTCCACGATAATTCGCGTCGTTCTTCAGGAACGTTGAGATCTCCCCCTAACGACGGGAAGACTGTCTCATAGAAGTGACAATTCGCAAAACGAGAGATAAACAGATCGCCTGTCAAAGGTTCTAAGTAACGAATAATCGAAGGAGAATCATATCCGACATAGATTCCCATCCTTCGTTGAGGCCCCATTTTTGTACGTAAGGGCGGCGAGATCGGCACATATACCGCACAACCAAAAACGCGCAGATGCGATATGTCGAGTTCCTATCCGGTAACCAACTGAAGAGCACTGAATGATTATGTCGCAACAGGCCTCAGGCGGACCAATTTAGCTGCGTGCAATATTGCATGGCCCCAAGCAGCGATCGGGAGCTTGGTACGTATGACCAACGATCGAGCAATCATTTGTAAACGCTTAATGAAAGCCTCTGCCAGGCCGTTCTGGGTGTGAACATGGGGTACTAGATGTTCAACTTCAACCCCAACCGACATGCAATTGTCATCAAAAGTTTTAGATGTGAATTCTCCAGCATTATCCAGTCGAATAGATTTGATTGGATAATCAGGGTGGTGAGCCCTGAGCTTGATAACCTGAGCCAACAGTTTGGAGAATGCAGCGTTTCTTGTGGACAGCAAACACACGTGTGACCAACGTGTGGAAGCGTCAACCAAAACCATAAAATATCTAAATGGTCCGCAGGGAGGTTGAATCGGTCCACAAATGTCCCCCTGAATCCGTTATAGAAAAATGGGAGGATTCGAACAAATCTTGTCATAAGAAAGCTTAGTAATAAGCTTTCCCATAGAACATGTTTAACATGCGATTCCTTGGATCGAACCTAAACTTCGGGTTAGTGGATGCCCGTGTGATGATTTGAGGATACGGCGCATCGCTATTCGTCCAGGATGTCCTAAACGGTCATGCCAAAGTGTAATTTCGTGCGCGGTCCCAGTAATAGGGCCGGCCACATAGTGGCTTTCTATGGGGCGTATGGTTGTAGTATACAGACCACTCAGGATACGCTCAATCTTCTCTAGAATACGCTTCTGGCCATTTTCGTAGGAAGTTATGCATAGAAATTCAACTCCATTTTCTACGTGGGTTTCAGCGTGGAAATTATTATCTCTAATATCCTTGAAACTTAGTAACATTCTTCCGGAACCTGGGGAATAGAGTGCCTCAGCAATGGTTAAGATTGTACCATTGGACAACATTATACGTGCCTTACCGTATCCTTTTATCAGGTTGGATGGGCCTGAGAGGGTTTTCAGAGATGCATTCTTAGGTATGAAGTTAGTGAAATAAATGCGTTCACGCAAAACAGTGTGCGTGGTTGCACTATCTGCCAGACAACTAACTTTCCCACTAGTCATACCTAGAATGAAAATTAATTTGAATCGGTCACATGCATAAAGGTTTATAAAACAATTATCAATTCAAAATAATTTAATTTATTCAAGGATTAAAACTTAATATCCAAAAACAAATCACCAACGAATAATCCAAAACATAAAGGAAAATTGTTCAAAAATCAACCAAAAAACAAGGTGGGGTTCGGCCACTAGGTGGAATTCGGCCCCATTTGTCTTATTTCAACTAAAAAATAAGTCTATGTCTAAGATTCTAATCTTCCATAGGGGTGGTATCCTCTTGAAAATCAGAAACCTCCATCTTTGTAGTCTCCGGTTCGTCCACTTGCATGAAGTTTGATTCAAACTTCTGACGACGTGAATGATATGCATCTACAACCTGCTTGGGAGCGCGGCAAATACGGGACCAATGGTCCTTAGCACCACAACGATAGCACATATCGTTATCCATGGTTTTAGGTGCTTTGCCCTTATTCTTGAAGTTCTGGGCCTTGGGAGCGAGGTTTGGGCGCTGCTGGGCCTTGTTTCCTCCCTTGGGTGGGCCTTGGCTCTGTTTGACCTTGGTTGGATGGCTTCTGGCCACCCTTGCCACGCCTCTTTTGGCGTCTTGGGTGTTGGTTAGTGCTATAATGTGCTTCAGGCACAGCAGTAGCCCCAGTAGGTCAAGCTTGATGATTCTTCATCAACAGCTGGTTCTGCTTTTCAGCGAGAAGTAGAACAGAGATCAAATCCGAGAACTTGGTGAACTTCTGATCTCTATATTGTTGCTGCAGGACAATATTAGAAGCAGAGAAGGTCGAATAGGTCTTCTCCAGGAGATCCTCTTTAGTCAAAGTTTCATTACAAAACTTGAGAAGTGATCGGATTCGACAAACTTCAGAATTATATTCATTCACAGACTTAAAGTCTTGGAAGCGCAAGTGCTGCCAGTCGTGTCTTGCTTCAGGCAAGAATATGTCCTTTTGGTGATCAAAACGATCAGCCAAAGCGACCCATAATGCACGTGGATCCTCCTCAGCAAGATACTCTGTTTGCAGAGCGTCATGGATATGTCTTCGAATGAAGATCATAGCAGTGGCTTTTTCAGCTTCGCCAACAGGTTCATCTGTTGCTTCTTCAATAGCAGGACGCAAGTTCTTTGCAGTGAGGTGGAGCTTCACATCTTGAACCCACTTGAGGTAGTTTCTTCCAGAAACTTCTAAAGCGGTGAAGTCGAGTTTGTTCAAAATCGACATGTTCTTATCACACAAGAGATAGATAAGATGTGGTTAGTGTAATGGAGAAAAAATCAATCCATTCACATAGGAGTAGAACATACAGGTTCTAATAGACATGTATTAGTTTAATTTTTGCATGAAAAACTTCGGGTTTTCATGGGTGATATGTTTAAGTGAAAACTTCAGGTTTTCAAATAAAGGCATGTTTATAAGAAACTTCAGGTTTCAAATTAATTATGAACTTCAGGTTCATATATTCCTGCAGGCAAACACAAATATATATATGCAAACAAATATGCAACAAGTATATGCAAAAATATAATTTTAGGTGTACAATTATAATTGAATTAATTTATTTAATTATTTGGACTTCGGGCCAAATTAGAGTGTGGGTAAAAAATATAAAAAAAAACCCATGAGGCCTAAAAAAAATTAGGCAAATAAAATTTCAAGACTCAAAATAAAGAAAACTAGGCCACAGGGTGGCTTGAAAAAAAATGGTCCATATTTCGTAGGCCCAAAAAAAAAATTAAATTAAATAAAGAATAAACCACCAGGGGGTTTTAAAAAAAGGTCCAATAGACAAACTGGGTTGCAGGCCCTCGGAAAAAAAAAAAAAAAAACTGGAATTTTGGATGGGCCTGCAGGCCCCAAAAAAAACAAAAACATATTTTTCTCGGGCTGGGCCGCAGAAAACGAGCCCAGAAAACAAATTTTTTTTTTGTGGCCACACGGGCCGATGAGCTGGAGCCTATTAGGGCTGAGGGTGCATCAAAACGCCAAAAAAAAAATTTTCTTGGCTTGCGGCTTGCATGCCGCAAGTGCAAAACGAATCGAAATTTTTTTTATTATTATTTATTTTTAAAAACCGCACAGGCCGAAAAAACTGGAGCCCACTAGGGCTTGCGTTGGAAACAAAATGCCAAACAAAATTTCCTTGGGTGCAGCCTGGCAGTATGCCAAGGCTCGGGTTCGAAAAGAACCCTAGTTTTCTAAAACCAATTTTTTTCAATTCAATAATAATTCAATGCAATATATTTAATGAATCACATATGTAAATTGATACATGTGCAAAATAATATTTTCAATGCATGTACATATGTAAGATTCAATTCATGGCAAATATCAAATTCACATAATTTAAACAATTATGGTTATGAGGCATACACAATTTATGTAGAATCTAAAATACGTTAAACATAAAGTTGGGTCATGCATCATGGTGAATGTTCATGCTATCAGGGCTTGCAAAATATCGAGTTAAAAGCCGTTGTTTTGAAAGAACCTGATTGCGTGATGATATGGATGAACTGGTTTGATGCAGAAAATTTCTCCAACGTTAGATTGCTAAGCGTAGCGGTAGGAGCGTGCTGATAATGTGTTGTGGACTATTTTATCTGACAGAGAGAGAGAGAGAGGGAGAGAGAGGCCGACGACACAAGGAAGAGAGAAAGAGAGAATTGTAGGGGAATTGTGTTGTATATTCCTCCTACTTTGCACCTCTATTTATAGTATTAGGGTAAAGGTATTCCTTACTCTCCAAGGAATAAGAGATACAATAGGATAAGAATTACAACCCTAATCAAATCTAATCTAGGATTTACACAATCACACTTAAACTAGGATTTGTTTACAACATTTTTTATATAAAATTTCATTCAATCTTTTTTCTAATCCATTTTTAAACTTATATGAATACATTTTATTTTGTTAATTTGAGAATGTATCCCTGTCAAGTTTAATAGAAGAAATTTAATAATGTTATTTAAGATTGATATTTTTTTTTTTGTGGTTTTGTGGTTTTGAAAAATGTACCCATGCTTTGGTACAATAATTTTTTGGTTAGTTTTTTTATGAACGTACCCATGTGTGTGTGTACACACACACACACACACTATATTGGAGAGTATAATTCATCTTTAATATTTTTAATCCCATGAAATATAGGTTAAAATCCGATTAATATAAATAACTACAAATTTTATTTTTAATTTAAAAATATAATAACCTACATAGAAATACATTATTATATTAATGTTAGGGACTTCGATAAAAAATTTAAAACTACCAAGGTTTCAGTCAAAGAACATTAGTAGTTAGAGACCACATCCAAAGTGTCCCTTTTTTATACTTTAAATTGAGGAAGGACTATTCGAATCACCGGATCGAAATTCTCTCCTACGGATGCATGTTGTGCTTAGAGGCTGTGTATGACCCGAAGACGACATGGACTACTCTGTGGCCTTCCTAAATATGTAAATCTCTATAGAAGGGGGATAGACAATTACACATCACTAGGAAAATCACTTTGTAAATTAACCATCCTTGACTCTTTGCCTCTGAAGACATTTTCATGACGACGAATAATACTATATTTACCATCTAGTTATACCATAATTTGTACCACTAATAAAGATAGGGTCCGTCAACACATGTGGATTCCATCTCTATTAGAGATATAGTACAAATAATGATACATCTATATGGTAAGAGTAACATTTTTGTTTCATGACACACTTTTATGCAAAACTTTAGTCATGTCAAGCTAAGATTGGTAAATGAGAATTAATGACTTATTAATGTAAGTAGACAAGTATCTTTTCCTTTAAGTTAAGTAGAGCATCAAGCAAAATGCCTTGAAATGAGCATTTATATTGATTTTGGAAAGCTCTCTAATGGTGGAATTAAATTATCCATCTTCTCTAAAAGATGAAATAAAAATGTACATTTACACTTTTTTTACATCTTTAGGAGCGGGTTCCGTTAGTCAAAAAGAACAAAAAATGAGATTCTAAATTTTAATCTTTCTTATTGAAGTATAGCTCATATGTATATATTCCGGAGATATAAATATGAGTTTTACATATCAAATTTGTAACTCTCCATTTGAGATGCTCAATAAACCTATAGTTTGTCTCCTATCTACCTCATTTTTTCTTGATCTTGAGTAACTAAAGTTAAAGGTTACTCACTGCCCATTGTTGACTCACTGGGTACGACCTTTTTATTCTTAATTGATGACTGATGTGGCATTTTGAAGTATGGTGTCAAATTTCTTTATATTTCAATTGGTATGTTAGTTATTATTTTACTATCATATAGGGCCATTTTAAAATAAAATAAACAATAAAATTATTTTTAAAGCTTTATCTTGTAGTGGATTATGGGCCCCACGAATTAAAAAAATAATAAAGTAGAAACGAAGGCAGGGCCAAAGTTGATGCCTGACATGGCTGTCATTCTAGGTCAGCTAAAAGACTATTTAGTTAGAGCAATATTTGCTGTCGAAAGTGATTAGTTGGCATTCTACTTCAAATTTGACATATTCTTTGAAGATAGTCTGAGAAGTATTTTGTATTATAAGTATTTGTTGTAAAATTGATGGATTGATGGATGAATGAATGCCCACTCAAATAAATGAGACTTGGGAATAGTGCTTGAAAATTTCAAAATGTGATCATTCCTCATTTGTAAGATTTCACGGAAGTGACTCTATAAATAGAGCACTTCATGTGCTATTGAGACACTGCGAAAGAAAGCAAGAGAAATAATATCAATATCCCTCCCTCCTTTTATCTACCATCCTTTTGTGTTATAGCTACTAAAGTTATAGTGTGATATTTTGCACATGCTTCACTCCTGTCCTTAGAAAGGTTATCTCTCTAACTTTTGTCTATTTATAACACATTATTAGCATGACTATCTAACCTTAAATAGTTCCAATCTCCCTTCACCTAAAGAAAGAAAAAAAATGCTTCATTTTAAGGTTTTTCCTGTTTTTCTTCTTCCTCTGCCTCGTCTGTATGATGCACTCTTGCGATGAACTACTAGCACCATGCCTGTTTCTTGTTCTCAATTTAACAGTTACTTATATCTTTGATTTCTTGTTTGGTGTAGTTCCTGATTTCTAACATAGTGTTTATTTATGTTAATTTTACCGTAATCAAAGATGATGCGGCACAATCGCCCATCTTGAACTGCAAATTTAATTTTCATTGCGATCAAAGATGGTGCGGTACAATCACCCATCTTGAGCTGCAGATTTAATTTTATTACAATTTTAGGTGGTGCGGTATTATTGTCTATCCTGTTTTGCATATTTAAATTTTATCGCAATTTTAGGTGGTGCAGTATAATCACCTACCCTGCCCTGCCCTGCATATTTAAACTGCTCTGCATATTTAAATTTTCTTGTTGTTTAAGTGTTGCGGAATAATCACCCATCCTATGCTTGTTTCGATGAGAATGGTGCGGTACAATCGCCCTTCTCATTAATCATGAAAATCTCGAGCCTGAAGTTTTAAGTGCTTACCATTTTTTGCCTGAACATCTAAATGAAAAATTTGTAAGAACCAGAAGTTCTAACACTATATTCCTTCAGGAATACATATTATTGCAAGTTCTTATACATCTCATTTTTCTTTCAGAAAAGAAAATGGCAAACTTGGCAAAGCTTGATTTTGCTGCCCTGGACATTACTGGGAAAAATTAACTTACCTGGGTACTGGATACCAAGATCCATCTGGAAGTATGGAATTTTGGAGATACTATTAGGGAAGAAAATAACTTATCCTCTCAAGATTGGGCGAAGGCCATGATCTTTATTCGTTACCACCTTGATGAAGGACTAAAGAGCGAGTACTTAACGGTTGAAGATTCGTTAATTCTCTGCAAGGCATTGAGAAACAGATACAATTACCAAACAATGGTGAATCTTCCCAAGGGCTCGTTATGAGTGGACTCACCTAAGGATCCAGGATTTCAAGTCAGTGGCTAAATACAATTCTGCGATGTTCAAAATTACCTCTCAAATGAAGCTCTGTGGGGATAAAATTACTGAGGAAGATATGCTGAAAAAGACTTTCAGCACATTTCATGCCTTTAACGTGCTCCTGTAGCAGCAGTATAGAGAGCGAGGCTTCACTGAATACAACCAGCTAATATCTGTGCTCTTGGTCGCTGAACAAAACAATGAGCTCTTGATGAAAAATCATCAGTCCCGACTTATTGAATCTGCACCATTCCCAGAAGTGAATGATGTTTCTCTCGAAGTGAACGCCACATCCTTTGGTGGTGATAATCATAAACGAAGACGCGGCCACAAGCGAGGCCAGTGAACAGGAAAAGCAAGAATCATGGTGGTCAGTTTCACAACCAGGTTCTAAGGCAAAATTCAGGCCCGAGCTTTAAAAATGGAAATCACCACAAAGGAAAAGCTCATATGAACAATGCTCCTAGAAAATTTGATAGAGCCTGTCATAGGTGTGGTGGTAATGGGCAATGGGCACATACCTGTCGTACCTCAAAACATCTGGTGGATCTATATTAAGCCTCCCTCAAGAAGAAGGGTGTTGAGACTAATTTCCTCGACCAGGTTAGACCAATGGATATACCTGATCCAGTGTGCGACTTATCAGGACAGTTGAACACAACCCACCTAGATGTCTCGGACTTTATTGTAGAAAGGGAGAATGAAGTGTATCGGTCCGACTGAATCATTTATGTCTGATGTACTTTTATTATTCTGAACTTGTAGTTTAAAACTACCATTTCAATTCAATAAAAGTGGCATTTAAATTTCCTGTTATAAGTTGTATTTAACCATGATCTCCTTTACTCAAAAAGCATAGATAAAAACTATGATTATTCTCAAAACATGAGAAATGGCGGAGATATTTGTCTTGCAGACAACGCAACAACACATACAATACTTCGTGATCGAAAGTATTTTTTAAGCTTGAAGCTTACAAGAGTAAGGGTAACAACAATATCAGGGCAATCAGATGTAATTTGAGGCTCAGGGAAAGCCCATATTATGTTACCAAATGGAACAATATTGTCTATACAAAATGCATTGTATTATACTCGATCTACTCGAAATTTGTTGAGTTTCAAAGACATACATTTAAATGGATACCACATTGAAACAAAAAGTGCAGAAAATGTGGAGTATCTACGCATTACCTTCAATGATACCCAGAAGCGTATATTAAAGAAGTTGCGTGGTTTGTAAAGTAGATTGTATTATACATACATAAGGACAATTGAATCACATACTGTCATGAACCAGAAGTTCATTGATTCAAAAGTTTACATGCTATGGCATGACCGTTTGGGTCATCCAGGATCTACCATGATGTGTAGGATCATTACTAACTCTAATGGACATCCATTATTGAGCAGAGACATTGCTAATTCAAATGATAACCCTTCCAAGACTTGTTTTCAAGGGAAGTTGGTAATTAGACCATCACAACTAAAGGTTGATGTTGAATCCCCATCATTTTTGCAAAGAATTCAAGGGGATATTTGTGAACCTATTTAACCATCTTATGGACCATTTCTATATTTTATGGTTTTGGTTGATGCATCTATCCGATGGTCACATGTTTGTTTCTTGTCTACTCGGAATGTAGCTTTTCCGAGACTTCTTGCTCAGATAATTAAGTTGCAATCACAGTTCTCAGATTATCCTATTAAGTTAGTCCGACTTGATAAGGCTGGTGAATTTTCGTCTTAAACTTTTGATGATTACTACATGACATTGGGTATTGATGTTGAACACCCTATTCCTCTTATCATACTTAAAATGGTTTAGCAAAAGCATTGATCAAGTGGCTTCAGTTAATAGCTTACACTCTGCTTATGAAAACAAAATTGCCAGTTTCTACATGGGGGACATGGCATCTTACAAGTTGCATCATTGGTTCGATTGAGACCTATAGCCAACCACCAATACTTCTTAATACAACTCATATTTGGGCATCAGCCAAACATTTCACATTTACGAGTTTTTGGTTATGTTGTTTATGTGCCTATTGCACCACCACAATGCACTAAAATGGGACCTCAGCGTAGACTAGGAATTTATGTGGGTTTTGATTCACCATCTATCATTAGATATTTGGAACTCCTGACAAGTGATATGTTTACAGCTCGTTTTGCTGATTGTCACTTTGATGAGATAGGTATTATTGTGGATGGATATAGGTATTATGTTACCTTCATTGTGGATGGATATAGGTATTACGTTACCTTGTATATTTGTGGATGGATATAGGTATTATGTTACCTTCATTGATGAATTACCAGGTATTTCTGGATTTTCCCTTTGGTTAATAAATCAGATCTTTGTGCCACTTTTATTGCATTTCACACTTATGTTCTCAATTCTCTGCAAACATAAAAATATTGCAAAGTGATGGTGGTGGTGAGTACATTAGCAAACCTCTTCAATCCTGTATTCCCAAAAAGGGAATTTCCCATCATAAGTCATGTTCTTATACCCCAGAACAAAATGGCATGGCTGAATGAAAACACAGACATGTTATTGAAACCACAGTTGCTTTGTTGCAAATAGCTAAATACCTTCCCAATTCTAGTCATTTGCATGTCAAACAGCCATTTACCTCATCAATAAAATGTCTACTCCCATTTTGCAAAACAAGTCTCATTTTGAAGCTTTATATGGTGTTGTTCCAGTGATTCATCACTTGAGAACGTTTGGTTGTGCTTGTTACCCTTTCTTAAGACCATATACTACTACCAAACTCCAAGCTAAGACTAAAAAGTGTGTGTTTTTGGGTTATGCATCCAAATACAAGGGGTTTATTTGTTATGCAGTTTCTCAACATAAATTCTTTGTGTCTATATATGTGGTGTTTAGTGAACATGAGTTTCCTTATAAAGATTTATTGACACATACCACAACCAAATCTCCCAATTCTATTTAGATTGATGTTATGCCATCTCTTCATGTGGTCACATCACATAATGTAGTCACCATCATACCTCTAGCCACTGACAATCATATAGACCCTCCATCATTACCCCATTCTAATAATTCCATTCATATTGAGTCACCATTACATTCATCATCTGCTATACTGTCTTCACCTATATCACCAACCACATCCACCTCCATTGATACACAGAACTCTACTCAGTCCATTACTAGTGCAGTTTCAAACACTAATCACATCATTGTGGCACTTGATCATAGCCCTGATACACTGCAAGTGGTTCATTCTATACCACCGTTAAATATACATCTTATGTAGACTAGGAATAAGAGTGGTATCAACAAGAAGAAAGTTCTTTTGTCTACATTTACTACTTCCATAGATGCCGACTTGTCTATGCGTGAACCAAAAACATACAAATCTACTCTCAAGGGTTCTGTGTGTCTTCAAGCAATGAAGGAGGAACTTAGTGCTTTGCATAATCAAGGAACTTGGAGTTTAGTTCATGTACCAGAAAACAAGAATTTAGTAGGGTGTAAATGGATTTTCAAACTCAAGAGGCATTCAAATGGATCAATTGCAAGGCATAAAGCCAGATTGGTTGCCAAGGGATTTAGTTAAGAACCTGGTCTAGATTACAGTGAAACCTTTAGTCCAATTGTTAAACCCACCGCAGTGAGGATTGTTTTAGCAATAGCTACTTATTTTAATTGGTCACTCAGGCAACTTGATGTCAAGAACGCATTTCTCCATGGAATTTTGCAAGAGGAAGTTTATATGGCTCAACTACCTAGCTTTGAGGATCCCCATAATCCAACTTTGGTATATTAACTGCATAATTACTTTATGGATTAAAACAAGCCCCAATGGCATGGAATGACAAGTTTACTTCATTTTTGCCTTAGTTGGGATTCCATAACACTTATTCTAATTCTTCATTATTTGGGAAAACTATTGGTGCAAATATTGTGATATTGTTGTTATATGTCGATGACATTATCATCACAAGCAGTGTAGCCACTGAGATAAAACAAGTAATCAGTGATTTAACTTCTAAATTTGATATCAAGGACTTAGGTCCTCTTCACTACTTTATATGAATTTAGATTTCCAAGACTGCCAATGGTTTGTTTCTGTCACAACAGAAATATGCGCAGGATTTACTTGTCAAAACAGAAATGGTTGACTCCAAAGCTTGAGAAATACCAAGTTTTACCTATAACAGATTACTCAAGGAGGATGGTGAACCCTATTTTAATCCTACTTTATATAAGAGTGTGGTGGGTGCCTTACAATATCTCACATTTACCAGACCTGACATAGCTTTCTATGTGTATCAAGTATGTCAGTTTATGAAGAATCCCATGGTCTCTCATTTCGTTGCAGTAAAAAAGATTTTGAGGTATTTGAAAGGCACTATGAATCTTGGCATTACCTACTCTAATGGGGACTTAGCACTACATGCTTTTAGTGATGCCAATTGGGTTGGAGATCCTAATAATCAATGATCTACATTAGGGTTAGTTGTGTTCTTAGGGAATAACCCTATCTTGTGGTCCTCTAAGAAACAGCAAACAGTATTAAGATCCTCCACTGAGGCTGTGTATCATGCTTTATCTTATATTATAGCAAAACTTGATTGGATTCAACAAATTCTTGCGTTTATGCACTTTCCAATACCTGCAACTCCTTTTTTATTTTGTGACAACCTTTCTGCTATAGGACTATCTTTCAACCTAATACTATATCAATGGACAAAACACATTGAAGTTGATGTGCATTTTGTTCATGAGCGAGTTGCCAACAACAAGCTTTTGGTGCAGTTTGTGTTGTCCAATGAGCAGTTTGCTGACATTTTAACCAAAGGCCTTAGTGCTCAATTGTTTCATATTCATTGTAACAATCTCATGTTAGGATCATCCAAACATGAGATTGAATGAGGATGATAGAGATATAATGTGTGTGCTTGAGATACTACCACTTGTATGAAGATTAGAGAGTTAGTTAGTCAGTTAGCTAGATATTGAGAAGTGTATAAATATTGTTGCATGTACTTGCTTAACATCTAAGGAAATCAATATACTGAAAGTTTCTGTTTTCTACTTCTCTCTAGAATCTCTCGAATCTCTTCTTTCTCTCACTACATTTTCTGAAGATTAACATTCCCTTCCTCCGTGGACAATTTGAAGCAGCCATCAATCCCTGCACATTTATTCTATTCGACAGAAGTTTTGAACTTTCAAAATTTTCATGTAGTTGTTTATGCTAATAAGATTTATCTATGTATTCCTCTCGTATTTGCTTTAAATTATATTCTTGCTGCTTGGAGACCCTGTTTCCCCTCCATAAACAATTTGGACCAATAATCAATCCTTGCTTATCTGTAAGCCCTCAATTTTTGTTGTTTCTGCTTTTAAGCCTTCTTAAATAACTTTGTAGTCTTTTTAGTTAAAATTTAACTGTAAAATAGGAAGCATGATTAGAGATTCTTTAACTAATATAGTTTAGGATAATACTTAAGTACTGACATATACTTTGTAATGTGGCTCAATGATACTTAAACACGTTTTATTCAATTAAATAACAGTAAACGTGTTATTAGTTTTTCTTTGCCTCATAAAAGCTAAGCGCGTGTGAAAGACATTTTCTTTATTATGGTGCGCTACGCGCGACTTAAATGTATTTATTCATGTTAATTTGTTTTGCTCTTGGGAGTACTCAAGCTTGGGCAAAAGGAAATCAGCTACTTGTTGAACCACCTATCAAAGTTAGTTATAAATATGTAATTAATTGGTCCAAGAAAATTGACGGAGGCATATAAATAGAGAAAAATCGTTGAATCTTATATTACCTTCAATGAACGGAAAAATAATTTGGTATAAGAATTTGATAAGAATCTCATTCCACTAAACTTTAATTCACAACTGAAAGCAAAATAATTCTCAAGATACTTACTTTCATCCAAATCATCCGCCTTCATTAACAAAACAACAACCTATATCTTCCTTCAGCTAAGATAAAGCAAAAACTCAGATGCCCCGAAATCAAATAGTTGTTCAGTGCTGGCTGGACTATTTTTAAGAAAACTGTCAATTTGGAAAATGCTGAAACCAAGTTTGGTACCAAAAGATTTCAAACTTGAATTGTTTGTAAATAGCGGTTTTCATCCCCACGAACATGAAGCATTACAATAAAACACAACTTATTAACTATTTGACATTGACTTATAGAAAGTTAATAACTTTTAGCAACATTACAAAACCGAAAATTGTAGTACCTTTCAGATATAGGAATCACGGATTCCTTCCCTCTTTCTTCTTTATACGCATCCAACACCATTGCAAACTCTCTAATTATTCACTTATCCTCGCTTTCTACAATCTAAACTCAAGTACATCCTAGTGTTGAAAAAGCATACCAAAATAACATAAAAAAAATAAAAGTCAGTAAAAAAGCTTCCACTGCAATGTATTGCCAATTAAATTTTACCAATTGGGTAAAGATATATAGGGTTCTAAGTTCTAACTGCCAAGAAAGCGTGAGGCCTGAAATGGGATTTACAAAAGTTACACAGTTTGAGAGAAACTGTTTTGTACGGAACATGATGCAGTTTTCTCTAGCCTTTTCCCGCATTTGAATTTCATATTTTTTGTCATTTTTTTGTTTTATTTACACAAATGCCCATGGAACATTTAGATTCCTAATTTACTTTAGTCTTAAATTATTTTTTTTGTTTTAGGGATTTTTTAGTCCAATTATTTTCGGTAAAGCCTTAAGACACCAAAATTGATTGCTAGCTTTCTAATATTAGAGATTATTTGTTGTGAAACCTTAAGACACCAAAATTAATTGCTAGCTTTCTAATATTAGACCAACTCCAACTCTTGGAGTAAGTCCTATAATTTTCCTTCTATTCCCCCCTAACAAAAAAAATTACATTCCAACCCTAGTTCTAAAATAAAGTTAACTGCTAAAACTGGAAAGAAGGCCAGATTCCGGCCATAAAATAAGCCAAAGAACATGTGGGGCCCACATGTGAGAGTGGAAGTGGGCGCATGAAGGCCAGACTCCTCTAACGGATGAGCTCACATTACCGATGCGTCAAGCTTAGCATCTGACATGGCCCCACCCACGTGAGCATGTCGGCCACTTCCATCCAAAATTAATGAGCCGTAACGGCTAGTTTTCTGATCCAACGGCCTACATTTTTTTTTAGTTTTATATTTATTGAATCCAACGGTTGAGATCGAATATAATCAAATCTAACGGTAAAAAAAAAATTTAACGACCAAAATTTAAAGCTGACGGCTAAAATAATTTAAAATTTTTATTTAACTCAAAATTCACCCAAAAACTCTATAAATAACTATATATTTGTTCAAACATCCACACAAAACTCATTGTTCTCCTACAATTCTTCCAATTTTTCTTTCTACCATCTTCCAAAATCATTTCTTCCCATTTCTAAATTTTTCAAGGTGGCAAAAGATCATATTAGGGATCGTAATTGGGCCTTTGAAGAAGATGTTACTTTATACTTGACATGGGTTTCTATTAGCAAAGATGGTGTCGTTGGCACGAATCAAAATAAAAAGGTTTTGTGGGGTAAAATTGTTGATAAGTTCAATGAAAAATCCAACGCTGGCCGAAGATAAGGTGGTGGTATTTACAATCGGTGGAAGGTTATCAACAAAGCGTGCACTTTATGGAAGGGAAGCTTGGAGAGACTCGTGGTTCATATGGCTAGTGGAAAGAGCGCCGCAGAAGTTATAAGTTTCTCTATTGATATTTTAATTGTCATGTAATAATATTATTTTGCAACTAATTATTTTTATGTATTTCTTGCATAAGGTAACAAAGCAATGGCAATTTAGAAGACAAGAACTACACCCAAAAAAATCAAGCTTTTAAGTTACATTATTCTTGGGACGTCCTCAAGGATTATTCGAGGCGGGGAATCGATGCAGATCAACAATAAGGAAAATTATTTAGTAGTGAAGCCACACAGACAAATAATGTCAATGAAAGTGTCGATTCGTTGACCTCAACTTCTTGTTTTGTAAAGCCCCTGGAAAGAGATAAGCAAAAGGAAGCAAATAGAAAAGGGAAGTTCAAAGATCCGATTAGTTCACAAATTTCTATTGGATTTGTAAAATTGACCAAAAGCCATAGCTCTCGAGAGGAAGAAGCGGCCAGACGTGTTTAGCCTTAACGAAGGAAATGGATAGAGAGCAAGAAAGGTTCAAATGTAATTTCATGGCGAAGGACCTCAACAAATACACTTCAAATAGGAATAAGTTCTTACGTGATAAGCGAAAGGAAATTTTGTAAAGGCATGCCACAAGGAGTATCTTTCAAGATGATGATTCATCTCAAGGCTATATTCCAAGTCCACCACTAAGTCAAGATGGTGGATATCATTATTAAGTTTATGTAGTTTATTAATTATTGATTGTATTAAGTTTATGTGGTTTATTAATTGTCGTTTGTATTAAGTTTATGTAGTTTAGTAATTGTCGTTTGTATTAAGTTTATGACTTATTAATTATCATTTGTATTAAATTTATAGCTTGTTAATTATTGTTTCTATTATTCTAGATGCTTTCAATAATTATTGTACTTATTATTGCACAATTTGATGTACAATAGATGCCTTCAATAATTTTTGACAACGTACTAGACAAAAGACTTGTCATAAGAAGACACTTCAATTTATTACTAGAAAATACCAACAATAGTACACTTTAAATTATTACAGAAAATAAGAACTTAGCAAATTTAAATTTAACACAAGAACACATTAATACACCAACATAGCACATTAATACACTTAAGATTATCCATCATTAACGTTCTCCTTCTCGATGCCATATATGCTCAACCAACCCTTTTTGGAGTGTTTCATGACCTTGTGTTACACACCACACCTCCATTTTATTTAAAAATAGTTTTGGTTCTTATTTGGTGAGCCCAAGGGCCCCCCCCTTTCATATCTCTCAGTTCACTCCTCTCTCTCACTCTCCCTTATCTCTCCCTCTCGACAACTCTTTCCTTCCCTCTTCCCCGAAAACACACACACATACACATAGCAACCATCACCACCACACCTGGGCTTTGACCTCGAAACCATAAGCAAAACTAGGAACTCCACCGTGACAGTCACGGTGCTCACTGCCCCGATTACTCCGGGGACTTTCAAGCCAATTTTCGGCCAAACCACGGTGACTTGGCCGGAATGTAAGGTATCAATCTCTTCATCTCACTGATTACTAAAACTTTTCTTTTTGTTTCACCTAATTTTGTTGAGTATTGAAGAAGTTATACTCATTTGAATCTTACCCAGTTTTCGACGACCTCTGTAGCTTTCGAGGCATTTTCTGGCCAAACCACTACAAGTTAGACATCACGCGAGGTACTATTCTCTTCGTCTATTTGAGAACTACAACTTTCATTTTTGAATCACTCGATTTCGTTGAGTAACAAGGAAGTTATGAACGTTTAAAGTTTGTGTAGTTTTCCGATCAAAATCCGGCCTTCTTCTTCCTTTGAATCCGGCAACCCAAAAACCCCAAGGCCTTTGGGCCTTTCCTGCTGAGCCCAACCCAAAACCTTTTCTTTTTTTAGTTTTTGTAATTTTAGTTTGTTAATTAAAAAGGCCCATTGGGCCATCCTTCTTAAAACCCAGGCCCGTGTGCCTGGTAACCTAAGCCTATAAAGGCTAAGGCCTTTGGGCCGTTTTAAATTAGGGCCTTCAGGCCTTTCAAACCAAGGCCCAAAGCCTTTTTCCCTTAAAACCCAAAACCTTTAAGGACCCAAACCCTAAACCCTTGACCCTTAAAACCAAGCCCAAGGACCCAAGCCTTAAACTCGGCCCAACCTTAAGCCCAGACCCAGACCTAGACCCGTACCCGACTCGGTCTGACTGTTGACATGGTCAACGGTCAATGGTCAACGTTGACTTTGACCGGTCAATGTTGACTTTTCGAGTTAACTTTTTCGGGTTTCGTCCGGGACCCCTCCTAAGCTAATTTCGACGTCATGGACCCGTTTTTGAAGTCTATTTTCCCAAATAAAGTTGTTTGAGTATAGTTTGACTAAGTTGGACCCTTTATGTGCTTAGGTGCATATATTGTGGCGTTTCTGTCTTCGCTAGCAACGCGACTTCCGATGGAAAAGTACTATGAGTGGACCCTTTTTAAAAATGCATGTTTTGATAGTTGAACTGCATACATGAAAAGCATTATTTAATGACTACGTTTTATGAAACGTTTTATGAGATAACATGCTTACTGAAGTTAGTTTGAATTATTACTATTTTTCCTATAACCCGTGTTCTTATAGGATATCTAATAGATGACGATATGATATTTAAAACATGTTTAGAACACCTCTTTATAGTATAGATGATGGATGACTTTATACTATGAAGTTTCTTTTCAAATATATATGTTCAATGATTTTGTACTTACCTAGTGGTCCCTATTCCGCTACGGGACGAGGGATAGATTCTGGTCTGTCCTGAGCGATGGTTATGGTGTTAGAATAAGGCCTGAAGTCGTTTTCCTTTGGCTATTAGCATAGGGATGGGGAGCTGGCAAGGGGCCTAGAGGGATATTTTCCTCTGACTGTACGTTCAAAGACGGGGAGCTAGCATGGGGCCTGGAGGGATATTGGACATTCACTAGTGATTATTATATATACGAGTTATGATTTGAGACATTGCACTACATGCTAGGTTTCGGAAAACCTATTTATTTATCGTGATATATGTGTTTTCATAAAAACTGGGGGTTAGTATGTTGATAACTGTTTTACTATTATATATATATATATATATATATATAGATAACTTGGTCCACTCATGTTTGTTTTGCGCCCCCTTCAGGACTTAGAATCGAGGCATACAATCCCGGCGTCAAGGCACTTTCGCATCGGCATCTTCGAGTCCTCTCAGTGTAGGACCCCATCCTTTTGTTCATTCAATTTTATATTCACCCTTTTTAGTGTTCTAGTTAGTTATATGCTCTGAATACGTTAGTTATATGCTCTGAATACGTTCCTTAAATGCATATTAATTACCATTAAATTCATAGTTCTCATTTATTTCTCGTTCTAATGCATTTTTAAATGGCTTTCGTCACCCCTCAAGTGTCGGCCAGCACGTGACCATCCTGATGTCCCCAAGACATCAAGATCAGAGCATGTCACCTTGAAAAGTTTGAATTCTATTTAAACGTCTCATATACTCACTCAGTGTGACCATATCTTGTCGAGTCTCGTATGTGGTTGCAGCAAGATATTCAACATCTCTTGTCATAGCTCTCGCATATGTTGGTTGGTCATCATCGACATATTCGTTAGAATCTTCTTCAATTTCTACGTACTCATCTTCCACAATCATGTTGTGCAAAATTATGCACGTAATCATGATTGAATGCAGGTCTTCCACATTCCACAATCGTGCAGCCCCTCCAACAATGGCTTATTGAGCTTGTAGAATCCCTAACGCTCTCTCCACATCTTTCATGTAAGACTCTTATTTCTGTGAAAATAATTTATTCACACTATCGGGATGAGAATAACTTTTCACAAAGGTAGACCACCCAGGATAAATACCAACAATTAAGTAGTAACCTAGCTCATACTTATTACCATTTACCTTGTACCTCTATTCCGGTGCCCATCCATTGACAACATCATCGAACAGAGGAGAAGACCAAAGAATGTTAATAACATTGTTTGATCCAATAACACCGAAGAATGCATGCCAAATCCATCTGTCGTAAGACGCCATAGCCTCGAGTAAGATGGTTGGCTTATTGTGACGCCCCTGAATTGGCAAGCCTAAGCAGTAGGACAATTCTTCCACTCTCAATGCATACAATCGGGACTTCCTATCATGCTAGGGAAGCCTTTCTTTTTTACCTTGCGTAGAAGCCTCTTCAAGTCTTCACGATTTGGATTTTGGAGGTATGTGGCTCCATATATGGCTTCAATAGCCTTACAGGATCGCTTGAGGTTCTCAATAGCAATACTCTCTACAAGTCGACAATATTCGTCAGTTGAGTCTGCATAGCACCCATTAGCTAGCATCTGAAATGCAGATGTGAGCTTCTAATGAGGTGATAGACTTTGTCGGCTTACGACATCTATCTTCCTTGCAAAGTAGTGGTCATGATGGACAACTGCGTTCAAGATGCTTTAAAAAAACTCTCTCCTCATCTAATACGGCCTCCGAAAATCATGAGGAGGATATCTTGAACGTTCAATGACATAGTCTTTCATCATCCAGTCATGGCACTCTTCTCTATCACGCTGCACAAATGAATGCCCTGTGACAGAACCACAATAGTTAGATTCGGCATGGTGCTCATATTGCATAAACGAGTTAGTAAATTCGGCTTCTTCGTCAGTCATTTCTACATCCACAGTTGCAAGGCTTGCTTGGTATTGTGCCATCTGCATTGCCAAGCTATGCCTTCTTCTATCACCCATTGATGAGATTTTGATGATTTTGAGGAAATAAAAACACTATGAAAGTTGAATGATTGGTGAATATGTTGTGTGATGGTTATATATTCAACCTATGCTTATATAGAAGAAGATTGAAGGTTTGCGTTTCATGTGTGTAAGTTTGTGTTTCATGTGTTTGGTGTGTTATACATTTCTATCATGTGTTCATATGTGTTTTGTGTGTTTCATGTGTTTTGTGTTTATACATTTCTATCATGTATTTCGTATTCTTCCATAGTGTTTCATGAGTTTCATGTATCGATTTAGTGATTTTTCAATATTTTTTAGAATTTAAATATTTTTAGGTAAAAATATTCATAAAATTAATTTAGGATGGTCTACATACTCTTTTTTTTCATTTTAAAAGTTAATCTAAAAAAAATTAGCCTAAATTCATTCTTTAATAATCTAGGGTAAAATTTTAGGCCAAAAAGGTTGGAGCAGAAAAATTATTTCTGAGTTAAAACCTAAATTTTATGGGCTTTAAAATTTTAGGTTTTATCCTAGGGGTTAGACATGATCTTAGAGATAAGAAATACATGATTTTTTTTATTATTATTGAGCCACGTCATAAAGTAAAATATATCAAATACTGCCCAGTCCATACTCAGACATGATCTTAGAGATAAGAAATACATGATTTTTTTTTTATTATTGAGCCACGTCATAAAGTAAAATATGTCAAATACTGCCCAGTCCATACTCAGACATTATCCTATAATATAATTGTACAATCATTAGTCTCAAAGGGTCTTCAATGGAGAATCGTAGTACTATCTTGTATTGGCTATTTTCTCTTATATTGAAACCAAAAACTTTTCACGGACGACGGCAGAATTTTGCTGAACTGAATCAAACGAATATTGATGTGCTTTCGTAATTGATCATTGTCATCTTCGCTTACTGTCGACAGAATTATACATGCAACTAGAACATCACAATAACAATATCGCGAGCTTATCACGGCAACTTAATGTCGTGATAAGGGTTCATTCCCAACAATACAATCTCATTTTCCCCTTGGGGAACGCCACTCTATTTAACATACCCAAAATTTCAAAGTTAACTTGTCAATGTAAACGCACAATGGTTGAAAATAGAACTTCATTCTCCAGTAGCACACAGAAATTACATAGTAACCCAAAGGAATAAAGAAGAAACAACCTAAATTCAAAAGTCCACACTCAACATCAACAATTCAACTATTTCTTCTTGCTACTGCTAGCCGGGGTCTCTTCTTGCCAGGTTGCTTGCCATTGCTTATCATAAAACGTCGTCTCTTCGAGTAGTTTCTTTAGGTTTTCAACATCCTCGTTCTTGCGAATCAGAAGCACTCCCCCCACAGCTATGAACAATAAGGTTTTGCAGAAGAAATTGCCCATTTGGTCGACTAGGCCTACTCCAGTCAAGCTATCAACAAAATACGCCATGAAAAAACCTACCATAGCAGCACGACCTGCAGGAAACTCATAAAATAGCAGAAAATATGTTAGTTTTGAGTATCTCCTCTTCCCTTATTACGCTTCAGTTAAAATAAGTGGATCTGAACAAACCGTTAAGTAGTTCAGCTTCAGGTAAATGGTATCTCTTTATCCATGCCCACCAAGGTACAATGGACGTGTCAAAAAACATAGGGTTCTCATTACTGGATGATTCCGGGTTGTCCTGGAGCCATTTTCTCCTCCTGGCCTCTGAAAATGGTAATGCAAGGTGGTGCATTCGAAAGCAAGTATTTTTTGAATTATTAGGAAAGATAACAAGTTATTTGTCAAAGAAATGCTTCAAATGAATCACAGAATCTTTGTTAAATGAAGCTTTTGGAACTTCACAAAATTCTGTTCAGGTAAACACAAGGGTGTACAAACATCTAACAGATGTTCCTTCAATCCTATTCTATTTGGAAATTCATGCTCTTCTGCAAAAAGAATCAACAAAAGAATTGGCAACTTCATAGAAATTTCTTCATTTAAGTTTCAAAACATCTGGGGATGAAAACCCATGAGTTTATAGCTCTAAAATCAACATGCAAGTTCAGCAGATATCCCCCACATTCTTCAAAAACATCCTCAACCCAGTACTTCAACTACTATTCAATGTTCCTTACGGAGCAGGGCAAACAAATGAAAATTCTAATCTCACAGTTTAACATGGAAAAAACAATCAATATGAAAAATCAAAATCCCATGCCAACTCAAACAGTTGCAATCAGAGCTAAACAAGAACAAGTGAAGAAATAGACAATCACAGATCACAAGGAAAGAAACCCACAACTTACCAGCATCAATAACAGCATCCCAATCAGTTCTTCCATTTTTCTCAAACTGCTTCAAATCCCAAGTCCCATTCACCCATCTCCCATCTTCAAATAAATTCACCACGCTTACCTCCTCAGCTGCTCCAGCTGATCCATTAGCCCCGGCAGAGCTCTCACTCTTCACCGGAACAGCCTCAGCGGCGGCCACGGGGACCTCGGGCTCTGCTTTGGGCACCACGGCTGTGGCAGCTGAGCCGAGAGCTCCAGCTCCATTCTCAGCCGAGGCTCTGGTGGTGAAGAGAGGGTGGTTCTTGGGTCTGAGAGAGAGAAAAGGGTTGTGGGTAAGGAGGGGTTTGAAGTGTGATGATGAAGGAGAGAGGGTTGGGAGATGGGTTGTGGGAGAAAACAAGGCCATGGAAATGGACATTGTTTAGAATTTGGATTGATTTGCAGCAAAAAGGGAAGGGAGGGGGGAGTTGGTTGCCGCTGCTAATCACAAAACATGGTAGCTCTTCTTTTTCTTGGGCTATCCTCATTCCTCACCCACTCCCTCAGCCTTAGAATTGCCCAAATTCCAAATGGGCAAGTTTTGTATTTTCTGCAGTATTTTTGTTGAAATTACAAGTGGAAAAGTGTTTAATTTATAAATACTAGTATATGACCACACACATTACACAAAGTGTGTTTTATTTTTATTTTATTTTTTTAAATTAAAATTGAAGGAAAGAGAAAGAGGGTGAGATAAAACATAAGAGTGGGGAGATAGAAAGAGATATTTATTTTTTATTTTAAAAAAATTATATATGTTAATTCACCTGTATATGAGGTTTAAACAAAAAAATAGCAAAATTTTATGGTGTGAAATTACGTTATTGTCTTAACATTTTTGTTGTGGAAAAAACTAAATAGTCTTTTCATCCTCTTTTCGTTGACAAAGAAGATTCTATTAATATTTAGTTTAGATAAGATATGACACCCTCTTCTAGTTGACAAATAGAGTTCTGTTAATATATAGTTTAGATGAGCCATGGCAGAGTGGATAATAGGTAGGACCATACTATGCAGAAGCTTCACTATGTTGTACTTTTACTTACCATTAAGTTTTCTATCTACTCATTTTCTAATTTGACCCAACAAAAAAATGGCACGTGTTTTTTTTTTCAAAGTCA
The DNA here is from genome assembly GCA_963580275.1 of Crataegus laevigata. Classification (NCBI taxonomy): domain Eukaryota; kingdom Viridiplantae; phylum Streptophyta; class Magnoliopsida; order Rosales; family Rosaceae; genus Crataegus; species Crataegus laevigata. Next base: position 27,817,156 of record OY756950.1, on the reverse strand, counting down.
AAGAAAATTAAATAACATGTTTATTATTGTCTGTGTTAAAATACTAGACAAAATTAAAAGATGAGTACTCGCTAGTTAGTGCCAAGTATATCCTTGTTTTATAGAATTAACTTAGCTCCTCAATGGCTAAGAAAGAATTCATCCTCAATTTATTTTGTGTCTGATTCACAAAAGTTCGGACTTATAATCGGAACCGTTAGCATCATATATCACTCTATAAAGATTATCTTTGTGAAAAAGAAAAAAAAACGTGAAATCATTTTAGTCATTAAACAATACAAAAACAAATAGAAGATTTCAATAAAAATATTATGAACTGTCTATTTATTTGTTACCGTTGATTGACTAAACGACCTTAATTTTAATTTATTTTTTTGTAGATATAGTCTTTACAAAATGATTTGTAATATAAGAAATTACAAAGATATTATGTGAATCGAACACCATATAAATGGAATCTATTCTGGTTATTTTGAATAGGAGTTTATATGATACAATTAGACAAACAAGAAAATCTTCAATCTTAAAATATCTCCATTTGGTAAGTCAAATTATAAATAGGGTGCTTTAGATTTAGCCCTTTACAACTGTTGAACTCTAGACATAAACCCAGATATATTTAAACATCTAAATAAAACCCAAATTTTGAATTTGATGCCATGTAAGATAAAAGATGTCCATACATTTAAATTTATTTACAACACCTTGCCACCAACATTAATATGGCTATTACGGTTTTTTTTTGTAGACTTTTAATTTAGGAGTGTGATATCCACACACCCCATTTTACTTCTCACACACCTTTTTAATTTTCGACCGTCGAATCGGATGAATTAAAGAAAATCAACGGACATAAATTATAAAGGGGTGTGTGAGAAGTATCCACACACCCCTTAATTTATTGTCTTTTGTTTGTCAACAACATTCAATTAGTTTAAGTTTTTTTGCTTTTAATTTAAAAAAAAAGTGCTTTTCTTCTTTTATGTGAAATCGCCTAATCCAAATCTAATTAGTTCAATATACATTCTATTGAAAAAGTAGATACATTTGTAGACATTGAAATTTCGGTAAATAAAATGTTGACCGATGGTCAAAGTTTCAACGCTCATGTATTACATAAATTTTACACGTAGCGTGTGATTCGACGGAAATTGAAATGAGTTAGAAAAGCCGTCAAATAGGACACGTGTCAACACCTGGGAGAGACAACTTATTTCATCTGGGATATTATATTCAAAATTAGGCCTTGGGAAATTCTATAAATAGGAAGCCATTTCATTCATTTTCATTCACCAATTCACAAATACATTTCTCTACTCCCAAATTGGAAAAGAATTCTCTTGAAGTTCGTTCATCGTTCTTCAAGATTCAAGCCCAAACGGCCCCTGAAGAAACGCTCATCAAATCCTTGAAGATCATCCTCGTTCATCCCAAGAATCAAGACACCAAAGGCCTTTCGGATCAACACGACATCAACGTTCTTCATCAAATCCTTGAAGATCATCCTTGTTCATCCCAAGAATCAAGCCCCAGCAACCCTTGGATCTACACATCCGTTCTTCAAGAATCAAGCCCAAAAGGCGCTTGAAGTTCATCCATCGTTCATCGTTCATCGTTCATCGTTCTTTGTCCTTCGTTCGTCGTTCGTCCATCTTCAAGAACAAGCCTAAAAGCCCCCTTGAAGATCCGTTCGTCATTCAACGTTAATCTAACTTCAGGATCAAGCCCTAACGGCCCCTGAAGATCCGTTCATCCAACTTCAAGATCAAGCCCAAAAGCTCCCCCTAAAGAAACATTCATCCGCCAAACTTTAAGATCAAGCCCAACGGCCCTTGAAGAAACTTCCCCCTGTTCAATCAAGATCAAAGCCTCGACGGCCCTTGGATCAAGCCCACAAATCACAGTCTTACGGATATCGAATCAAAGGAACAAATAGAGATTGTAACCCAAAATCATCAAATACAAATATTATTTTGTACACGTGTTCTTCTTGTTTCAGGAATTTTTCGTGTTTACAAATTTGGCATGCCCAGTGGGACAATCTCTACCTCTCATCTCTTTCTCTGTTCAAGAAATCCAAAGCACACTTCAAGCATAATGGCTTCAGACAAGGAACAAGTCATCGGCGCCACCCCCATCGAAGAACAGCTGATTCAGATAAAGGAGATGTTTGCAATGATGACGATGACCCTTAAAGAAAAAGATTTGAAGATCGTTATGCTCGTGAGCAAATTGGGGGCACGGCATGATGAAGGATCCGACTCTGGCTCTAAGAAAGGTGGTGACGAAGAAGAAGAGCCTCCGGTGGAGAAGGTTGAAGAAAAGCCAGAACCAGACCAAGCAGCGGCGCTCACGGGATCTCTCTCAATCAAGCAGTTGCAAGAGATGATCGCCAACACAGTCAAGGCAGAGTACCAAAAGAGCTCAAATACCTCCGGGTTGTACTCCAAGCTTTACTCTAAGAAGATTGACGCCCTGAAGATGCCAAAGGGATATCAACCACCCAAATTCATGCAGTTCGATGGAATGGGGAACCCGAAACAGCACATCGCCCACTTTGTTGAAACTTGCAACAACGCGGGCACTAAAGGGGACTACCTTGCCAAGCAGTTCGTGCGCTCGCTGAAAAGTAACACCTTCGATTGGTACACCGATCTCGAGCCCGAATCCATTGACAGCTGGGAGCAATTGGAGCAAGAATTCCCCAACCGCTTCTACAGCACCCGCCGCACAGTCAGCATGCTGGAGCTGACAAGCACAAAGCAGTGGAAGGATGAGCCAGTTGTGGACTACATCAGCCGATGGCGCACCCTTAGCCTCGACTGCAAAGATAGACTCTTAGAGCGCTCTTCGATCGAGATGTGCATCCAAGGCATGCAATGGGGATTGCACTACATCCTCCAAGGCATCAAACCGCGGACCTTCGAAGAGCTAGCAACCCGCGCCCATGACATGGAGTTGAGCATCGCCAACCATGGAAAAAATGAGCCAACCACCAACTTCAAAGAGAAAGTGTTTGCCCCGAATGTGGATGAGACTGGGAAGAAGCCCGCCAAAGAAGCTTTTACCGTCAACACTGCCCCCGTCAAAATCTCGTCCAAGTACAAAACGAGGGAGATAAAGAGAGGAGAGCCTTCTCGCACCCAAGACAGGCACAAAAACACCTTGAGGGAACTAGAGCAGAAGACGTATCCTTTTCCGGACTCCGACGTGGCCGCAATGCTGGAAGACTTGTTGGAGAAGAAGGTGATCGATTTACCCGAATACCGATGGCCGGAAGAAATAAATCACACCAACAACCCAAGGTACTGTAAGTACCACCCCTTCATCAGTCATCCAACAGAAAAATGCTTCGTTCTGAAAGATCTCATCATGAGGCTGGCTCAGCAAGGGATCATCGAGCTTGATCTTGACAATGTGGTAAAGTCAAATTATACCACCGTCACTTCCGGAACATTTGATTCGAAGTCTTCATCGCCACCGCTGGGGGCATGCTCCGAATCAAGCAAAGCTGAAGGATGGATTCATCTTGCTCCAAAGAAATGGCACATGAAGCCTACACCTCCACCACAAGTCCACCAACCAGAAAGGGGGCAAAACAGCTTTTGCCAATCTCCAAAGCAACGAGAAATTGTTGAATATGATGGAAATTCAACACAAAGATCGCCCATCCCCATCACGATGCGCGATTTCCTCCTGGAAGATTTCTTCAAACACCCGGTCAAAGCTCCTTGCTACAAAGATTGCGAGGAACGCTTCTCCAAAATGGCTTGACAAATCCATGTATTGCTCCTTGTTTGCACGAGCCTAAACGGTATGAATGGATACTCCTTGTCTGCAAGAGCCTAAACTGCAAGACACCATGCTCCTTGTTCGCACGAGCCTAAACTGCATGAACGGATACTCCTTGTCTGCAAGAGCCTAAACTGCACGAACGAAAGCTCCTCGCCGACACGAGCCATAACTGCATGGCAAAACGCTCCTGGCTTGCACGAGCATAAAAGGCAACACCGACGCTCCTGGTCTGCACGAGCATAAAAGGCAACACTAATGCTCTTCGTTCGCACGAGTCTAAAAGGCGACAACAAAACGCTCATTGCCTGCATGAGTTAAAACTGCAAACGACACCAAAAGAAAATACCAAAAAAAAAATATACGTATGTATTTGAATTACGTTTTGACTTGATCTCTTTCTTTGGAAGGGTACGTAGGCAGCTTGATGCGTTGTAAACAACACACAAATTAAACCCTTTTTTGACAATTGTAGTAAAGATGTAAGTAGGGTATTGTTCTAGACCGGGGATTAGGAGGGATTGCTAATGCACCTAACTGACTTAAAAATATTAAACAAGACTCAAAAACACAAAACAAAACTCTAAAACAGAAAGTTAAACTATAATAACTTAAAACACACCAGAATAGTCAAAACAATCAAATTGACCCAAATTAGACACTAGGGACTGATTTGGACAAAAATAAACTCAAACGACTAACTAAACACAAATCTAAATAGATTCTAGCTAAATTAATATAACTTACAGATGGGGGATTGGTTTTTGACGAAAATTAAAAGACAAAGTAAATAACTTGCAGATTCTAAACAAAGACATAAAACTAAGTGAATTGATGGATAGATGGACTAGCTAGAGGGTTCTTCTCCACACATGATACACTTGCATACAAACCAATTTTCCAGTTGTTCTTTCAATAAACTATGAAACTCAACACCCCAGGTTAACTGTGACAACACTTTTTTAACCTTCGAGTTTTCCTAAAGTTATTGAATTGGATGGGAAAGCGCATACAACAATTCAAAACATTCTTTAAAAGTGCCCTACGTGAACAGCACAATAGAGATACAATCAAAGATCATTAAGCTTTGTGAAAACTATAAGCATTGACGAGGCATTCGTAACTATGAAAAGCATGATCCTCTTGCCAAGAATTCACTTAACGCGATTGTGACTAGCAACCTCTACTACTTGTGAATATAAGTTCATAACGATTAGGTGAAACTCCCTTATATTCTAGCATCAAATTCATGCATGCAAACTAAGTATGCATCCTTAATCAACATACAAGAATAAGTTATCAATCAAACAGTTAAGCAAATCGCATTCACAATTTATGAAATTACAACTGAAGGTAATCAATTCATATTGCAAACATATTCATGGTATTGAATCAACCTCTAGCCAAGGCGAATTTATTTCCTCATAGTCGCAATTAAACAAAGATAATCAAATTTAAACATTTAAAACAAAGATAGATTACACCTAGAAACGCTCCAACAATCCAACGTCTTGAATGGCTAGGCACGGCTCCAAGGTAATCCTCTCCTTCTTCCTTTGTAAAGCTGCGACACAAGGGATGGTGATGATGGTTGATGGCTGGTGCGGCAAAGGGGTTGAATAGGTTTAGAGAATATGGAAGGGTGATAGGGGATGGATAGGAAGAGAGGTGGATGGAATGGATGGAGGAAGAGAGAAGACTTGTGGCAGAAATTGTGTTGTGAATGTGTTGTGTGAATTTTCCCTTGTCTTGTGATGGACAAGCCTATTTATAGACTTTGAAAATGAATCACCACCACAAAATTTCTTGGTGGAGTGGGTGGATGTTGTAGGTGGAGTGGGTGGATGTTGTAGGTGAAGTAGGTGGATGTTGTAGGTGAAGTGTGTCCATATTTTAGCATATGTTTGAAGCCCTTTCATGCACCAAAACATCCATCCTTATGCATGCAATCCATTCCACCCCAAAACAGCTCCAAATTGCACCAAAATGCACTTCTTTGCTAACTTCGTTATTAGAACCTACAAACAGATGACAATAGCTTAAAACATTCTAATAAGATGAAACTAATTAAGTAAATGCAAGGAAACAAACTAATAAAATCACATAAATATGTTCCTATCACAGCTCGAATATTCAAACTACGAGTTCAGTCACATTAAAATAAAAATAATGTTTTATTAGAAAAGAAAAAAAAATATGTTTTATGTATTTATAAAAAAGAGGAAAAAATTACATCTGTTTAAAAAAAATGAAAGAAAGAAAGAAAAAAATATATATTTATGTGTCTTAGCCCAGCTACAAATTAGGCTTCCCTTCATTTCACAGGCCCAGATGCCAAAGGGCCCATCTACACCAAGTCCACACCCTGTGCTGCCCTACATCCGCCGCTCAGAATCCATGCCTCTGACTCTTTCTCCCTCACTATTTCTCTAAACTCGTCTTTCCTTCCCAAAATTCGACCGAAGAATCTCGTCGTCAGCTCTGAAATTCAAACTTCGTAGTGAAGATATCGAGGATTTACGACTAGAATTTGCCCAAGCATGAGCGGGAGGACCGGTCGATCATCAGTTGAAAGGTCTCTGAAATGTTGGTATGAACGCAACAAGGTGGAATTCTAATTTGTCGTGGAGATTTTCATCACAAAGAGACGAGAACCCAGTCGGGTTTAGAGTCTCCATAAAGAAAAAAAGAGGGCTTTGGCAGCCACGGCTTGGATGGCCCTGGAATCACCATCGGCGACTCCACCTCTGACTCCCTCTCCAGTTCGCGATCGCAGCAGATGGACCTCAAGGCCCTCAATCTCTCAATCACCTCCGAGCCCATGATCTGCAAGCCCAAGTTTAAATCTAGGCTCGTGTCTTCTACGCTCTCCCTCTCTCTAAAACGCCCCTCTGTCCTCTCCTTGTCAGGCTCCCGCCGAGAAGCTCCGCCGCTAGGAAGACCAATAACATGATCACCTACCGCTAGCTCTTCCACCCTGAGCAGCTCATTTCCGACAAGGAAGACGTTGTCGATGTGAACATGATGGGATATGCAAATGTAAAGCAGATTGCTTATGGGATTCACTTCCGGCTTCAAGCTCGCCCGTTTATTGTGGCAGAACAACATCAGGGCAATCGTGTGGTGTTTGTGAATCTTGATGCATGCATAGGCTCCCAAATTGTCACAATTAAAGTGCTTAAGAGATTGAAAGCAAGGAATGGGGACCTTTACACAGAGAAGAATGTGGCAATTAGCAGGATTCACACATGCAGGGCCTGGGGGCTACCTTCAGTATGTTGTGTATATTGTGACATATCTTGGGTTTGTAAAACAATCATTTGATGTTCTTGTTGATGGCATTGAGAAAACCATTATTCAAGCTCAAGAAAATCTCCGTCCCGGTTCAATTTTTGTGAATAAAATGAGAGCTCTTAAATGCTGGTGCTAACTGCAGTCTAAGTGCATATCTCAACAATCCTGCAGTTGGAACATGGAATCATCAATGCCTGATTATGCCGATCATCATGCTGCAAATCCTTGAAGTTTCTGTAGTCGACAGTGCAGCCCACCGACCGCCTCACCGCTGCTGTGTCACCCACCACCCGCGCATCCACCCTCTCCGCCTTCGCCACCGCCATGGCTGATCAGGTATCGGCGCCCAAGCTCGTCAAATACCATCTTCTCGACAAGTTCTCGCCGGTGAAGAGCTATACCACCTAAGCCCAGTGACTCTGCTTCCGGCTTCACCCAAAACCGATGGAGTCCCGAGGACAATTCTGACGTCTCCAGTCCGAATCCGTGTGAAATCGCTCCTCTTCCTCCGTCAATCTCTCACTACCGCTATGGTTGGTCTGACATGACAACTGTTAGTGATGATGAAGAAGATTGATGCGTTGTAAAACAACACACAAATTAAACCCTCTTTTTGACAATTGTAGTATATATGCAAGTAGGGATCGTTCTAGACCGGGGATTAGGAGGGATTGCTAATGCACCTAAACTGATTTTTAAAATGTAAAACAAGACTCAAAAACACAAAACAAAACTTCTAAAACAGAAAGCTAAACTATAATAACTTGAAACACACTAGAATAGTCAAAACAACACAAAGCTAACACAATGAATAAAAACAGATGCTAAGTATGGATTTAAACGAATTTGGGACTACAAGGACTCAAAATACTCAAAAGACATTAAATTGTACAGATTTTAACTAAATAATACAACTTAACAATGGGGGATTTGATTTTGGACGAATTTAAACAATAACTAAGTAAACTTTGTAAAACAGATTTTTAGACAAATTTGAGTAAATCAATGGATGAATGGATGACTAGAGGGTTTTTCTCCACACATGACATATATGCAACATATAATCGATTTCCAGTTATGTTTACAACAAACTATGAATGACAATGCCCCAAGTTAACCGTGAACTGCACAAATTAACTCTCAAATTTCCCTAAGTTTATTGAATTGGATGAACTGCATACAACAACTCAAAACATTCTCCAATTGTTCCCTATATGAACTGCATGATAGAGATACATTCAAAGATCATTAAGTTATATGGAAATTATAAACATTGAAATGACAATTGTAACTATGAACTGCATGATACTCTTGCCATGGATTTACTTAACGTGATTGTGACTAGCAACCTTCACTACTTATGAATATAAGTTCATAACAATTAGGTGAAATTCACTTATATCCTAGCATCAGATTTATGCATGATAATCGAGCGTGCACTCTCAACCAACATACACAAATAAGTTCTAAATCAAACAGTTAAGTAAATCACATCCACAATTCACGAAACTAAAACTGGAGGAAATCAATTCATATTACATATACATTCATGGCTTTGAATCAACCTCTAACCACAATGAAATTAGTTCCACATATTTGCAATTGAACAACAATAATTGAAATTAAACATTGAAATCAAAGTAGAAAACACAGAACCGCTCCAACAATCCAAACTTTGGATGAATAAGCAAGGCTCCAAATTGTTCTTCTCCTTCCTCCTCTTGCAAATCTGCGACACTTTGGAATATGATGGTGTTGTGTGAGTGATTTCTGGTTATGGATGGTATAAAGGGTGCGGTTAAGAGTGGAATTGGACAGAAATTATGGTTGGAATTATGGAGGGTGTGGTTTAGAGTCGAGAGCTTCTCTGATGGATAGGGAAAAATGTGTCTGTCCAAACTCAAGTTCTCCCCGATTTTTCTTTCTTCATCCAGGATGGAGCCAAGGAAAGGTGCGGCTGAAATTGGTCTTGAGAGTGTGATGTCTGGTGTAATGATGAGGGATGGTGATGATGAAAAAAAAAAGAAAGGGGAAAAGGAAAGGTAAAAGGAAAAAGGGAGAAAATAAATCATAAGGAGAAGGAAGGGGGTGCGGCTGAAATTGGTAAGGAGGAAGAAAAAGGTTGAGTAAGTAATGATGAAGGGTAAAAGGAAAAGAGAGAAGTGAAAGGGAAATGTGTGATGAGTTTGCGTTTTTGGATGTATGTAAGGGTGAATGGTACGGTTGGGAGAGGGGGAAAGGATGAGTGGAAATAAGAAAAGAAAAGGAGAAAAGAGAAAGTAAAATAATTAAAGGGAAAAGAAGAAGGGAAAAATGATTAAAAGGGAAAGGGTAAAAAGAAAAGGAAAAGAGAAATGATAAGGGGGGTTCGGCTGTTTTGTAGGAAAGGGAATGAAGGATTAATTGCACAAAAAAATAGGAAAAGGATTATCACAAGGAGGTGCGGTGTTGTCCAATACCGTTCCAAAATGCACTTCTTTGCTCCTTTAGCCCATAAGACCTACAAACACACAAAAATAGCTTAAAGTAGTAAAATAACTGAATTCTAACAACGTAAATGCAAGGAAACAAGCTAGTTAAGTTGCATAAAATATGCTCTTATCAAAGATGGTGACCATGACAACCATCCGACTCTATCTGCCACTGCGCTGCAAGAAGCACAAAAGCTCCCCGAAAGAGACGGTCGTGGAGAAAACCATTCGGGTCTTCACCAATTTTTGAACAAGTACGAGAAGAAGAAACTAAACTTTCTCCACCGCATTTGCCTCTCCATCTTGTTGGGGTGGCAAATCTTGCTTCTTTAGGGAGAGTGGTTTCGCCATGGATTTTCAGCTCGACAACACATCCAGAGGAGTATAACCGCACCTTGGATGATATAGTTGGGAATGAGCTCTCTGTTAAACATGCTTCTCTTAACCCCTTGAGGGAAACTTTAAAAAGTTTCAGGGAGAAGTTCACGAGGTCCGTGGAAAATGGGGGCGCACTTCGATGCAAGGTCGTGGCCTAGTTCAAAGGCGACGTGACTCGAATCCTTCATCAAGGTCCCTTTCTGCAACTGCTTGGACTTCTTGTTCACGAACCGCCATCGTCACCCTCGAACTCCGACCATGCCCAGTGGCGTTGCTCGGCTGAGCAATCCTCTGTCTCCTCTTGCCCCTGCGCCTCCGCCATGACAGCACCGATGCTCTAGCTCGCCTTCTCCTTCTTTCCACACGGGCTCCGCATTCGCCTCATCTCCACTGCACAGCTCCACCATCTCCACCATCTCCACCGCAGCATGCTCCCAAGATGGATCCAAGTCCTCCAGCTCTCTTGCCTCCTCCTTGCTCCGCTCCCTGTAAATCCTTCATCTTCTTTCAGACTCGACTTGGGTTTCCACCCAGGAAAACAAGCATCGCAGAGCACTATAAAAAAGGAAAAAAATTAGAGAGAGTGGTGGGACGATGCGTATGGCACCACGTGAAAAAAATGGACAAACGATGATGGAGGTGCATGGGCACCATGTGCGGAAAGCAAGCAAAATAAAAAAATAATAATAATAATAAAAATTTGAGTGGTGCATCCAGCACCGAGAAAAAAAAAATATATATATATATATAGAGGGATAATACATCTGCCACCATGAAAAAATAAAATTAAAAAAAAAAGAAAGGAAAATTAAGAAAAAAAAAAAGAAGCATTTAGTGAAATTCCATATTATTTATTTCTCTAAAATTTTACATAAATTTACATTATACATGCCACAAAAAATCTACAGGAGGGACTCTTCAAGGACGGTCACGAGGAGCCTCATTACCCGGCGGAGCTGCAAGAAGACGATGTGCTAGAGTTTGATTATCCGGAGCCTCAACACTTGGTGAAGCTCTAGACGACGACGGCAAAAGATGCCTCTGGAACAAAGCCATGAACATCTGATGATCACTTTGAATCCGGCTATCGGATTCCTGCAGCTAGTCTAGTTTCCTCTTCATGCTCGTCGAGTAGCTATTGGCAAGCATATGCAACTCCCTATTTTCATGCTTAAGCCCTTTGACCTCCTGCTTAAGACTCGCCACCTCAGCCATCAGTGACTCAACCTGGCGAGTGCAAACAAGAAGGCGTTGGCCCATGTTCGATACAGAGCCTGCACACTGGATGCTAAAGGCCAAGGAGTCCTGGACAGCCAGCTCATCGGATCACTTGGAAAGCACCTTGTTGTCTCTAGGGGTGAGAAGATTTCTAGCCATCACCGTGGCTGTTATATCATTCATCATCGCCGAATCCCCAACTGTAAGAGGACCGTTCGGGGATAAAAATGATGGGTGCCATACGTTGTCTGGAGAAGACATCACAGCCTCTTCCCCGGCATTCAAGTCAAGACGACGGTCAGATGGGCAAGACATTTTCTAAAGGTTTTGAAGAAAATGAGAGGTCGGACAAATCAAGATCTCAAAGGTACAAGAGGGGAACTTCTGCAAGTAGCAATTCTCAAGCGCGCTTTGGGAAGTAATCGATGCCTCTATAAAAAGAAGAAGCAACAAGGCCGCCTGCTCAGAAATCGAAGAGCCGTCTACCCAGAAATCGAAGAGGCGCTCGTTCAGAAATCGAATGGACGCTACTTTTTCAAAAGCCGGATTTTCTGGATCAAGTTATCAGCACTGTTCACCCATGATCTCAGCTTTGTCGAAATCGCAGACAAAATCAGAGGGGGTTTATCACCATCCTCCAAACCTCAAAAGCCGGGCTGCTTGTTCAAAGATCGAAGGGTTGCTTATCCGAAGATCGAAGAGGTGCCAACTTTTTTTAAAAGACAGAGTCTCTGAATCAAAGCTTACCGACACTCTCCACATGCTCTGAGGGAGTCACAGGCCAAAAAAAAAAAAAAAAAAGGCTCGGCACTATCCTCCAAATTTTAAAAAGCTGCTCGTTCAAAGACCGAGGTTTGTCGCCACCCTTCACGTGTTGTCTCAGCTTTGCAGAAGTCACGGATGGGTCTAAAAACGCATGAATCTTACTGTTCCAATCAAAATTACCCGCTGTCGCTGACAAGGGTAAACGAACAGTATCATTACCGGCTATTAGGAAATCCCTATATAGGTCGACTCTCATCCTCTACGGTAAGACAGACCTGGAAAAAAAAATGCCAAGCTCTTCCTTATCTTCGAGAATGCGTTTCCAATAAAGCCTCTCCAAATACCCAGTATTCCTCATCCCTTGGAATGCCTCTGCAAAACAAGCCACACTAAAGCAAGAGTATCCCATATCATCAGGGTCGAAAGTAAGAGTATCTCATATCATGCTTTCTCCCTGTCCTTGTCTTTGTTCTCACCTGCAGGGCAAGAAGAAAGAGAACAATCAGTCAGAACCTGAGATCAAACTTCTGATCTGGAACTGACTACTTGGAAACCTTCCCTGATTGCTTACCTAGCATTTGCATTCCACTCCTGCATAGCAAAAACTGCAAGAGAAGATGCCACATGCGTGGGAAAAAACCAGGGAAAATGCCGTTTCTGCAAGGGGAACAGACAAAGCAAGGAAAATGATACATTGAAGCATGTAGAGACAAGCACAACGAAACATGTGCCGGGCCGTCCGCCACTTCTTCAAAAGCAAAAGTATTTCATATCATCAAGATATGACGTACTCTGGATTTGATGGACTTGTTATGACACTCAGATTCTTGAGTCGGCTCGTGAAGATCGCTTGCCATATGAAGCTGCTCATGGTTCGACAACCTTCAAGATCAAGCCACCAACGGCCCTTGAAGGAATCACAAGTCCGATTCAAGATCAAGTGTTCACCACCCTTGAATCAACTTCAACTCCAGATAAATGGGTAAGCTCAAACTTTTGGCAAGTCTAGCAGAAGAAAACCCTCCAACCCAGTTCAAGAATAAACCTGTGGAAAGATACTTCTTCAAAAACAAAAGTATCTCATATCAGCAGAGTCGAAGGCAAAGATATCTCATGGCATGCTTTTCCTTTACCCTTGCTCTTGCCTACGGGACAAGGAGAAATAGGGCGATCGGTCGGCACTTGGAAAGATTGAACAGGGAAACAGACCAACACCTCTACCTCGTGCCTGCCTGCCATGCAAAAGAAACAAAGCAGAGAATAATGCAGCATGGGTCGTACAATTGCACGTGCTGATTCATCCTCAACTAAACCGAAGATCGCTTACCATATGAAGCCGCTCATGGTCCGACAACCTTCAAGATCAAGCCTCAACGGCCCTTGGAGAAATCAAAAGCTCGATTCAAGATCAAGTGTCCAACACCCTTGAATCAACCTTCAAGATCAAGTCTCAACGGCCCTTGGAGAAATCACAAATCCGATTCAAGATCAAGTGTCCAACACCCTTGAATCAACCTTCAAGATCAAGCCTCAACGGCCCTTGGAGAAATTGCAATCCTGATTCAAGATCAAATGTCTATCACCCTTGAATCAAAACGAGTTCAAGATAAAGCCTGTGGAAAGTCAACAAGCACAACAAATGCACGTACCGATTCGTCCCAGCAAAGTTGAATATATCCTAGCCCAATCCAAGATCAAGCCTCGACGGCCCTTGGATCGACATCTACATTGAGGAAACTTCAAAACGCACTTTCTACACGTGACAAGCACATGTATGCAGCGCGCCTTGAAGTGGGGGCATTTGTACACATTGAAATTTCGGTAAATAAAATGTTGACCGATGGTCAAAGTTTCAACGCTCATGTATTACATAAATTTTACATGTAGCATGTGATTCGACGAAAATTGAAATAAGTTAGAAAAGCCGTCAAATAGGACACGTGTCAACACCTAGCAGAGACAACTTATTTCATCTGGGATATTATATTCAAAATTAGGCCTTGAGAAATTCTATAAATAGGAAGCCATTTCATTCATTTGCATTCACCAATTCACAAATACATTTCTCTACTCCCAAATTGGAAGAGAATTCTCTTGAAGTTCGTTCATCATTCTTCAAGATTCAAGCCCAAACGGCCCCTGAAGAAACGCTCATCCATCCTAAGATCAAGCCACCAAAGGCCCTTCGGATCAACACGACATCAACGTTCTTCATCAAATCCTTGAAGATCATCCTCGTTCATCCCAAGAATCAAGCCACCAAAGGCCTTTCGGATCAACACGACATCAACGTTCTTCATCAAATCCTTGAAGATCATACTCGTTCATCCCAAGAATTAAGCCCCAAAAACCCTTGGATCCATATATCCGTTCTTCAAGAATCAAGCCTAAAAGCCCCTTGAAGTTCATCCATCGTTCATCGTTCATCGTTCATCGTTCTTCGTTCTTCGTTCTTCGTTCGTCGTTTGTCCATCTTCAAGAACAAGCCCACAAGCCCCCTTGAAGATCCGTTCGTCATTCAACGTTAATCTAACTTCAGGATCAAGCCCTAACGGCCCCTGAAGATCCGTTCATCCAACTTCAAGATCAAGCCCAAAAGCCCCCTAAAGAAACGTTCATCTGCCAAACTTTAAGATCAAGCCCAACGGCCCTTGAAGAAACTTCCCCCTGTTCAATCAAGATCAAAGCCTTGACGGCCCTTGGATCAAGCCCACAAATCACAGTCTTACGGATATCGAATCAGAGGAACAAATAGAGATTGTAACCCAAAATCATCAAATACAAATATTATTTTGTACACGTGTTCTTCTTGTTTCAGGAATTTTTCGTGTTTACAACATTAACTTGTGAAAAAGAAAAAAAAAGGGTAAAAATAAACTAGTAGATACATTGTTTCTTGTAAAAACTGAACAATAGTTACATTATTTAAAAAAATAAAAATAAACAATATATAATTTTTTTTTTTAGATTACACAATAGGTACACAATTTTCGTAAAAATTAAATAATAGGTACTTTATGTTTGAAAAAAAAATTAGTAGAAACATTGTTTCTTTTAAAAAAATAAACAATGAATTTATAAGGTAAATTAGTTTTTATGTATTTTGCATATATGGGTTTGTTATTATGTAGGTAAATTATTTTTCATGTATTTTATATATGCTGGGTATATTATTTTATTTTTTAAAGCAATCTAACATTTTTTTACATATATCAGGGATTATATATATATGTGTGTGTGTGAGAAATAATTTACCTACATTAATATGTAAAATATAATTTTATTGACTTAATTAAGCATGTATAATAACATATATTAGACATGTTTTATGTTATTATATATTAGGCAATGAAGTTATAACATTATTGTTTTTTTTTTTTTTGTAAAATCATTAATTCTCCCTTACCATACATCCGCATGGTATTAATTATGTACATCAAACATTCAAATAGGGTTTATAAAAAAAATTCAAATACGGGTATTTTAGGCATCCGAAATTTTTTTAATGTGTGAAGCCAAACATGTGACAGCCCGTCCCAATACATATTATTTTTGAGATGTGAAAGACGATGTCACCCTTGAGCGTTGAGGTACGATTGTAAGAGAACTAAGGTTGGTCCAATTACATAATTTCCTTTGTTTTTTGGACCAATTGGAAACTTAGAAAATTTATGTTGTGATTGGTTGATGAGATTGCATTTTGGCCACTCATCTCATCTCCCTATTCTCTCACTTTCGTGTCTCTCTCAATCTCTCAAACACCTTCTCTCTCCTCTCTTCGAACTCACTATCTCTCTCCCATTTCTTGTACGGACACACCCATAATGACGGGATTTTAAAACCGCACAAATTTAACCCTCTTTTTTACAGTTGTAGTAAAGATGTAAGTAGGGTATCGTTCTAGGCCGGGGATTAGGAGGGATTGCTAATCTACTCAAAATTAATTTAAAAATATTAAACAAGACTCAAAAACACAAAATTAGGCTAAAAACTCTAATAATTCAAAACACACTAAAATGACTCAAAACAAAGAAAACAAATTAAATAAACACTAGGAATTAAAATGGACGGAAATCGAATTAAAAGATAAAAAATAATAAAAACTAACTAAATAATATAATATAATAATGGGGGGATTTGGTTTGGATGAAACGTAAATTAAACTTAACTAAATTATAAAATTGACAAAAACATAAAATAAAAGTGAATTGATGGACGACGGATTGGCTAGAGGGTTTTTCTCCACACATGACACATATGCAATCTAAATTGATTTTCAGTTGTTCTTTCAATAAATTGTGAATCTCAATACTCCAGATTAACCGTGAACAGCACTTTTTTAATCTTCAAGTTTTCCTTAAGTTATTGAATTGGATGAACAGCATACGACAATTCAACACATTCTCTAAAAGTCCCCTACGTGAAAAGCACAATAGAGATACAATCAAAGATCATTAAACTTTGTGAAAACTATAAATACTGACGAGGCATTCGTAACTATGAAAAGCATGATACTCCTGCCAAGAATTTACTTAACACGATTGTGGATAGCAACCTTCACTACTCATGAATATAAGTTCATAACGATTAGGTGAAATTCACTTATATTCTAGCATCAAATTCATGCATGTAAATTAAGTATGCATCCTTAATTAACATACGCAAATAAGTTATCAATCAAGCAGTTAAGCAAATTAAATCACAACTCAGAAATCACAACTGAAGGTATCAATTCATATTACAAATATAATCATGGCTTTGAATTAACCTCTAGCCAAAACAAATTAATTACACATTATTTATAATTTAAAAACAAAAATAAAACATAAGTTTGGAGGGATTAAACCAAATTAGGAGAGTGCCAAGGCTTCTGTGCACTTATGTTTTCTGTGCACCGTGTGCCTTGCTTCTGCATTCTTTTTCCTGGCTGCCCCGTGGCTCCTATCACCCCCTTTATTTGTGCTGCTCAGCTGGCGCCTGTGCGCTGATTGCTTGCAATGGTCAACGCTGCCAAGAGGCAGCTCTCCCTCCAATTCTTCTAATTTGCTCGCTGTCAAGGCAGCGCTCTCTGCTGCTGCCCCAGTCTCCGCGCGAGCTGCCCAGCTGGCAGCTTCTAATTGCCTTCTCACTCTCTCCTATGCACTGCTCAGTCCGCGTCTCACCTCAGCTTTTGTGCTGATTGGCTGAGCAACACTGCGCCTGCCTTTCACGCCTCTGATTCCTTTCCCGAGGCTGGTTTCAGACTGCCAAGGCAGACTTGCTCATATATCTCTCAAGTTTTTCTATTTTGTTTCTCAGCTGCCAAATGGCAGCTCCCGTTAGCTCTCAACGCTGCCTCCAAAACAGCCAAGTGGCACAGCACTTCTCTCTGTTTTCTGGCTTCCGCGCTGCTTGCGCAGCTCCCCGAGAGCTTGCTTCTGTTTCTCGCTGCCCAAGGCAGCGCCTGCCTTCCAATTTCTCTTCTCTGATTGTCTATAAATCCCCAAGGCCCCCCAGGATCACATGCTTTCGTCGTCCCCCTCGGATTCTCCTATATTTTTCTCCCCAATGGCAGCCATCATTGCTGCCTTCTTATTTTTATTCCACCGACTGCCACTAACCACGCTCCCTGCTTTTCTCTTTTAATAATTTCTGCTCTCCATTGCTTTATTCCCCACTGGCAGCTGCCCACTCCTAATTATCACACACACACACACATATTTATTTTAATATAAATATATAAATATATATATAAAAATATATATATATTATTTTTCAAAAGATAAATTCTATTCAACAAGCAATATAGTTTAGACAAAATTATTACTTAACACTTCACTTATTCTATTTTTATTTTCTTAACTAGATAAATTCTTATAAAACATAAAAATAACGTAAATAGCACAAAATATAACGAACTAACTAAGAAAAGACGAGTGAATTTGATGTAAAAATGTATATAAATATGATCCGATCACATAACCATTGCAAATCTCGCAGATCGAATAAACAAAGACCATATTCGTGTTCCTTGAGACCTGACGAAGACATTGGTATCCATTTCAGGTAAGAACTCGTTCGATTTCACGTGAAAAATCAAGCTCCGAGTTGAGTACTGATCATGAAGTTTTTATTGGTTGTGTTTTAGGGGAATCCAAGCTCACAGCGAGCCTTAGAACTCTCCCACGAGTCTCGGAGACCATCGTTTGCACGAGTTGGACGTCGGGATAGCCCAGTTCGAGTTTGGCCGATTTTGGAGAATTTTCCAACAAGATTTCAGACGTTTTTGAGGTGTTTTAAAGGTATAGCCCTCTTCCCCTCATGATTTAGAGTGTTGTGGTGAAACTTTCATGGAAAATAGTGTAGAAACGAGCGAGAAACAAGCAATTATAGGTTGCCCAAAATCCGGCGCCGGTGGCACTGTTCTGGCGTCTGGGTGAAGAAGATGATGCCCGTGGGGGGCGCGTGGGTCCGTGGCCTCCCCGGCGCGTGGGGGTCCGTGGCCCACTGGAAAATTATTTTAAAAATTTGTCGACACTCGTGACGTCGTGTAGGTCACGTTGGTATATTCGTATGCCAAAATTGAGCTACGTAAGAGAAGTTATTATCGAGTTTCGGTTATGTGCGTTTAAATAACGTTTATTCAATTATTTCTCGTATAGGCGAGACCTATTCGGAGGACGAGCGTAGCCAGGCTAGGCACGGGGACTACGACCCGCCGACATATCAGTGAGTGGGCAGTTTGTTTTTCGTACATACCTATATATATATTGCTATTTTCCCCAGAAAATGAATTTAAACGATGAAATAATTTGAGATGCCATGCAAGTATCTATTTATTTTAATTATGCATTAGTACTTGCATATAATTGTGATGGTGCTGCAAACGCACAGGTAAGTATCAGGTAAGATTCTATACTGGTTATGATGAGAATGAAATGATGTGATGTGATACGAATGAATGAAATGATGTGATTTGAGCTCATACACCTGCACATTTATATTAGTGCTCTCGCCCATAGTTAGGGGCACAGTCTTTCACGTGTCGTTCACCTCCCACACCGCATGCTCGCCTTGGATCCAAGTAGGTGCACAGTCATGTCGTATAGACCACTATAGGTGGGTTCAACTTGTAGGTGACCCGCGAATCATTCGCACAGTCTTCACGTGATTGTAGCACTAGAGCATATTATGTTATATACATAGATGAGTTGTAGACCACTAGAGGTGGTATTGATCTATGTGCAGGATATATATATATACAACCGAGGGCTGAGTTGATATGATGAGATGATGAGATGATTATGAGCTATATATATGCAGCCGAGGGCTGAGATGATTACCAGATATTTATTCACATCACAGATTTACGATATGAGCATACAGTTGAGATACTTTGGCATGGCATACATACAAATGTTTTCACAGCATGATTTTGAGATATATATGTATATGAATATATACTTTATTTCTGGGAAATTATACAGGTTTTACGGATAGGGGTTACAGTTTTTGAGAAAAGAATAGTTTTGAAAAGATTTGTTTTACTGACCCACTCAACTTTGTTTTTCGCCCTTCCAGGTATTAAGTAGTGTTCGTTGGTGGTATAAGAGGATCTCCCGGACGTTCTGACAGAATTCACTCATGTAGGATCACCTGCGGGTGTTATTTCCATTTAGTACTTTCTGCTTGACTGCACGTAGGCCATTTATGCTCCGAATTTGTATAAGCACTTCAACTCTCGCACTACCACACTCTCTTTTATTGGATTGCTAGTGGCTTGGTTTTAGTTGGTTCGTATCTTTCTAATCAATCTATCTTCCGCACTGTGCACGTCAAGCTCACATGACGGCCAGCACGCCCCACTTTCGGGTCGGGGTGTGTCAGTTTGGTATCAGAGCATAGGTTTGGCAGTCTTGTATAGTTTGTGAATATTCGAATTATCTTGGTGTTTCTATCAGAACTATGCCGCCTCGTAGAGAGCCACGTCATTCAGATGAACCTAGTTTCCCTGATATAGCTTAGTTAGGGGGAAACTATTGTTAGTGTTTTTCAGTATGTAATTCGCCTTCTTCAGATGACTCCTTTGGAGTCAGAGTTTAATATAAAGTTGTTTATCTTAAAGGGTAATGAAGGCCATGAAGGGTCTGAGCGTTGGCTCAATCAGATTGAGGATACTTTTAAGTTGATGTACAGTCAGGGGAGTTTTTCCGATGATAATTGGATAGAGACCACTATTTGATTTTTGGACACAGAATCTACATCCTAGTGGAAACAGGAAACTTACGGGTGGAAGCCCGAGGAGATTGCAGACTGATAGAATTTTAAACGGTCATTCTTTAAGAGATTCATATCCCAGCATATCCAGATCGTAAGAAGCAGGAGCTCATAGAATTGAAACAGAGGAAGTTGTCTTCTAACGAGTATTAAAGGAAGTTTACTAATTTGTCTCGTTATGATTTAGAAACTGTTACTATTTCAGTTGAGATGCTTAGACGCTTTAAGCTGGCTACTAAGAAGAAATGGTGTTACAGTTTTTGAGAAAAGAATAGTTTTGAAAAGATTTGTTTTACTGACCCACTCAACTTTGTTTTTCGCCCTTCCAGGTATTAAGTAGTGTTCGTTGGTGGTATAAGAGGATCTCTCGGACGTTCTGACCGAATTCACTCATGTAGGATCACCTGCGGGTGTTATTTCCATTTAGTACTTTCTGCTTGACTGCACGTAGGCCATTTATGCTCTGAATTTGTATAAGCAATTCAACTCTCTCACTACCACACTCTCTTTTATTGGATTGCTAGTGGCTTTGTTTTAGTTGGTTTGTATCTTTCTAATTAATCTTGCTTCCGCACTGTGCACATGGTTACGTCACACTCACGTGACGCCCAGCACGCCCCACTTTCGAGTCGGGGTTTGTAAAAACATAATTAATGAATTTGCTGATATGGAATCTAGTCAATGGGTTTCATTTACGAAAAAAACCTTATGTCGAGTTTTATGTGGAGAAAATTAAGTTTTAGGGGTTAAAGTCATATGTTCAGTTATAAATATCTCCATTTTGGTTGCGAAAATTACTTTGTGGACTTGGATTTAAGCCAAATGATGCAATAGAGTTATATTGTAATAATAAGTCTGCCAAGGACATTGCAAACAATCCAGTACAACATGATAGAACAAAATAAGTGGAGGTTGACAGACACTTTATTAAGAAGAAACTTGAGAAGATTGTGGCTATACTGTTTGTAAAATCTTAGGAACAGCTTACAGATGTCCTTACTCATGCTGTGGGTAATAGGATGCTTAATGACTCACTTTTCAAGTTTGGCATGTGCAAAATATATGCGTCAACTTGAGGGGAGTGTTAAAACGAGTCATTAAGGGTGTGTTTGTTTGCCCTCACTAGTTATCATTGGAATGGATTGGATTAACTAGTAGTGTAGTAATGTGTTTGTTATTCTGTTAGATTAGCTTAGTGGGATTGGACCATACTTGCCTTGACTGAAGCCGTCGCTAGATGGTGTTAGCGAGGCTGCCCGAAAACCACGGCACTAGCTAATCCCTCGCTTCATCCTGCTTGCCTCTTGTCTTCTTCCTCATGTCTGCGTCCTCTCTTGCCTTCGTCTGTTTCCTTGTCTTGGGCTTATCGACCTCGATTTTTTATGGCAAACCATTCGGGCGCCGCTTCAACATTTGCTTCACGACCACCTCGTTAACGACACCAACCACTTTCATCAGGAGCACCAAAAAATGGAAGGGCAGGATGAGGTGTGGCAAGGTCCAACGGTGGATGCTTTAAATCATATTGGGGGTCAACACTTGTCATAGGAATATGGTCGTCCACTGCGATTTGAAGCCCTGTAATTTGCTGATTAGGGACAATGGAGTTCTGAAGCTGGCAGTTTCAGTGTGAGAGAACACAATTATGAACTAGCATTAGAGATTCTTAGCTCATTAGCACTTGAAAGGATCCTTCAAGATTTTATTGACAATGACATTGATGAGTGTGAAGAACTGAAACAAATAACTCGTTATTACGGAACTTTAAGTGAAACAAAGTTGATCACAATCAAAGATCTTCTCAGGCTTATTCTAACAGTCAAGTGTAGTGTTCCTAGACAGAAGAAGTCAAAGCTGCCCTCCAGATCAAGCCCTCAAAGAAGGAAAAGTCTGCAAGGTGCAGTAAGTTCAGTACTATTCTTTCCGGGAAGTGTTTTTCATGCACCATTTTTTTTCCTTTGCACAAAGTTTATGGCAATTTTAAATCTATTAAACTGTGCAAATCGATAAGTTTTCCATTTTTTTCGTCATAGAAAGATTGGTATTGTTAATTTGAAAGAAAATAATGAATGTCTCTGCACAACTACAAAGTGAAAAATAAAAGAAAATATTGGTATCGTCATATAAAGTTGTGAACTTTCGGTGCTCTTATAGCATTTTGTTGAGTGAGGTGTGCAACAAATGGAGGGAGAAGTAAAAGATAAAAGAAAACTGAAATTCATTTTTTTAGCCAAAAAACAAATTTAGTTTAGGACGTAATCTAATACTGCACCAAACACTTTACTATTTTTATCCTGCTTAGTCCAATCCAGCTTAGTTCTTGAAGTAAGTTCAGTCTGAAATAGTCTAATGCAACAAACGTTCCCTAAGAGTAGATATTGTAGGAATCCTTAGAGATACTGTAAGAGTCCTTTATTAAGAAGGAATTATATTGTGGTCTAGTTTTCCTTGTAGAACAAGGTTTGTACGTGTATATATTGTAAATCCTTATTGAATTATAAACAAGCAATTATTTCGGGTGTACGATTCTTCTTAAATTGTTCATCTGCATCAAGAAGATTGCTAAATTGCACTGCTTGTTCTTATCCATCTCGAATGACAGAGCTTTTTCTGTAATTTTTTTAAGGAGAAATTAGGTTCTTATCTCTCTTTTTGCTACTCCATGGATTAAAACTTCATTCATTTTCAATTTTTGATCCAGGTCCTTAGGTATTAATAAATGTCATTAATTATTTCAATAATAAAATATTTTTATTCTAAATATATTCATTTATTGTTAGAAATGTTACATTTGGTATATTTATATTTATGGATAAATTTTTTATCACATATTTTTATTTTTAGTTTGTACCTATTTTTAGTTGGCAACCCTTTTTCAATTTGTACCTATTTTCTTTTCCGTTTTAATTTGTACCTACATATTAATTTCTTTTTGTGCCCATATTTTTTAAAGTTTTATTTGTATTTGTACCCATATTTTTTAATTTACTTGTACCCATTTTAAATTTTGCTAAATGTACCCATTGACACACCCCGACCCGAAAGTGGGGCGTGCTGGCCGTCACGTGAGCGTGACGTAACCATGTGCACAGTGCGGAAGCGAGATTCATAAGAAGGATACGAACGCATTTAAACCAGGCTACTAGCACCTAAGAAGATAGTGCGCTAGAGTGCAGAGTTATAGTGCTTATACAAATTCAGAGCATACTAAGACAATGCAGTCAAGCCTGAAATAATAAATTCAAATAACACCAAAGGGTGTCCTACATAATGAAAAGTCTGTCAGAACTACCAAACGATCCTCGTTAGCCACCAACGATACTCTAGCTACGTAGAACCTAGAGGTGCAAAAAACAAAGTTGAGTGGGTTAGCAAAACAAGTCTTTTCAAAATCATTCATTTCTCAAAAGTATAACCCCTCTCCGTAAAACCTGTATAGTTTCCCAGAATAAATTATATACTTATATATATGTAAATCTCGAAATCAATCTGGAAAATATAAATGTATGCCATGCCACAGTATCACAACTGAAATCTAAATCATAACTCTGTGGATGTGATTAAATGTTAGGTAATCATCTCGGCCATCAGCCGTATATATAGCTCATAATCAATCTCAATAATCAACTCAGCCATCGGCTATATATATAGCTCATAATCATCTCATCATATCATGTATATCAATCCTGCACCAAAATCAATACCACCTCTAATGGTCTACACATCATCACTGAATATAGAATAATTATGCTCTAGTGCTACAATCACGTGAAGACTGAGCGAAGGATTCGCGGGTCACCTACGAGTCGAACCCACTTATAGTGTTCTATATGACAGGACTGTGCACCTAACTTGGATCCAAGGCGAGCATGCGGTGCGGGAGGTGAACATCACGTGAAAGACTGTGCCCCTAACTCTAAGCGGGAGCACTAATATCACGGTGCAGGTATATGAGCTCTAATCACATCACATCACATCACATCACATCACATCATTCTCATCATAACTGATATAAAACTCACTTACATGTGCGTCCTCAGCACCAATCATAATTATATGCAATCATTAATGCATAAATAAAATAAATAGATACTTTGCATGGCATTTCAAATCCTTTAAACATTAAATTTCATTTCTTGGGAAAATAGCAATATATATAGGTATATACGGAAAACAAACTACCCACTCACTGGTAAGTAGCCGGGTCGTAGCCCCCACACCTAGCCTAGCTACGATCGTCCTCAGCATATGTCTCACCTATATGAGAATTTACTGAAATAACGTTATTTAAGCACATATACAGAACTACGGGAATAACTTCTCATACATAGCTCAATTTTGGTATTTGAATATACCAACGTGACCTACACGACGTCACGAACCTGTACAAATTTTTAAAATAATTTTTTGACCCCGCACGAGCCGCCACGCATCGGCCACGCGCGGCACATGCCTGGCACTTGTAACGGAATGGCAAACGGCGTCATGAATATTCCTCAAAATATTCTTTTAAAACCCAATGGTAACTGTCAAACTTGACTGACGGCATTAGCATATTTCGTCAACTCTGACGGAATATGCCGTCATCTCATACCTCAGGACTCCGGCGACCGTCGCCGGCGCCAGAATCTGGGAAATTTTCCAAAATTGATATCTCACTCGATTTCCATCCATTTTTCACGATTTTTACACCAAATGAAGCATACGAAGGATAGAATGCGAATATACCTCTTTTATGTCTTAAAAACTACGGGATCGCGTCGGGAAAATTTGAGAAAACTGGCCAAGCTTCGAACTGAGGTTTCCTGACGTCCAAATTTGTCAAACGAACGTCCCTGAGCTTCGTGGAGAAGTCAAGAAGCTTGCTATAAGCTTAAAATCCCCTAATAATCACGTCTATGAAAATGCATGAACAGTGATAATCTCGGAGCTATGTTATTTCACGTGAAAACGAAGGTATTCGTACCTGAAAATGGTACCACTGGACTCGCCACACCACGAGGAATGCAATGGTGCCTTCAACACCTTCGATCTGTGATGATTTGAGGGTCTTTGGGTGTGTCCGTACATGAGGGGAAGAGAGAGAGAGATAGTCTGAGAGGTTCAGAGATAGAGAGAGGGACATGGGAGTGGTGAGAGAAAGGTGATGGATTGTGTGGTCTAAAAGCCACCAATCAAAACAAAATATCTTCTTAGTTTCTCATTGGCCCCAAAAGCTTAGGAAATTATGTAATTGGCCAAATTTTTAAACCCATGCATAAACATACACCTGACACTCAAGGGTATATAAGTCATATCACATTTTCAATAAGATTTCTCGGGACGGGCTGTCACACCCATACTAAATATATGTATTTATTTTATTTTTTAAAATGTATCAGTAGTTATTTTTTAAAATATGTTAGTAATTATGTGGGTACATTATTTCTTGCTATAATTTTGTGAAGAACAATATTACTCTAATATTTATTTTTAAATATTTATTATATTTTAAAAATATTATTTGAATTTGTTTAAAGTTCATGATTTGTGGGACATTAAATGCATAAATGCATGAATTAAATCTCTTAAATGATGTTAACGACCTCGATCAAAATATTTAAACTAACAATGTCACATCCCAGTTTCATCTCCGCCGTAGCACTATATTGTCCACTTTGGGCCCGACCACACCCTCGCGGTTTTGTTTCTAGGACATATCCCGGCCCGAGCTCAACCACTTCCCAAGCTTGACTCTGCCATAGCACGATATTGTCCGTTTTGGGCCCCGGCCACGCCCTCACGGTTTTGTTTCTGGGAACTCACACGAGAACTTCATACTGGGTCACCCATCCTGGGATTGCTCTCGCCCAAACTCGCTTAACTTCGGAGTTCCGACAAACTCCAAAGCCAGTGAGCTCCCAAAAACCCTCTTGCTATATGGAGGTGGGCATGTACATATAAGGCACATCACTCCATCTCTGTTGGCCAATGTGGGATGTTACAATCCACCCCCTTAGGGGCCCGACGTCCTCATCGACACACTCACACCGAACGACAGAGTGGCTCTGATACCAAATTGTCACATCCCGGCCAGACTCAACTTTGCCATAGCACAATATTGTCCGTTTTGGGCCCCGACCACACCCTCACAGTTTTGTTTCTGGGAACTCACACGAGAACTTCCCAGTGGGTCACCCATCCTGGGATTGCTCTCGCCCAAACTCGCTTTACTTTGGAATTCCGACGAACTCCGAAGCCAGTGAGCTCTCAAAAGGCCTCGTGCTATATGGAGATAGGCATGTACATATAAGGCACATCACCTTTGGTCGATGTGGGATGTTACAAACAAGGTTTCAATCTAACAATTAGGTTGATTAGGAATCATAACCAAAATGAAAATTGGGTTCCCATCCCTCTTTTTTCAACTCCATTGATTGAAACATTCCTCTTTAATTTTTAATCAAGGTCCCTTGGTTTTAATAAACATCATTAATTATTTCAATAATAAAATATTTTACAGATCAAGATAATTAAATTTTATTTCTAAATTACATTTGATACATTTATATTTATGGCTAAATTTTGTATCATATATTTTTATTTTTAGTTTGTACCCATTTTAATTTGCAACCTTTGTTTTTTTTTTTTTTTAAATTGTGCCAATTTTCTATTCAGTGTTAATTTTTACCCATATATTAATTTCTTTTTGTGTACATATTTTTCAAACTTTTATTTGTACTCATATTTTTTTGACCTTGGCATTATTACATTAATTCCAAGGACTCTAATAAAAAACAAAAAACTAACAAGGTTTCAATAATAAAAAAAACGTTGATAAATAAGGACCGCATCCAAAGTCATCTTTTTTTAATTGAAAAAAAAATCATATATCAAATACATACAAAGAAAATATGGTTTCACATGTAGGTATATAGACCGGGATCTACGATAACTTACAAGTAATATCCTTCGATAGTTTTGTAATCGCCTTTCTGCAAGTGAGCCTAGGCCAAGTTTCCTAATATTATGCATGAGAAATTTTATTTAAACTCATCTATCTTCTTTCTACACCCAATTTAAATTGTAAATGTTAATTATCTATTTTATTCTATTGCATAATTACTATTCAGTACAAAACGAAATTAATAATAAAAATCAAATTTATCAATAGACCCACATACTATAATTAAACCCTACCATCATCCTTTGTTTATCCTACATTCATTCTGACTAAAACCCTAATAGCTCTGATAGAGAAAAACAAGCTTTTCTATTGATGGATGGTGATTTTGAAGTTTTTAATTCTCCAACTCAAGGTTCTAAAAACGCTAGGTGCTAGTCGGGCGGTGAGCAAGCGCCTAGCGCCTAGGCAGCTAGGCGGAGTCTAGGCGGATTTAGGTAAATTTCTTATATATTATATGAATTAATTAAATTTACTATATCAGATGTAAATAATGATTGCATAATATGTTATTTCTTATAGAAGAACATACATATACAAATGTTTTATGTACATATATAATATGCTTATCTAGGAAAAAAAAATTATTATCTAAATAATATATAATTTATGTAACATTTATATATATATACAAAAAAATTAAATATATAAAAAAAAACCCCACGCAAGTGGGTGGTTTCAATTAAAACCCGATGACCCTTCAAGTACTTGAACATCACCCTTCAATTAAAACCATCTGATGACCCTTCAATACTGTCCACCTTACCTCATTCACATCACCCAAGGTGGCGCCTGTCCATCCACCTTACCTCTTTCTTCTTCTTTGCCTTTTCAGATTCTCAAAGTTTGATTTTACTCTCTCTCTCTCTCTCTCTTCGCACTCTCTTCCCTCATCCTCATTCTTCTTCTTCACCATTTCAGAACCTCTACTATCTCTCTCTCTCGTCGCACTCTCTCTTCCCTCATTTTTGTTTTTCTTCTTCACCATTTCAGAACCTCAAAATTGGATCTCAAATCCAACTAGCGCCACCACATATTGAAATGTTTAATAGTCTCTCTCTCTCTCTCTTTTTCTCTTCGTACTTTTTCCCCTCATCTTCACAGAGATTTTCCGAGGCTCTGATGTTACCTATGAGATCGGAAGGCGAAAATTGCAGTGACTTTGGGAGGGATTTCAGCGAGATTAAAACCACCTAGACTACCACCTAGCGCCGCGTAGCCCGCCCAAGGCGCCTAGGCGGCCACCTAAGTCCTCCGCAGCTAACTGAACGTTTTGGTCTAAATTGGATCGGAGCTCCGCCGCCTAGGCCAATTTTTAGAACACTGCTCCAACTAAGGTATGACTCAATTTGTGGATATTTTGTTTGTTTGCTTTTTCTTTATATTAAATTTCATACTTTTTATATTATATTGTATTTGTTTCTCTGCCGTCTGTATGCGCCCCAAAACACCAGTGCAAGGACTTTTGATTAGTACTGCAAATACATAAAACTTGATTCTTGGTGCAAATAAAGATTGCTCAACCTTAACCACGAACTAGTGGGTGCAATGACTTGCACCTTTTTTATTTGAAACGGCTCCAATTTGTTTATTAACACACCAGCAAAACACCCAACCCTATGTCACTTCAAAGTTTCTTAAAAAGTACAGGAAAATGCTCGATTTAAAAAGGACTTAACCATAACATTCTCTTGGCAAATTCAAGTCTATGGAATGATCTCTTGGATCCCAAGTCCACGGATGGGTTGTGGTAGCAGAAAGAAAAAAAGCAGCCATAGAAATGCTAATCCTATACAGCATATGCAATTATAGAGGGGCAAAGGACGCCTCTTTGAAGAAAAAGAAAAAAACATTCAATTAGAAATATTATTTTATAAAAGGAATGGGTGTAAAGATACTTTTATATTTTGAATTGGGTTTGAGGGGGTAGTTTAGGTAATAAATTTAGGTTTGAAGATAGATTAATTCTTTAATAATAAAAAAACAATATAGATGAATAGAGTAAGTTGAGTGTAGAAATAGGTTAAATGTGTTCAAATAAAAATTTTCATTCTGCATTTACAGTAAACCAAAGTCATCTAATTATGTAGAGCTTTGCAGTCAAACTAGTACGAAGAAAAAGAAAAGGCGGTTAATTTCACCTTGGTCTCTCTTGTTCAACGTAAGTTGAACCTTGTAGTCCTCGTCCTCTTTCCACAAAAAAAGCTTTATCTTCACCAATGTGTTTTACTTTGGATGGAAGCATTTTAATCTCTTCTTCAATCCTTCCGGTCGTCTGCCAAGTCGATAAATGTAAACACAACCTGAGCAAGACATAAACATACATAGACAGATGCACAAAGAGAGGGATACATAATTCCAATAACCTTGTTGTAACAGTCTGATAACATGTGCGTTGTAGAATACTAAGCAATATGTTGTAGAAATAGATATTGAGAAAAACATGCATTTTAATAATTGATATTCATCAGCAAAATGAATAGTAGATAAACTGTTTCGAATCCCATTTATATACTGCTGAAGTAGTGACATCGAATCTCGAGAGAGAAATAGAAGAGGGAGAGAATAAAAGGCCGCAGGGGAGTAATTTCTGATTTCCAATTTAAAATGCATGTCTGCCCAGGAAAATTACAACTAGGCCTATTCATCACCTCCCAAAATGTCTAAATAAAGATCTGTCATTCTCCATCAACTACTTTCATCTTGTTACGGTGAATAGACCTCATTTAGGCTTGTACAAACACTATATAATGGGAAAAAAGTAATGGTGTAGAATTTTTCAGGTCGACGGGTCGAGTGCACACTAACAACACCGATACTGTCCCCACTTTACCACCTGCTCAATTCTCAGGTGTGGAGTTTTATCACAAAAAACATCAGTATTAGTTAGAGTGAGATAATTTTATTTAAATGCCTCTTTTTCCTTTTCTCTGTCTGATGTGGGACAAATGGGTTCCAACCTGTAACAAGCTTACAATAACAGTGGCCCTTTAGAGAAAAATGAAATAAACTTCCTAATTTGTAGGAAAATCGAAATAAAAACACTACACATAAATTGCTGCCGGTATGCACTCGCATCAGGAAATTTGAATTTTCAAACACAGTAAATAGCTTTATCCTTCACATAATTTCATTTTGATTCTTTTACATGAGCATGTTAGCATTTGACACTACCAACTCTCCTAATGAATATAACTTCGCTTCCTTTTCCTCGTAGTTTGAGTCAGTAACAAATTTAAGAATAAGTGTTCCAACATTTATAGTCATTCACTCTTAACCTCTTAACAAGACGAAAATGGTAACCTAAAAATTATAACAAATTACTAAAATCAAAATATCGATAAAAACTCAAACTTTTTTACTTGAACTTTTTTGGCTCTGGCGTAGGGAGAACCACCAACAGGCACCTTATGCAACACGTGAAGATGAACGTCTCTATCTAAATACGGCCCTCTCTTCCTCCTCGACATCGGCACCATTAGAGGTTTCCGAGGGAAATTTGAAACCTTAAGCTCCTCAAGCATGATTATTTCGTTAATTTCGGCTTTTAACTTAGATAACTCAACCGAATGGGATACTCTATAACGGCTTTATCGCCAATAACCATATCGACTGTCATGGTTTTGGCGTCTAAGATCACGTCTCCAATTACCATACCAATTGATGTGGTTTGTTCGTCTGAAGCCGTGTATCCGCCTTATTTGTCATTAGAACACTCCTCTGACAAATAATTTTTTGAGTTAGTTTTTGGCTTAGAAACTTGAACTTTTTCTTCTAGGCCTACCAAAATTTTAATCTCAACCGAAAAAATAGGTGGCCGGAGCGACTTGACAATTTTCTTAGGCCGAAGTTTGATTGTGGCCGGAGCGAAAAATAGCTCCCAGGTCATTTGCCTTTCTTTTTCAAGAATTCTACTCCCATAAAAAAAAAATATTCTACAGCACTCCTCAAGGAGTTTACTTTGCTCCTCGAGGTTTTTTTTTTAATAAGCGATAAATCTCGTCCAATGGAGCCTGATCAAGATCTTGATATATCATATTAACTTTGTAGCTTTAGCACTATGTCCCACCGGGCGTGCCAAAATGTTGACCCTAAAACCTACTTAGCCTAGGTAGTGCGCAAGCCGAGTAATTAATAAGCTAACTACGTCCTTCGGTCGAATGCGGAGTGTGCCAACTTATCAGCCGAGTTCGGCCTGGGAGTAAAATGAATGTTAATGTGGTGTTGGGCGCATTGCTGACGCCAAGCTTTGTTGAGGTCGATGTAGTCTACCCAAACCTCTATTTGCCCTTTCTCTTTTTTCATTACTAGCACGACGTTGGCAAGCCATGTTGAGTGTGCTACCTCTTCTATGAATCCGGCCACTCGTTTGGGTGTAAAATGCCTTCTTTTTTGAATTACTGGTTTGGCAGCAAGGTCGATGTGCAGTTTGTGGCAAGCCATCTTGGGGTCGATGCCGGGCATGTCAGGTTACCACGCAAAGAAGTCACAATTTTTCCTAAGGAAAGCTATGAGTTCCTCCTTTTTCTTCGGGCTCAAATGTAAGCCGATTCTATGAGTCTTTTCCAACTGCTGAGGATCAAGAATGATGTGCTCAGCATCCTTTTTGGGTTTCCATCCCATTTCATCTGTTGGCGTGTTGATTTGGGCACTATCTTCTTAATCTGTCTGCTATGATTACTATTTGGTAGCTTCGTCGTCCTTTTGGACCTTGGTAGCCTCTA
This sequence comes from Crataegus laevigata, assembly GCA_963580275.1. NCBI lineage: Eukaryota > Viridiplantae > Streptophyta > Magnoliopsida > Rosales > Rosaceae > Crataegus > Crataegus laevigata. The sequence goes on along the minus strand of OY756950.1, from coordinate 27,785,315 downwards.
TGGGGTAATGCCTTCTTTTTTGACTCATTCAGTACTTGCACATTGCATCGTCGAGATGTGGCCTGGTTGACTTGATTTCTTTGATTCCTCTTCTCAGGATGCGGAATTGAATTTTTTTATACTTGACGAAGGTTACGGTATCCAGCTTTATCAGCCAAGGTCGCCCTAGAATCCCATTGTAGGGAGACGGGTCGCTTACTATTGTGAACGTCTACTTTGAGACAACTGGCAATGTTCTCACGTCAAATATGAAATGGCCCAATATGTGTCTGTTGAATCTGGTGAATACCTTTGCTCAACCTATGATTATACTTTCAAGGCCCATCTTCTGAATTACTGAGAGTTGAAGTGGGTTGACTGCACTTCCACTATCAGCCATCATAATGTCAACTATAGCGTGGGCTAGTTAGACAGATACCACTAGTGCATCATCATGTGGGAAGTTGACGTCTTCGGCATCCTGCTCGATGAAGCCAACGATGGGTCCAGGTTGGGTGTTGACTGCCTGGACCTATGAGACTAGTAGAGCCTGCTAGATCTTCCTTTTCTTAGAATTATTAGTGGCTTCTCTTTGTAGGCTACACAGTTGGTTTGTCCAAGTATCCATCGACCTGACCTTCTTTCATGAGCTTCTCTAGGTAGTTCTTCCAAGTATAGTAGTCATCAGTTGTGCAACTGGGACCTTGATGGAATGTGCAGTACTTGGTGTGATCCAACTTGGAAGTATCTCTTTTTTATTGTTTCGGCAGCTTGAACCATCGTAGAGGATTTGGGAGATCGGGATCGAGAATTAGAGTAATTCTTGGGCGTTAGGCCACATTTAGTTAGGGATCGGTCCCTATGTTTGGCTTCTTGCCTATTTTTGTAGTTGTACTACTTTTCGTCCTCATTCTTTTGAGTTACTGCCAATTCTTTTCGAGGCTACTTATAAGCCTTGTCTGCTCGTCGAGCCTCGTCTCAGAGTGTATGCTTCTCTGCTAAAGCGAAAGAGTCTGCCAGAGTTAGATTTTCTTTTATGATCAATTCTATGAACAGCAGGTGGTCTGCTGGGAGTTCTTTTTGGAAAGCTGCACTATATATCGAGTCGTCATATCCGACTATTTTTGCCTTCTCTGTTTTGAACCTCTTCATATAGTCGCAATGGGACTCTTTTGGGTTCTTCTTCATATTGAACAAATGGTTGGACTTCTTCTTGATTGAGTGGTAAGATGAATATTCTTTGGTGAAAACCAAAAAAAGATCATCGAAGCTCCAGATGGATTGTGGTGACAAGGTGTAGAACCAATCTTGCGCATCGCCTTGCAAAGTGGTGGTAAATATCTTGCACATAAGAGTATCGTTGTTTCAATAAAGGACCATTGTGGTTCTGTAGTGCTTCAAGTGTCTCTCTGGATCTCCATCTCATTTGAAGGATGTGAAATGTGGCTTGCTGAACTTGCGTTAAAGCTCTGCCTGCTGGATCTCGTTCGTGAAAGGTGACTTGCTCATGCTGGTTATGTCCCGCTATAGTGCCTCATCGGTGACCTTGTTAGGTTGGAAATTGTGCAATCGCTTGGTCAAGAACCTCTCTACTTCTTATTGAATTTGTCTTTGTTGGAGTAACGGAGTTCTCGGCTGCCCCTAATCTTGACTTGCTGGTCTAGGCTACTCTTCTATGTGTTTGACACATCTATATATTGGCTACGATGCATATGGTATGTTCCTAGCAGGCGAGCAAATTCCTAGCAAGCTACCAGTTGAACTTGAGCCGGATTGAGTGACTGCTTCTCTCTATCCATCGTGCTGCCTAATTCGATGTAAGGAGGAAGATGCTCTTTGCGAGCCTAGTTATGAATGAACATTTCACATAAAAGGTTGCTCATGTTGATTATCGGGGTGTGGCCCTATCCGTGAGTGTATGCTCGTCTGTAAGCCTAGCCAAGAGTGCATGCTCTATTGCATGCTAAGACGAGATTATATGTTATCTTAATGACCTAGTCGGGAGTGTACACTGCCAGAATTCTCGATTCGTGATTGGTTGAGTAGCTGTTTGCCGAGACGCTACTGGAAAGGTTCATCGTCTGCCCTTGTCCTACTTCGGGACATCTCGTCTGGGGCACGTTGCATCTTAATTTGCTACAAGAGCTAATTCACTAAGGTCGTTTGTTGTACGAGGGCACTTGTCAACTCTATAACTTGTCGAGATAAGTGTGGTTCGCCGTTTAGGTTGGAAGAGCTTAGACGGTATGAGTCTCCTTAGGTAGTGGGTGTGAAATGGATTTCGAGAGCGAGATTTGAATTGGGAAAGGTCAAATCTTCAGAGAAATGGGATGAAAAATGCCCCTGGTTCAATCATCGATCTAAAAATCCGAAGCCAAGACGGTTAAGCCAATCTTGGACCGATTTTGGCTATTTAGAAGGCCACGAGAGTGAGCTGGGCAATGAGAATAGGCTGCCTCGCGTGTGGTGTACATAGGCGCTGGGCTTGGGCTCGATTAGGCAATGCGCTAGGCTTGCGTTGAGCTTAAGCAACTTGAGTCGTGCCTCGAGCTTGGGCCTACGCTGCTGGATAGCAGCTTGGGCTGCTCTCGGGGCTTGAGCTTGCCAAAGGTGGCCACGATGGTTGCTACCGTGGTGGCTACTACGGTGGCGCCCTGTGGGGGTGGTGTCGCTCCATTTGTCATCGCATTGAGCCTCGTGGATCGCCGTGGTCCAAATTCTTGAATGTTGAAAGTTTCGTTCGTTGTGGTTTCCAAATATCTTGTCATTATACTTTTCTTTTACGTATATTCAAAGAATTTTTATATAAAAAAATTCTAGGAATAAGAATGTACGAAAAATCTATGAATGAACAAAAAATGAGAAACCTTGAATGCATGAATCTTCTTCGAGCGTGTGAATCAAACTCTTAATGAAAGCACCAATTTGTGGATTCAAATTTCTGCCGTCTTCTTCTTTGACAAAAATGCACCTGCAAAATAATAACACCTAAGATCATAGCCAAAAGCCTCACGCAACCACAATGAATAGGGGGCTTTGGCTGAAGAATCTCCGATGCCAAATTTAAAATTTTGAGAGAGAAAGTATTTAGAGAATTTTAGTAAAGAATGAACTTAGCTTTTTGGTGGAGAAATGGGACTATATATAGGAGTGTGACCGGCACTATTTGGAGAAATAAAGACTGGCCCCTTATGGTGGTATTTTGAATATAATTGCAAGATATTATGCCAAATAATATCTTGCAATCAGTTTGATAATTAATCCCAATTTGAAAATGAAAATTGGGCGTTACCTTTTGAGTGAGGATTTGATGAGGAATGATGAGAGGGTTTTGAATAAATACCATTTTGATCACCTTTGACTCTTTCTTTATTGAGCTATTGTTGTCCATTGCATGCGTGTGGGAATCCCAATGTGCCTCGAGGGTAAGTTTGTCATTTTAATCCAAGAGTCCACATGTCACCTCCATAATTTTCTTGATTATTTTTGGCTTCACAACCTCACTTCGCCAAGAAGGCTGATGAGATGACATCTTCCAACAAGGACTCGGAAATCCTTGTTGGCCGAGACTTGGATAGGTAATTAATCGGTCTTGAAGTAGTGTTGTCCAGGTGCTCCTGGGTCGGCTGATTTTACGGCTCCAGTGCTGTTTATCCAAACTGAAGATCTTGTCAGTTGCCTTCGTAGTGCTGTTTATAACTTTTAGAGTGAGCCCATGTTTTTAGCCGTTGGATCAAATTTCAAGGGCCAAGATTGTTTGATGAGGATGATTAGGTGGAAAGAATCTGGAGAGGATCCCTTTCCGCTTGGTTTCTCTAGTTTTGTAACCTAAGCAGTTTCAAAACAACATTTTTAATGAATTTTTTATAAGATTCTATACCACAATACTCCAGAGGATATTATCACAAACACACTGGAAGCAGTCTTGGATGGGTGAGATTTTTCAACCAGTTTATATGTTTTTCCATCAAAATTGTTACTCTTACTAATTCTTGTTCAATATTTTCAACTCAACGATGTAGTTACTGTGATCTTCATGTCTCACACGACAGTAGCTGCAATCGTTGCTATGATTTTGGAAGTTTACTGGCCCAAGAAATGACTGAGTATCTCGAAAAGACAGTGGTTTATAGTTTGTATGGTATTAGGAATGACTGAGTTTTATGCATTACCATGCAAATTGAACGGGTTTTTCCCAGCTCTTTGAATTCATGTATAAAACTAGTGGTTGAAACCATCTTTTCTCCTCCCTTTTCTTGTAACAATTTTCCAAATTTATTGTTAAAGCAGAGAGATTGTCACTTAGTATTACGGTCTAGTAGTATTCTTCTTCACTTATAAGTGAGAGGTCTTAGGTTTGATTCTCGCCAAAGGCGAATTTAAACCACATTATTGATAGCTCATTGTGATGCTAAGCCCACCACCTCCCCTTAATGTATATAATATCGTTTGTTCAAAAAAAAAAAATTAAAGCAAAGAGAATCCAGTAAATACTTGCTTGGTGTTTAATCAATGTTTGTACTTCATTATTTAGTTTGTTATGGATAAAGGAGTCCATTATAGGCTTCAATATGAAAAAATCCATTGTGCATACTGCATACATGTTTATGAATATTAATTTGATGGATTGCATTTTCAGAACATGTGATGAACATCTACAAGACTGGACATATATCATAAGAGTATCGAACCCATCATAAATAGTTATCTTGGGCATCATCACATTGGCTAAATCTCTAGTGAGAGATGTAAAAATGTCTTGAAATTGGCATCGTACCTTTTTAGTGTTGGAAATGTGCCCTAAAACCAATCATAAGATGATACTTTACGGACATTTCACATGTTAAACTAATCTAGTTTAATATCAAGGGCAAACATTATTGTTTGAGCGGTCTCATATAAATGTTATATGCTTAAACGATAAGTCCAAAGAATATGTAATTGGGAGAATGTAATCTAAAGAAGTTAGATTCAAGAGACCATTCTCTTTCGTATACATATCCTAAATGTTCCTGATCATAGGATTGCCAATTGGGCATTGATAGTCCGTTAAGATCAGTACGTGCTATATCTTCTCTTAGGGAGAGTGACTAGTCTCGAGTCATTGGTGTGTCTGACACCAAGACAAGTACGTAGGTGCTCAATAGAGAATAAGTTCACTGAACACGATCAACGAAGAGTTCTCATATTCATGTCACATGAGAACTCAAGGTTGGGATAATGCAAAGTAGTTTTTTGATCTGAGGCATCACAGTTGTCTTGTGGTTAAGTCCTTGATCTTTGATTGTGTCAAAGTCACACCATCAGGAAGGTGTACACGGCATCGTCGGGGTTAAGCCACTTAGCCATGGAGGCAACTGAATGCGCGACAAGGGATCTCTAACCCTCAAACCGTTTGAGGGAGAATACTCTATGATATGATTTAGAATCTCTGGCCAAAGTATGAATGAGATTTAGGAAGGCGTTCCAAATCACATTTGACGGGATTTTAAACCGCACAAATTTAACCCTCTTTTTGACAATTGTAGTATAGGTATAAGTAGGGTATCGTTCTAGGCCGGGGATTAGGAGGGATTGCTAATCACTCTAAAATTAATTTAAAAACGTAAAAACAAAGTTTAAAACACTAAACTAAAATAAAAACACTTAACTAAAATAACTCAAAATAAAACTAACAGATAAACTAAAATAAATCAAAAGACTCAAAACAACTCAAGACTCTAGAAAACACAAACTAAGCTAAAAACTCGAAACACACTAAAAATGACTCAAAATAATGAAAACAATTTAAAATAAAAACTAGGAATTAAAATGGACGGAAATTAAATTAAAAGATTAAAAATAATAAAAATTAACTAAATAATAATATTTTAATAATGGGGGGGTTTGGTTTGGTTTTGACGAAGTAAATTAAACTTAAATAAATTACAAATTGACAAAAACATAAAATTAAAGTGAACGGATGGGCGACGGACTGGCTAGAGGGTTTTTCTCCACACATGACACAAATGCAACCTAAATTGATTTTCAGTTGTTCTTTCAATAAATTGTGAATTTCAATATTCCAGATTAACCGTGAACAGCACTTTTTTAATCTTCAAGTTTTCCTTAAGTTATTGAATTGGATGAACAGCATACAACAATTCAACACATTCTCTAAAAGTCCCCTACGTGAAAAGCACAATAGAGATACAATCAAAGATCATTAAACTTTGTGAAAACTATAAATACTGACGAGGCATTCGTAACTATGAAAAGCATGATACTCCTGCCAAGAATTTACTTAACACGATTGTGGATAACAACCTTCACTACTCATGAATATAAGTTCATAACGATTAGGTGAAATTCACTTATATTCTAGCATCAAATTCATGCATGTAAATTAAGTATGCATTCTTAATCGACATACACAAATAAGTTATCAATCAAGCAGTTAAGCAAATTAAATCACAACTCAGAAATCACAACTGAAATTACCAATTCAAATTACAAATATAATCATGGTTTTGAATTATCCTCTAGCCAAAACAAATTTAATTACACATTATTTATAAATTAAAACAGAAATAAAACAAGAGTTTGGAGAGATTAAACCGAAACAGAGTGCAAGGATCTGTGCACAGTTTCTTTCTGACTGCCCACGGATTGACAGCTTCAGTCCCTTTTTATTTTTGGTTCTGACCTCTCCAATTCTGTGCCTTCCCCAAAGCTCTGAGGCTTGCGCCTGTTGCCCCGAGGCAGCTCCCAGCCACAAGCTGCCTGGTTTGATTTCAACGCTTGCTGCCGCTTGGCAGCTATCCTCTGTGTTTGACTGATTCCCTGAAAACTGTCAGGCAGCTTTGCTGCCCTCCTTCCCTTAGCAGCCTTCAATTCCGAGGCCACTTATTGGCTTCTCTCTTTCTTTCTATCAAAGCCCCCAAGGAGCTCTGTCTCTCTAACCTTTTTTTTTTTTTTCTGTTTTTCAGACCCCGAGGACTGATCCTCTCCGTGTTTCTTCTCCCCTCACAACTCGCCAGTTCCTCTTTTTATTATTTTCTTAGCCTTTTCCTCCTTTGTTTACTGTGACTGGATCCTCACTTATTTCTGTCCACATGCTTCTGTCCAGGAGCCTTGTGTGTTTTCATCATCACTTCCCACCGAATTATTCCATCCCACATGCTGCAATCACAAACATATTTAAATATAAATATAAATATAAATATATATATATATATAAATATATATATATATATATATAAATATAAATATATATATATATATATATTATTTTTTAAAAGATAAGTTTTATTCAACAAACAAGATAGTTTAAACGAAATTATTACTTAATACTTTACTTATTCTATTTTTATTTTCTTTACTAGATAAATCTTATAAAACATAAAAACAACGTAAATAGCTCAAAATATAACGAACTAACTAAGAAAAGATGAGTGAATTTGATATAAAATTATGTATAAATATGGTCCGATCAAATACCCCCACACTTAGCTTTTGCTAGTCCTCGAGCAAAACAAAGAAAACAGAAAAAGAAATAACATGAAAAACATTAGTTTCCCCTTATTTGACCCTCATAGAATTTAATTCGAGAACATAATCAGCAAGAACCATAGCTAGCACCAAACAAGCTAATCCAAGCTCATCTTCCTTATTAAAAAATTAGCAGTAATCTTTAAATCATCCTTGAAGTGTAGTGTGTGAGATAGCCATGCTAATGCAATTTCAAGTTTTTATTTTTAAAATCATCATATGCAAACCAGCAACTTTCTCACGGGATATGCACTTAATCACACATGTGTTTAGTTTTAATGTGTTTCGCTCAAAGAAACAAATGTGAAAGATCTACCATAAGCTTGCATAAAAATCACTTCTCCACAATCATAATTGCAAAACTTAAATCAAGAGGACTTTTATTGGATGTAATGAGGCTTAGGGATAGGGCTATTGAAACGAAAGAATAGGAAAACACAAGTTCCAAGCTACATTACAAGCAATTATTTTGTTGAGATTTATAAGAACTCAAATTCTCAGCGATTCTTCTAACACCTCCCATCACACCCATAAACTGAAACTTTAAACTTTTTATTTTTATTTTCTTTGAATACAATCTTTCTTTTATTTTTATTTTTCTTTTCTTTTTCTTCTTCCTTTTCTCATTTTTTTTTTTCAAATAAATACAAACATGAAAAACCCCCACACTTATTCTTTTGCCAAACTCATTCCAAGTACTTCACAAACATTTATCATAAGACAGTCTCAAATTGCTCGCTTGGAAAGGGTAAGGAAACATGTTTTGAGGTATAAGGGTAGACATATCTGGTGATAAGAAATAAAAGGCTCACATAACGGCTCAAATAGGCAATCTAATGGTATCATTTTTCTTTGGGACACAAGGTCATTTGGGCCATGGTGGTAAACCTAATGCCTCTATCATTTTCAAGTTCATGCAATCAATGACAAACATTTTGAAAGATCGTTACGCAAGTTCTAGAGATGCATCTCACATAAGTTCATCACACATGAAAGAATAGGAGTGTATGAAAAATGCACACACTTTCAATAGGCTCAAAAACTCACATGGGATGTATATGGTCACTAAATTCACATATGAAGCTTTAAGTCATGCTTTAGTTTCACATCAACACGGCTATGTGCATTTGGATTTTTCAAAGATGATCAAATATGTACAATACTAACAAGAGAATAAGGAATTTCATACAACACATGTTAACTAAGTTCTTGATAATCATGGTTCAAATTCGATCCAGTTATATCATTGGGTCGGGAAACTAATAAAAATCTAATTTAAAACCATAAGGAAAACAAGACAATATTTTTGGATTTTTTTAAATTTTTCGAGAAAAATTAAATAAAACAGAACTAATTAAGAAAACAAAAAGCAATAACATGGAAACAAATGAAACCAGTTCAAAGTCGAAGGTACAAAAATTTTCAATTTGGTCATTTTTTATACTTGATACCCCCACACTTAAACTAGACATTGTCCCCAATGTCAGAAAACAATAATAAGCAAATAAAAATAAAAATGAATAAAAAAAAAAAAAAATACGAAACAAAATAAAATAAAGAAAAGGGACTGAAAACTTCCCTAATTTGCAGAAAACTCAAGCGATGACCCCCAAGCGTAAATTTTGCAATCAACTTCAAGGGTGGAAATACCCAAACGTTCCTGCAAAGAAAAGAAATAAATCAGTTAAGCACGCAAGAAAATATAGAAAATGCAAACGAAAAATAAAAATTGAAAATAAAAGATAACGAAAAGAACTAATAGGCGATCATTGGTCGTCCTTGTTGATTTTCCACAGTTTTCTTCTTGAACAGGATGGGCCTCCTTCTGGCAAGTGCTCCTCAGCCTAGTAGAGGATGAGTCAGCACGTGTCTCTACATGCTTCAAGTAGTCCGGTCTCCACGCAGGTGTGGCATCTTCTTGAACTCTTGGATCAACCCAGACTCATCTGCTCTTGGGTGCACCTCAGACTCCTCCTGCTTCGTCTGTGAGGTACTTTTGTTTTTGAAGAAGTACCTCAACACAGGTTTATTTTTGAAGTGGGCTGGGAGGGGTCTGAGATGAGTACTCGAGAGCAAGACTAGGTAAGCAATCAGGATCTCACTTTCTCCACGTTCCTCAGATGAAGGAGAGGAGAAAGCATAATATGAGATACTTTTGCTTTTAACCTTTTTAATATGAAATACTTTTGCTCTGGAAGGTTTGTTTTCTGGGGTGATCCAAGGGATGAAGAACACTGAATAACTCGAAAGCTTTCTTTGGGAAGACATTATCGGAGATGAAGAGAGGTTGAGAGGTTGAGAGGTTGAGAGGTTGAGAGGGTGTGAAGGTGTGCCTTTGCTGTGAAAGGCGAAGGTCGAACTTATAGAAATTTGGCTTCACAACCGGAACTATTCCTTCACTATTTGTCGGCAGCCGGTGAATGGATGAACAGTGCCCGTTACGCGCTTTCTGACAAAGCGTCCGTAAATTCCGCAAGGCTGACGGTGCAGGCGACGAGTGACGACAAATTGGAATGATGATCTTTTGAAAACCGGGGTTCAAAACCGGGTGCGGCTCATGGTTTTCGCAACGCTCCACGCTGCACGTGATGAGTCACGACAAACTGGAAAAACTGAGCCCTCGTGATGCCACGTGATTGCTGAGTCAAGCCCAGCTTTTGAGAAAGGAAACGGCTCTTTTGAGAAAGGAACGTCCAGCTTTTCCGAATTGCGTGAGGACGCGTCTTCAACCTCCGAGGAGCGCCTCTCTTTGATTTGCTTCTTTTTATAGAGGCGCTAATTCTGCTTCACATCACACTTGAACTCCCTTCCTCAAACACTCTCCTCTGTAAACACTCTCTTCTGCACTTCTTAATCTTACTCATTCCGCTCTCTTCTTCCGCTTCAGCAATCTTAATTTTTCCGAACTCTTTTCTTCCTCAACCCTCTCTAAAAATGTCTTGCCCTTCCGACCGTCGCCTAAACTTGAATGTCGGGGAAGACGATGACTCGTCTTCTCCGAACAACATTTGGAATCCATCATTCATATCCCCCAATGGTCCTCTTACAGTCGGGGACACAATGATGAGGAACGATATAACCGCAACGGTGGTTGCAAGAAACCTTCTTACTCCCAGAGACACTAGGTTGCTGTCTATGCGGTCAGACGAGCTGGCTGTTCAGGACTCACTGGCTCTCAGTGTCCAGTGTGCAGGCTCAGTTTCAAACATGGGTCAGCGCCTGCTTGCAAGATCTCGTCAGGTGGAGTCGCTAATGGCGGAGGTGGTCAGTCTTCGGCAAGAAGTCAGAGGACTCAGGCACGAGAACAAGGAGTTGCACATGCTCGCAACTAGCTACTCGACCAGCATGAAGAGGAAGCTGGACCAGCTGCAGGAGTCGGACGGTCGAATCCAGAGTGATCATGAGCGGTTCATGGCGTTACTCCCGCGGTTTATGTTGCCTTCGTCCTCTGGAGCAGCACCAAGCGTTCCGGCTCCGGAGATTCCAACTCTGGCTCTTCGTCTTCCCGGAGCTCCGTCAACCTCTGAGGCGCCACCTAACCAAAACCAATGATTGCTATTAGTTTTTCGTATTATTGTAATTTTTTTTTATGCTTTTAATGTTTATTTAACTAAATATATATATATATATATATATATATATATATATATATATATATATACTAATATTATTTTTATTATTATTATTATTATTTTTTTTTTTTTTTAAATTTTTTTTTTTTTTTTTTTTCAGGTTTATTTTAAGCAAATTACAATATGTAATGTAAAATATGTAAATTAATGTAAAAAGACTTTATTTATCCGCACTAAAAATAAACAAGGCCCTTAATTTATTTAAACACAAACTAAACGAAAATCAACCAAATAACACAACTAACTAAACAAAACAAAAATTTCAAAATAAAGGTAATAAAGAGTAGAGTTAAGAAATGCAAATCTGGTTGCTTGGGTTGCCTCCCAAGAAGCGCTTGCTTTAACGTCTTTAGCCGGACGATTCTTTCCTTAACCTCCCATCGGCTCCAAGGCTTGGAATTTATCTTTTAATGGGAGGTGATACTTGAAATGATTCGGCAATGGTCTGAATTCCAGGGTGGATGCCTGAATCATTAAAATTAGAGACAAGTTAGTATAAAATAAAATAAAAATTAAAATTGGAGAAGATGGTTTACTTTCATTCTCCGACATAAACTCAATAACAAAAACCACATTTTTGGATATTTCTGGGATTTTGAACTTGGCCAGGTTTACTATGATGGTAGTGGCCTTGATTGTCTGCACAACCTCTTTGATGCAATTTACAAATTCTTCACCCACTTCGATTTCTTGAATCCCTTTTCTTGGTGTGCAAGGTTCGGGAACTTGTTTTGGTGCACCAAGAATTGGGATATCACTTTGGATCTCTGGAAGAACTTCCACAACGTCTTTTTCACTCTCTTCAAAATTTGGAATTAAAATTCTGCAAGGAAAAAGGACATTCGGTGGAAAAATGTTAGAATGAATTGAAATTGGAACTTCCTCACCTGAGTTGGACAACATAGGGACTTCAGGGGTTTGAGACAAAAATTCTTCTAAACTGCCCAAGTCGTCCTCCTCATCTTCTTCTTGCAGCTGCAATTCATCCATCTCTCCTTCCACAGTGGTGGCTTCATCGAATTCCACTTCTCCCTTTGAATTTGCAAATGTGGAGTTGCAGAGTTCACGTTGCTCTTGAATTTGTGCCTTGACTTCCACAATCTGCCCCATTTGATTATTCAATTCTCCCATCTCCTTGGTTTGATTTTCTACTTCCTGGTTCAAAGAGATGAGTAATTGAATAATATTATCATTATTCACAGATGTACCTGAATTTAATTTGGCATATTGTGATGGAGGTTGTGGTGGTGTTGTATAGAACTCCTCATATGGCTGCCAATATGCTTCATGTTGAACTTGTTGAGCTTCCCACCACATAGAGTTTGAATGATCACTCCAATCCGAGTTGCGAGCGTTGAAATACAAGTTGCCGCTTGGTTGATCATAGCCTTGATATCCTTGCCCATAGGGCACATCAAGTGTAGGAACACTTGGCATTGAGGCCCGTTCGGCATTATAAGTCCATTGAGCAGTAAGCTGCGCCAATTGAGCTTGAATGTTTGCCAAATCTTCATCCATTTTTACCTAAAATTAAAGAACGAAAAATAAATCAAATACCAAAAGTAAAATACACAAACACAAATACAAACAAAAACACAAATATAAAAAGACAAATATAAAAATAAACACAAACAAAAATAAAGGGATTAGCAAAGTTACTAATCCCCGGCAACGGCGCCAAAAATTTGACGGGATTTTAAACCGCACAAATTTAACCCTCTTTTTGACAATTGTAGTATAGGTATAAGTAGGGTATCGTTCTAGGCCGGGGATTAGGAGGGATTGCTAATCACTCTAAAATTAATTTAAAAACGTAAAAACAAAGTTTAAAACACTAAACTAAAATAAAAACACTTAACTAAAATAACTCAAAATAAAACTAACAGATAAACTAAAATAAATCAAAAGACTCAAAACAACTCAAGACTCTAGAAAACACAAACTAAGCTAAAAACTCGAAACACACTAAAAATGACTCAAAATAATGAAAACAATTTAAAATAAAAACTAGGAATTAAAATGGACGGAAATTAAATTAAAAGATTAAAAATAATAAAAATTAACTAAATAATAATATTTTAATAATGGGGGGGTTTGGTTTGGTTTTGACGAAGTAAATTAAACTTAAATAAATTACAAATTGACAAAAACATAAAATTAAAGTGAACGGATGGGCGACGGACTGGCTAGAGGGTTTTTCTCCACACATGACACAAATGCAACCTAAATTGATTTTCAGTTGTTCTTTCAATAAATTGTGAATTTCAATATTCCAGATTAACCGTGAACAGCACTTTTTTAATCTTCAAGTTTTCCTTAAGTTATTGAATTGGATGAACAGCATACAACAATTCAACACATTCTCTAAAAGTCCCCTACGTGAAAAGCACAATAGAGATACAATCAAAGATCATTAAACTTTGTGAAAACTATAAATACTGACGAGACATTCGTAACTATGAAAAGCATGATACTCCTGCCAAGAATTTACTTAACACGATTGTGGATAACAACCTTCACTACTCATGAATATAAGTTCATAACGATTAGGTGAAATTCACTTATATTCTAGCATCAAATTCATGCATGTAAATTAAGTATGCATTCTTAATCGACATACACAAATAAGTTATCAATCAAGCAGTTAAGCAAATTAAATCACAACTCAGAAATCACAACTGAAATTACCAATTCAAATTACAAATATAATCATGGTTTTGAATTATCCTCTAGCCAAAACAAATTTAATTACACATTATTTATAAATTAAAACAGAAATAAAACAAGAGTTTGGAGAGATTAAACCGAAACAGAGTGCAAGGATCTGTGCACAGTTTCTTTCTGACTGCCCACGGATTGACAGCTTCAGTCCCTTTTTATTTTTGGTTCTGACCTCTCCAATTCTGTGCCTTCCCCAAAGCTCTGAGGCTTGCGCCTGTTGCCCCGAGGCAGCTCCCAGCCACAAGCTGCCTGGTTTGATTTCAACGCTTGCTGCCGCTTGGCAGCTATCCTCTGTGTTTGACTGATTCCCTGAAAACTGTCAGGCAGCTTTGCTGCCCTCCTTCCCTTAGCAGCCTTCAATTCCGAGGCCACTTATTGGCTTCTCTCTTTCTTTCTATCAAAGCCCCCAAGGAGCTCTGTCTCTCTAACCTTTTTTTTTTTCTGTTTTTCAGACCCCGAGGACTGATCCTCTCCGTGTTTCTTCTCCCCTCACAACTCGCCAGTTCCTCTTTTTATTATTTTCTTAGCCTTTTCCTCCTTTGTTTACTGTGACTGGATCCTCACTTATTTCTGTCCACATGCTTCTGTCCAGGAGCCTTGTGTGTTTTCATCATCACTTCCCACCGAATTATTCCATCCCACATGCTGCAATCACAAACATATTTAAATATAAATATAAATATAAATATATATATATATAAATATATATATATATATATAAATATAAATATATATATATATATATATTATTTTTCAAAAGATAAGTTTTATTCAACAAACAAGATAGTTTAAACGAAATTATTACTTAATACTTTACTTATTCTATTTTTATTTTCTTTACTAGATAAATCTTATAAAACATAAAAACAACGTAAATAGCTCAAAATATAACGAACTAACTAAGAAAAGATGAGTGAATTTGATATAAAATTATGTATAAATATGGTCCGATCAACATTCAAGGTAATCATATAAGTACACGTATCACATTGGATAGTAGACATGAATAAACTATCAAACCAAACAATGTGGTCAAGAGTATTGTATTAGAGAAAGACCGTATTGCATTGTAATCCTAAACTGAATAGGTTCTCCACCTCTTCTGATTAGCTTGGGTAACCATGATATGCTGCTAGGTGTCACTCATGGTTTGTGAAAGCCCTAAACGTGTGTAAACACTAAAGGGAGAATTGAAAGTAAGTTTCAATTCACAATCGATTTGAAAGAGTTTGAATCGCCCACTGCCTCTCTAAAAGGAACCTAATGGATCGTACACAGTGTAAGGTAGAGATTGAAGATTCAACGGAGATGAGTAAGAATAATTAAATGGTTTAATTATTTATGGCAAGGATTAATTAATATGTTAACTAATCAAACGAATAAGTTCGTTAAAGACCTCGGGATAGTTTTGGACCTTAAGGCCCAATGGGCTTCGAACGTCAAGTCCATTGACTTAAGTTGTATGACAACTTAATGAATAATGATTCACAAAGGCCCAAATAACCCAATAAATACCCTAAGGCCGGCCATGTTAGAGAGGGTAGTGAACTTGGACTTATTTACAAGTTTGCCACTCAAATGAATTAAGGTATAAATTTGACTTTATAGCCAAAATTCATTAAGGGTTCTTTTTGGGGAAATTGGAGAGAACACAAACTCTCTTTTCTCTCTAAAGAGGCCGGCCCCCTTGGAGGGATTTAGCTAGCACTCTAACTCCTCCAAGGTCACTCATTTCTTCTTCATGAAAACCTTGGTGAAGAAACTTAGAGGTTCTCAATTTTGGGAACTAAGAGAACCTATTCTTCCATCCAAATCCATAGATCTAAGATGCAAGGAATGAAGGCCCTTTCTTTGGGTGATTAGCCTTTGTTTATGCAAAGAGGAATCTACAAAGGTATAAATTTCAACTCACTTTGTTTTGAGTTGATTATTGGTTCACCAATCTACTAGGCTTTGAACATTCATGGGTAATGTTTTGTTTTTAAGTACATGCAAGCATGATTCCACTTTTAATTTGTTAATTGCATGCTAATGATGTTGCTTAAATGAACATGTATTCTCAAAATAATCCTTCATTTAGTCAGTCAAAAAGCAGCCCTCTAATGAACATTTTTAAATACTATTTTTTTTCAAAAACTGAGAATAGAAAAGAACCGCCTATAAATAAGATAATATTAGAGAGACCAAATTTTAAACCAAATGATGTGTTACCAATAAGAAATAAGGAAACCTAATGAAAATGGCTTTAAAACTTTGAGTTTTAATTATAAGGACAAAATCAAGGGTAATAAAGTGAATAGTATCAGTATTGACTTTTTAGCAAGGTTCTAAAAAACGCTAGGCGCTAGGCGCTAGTCGGGCGGCAGGCTGGCACCTAGCGCCTAGGCGCCTAGGCGGAGTCTAGGCGGGCGCCTAGGCGGTCTAGGCAGATTTAAGTAATTTTATTATACATCATAAAAATTAATTCAATTTACTACATACTATGTGAATAAACATTGAATAATATGTTATTTAAAATATATATATATATATATATATATATATATATATGTGTGTGTAAGAAAATATGTAAAATTTTAGACCTTTTGTATCATTTTCTAAGCCTATAAAAAATTTTGGGCCTTTTTCATTAATAAAATGCAAGATTGGGCCTTGTATTCCTTGTTTCACATTTGAATATAATAATAATGGGCGTAGTGGACCCTAACCTAAAACCCAAACCATCTGATCATTTATTATCCTATACCTATTAGAATAAAAGAATACACCAAATGCCCTCCCGATTCTGAATCACCTATTCACCTTTTTCATAACAAAACCCTACGCTGCTCACTGCAAAAACCATGGCTACCGTTAGCCATATCACCACATCTGCAATTGCAGATCCATAATTTCTCTCTCGTCTTGCAAACCATCGTCACAACGAAAGGGAGACGGCAAGACTAGGGGAGAGAAGATGACGAAGCGTAGAGCACCCAGATTGGCCAGCGTCCGCCTGCTTCTGGGTAGACCAGTCGTATTTTCCCAGGTTGCTCAGACCGTCTAACTTCTTCTAGCCCCGCCCAGCATCCATTTAGGCCGCCCAGGCATCCGCCTTACGCTGCCTAATAGCTTTCCCGATTTTATAAGTGATTTTGGGTTAATCGGGTCAGAGCACTGTCGTTTAGCGCCTAGGCGGCCGCCTTGAGTGTTTTTTAGAACACTGCTTTTTAGTGTTAAAATGTGGTTTTTCATTAAAGTAAATAGTAATGGGAGCTTTTCGTTAAAGTTCCCTAAGAAATAAGCACGTTAATGAACATGTAACTAATAATCCAATCATCAACATCCACATCCACATCATTTGGTTTACAAAATTTTGTTTAGAAATTTGGTCTGTTTAGCATTATCCTAAAATTAAATAGGCATTCAAATTATTTTTTTATTGTAGATACATTTACACTTGTTTTAAAAGGATATTGGTATTCACAAACCTATTTTATTTCTCACACTTTTGTTAATTTTTTGTCATTGATCTTTTTAATCCATTTGATCCAACTGCCGAGAATTAAAAAATAGTGTTTAAAATGTAAAAATTGTTGTAGGTCTATTTAACTAAATTGTATTTAGGACTAAAGAGGGAGAGAGGCCGGCAGCAAGAGAGGGAAGGTAGAGATTTAATTGTGAGGTGTATGTTGTATCACCTCATTGTGCTTTTATTTATAGTAGAGGATATGTTAAATGATTACCCTAATAGGATTACAATTGTAATAGGATAATATCTACTAAGGAGAATATTCTAAGATATCCCTAGATACAATAGGATTTACACAATCGCATTCATATTTTAAATATAACTGCAACACTCCCTTTGAGTGTGGAAATACTCAAACAAAACATCGCATCAAATCTTCAGCGGTTGAGGTAGAACAGTTAATAAAGTTGGCGGCACAACAGGCGAATGCGAGTCTCTAATATAAAGAAAGTATGCATAGGTAGTCAAACTTACAAAACCTCACTATGATAAAACCTAAGGTAGGTGAAAACCCATAGACTAAGGATAAAAGTGAGAAGTATGCATAATGTCTAAAACAAACATCAAATATGACGAAATTAGTGAACTCAACGATGTATGATCATTCCAGGATGGGTGCCTTATCAACACCTCGTTAGGTAGCAAAAACCCAGTGGGAAAAATGCTACTAATTATAGGAAAAATAGTACATAAAGATCAAGTGAGTGTGCTTTAGGATACTCCCCCTGAGTTAGACATAACTTCCAAATAAGGGAACTACAAGAAATTTAACTCAGATAAATTATGAATACCGATTCCTTGGATGAGCTTCGAAAAAGTAGACTAGGCAATGACTTCGTGAAGAGATCGGTCAGGTTGCCCTGGGAACGAATTTGCTTGACTTTAATGTTATGATGCTGTTGTTGGTCGTGGGAATAAAAGAACTTCGACACTATATGCTTGGTGTTGTCTCCCTTGATGTATATCTTCTTTAACTGCTTGATACATGCTGCATTATCTTCAAAAATTGTCGTAGAAAGGTCAATGACGATAGTAAGACCACTAGTGCTTCGAATATGTTCTATGCCTGCTTTCAACCAAAAGCACTCACGCGATGCTTTATGCAAGGCGATGATCTCAGCATGGTTCGAAGAAGTCACAACTAGCGTTTGCTTGAAAAACCTCCAAGATATAGCAGTTTCTCCAACGGTAAAGACATAGCCCATCTGAGAACGTGCCCTATTTGGGTCAAACAGATAACCAGCATCTACGTAACCAATAAGGTGGGAATCAACCCGAAGACCGAGGGTGGCAGTGGCTCATCTCGATGATTCGTGGGTATAAAACAAACCCAAATCCAGCTTACCCTTAAGGTAGCAAAAAATATCTTTTACACCATTGTAGTGTTTGTGTGTAGGTGCATTACTGTATTTAGCTAAAAGATTAATAACAAAGGAAATGTCAGGTCTAATGCTTTGAGCCAAGTACAATAAAGCACCAATTGCACTTAGGTATGGAACTTCAGGCTCCAAAATCTCTTCCTTATCCTCCTTGGGACGGAAAGGATCTCGTTTAACATCTAGAGTTCAAACGACCATAGAAGTACTCGAAAGCTTAGCTTTATCCTCATTAAAACGTCGCAACGCTTTTTGGGTGTAGTTCGATTGATGTACTAGGATTTCATCAGAATAATGCCCAATCTCCATGCCAAGACAATATCAAGTTTTCCCAAGATCTTTCATCTCAAATTTCGATTTCAAGTGAACGACAATTTCCTTAAGCTCCGCGGGAGTTCCGATAAGGTTCATGTCGTCGACATAAACTGCAATGATGAAAAATTCAGAATGTGACTTCTTCATGAACACGCATAGGCATAGTTCGTTGTACACATAATCCTGACTTGTCAAATATTCACTCAGATGGTTATACCACATTCGCCTGAATTGTTTCAATTTGTAGAGCGATTTCCTCAATCTAATACAGAGTGTTCCGTAGTCTAGAACTATTTGAACCAGTCAATGGAAGTCCTTCTGGAACTTGCATGTAGATTTCCGTATCTAGATTCTCATAGAGATACCCGAATACCATGTCCATAAATTGCATATTTAGTTTTTCAGAAACTACCAAACTGATACAATAGTAGAACGTTATGACGCCCATTACGGGGGAATACGTCCCGTCGTAATCAATCTCAGGGCGTTAAAGAAACCTTGCACTACGAGGCGTGCTTGGTATCACACTATTTCATTTTTCTCATTACGTTTTCTTACGAAAACCCACTTTTAGCCCACAGTCTTCACATGTTGTGAAGTATGAACTACATGCCCAAACATCTTATATTTCGCAAGTGAATTGAGTTCGATTTGGATTGCTTGTTTCCAATTTGACCAATCCATTTGACATTGATCGATGGAACATGGTTCAATATCATCGCTAAGCTTAACATCAGTAGCTACTGTGTATGCAAGTGCATCGTCAACAAGCATTTTATTTCGATTCTAAACCTTATCCAATACTGCGTAGTGGATCAAAATCTTGTGATTCTCGAAGGGCCTGGTTGTCTCATCTAAGACATCACCGTAATCTAGAATAACCTCACATATGAGTAAGCGATGGTCAGATTCAGACTAGGGTCACTAGTTCGTGTCGTTTTCCTCTTCTGGGGTTATGAATCCTTTGAACTAGGGGGTCTGCCATGCTTCAAGGTAGGAGCAGATGATTGATTAGCCGCTAATGTACCAGGTAGTGTGGAATGTGTGGCCGCCCTACCCTCGAGGATGGTTCGGCCTTCCCAGGCGGTATTACGACGTAATCTAGGTACGTCGATCCTTACAGGTGCGTTTGCAGCGGATATATGTGATCTCGTCACCTTTGCTAGATTAGTAAAAGCATCTAGCATGCTTTGAGCAATGCTCTAAAGATCTAGAATACGTCGCACTTCAATTTTAGACTAGGCAGTGCGGGGAAATAAATAAGACATAGTGGGAGCATACAACGATAATTTGCGGCGTTCTACAAGAACGTTAGCATTCTTATCTCCCCTTAATAATGGGAAGACTGTCTCATCAAAGTGACAATTCGCAAAATGTGCAGTAAAGAGATATCCTGACAAGGGCTCTAAATAGCAAATATTTGATGGCGAATCATAACCGACATAGATTCTCATTCTTCTTTGGGGACCCATTTTGGTATGTAATGGTGGCGCTATTGGCACATAGATTGCACACCTAAACACACGTAAATGCGAGATGTCAGGCTCGTATCCAGTAACCAACTGCAACGGTGAATGAAGTAGCGGTGGACCTCAGGCAAACCAACATAGTTACGTGCAATATTGCATAGCCCTAGGCAGATACCTGTAGTTTGGTTCGCATAACCAAAGTCTAAGCTATCAATTGAATGTGTTTTATGAAAGCTTCTGCCAGACCGTTTTGGGTGTGAACATGGGGTACAGGATGTTCAACTTTAATCTTAACTAACATGAAATAGTTATCAAAAGTCTATGATGTAAACTTTCCAGCATTATCCAGTCGAATTGACTTGATTGGATAATCAGGGTGGTGAGCCCTAAGCTTAATAATTTGTGCTAGGAGTTTCGCAACAGCAACGTTACGTGTGGACAATAAGCAGATATGTGACCAACGTGTCGATGCATCAACCAACACCATAAAGTATCTAAATGGTCTGCATGTTGGTTGGATAGGTCCACAAATATGCCCTTGAATCCTTTGAAGAAACTTAGGAGGTTGTGAATAATCTTTGTAATTGAGGGTTGAGTATTTAACTTCCCCAAAGAACAAGCTTTGCATGGTGGGAATCCAACGTAGGGAGGTAAATGATGCCTATGTGATTATTTGAGGATACGGTGCATCATGTCACGTTCAGGATGTCTCATACGATCATGCAAAAGTAGCAAAGTGCCTTGAAAACTGGGCTCAGGGCCAACCACATGGTGAATCTCTATGCCGCGAATGGTTGTGATGTATAATCCACTCACAAAGACGTTCCAACTTCTCTTCAATGGTTTCTACATGATATTGATTATCTCGAATGTCTCTAAAACTCAGCAACGTTATTCCAGAAAGTGGAGAATTGAGGGCCTTTTTAATGGATAAGACAGTACTGTTAGACAACATTATACGAGCCTTTATGTATCCTTCAATCAAATTAGATGAGCCTAAGATGGTTGTCATAGGTGCATTATTAGGTACGAAGTTAGTAAAATAGTGTCGATCACACAATATGTTGTGCGTAGTAACACTATCAGCTAGACAACTAACTTCCCCACTAGTCATACCTAGAAATAAATTAATTGAATTGGTCACATGCATAAATATAATTCCATTCATTCAATTAATCAATCAAAAAATAATATCCTTAAAATAATTATCCAAAATTCAAAACAAACCAACACCAAACAAATTATTCCAAATACTTAGAAAAATTATCCAAAAAATTAAACCATAAACCTAAAAATTAGCGGGGTTCGGCCACTCCTAGTGGGTTCGGCCACTCCTAGTGGGTTCGGCCACTAGAGTTAAAAAATCCTAAAAAATGCCTAGAAGAATAAAACTTACTAGTCCATAGGGTCAGATACCTCCTGAAAATTTGATATCTCTCTGGATGTAGTAGTATCTTCAGGATGTTCCACATTGACAAAGTTAGACTCACGACAGGAATGATACTTAGCAATAACCTCGGGGGTAGCTCAATATACACGTGACCAATAATCCTTTGATCCACATCAGTAGCACATGTCCATTTCAGTGGAAGTCGGTTAAATAGTAGTTTTTCCCTTGTTCTTGAAGTTTAGGGCCTTAGGTGAAGGGGTTGGCGCTTCTGGGTCAAATTTCCTCCCTTGGGTGGGCCTTAGTTATGTTGACCTTGGGCCCGTGGGTGGGCTTGCTACCCATTACCATGGCCATGACGACATTTTCATTATTTGTGGCTGCTATAATTGGTCACATGCGTTTCAGGCGGAGCAGTCGAGCTTGATGATTTTTCATTAAAAGCTAGTTCTGCTTTTCAACGATAAGTAAAAAAAAAGATCAAATCCGAAAATTTAGTGAACTTATGTACCCTATATTGTCACTATAGGACAATATTGGTGGCATTGAAGGTCGAGTAAGTCTTCTCTAGGAGATCCTCGTATGTTAAGTCCACTTTATAGAACTTAAGAAGTGATCGAATTCTACAAACTTCAGAGTTGTATTCATTCACAGACTTTAAGTCTTGGAAGCTAGATGTTGTCAGTCATGGCTTGCTTCATGCAAGAAAATGTCTTTTTGGTGATCGAAAAGATTGGCCAGAGCAAGCCAGAGGATGAGTGGGTCATTCTCAGCGAGGTACTCAATTTGTAGTACATTATGGATGTGTCTTCGAATGAAGATCATTGCAGTAACTTTCTGAACTTCATGGATGGGATTAGCGTAAGTAGGTTCATCGACGGTGGCTCTAATACCCTTTGCAGTAAGATGGAGCTTCACGTCTTAAACCAATTTTAGGTAGTTTCTTCCTGATACTTCAAAAGCGATGCAATTGAGCTTGTTCAAGTTCAACATGTCCCTAAAATGGAGGGTACAATAAAACATGGTTAGTGATATGGAAAGCCATAGACATATCATAGAACATTCGGGTTCTATAAACATGTATTGGTTTAATTTAAACATGAAAGCTATAAGTTTCATGTGGTAAATTTTGAATGAAAACTTTGGGTTTCAAAGGCACTAAGTAAGAAACTACATGTTCAATTTAATTTTATGAACGATTAGTTCATAAAGGAGAGGTTCATGTAAGAACACATAATACAATATGCAAGTGTAGTGGATTTGAGTTGCTTCGGGAACTCAAGTGTGAGAGATTGGGGACTACAAAAGGATGTCAACGGTTCAAAGTAGAAAAATAAATTATTGAATCGTTAATGCCCAAAAGTGATCTTCAGGTCAATAATTTTGGATTAATTAATGGACTGCATGTCACTTTTAATTAATTCAATATATTGAGACCAAATGAGGTCGATCGTGGAAGCAAAATAATGATAGACGGGTCATATTAGCTTTGGTTGGTGATAAACCAAGTGATAATTAAATTAGAATTAATTAATGTAAATCAAAGTATCGCAAAAAAATATTTGGGAATGATTTAGAACGCAGGGATATATTCAAGATGATATTCCTTGGTGTATGCTTTTCATAGACGATATAGTGTTAATAGATGAAACTCAGGAATGAGTAAATGTAAAACTTAACCTTTAGAGATAAGTATTGGAATCTAAAGGTCTTCACCTAAGTCAGTCAAAGACATAGTATATGGAGTGCAAGTTCAGTGCAAACGGAGGCTCAAATAAGTTAGGGGTGAGGATTGGAGATTAGGAAGTACCAAAAAGCGACCGCTTTCACTACCAAAGATCTACCTTGCAAAAGAACAAAGAGTTGGATATAGACCTCAACCATAGAATACAAGCTGGATGGATGAAATGGAAGAGTGCATCCGGCGTGTTGTGTGACCATCGTGTACCGCTCAAGGAAATTTTTTATAGGACGGCAATAAGGTCGGCAATGCTTTATGGCACAAAATATTGGGCAATGAAGCATCAACACGTACATAAAATGGGTGTAACGGAGATGAGAACGCTTCGTTGGATGTATGGGCACACGAGAAAAGATCAGATTAGGAATGAGAATATCCGAGGTAAAGTAGGAGTAGCTGAAATTGTAGGAAAGATGAGAGAAAATTAGTTATGGTGGTTTAGACATGTGAAACGAATGCCTACTGATGCTCCGATTCGAATATGCGATTATGGGACAAAAGTTCAGGGCCGAAAGGGGTAGAGGAAGACGTAGAAGGACTTTGGAAGAGACTTTAAGAAAAGACTTAGAGTACTTGTATCTAACGGAAGACGTGACACAGAACCGTGCGCAATGGCGTTCTAGGATTCATATAACTGACCCCACTTAGTGGATAAATGCTTTGTTATTGTTGTTGTTGATTTAGAATGCAGGGATGCCAAAAATTGGCATTGAGTCGAAAAATAATGCAACCCAGCCAAAAGTGGGTTGGCTATGATGTGGGGACAACAATGGTGCCAGCGGCGGTGAGCCACAACCATGTCGGATAATTCCCAATTTTTTTTTAACTTTTCTAGGGTTTGTGAAAAACCTAAATTGCTTCTAATTTATTTATATGCTTTGATTCACAAATTTCACATTTTTTTATTCACTAATTTATATATATGAAGCCCTTAAGGGAAGGGATCCTCAATTTTTTGAAAAAATGGGAACATCATTTTGACCGTTGAATTTGGCTTTAATGAGATTGTGTGGCCTTATTTTAATCTCAACCACACGATTTCATTAAAGCCAATCAAACGGTCAAGATGGTGTCTCAATATATATATATATATATATATATATATATATATATATATATATATATATATATATATATATATATAGGAAGAGCTTAAGGAGAAGGATCCCTATTTTTCAAAAAAATAAAGGGGACACGCTATCTACCATTGGATTTAACTTTAATGAAATTGTGTGGTTGAGATTGTGTGGCCTGTGTTTTAATCTCAACCACACAATTTCATTAAAGCCAATCTAACGGTGGAGAGCATGTCCCCCCTTTTTTTTTTTTGAAAAAATAGGAATCCCTCCCCTTAAGCTCCCTATGTGTGTGTGTGTGTGTATCATGAGAAATGTTTTCATACTTCGTGGACGTTTTAAATATCATACTTTATTTTAATCATATTTGATTAGCAGAAAACAAATAAAAACCTTTGAATTTTGTAGAAGAAAGTCTCCTCCTACGATCCTTCAGTTCCTCAGTTTCTGGCAAGAGCATACTGATAACATATTAGGCCTATTTGACTTAACTGTATTTAGGACTAGAGAAGGAGAGAGGCCGGCGGCAAGAGAGAGAAGATAGAGATTTAATTATGAAGTGTGTGTTGTATCACCCTATTGTGCTATTATTTATAGTAGTATAATATGTTAAATTTTTAGCCTAATAAGATTACAATTCTAATAGGATAACAGCTACTAACAGAATATTCTAAAATATCTCTAAATACACTTGACATTTATACAATCACATTTACACTCAAATTAAATTAAAGGGTAAATGACAAAAAACTACCTCAACTATTGGTGTCACGACACTTTCATACCTCATCTTTAAAACGTGACAATGTCATACCGCATCTTACGAATTTGTGACAATGTCATACCTCCGTCAAATTTTCTGTTAGCTTTTCTGTTAAGTGCTGACGTGGCAAGATATGGGGACCACTCACTAATACAGCTAGGGATGGCAACGGGGCGGATTGGGTTCGGATGTGCCATCCCCAAACCCGAACCCGTTTATTTTTCCCAAACCCGAACCCGTAGAATCCCCGAACGGGTTTTCCCCATAACCGAACCCGTCGGGTGATGGATTTTTGATCGGGAACGGTTTTCCCCATTATGATATTTATATATTTATTTATATTATTAACTCAATGAAGAATATTAAAAAAAAAGATATTAAATAAATTGCTATTATTAATACAATTGATACAATGCATCTAATAAGTAACATTAAAAATTTATATTACTAAGAAAACATTTACACTCTTAAAAATTATAAGCATATAATTCCTATTATTAATGATATAAAAGTAAATAATTAATTTCATATTTAATAATGCATGATTATTAACAACCCATTTTCATATAATAAATATTTATATTTTATTTATTTATTGATGAAATGGTTCGGTTTCGGGTATGGGTTTGGGGCGGATACTCCAATAACCATAACCGAACCCGAAACCGAAAAATTTACCCGACGGTTACCCATACCCGTAAAATACCTGAAATTTTATACCCGAAACCGAACCGTTCGGATCGGTTACTTGCGGAGATCGGATTTGACGGGTTAAATTGCCATCCCTAAATACAGCTGGATTAAAAAATAATTAAATATATTTTTAATAATTAAAAATTTAAAAATTTAAAAAAAATTATTTTCATATTAAATCTCTCTCTCTTAAAATTTTTTAAATTTTTAATTTTTAATTATTAAAAATATATTTAATTATTTTTTAATCCAGCTGTATTAGTGAGTGGTCCCATATCTTGCCACGTCAACACTTAACAGAAAAACTAACAGAAAAATTGACGGAGGTATGACATTATCACAAATTCGTAAGATATGGTATGACATTGTCACGTTTTAAAGATGAGGTATGAAAGTGTCGTGACACTAATAGTTGAGGTAGTTTTTTGTAATTTACCCTAAATTAAAAGATACCAAAAGTTTCTTGTGTTTTAGCAGGTGGCCACTTGGCGAGACAAACCCGTGAGGGGCCTTATCTCACCAAACTGTTTCAAGAATTTTATACTTTTTCTTGGGGAATTTTCTTTTCGTGGACAATTTTCCCAGGAAAGTAGAACATTTCCGGAGAAAATATCCACTGTTTCCATCGATGCCAAAACCAAACAAAATTAAGAAAACTCTTTTGAGTTGTGAATCTTGATCATGGGTGGTGATTCTCCATTATCAGGTAATAAATTTTCCTCTCAAATATTAATGCTTTGATTATCGGCTGTGGATTTTAGTCATGTCATATGAATGATTGAATTGTGGCCTGGTTTTTCTGTTAGTATATTTTCATTCGAATCCTATCAATGCGCTGAGAAAATGTCAAAAGAATTTGTTATATCTTTTAAGATTAGAATAATCCTTGTGATTAGAAATGCTAATCTTAAAATTAGTAGTTATGGGTGAGGAGAAAAGAGAAAAAGGCATTAAGTTTCACAAGAAAAATGTTGGTTTGAATAATCTCATGTAAAATTAAAGGGATCATGCTTGCTTATAAAGCCAACAATATGGTTTGGATAATCATGTCAATATTAGAGCAAACACAAAGGCAAACCCATGGAAATACCCCTTTATCAATGAAAATAGGCACAATGTAACTTTATTGCATTGGAAACAAACAATTATGCTGTGGACCTTTGAAACAATATTTGTGTTGCCGGGACGCCCGAAGGGCCGGCCATATGTACCCCGGAGGAAAGCAAGAATGTGGATGGCCTGCATATCAATGATCAAGGGAACCCCGCTTGTATTTACTTAGGGCCTGTTTGATTATCATTTTGTTTTTAATTTTTAGTTTTCATTGTTTTTCTCGCTTGATAGAGACAAGAAGGAAAGTACATGGAGAGGGGTCGAGAAATGAAAGAGAATGTAGGAAACAAAAACTAGAAGAGAAAAAAAAGCTAATTCTTGTTTCCAGTTTTTAGTTTTCATTTTGCTTATACATCTGTTTCATTTCCTTCCACCACCCTTCCTCCACTTTCGTTCATCCGTTTTTTCTCCTTTGTATTTCTTCTTTATTCCTAACAAAAAGGTGAAAACTAAAAACTAAGAGTGAAACGGTAATAGATTTTGTGCATACTATGCATGTTCCCTTCAGTTGGACTTGGTTTTTGTCAGACCTTCAGTTGTAGTCTTGTATGTGTTTAGCATGAAAATGCTGCTCAATGTTTCTTTCGTTGCAGAAACGAGATCATTAGATAATCAATTTGACTGTGAAGATGTAAACGAAGCATGTTTAAAGGAAGCGAAGGGAAAGAGACTATGGAAGAAAGTTAGGTATCAGCTTATTGAATACCATTCATTGCCTGGTTTTTTAAGGGACAACGAGTTCATTCTGGGTTATTACCGATCAGAATGGCCATTGAAGCAGGTGTTTCTAAGCATCTTCTCCATTCATAATGAGACTCTTAATGTCTGGACGTAAGTACTCTAGTGCCTAAAACTTATTACCAGTATACAGTCCAATGGTTATTTTGTTTTCTGAAGCTGCGTGTCTCATTTTAAATAACATTGTTTGCTGTGAAATTTAAGACCGTTGCTTTAAATCATTTTTCACACATTTTTTGTAGGCATTTGATCGGGTTCTTCCTTTTCCTTTTCCTAACAATATACACAGCAACAAAAGCTCCAGACCTCATGGATCTGTCTTCCCTGCAACGTTTGTCTGACATGATTAGAAGAGCCGATTTGCACAAAATTCATCCAGAATTGTTGAATTGCCTCCCTTCACTAGCTTTTCCATCTATGGATTTTCTCTCCTCAGTTTCAGGGAATATAAGGGAACTTCTCGCCAATTGCTTGCCTGACCGGTTCTCCCACGCCAATCAAACAGAGAATTCTGTTCTGGTATTATCCTGCTCTTTTGATTAAAAAATGCAACTCCGATGCAAAGATATCTTTTTGTGGTTTTCAAATGCTATTGCATGCTTTTCCTTCCCTTTATATGCATGAAATTTTTACCGAGTTACCTGGTATACATATTTTTTCTGTGAAATCTTTTCAATAAAATTCACTCTACATACCCTACGATAAAATAATTTTTAGTTGGAAGTCCTTTTGTTTTCATGTTTCCAAGCCTTATGTTTGTTATTTGTTCAATAATTGCAGCGTGGAGTAACAGATGATGTGATGAACATGGTGGCCCCCCTTATGAATCGATCCATAACAAGGTGGCCCTTCTTTGCGTTCCTAGGTGGAGCCATGTTCTGCTTGCTAGCCAGCAGTACATGCCATCTCCTTGCTTGCCATTCAGCGCGCCTTTCCTACATAGTGCTCAGATGTGACTATGCAGGCATCGCTGCACTCATCACAACCTCATTTTACCCTCCTGTCTACTACTCCTTCATGTGCAACCCCTTCTTTCGTAACCTCTACTTAAGTTGCATAACAGTGCTAGGTATCACCACCATTGTTTTCTCCCTCCTCCCATTTTTTCAAGGACCCAAGTTTCGTGTCTATCGTGCTTCTCTCTTCTTTGTGATGGGTGTGTCAGGTGTCGTGCCTTTAGTTCATAAGCTCATAGTGTTCAGGAATCAGCCAGAGGCCATCCAGACTACCGGCTATGAGGTGTTAATGGGGGTTCTTTATGGACTAGGGGCATTGATTTATGCTACAAGGGTACCGGAGCGGTGGAGACCGGGGAAGTTTGATATTGCTGGCCACAGCCACCAGCTTTTCCATATTTTGGTTGTGGCAGCAGCTTACACTCACTACCGAGCCGGTCTACTGTACCTAAGATGGAGGGACTTGAAGGGTTGTTAGCTTGTATTGAGATAGGACCAACACTGGAAAATATTATATAAAGGGTATTTTCTAGCCCTTCTCTGTTGGACTTGGAGGTATTAGCTAACTTTTTCCTTTGGCCAAAATAAAATACAAGTGTTTTTGGTCTGAAAGTTGTACATTTTCCTTTTCTTAACCTTCCGGCATATCTAATTACAAGTTTGGTTGAAAGTGAAATACTTCTTTGTACTGTTTGATCTGAATAAACTAGAACCTTGCAAGCATTTTCGAAGCGAAAAGATTTTTGCACACATCTTTTCTCCTTCTGTATGCCCTTGCTTATTTTTGTCAATGAATTCTCGTTTGATGTACTCATTTCAAATGCCATAAATAAATCAGGGTGTACAAGGCAAGAAAATAATTGTGCGGAAATCACTGAACGTTGCAATCAAGTCTTTTTGGATATTTGTTCAAGTTTCAAGGGTTCTGTAAAAAGAAACTATTTTGGATCCACACATCCAAATTTGACTGCAAATTTCTCTTTTCCTGTCAAAATTAAAAAAAAAATAGAGAAAACTAGAGCAATGAAAATCACTATGATATTTGGCTTGAGTTTCATAGCTTTGATCTTAGACATAAGCTTCATCTTGATTATAGCTAAACAGTTGGACTTTTATAACTTGTCGTACTTAATATTTTTTTTCCTTTTTTATTTGTAAGTTGAGGGTCTTATGTGAGTATAACGTATTAGGTTTTGATTTCGTGAATGGCGAATGTAAATTTAATATCAATTTATTTTATTAGTTTTCAAAGTAAATATATACTTATATATTTTAAAAAAAGACTTAATTTGATTATTAGGTTCCGTTGTGAGGTATTAAATATCGATGATATTGAAAATATTAGTAGTCCAAAAATACCGAAATTTTGATGGAAACATCGGGATATTATCGATATCGATAAAAATTGAATAAAAACCATGGAAATTGAAAGAAAAACTTAGAAATTTTTATTGAAACTTTGCAGGATGTTTATTTAGTCAATTATCTATTAGTTTATCACAAAAAATTAGAAGGAAATG
This sequence comes from Crataegus laevigata, assembly GCA_963580275.1. Taxonomy (NCBI): domain Eukaryota; kingdom Viridiplantae; phylum Streptophyta; class Magnoliopsida; order Rosales; family Rosaceae; genus Crataegus; species Crataegus laevigata. Next base: position 27,754,795 of record OY756950.1, on the reverse strand, counting down.
CATTGCATGATGGATTTAACTGATTTAAGTTGATTATATAGCGAGCTGACAAACATTGTGAGTGTAGAAAATATGTAAATATTTTAGCATATTTTCACAAAAACATAAATGATATGGTGGTCAAGGTGTTAAAGGAGTAAAATGGGAGGGGTTCGAATATTCACACACCCCAGAAAATATTAAAAAATTAAAAGAGTGTGAGAAAAGTAATTTGGGGTGTGAATATAATCTCTCCCATAGGATAGTTGGAAGATAACCCTTTTAATAAAAATTAAAAAAAAAAGAAAAGATTTAAGTCCTTATTGAGGCCAAAACTGAAATTCCGTCAACTCTCCAAAGGAGCCCGCTCCATATTGGTTTCGATATCTTCATCTTCCATTTGGCTACTGCGTTCGCCAGTTAACGAACGACCGCTCGAAAACCATCAATGGAGCTGGCCACCACAGCTTCCAGCTTCGCGCTCCACACGCGCATGTTAGCAACGCCAACCATTCCCCCAGCCCTAAACACTACCCGCCTCCATCCGACGTCGTCTCGTTCCCTTCCCAGAGCTTCCCTCTCCACCAGCTTCCTCTCTCCCTTCGCCGGCAACAGCCTCTCCTCCGACTTCTCCGGCCACAAGCTCCGTCCTTCCTCCCTCAATCCGGCGTCGTTTCGTGGCTCCAAACCCAAACGCGGCGTCGTCACCATGGTACTCTCCCCAATTACCTTTTCACTCTCATTTTACTGATTCTTTCGATCTAGAAGAAAATTTTCAATCCAAATTTATCTGGATGGAATTTGAGATTTTGGGTAATGTTGGTTTGGATTATTGGGTAAATGAAGTTTGAATTTTCGAATCGAATTGAAATTTGTGTGTTTAGGTTATCCCATTTCAAAGAGGAAGTGCATGGGAGCAGCCGCCTCCGGACCTGGCGTCATATCTGTACAAAAATCGAATAGTGTACTTGGGCATGTCACTTGTTCCTTCGGTGACGGAGTTGATACTTGCCGAGTTTCTCTACCTTCAGTACGAAGACGACACGAAGCCCATTTACTTGTACATAAATTCCACTGGAACAACCAAGGTCAGCGGTCGAGACCCTTCGTTTATTTTCCGCTAGCTTTAGTTTTATTGCCTGCTTGTTTCACACATTGGCCTCTTTGAAGCACAACCAAAGTTAATAATGCACACCCGTACTTTAATTATTAAGTCTTGATATTAGGAGATAATTGGAATATGAATGGTCCGATGTTTGTTGATTGTAAAAAGGTGGATCTGGGGAGGGTCGTATGACAAAATGGCATCACCTCTGATGTGACTTTTTTTGGGATGTCCGTGTTTTTCTCTTTTTCATATGGTATCAGTCAGTTCATCAGCTGGTAGTAACTAGAGTGTATTTATCGCTAAGTACAGGAAAATAACTTGTTAATAATGCACACCCGCACTTTAATTATTAAGTCTTGATATTAGGAGATAATTGGAATACGAGTCGTCCAATGTTCGTTGATAGTAAAAAAGGTAGATTTGAGGAGGGTCGTATGACAAAATGGCATCACCTCTGTTGTAACTTTTGTAGGGACGTCCATGATTTTCTCTTATTCATATGGTATGGGTCAGTCCTTCAGTTGGTAATAATTAAAGTGTATTTATCGGTAAATACAGGAAAATAACTTGTGTGGGAGTTTGGTAGTAGTACTGATTATCTCAAGCCAGCAGTTGCTTAGATGTTTGGTGTTGGTGCTAGATTTAGTTGTAGTAGCATTAATGGGATTTTTTCAAATTTCCAATATGTTAAAATGGTAGTTCTGATACGATCATAGGCGATGCCAACTTTTGGTGAGAAGGTTTGTGGGGGCAACTATGGTGTTTGTGAGATTGTATGGTAATGTCTTCATTGGTGGCAGCAGTATTATCATCCAATAATCTTCTTTGGAAAGAAGACGGTAGTTAAATAATGTGTAACTTATAACTACACTTTCCATTTTCTCTTATCCTTTATAATTTTGGGTTGCTTTTGCATGACTTCTTCCTCAGTTGTAACTGTAATTATAATTCAAGTTCTTTTGCGGTAGCCATGCTGTTTATTGTCTTAGGATAGATAACTTGCTGCTTGAGTTGTAATCCTTTTTTCTTCCGCTTTCTATTTTGACCGAAACAAGGGTGCATTTACTGTGAACAATGAAGATTTTCAAAAATGGCACCTTGTTTGTTTTTCTTCTTTTATTCCATATAAAGGTGTTCATTTTATATCACTCTTATCTTGTATTCTTCAGGGCGGTGAGAAGTTGGGTTATGAAACAGAGGCTTTTGCAATATATGATGTCATGAGGTTATCCATCTTTTGTTCTTCTGTTATTTCATGCATTTTGATTATATTATCGTGTTGATCAGTTCTAGTTTGTATTCACTGAATATTAGAGATGATCTGAATTTTTGCCCTAATGGTTAAACTTCATTTCTATTCACTGCAGGTATGTCAAGCCACCTATATTTACTCTTTGTGTTGGTAATGCTTGGGGAGAAGCTGCCTTACTTTTGGCTGCTGGTGCAAAGGGAAACCGTTCTGCTTTACCGTCATCAACAATCATGATGAAGCAGGTTTGATCTTTATCACTAATTTGTTGAGTTTCATGACGGTGTATTATCTAATGTGTTTCCTGATTTTTACTGGGAAGGCTGGGATTTGTACTTTTTATCTGGTTAAGTGGAACTTATACATGTATTAAATTCTTCCCTGAACTTTTCTATTCTTTCTTTATCTCTCTGTAGCCGATTGCAAGGTTTCAAGGCCAAGCAACAGATATTGAACTCGCAAGAAGGGAAGTGAGGAATGTTAAAGACGAGTTGGTAAGATTAGTGGTCACAAACATATTTCTTCTCATTGACTAGTTTAATTGCTGGTTAGATGTTTATGGTTTTTCATAATTTTCAAAGAATGGTAGAGATTTTCCTTTAGCTCAGTTCATTTCTATTCTTCTATTTTCTCTTTTCTGTAGCAGGTGTGATGTGTTTTCTATCTTGGATGTGTATTGATTTTTGGAATTTTATATTAAACAAGGAATTAGTTTACTCTGTGTACACGTTAAAAAAAAAGCTCAGGTGTAATAATTTATGGGAATGTAAATGAAAAGAAGAAAAAAGAAAGACTTAATTAATTCTAGCTTCTACTTCACAGTCCTCGTCTATGGGTTTCAGGATACGACAGGGATAATTTCCAAAAATTTGGACATGGATACGGCAAGGACGGTAGTAACCATTAAATAACAATAATCATAAATTAACAATAATATAGTTTAAATATAATAAATGACACAAAATAACATAGATAGAAGGTGCAGGTGCAGCAAATGCAAGAAAGAAGGTGAATAGAGTCGGTTACAGTACACTCTTCTAGTCTCCTCATCTCATTCAGTTCTAGGAGCTTTCTCAGGCTTTCTCCTCTAGTTCCACAACAAAGTAAAAAAACGCTAGGTCCCTGTTTGGTTTTCATGCAGAGAGAAAGAATAGGGAGATGGTTGGGTCTTTAACATATCTTTTTAATACTATAATTTGACACCACAGTTTTCAAACCTAAGATTTGACCTATGTAGTTTTCAAATAATTACAAACTGACAACTGTATCCTAACCGTGTCCCAGCCGTATCCAGAAGCAAATGGTTAATAAAATCAAAGGACACTCCAAAATACGTATTTTTTCATGTCCTACGCAAGTCATGCCCATTCCAGTGTTAGACACTGCACACCCCTGAAAGTAGAAATTGACATGGAGGGATGGAACAAATCTATCAATCAAAAGAGAAAGAATTAACACAATCTTCTACATGGAGAGGAGCCCCCTTTTCCTTTTAATGTTAACTTATTGTAAAATGTTATTCTTGAAGTGATTACACAAATGACTAATTGTGGTATGTTTTGTGAGTATAGAAGTGACAAATTGTATAGAACTTTGCATTTGAGCGTAGAAATTGACTTACATACTAACAAAAGAAGTGCATTAGCTCACCAATCAACTCAGTGTTTTTTTTGTCTGATTTATGTTTTAGGTTAAGCTCTTCGCAAAGCATGTTGGAAAGTCAACTGAGCAAATTGAAGCAGACATTAGGCGTCCAAAATATTTTAGTCCAAGTGAGGCAGTTGAATATGGCATCATTGATAAGGTATTTCAAATAGAATGAGTTTATACATTTTAGTCAACTGATAACAAACTTATGTCATCCATTTTCAAATTAATTTCCAGGTACTGTACAATGAAAGGAGTACTGAAGACAGGGGAGTTGTCTCGGACCTTAAAAAAGCACAACTTATTCCATAGGAAGAGATGGAATTCTTATCAGAAGGAATATTCAGGTACAGGGCAATAACAAGCTACTGTCAGATTGTATGTTATGGGATGATTCATTTCTGTTTTTTCATTACATTGAAATTTATTTACAATATGCTAATGTTGGAGTATGAATCTCAAAGTTCCATTGTACTGTAGTCAGCAATTGTCCTAAGCTTTCTGGACTTATTAACGATGCTTATGATTAGTAGTTAGACTTTTTACATGTTAAGTTCTGGTTATTTGATAAAGTACTCCTCTTTCCCTTAGCCACACCAACCCCTGGTGAGGTTGGAAAACTCCATGTTCTTGGATGGTACCATATAACATCATACCACAACATCGACCTTTTACTTCTCTTTTTAGCTAAGATGGAACCGCATCATATGTTATGGTACGATGGCCATAATAATCTGAAAATCGTAGTATGGAAGAGTAACTGGGTTTTTGGATCGATACTTTCTGTTGACTAGGAAATTTTTCTCTCTGGTATCATTTCTATGCCTTTTCAAAATTTCACTACTCACAACCTCTCCCGGTTTCAATTCTCAACCACTCCGTTGTTCTAGTCTGAGGACAAGTTGGTTCTGGAATTGCAAAGTAATTGCTTGTTCTTTTCATGTCCATACCACCTTTACCACTATTTCTCCATAAGATTCAGTAAGGAGACACTTGGCAGAGGCGCTGGCTAAAGTTGTGGGCTGACGCTTGCTTTACAGTTTATATTAGCCTTTTTTCATTTGTTGATTGGTAAATTTGGGAGTGAAGATACTGATGTGAGGATTTTGTGGACAGTATCTTTCATTGCTTGTAATTTTGGTTTCATCTCCGACAGCATCACCTTTTTGCCCGTTCCCTTTGAACCCAATTTACAAGTGTAGGAGAGAGATGTTAGGAAGTAGAAGATCTGGGGATATGAACCGTACACATATTTTAGTGGATTGTATCTACAGTTTCTCTTCCATTATTTGCTCTAAGTGGGTGCCCCATTTATGCAAGTGATGTCCATTTTTAGCCCAATTTATTGTGAAAGTCACTTTCTTTGAGTTGGAATCTGGAGCCATGTTGTAATCATTGTGAACAAATTAGTTTATACGTGATTAGAAAGTTTGCGTCATTTTAGTTGAGATACAAGTCTGTTACCACTGGGTTCGTGAATTCTGTCTTGCCCGTAGTTACGTAATTTTATTATAAATCCTGGATCAATGAGCTTAGGTCAGAGACTATGCTTTGTCTAAGGTGCTAATTAAAAAAATAGCTGATGTCAAAACAGCACAAACTCTCTCTGTCCATGCAGCAAATGCTAAGTACTTTAATCAAAGACTAGTTGATGTCAATGCACTCTGTTGATGCAAGTACGTTTACATGTTCTGAATTCGTGTTGACGATTGTATGTCTCATTGTGTGTTGTGCATGCAAATTTGTGATTTCAGATCAACTTTTTCAGATTGAAGTTTATGCGGTGATTGTCTTCGAGAATGCTCGGGCAAGAGACGCACCGTGCACGGGAAAATCTGAGCATCCAGCTTCCAAGTGGTAACACATTTTTCAGTGCAGCAAAGGAATGCATAATACATAGCTTAAATTGTATCGAGCACAAAGACCCATGTGTAGAACCAGTTGAAAAAAATGAGGCAAGTGTTTTGCTTTTTATGTTTCATGTACACTTGGTGTAGTTAAAGATGTTGGTCGATTTCTGATTAAATGAAAACCAAATTTTCGACGAAGAAAAATTCTCTTTCTTTAATCATCTGCGTCGCACGGTTGAAGGTAGCATGTTTAATTGCGATTAATGGTTAAGTGAATGAAGGAAATGATTAACAACTAATCTCATTTTACATACTTTAAACACGTTACACACGTTAAAGTGCTTACAAACACAGCACACAGAAATGGTGTCTGGTGTGCCTGGAACAAGGCAAATGGATGGCAAGGATGAAGGTTCACCTACTCCCATTTGGGGTTCGGTTTGGACAGGAAGCCTTCTACTGATTGGTCCTCATTTGCTATTGCTTCACCTCTCCTCACCTTTTGTTATTAACTTATTACCATGTCATAATTCAAACCAGAAGAAATCAAACTTGAAACCTATCACAATTTTAAGTCGTTATCTTATTCTTCTCGCCGACTCCAAGACGGAGTAAGATTCTCTCCATTTCATCAACATTTTCAAATAAAGTTCTCGTGTTGGATGGTTGAGGCCAAACGGGTCAAAATCTTGAACGCAATTTGCTATGGGAAATATAAGTGCTCTTCCTCTGATCTTAAACTTTGACACGCAATTACAGGTTAGTGGCTTAGTTTTTAGTCACTCTAGCGAGACTGAATCTGTCAATCTGATAGACTTTCTCAGTCGGCAGTGCGTTACAACCAAATATGACGGTGTCTTTGGTGGGTTTCAATTAATCCACGTGTTTATATCCCATAGCTCTTGGTATTTGACCCGAAGCACCAACTAGATTCTCTTGGATCATATACTAGTTTTCAATTGAAATTGACCACTCGAGATATTATCCGACTAAAAATTAAGTCTTTAAACTTTTTAAAAATATGTATATAAATCGTTAAATTCATTAAAAAAATTTAATTTTCTATTTTAAGACTCAAAATTATTTTATTTAATTTTACATCAATTTAAGTCACGTGACTTACATATGACATACTTTAGAGAGTTATACGTTGGTTTTCAACATAATAACTCAAAATGACTAAACTAAACAACTAAAAAAAAAATATTCCAAAATACCAAAATCTAGCATAAACCACATGAACCTGCAGAGCCCAAAACTCTAAATGAATCCATGACCTTAAGTCATAACCATCACCACAAATTGAAGCCTCCATGGAACGCATCACATCTAGCCATGAAGAACGTATAGAACAAAGGAAGGATATAGAAAAGTGGATCCCCAATTATTCAATTCCGCATAATAGAAAGAAAAAAAAAAAAGTGTCGCGTAATAGTGACTAGTAGTTATCATCAGACAAAGGTGGCTAAAAATAAGGAGTGAGATTCTCTCCCTCCTAATCTCCTCTTCTCCAGTCCCCTCCTCTCTTACTTTCGTCTTTTTCTTTCTCTATAAAGAAGTCAACACAAGATATTGACATGGCTTAAACTGTAACCATTTAAATAGGAGAAGAATGGAGAAGAGGGGAATTTAGAGGGGAGAGAATTCTTCTCCCAAAAATAAATGGGCAAATATCACATTGAAGTTCTCCAAATCGGGGATAGAAATAAAGAAAAACTAATGAAAATAGCTTGAAAACTTTGTATTTTAACGATAAGAACAAAATAAAGGGTAAAGTGAATAGTACCAGTATTGACTTTTTAGTGTAAAAATGTAGTTTTTCGTTAAAGTGAACAGTACCGGGAGCTTTTTGTTAAAGTTCCCTAGAAATAAAGCTAGAGGAAACAAAAAACCTAGAGAAGGGAGAAGCGTTGGAACGAGGGGTGAGCAAAATAGAGGTGATGTGTATTGAAAATTAAGCATAGTTCATACTACGTCATCACAACGGGCTTGTTATTTGCTGCTACAAAATTTAGAAACAATCCTTCCCCTCCTCGGAAGCTTTGGTTTTTTTCTCTAGGAATACTTCACCGGCAATGATTGTTAATTATCTCTCACTACGCGATTAATTACAACCATATAGAGGTGATTAATTACACTATTAAATATCTAATAATTCGCACACAATGTGCAAAATTATTGGTTTTCGGCCAACCTACACAACTAGGGAGGAAAAGACTGAGAATGGCCCTAAATGTAATGATAGTTTAAGAAAACCTTAACTTAATTAAACTTGCAGGTTCAAGGAACGAGAGAAAAAGTTCAGCTAGGCTATTTGTGAATCTATAATATTCCCTCCACTAACGCATAGCAGTATGTTTTTATACATCCTTTGGGTATTTGTGATTCTGTGAATCTATAATATTCCCTCCACTAACACATAGTAGTATGTTTTTATACATCCTTTGTGCTAAGACCACGGCCGACTAGACAGAACAACACTATTTAAAATGATCGTATTTTATGTTTGATCAACTTAATAATGGTAAAACGAGGCTTATTACATTAGGCAGCTGTCCCATATATTAGAGACAAGTCTTTCTTTCAGAGTGAGACTGTGTGGGACAAGAGATACTCTTGTCACTAATCCACTACGTGACAAACGTCTATTAGATTAGTGGTTTGCTTTAGAACATTATTGAGCATGTGTGTTAAGAGAAAATCTCTCATGTAGAACGAGACTGGAGTCAGTCCCCAGCCACCAAACAAGATCAATATCGAATGTCCCAACTCCCACGTGCAAGTACACGTTATCAATCTAATCCAAAACTCCAGAGCTCTCCTATTTCTTTTCCACGCTGTAGTTCCAAAGTGGAAGAAAAAGGTATGTACCACCTCAGCATGCACCCTTCCCCTGCCTCGACTATAAATATTGGTACTACGATACCTTTGCTCTCACAACCTTCCTAAACTCATTTGCTTAATCTATCTGATTATCGTCTTACTTTTCGTAATTAACTTACTTGCATTGTTTAGGAAAAACCGTTTCATACAGAAACATGGAGTTTTTCCTTAAGCACATAACTTGGTTTCTTTGTATCATGGTACTCTTGCCTGCTCTATGTTCCTCTCAACGCACTTATGTATCCTCTAGAGCAACCTATTATGGTAGCCCAGATTGCTACGGGAACCCAAGTATGTATAGCCTTCCCACTATATATAGTATATCTATATGTGTGTATGTATCGTAGTTATGTTGCTACAGCATTAATCGAGTAGAATCGTGTTTGAGCATATGATTTTGATTGATGGTGTGATAAAATAACATGTCAGCTTATCATGAAATAGAAATATATTGAACGTATACAGTAGGGTAACGTTCTCTTACTAGACTTGTATTAACAGAAGCATGTTGACGTTGCTAGAATGTGAGCGTACTCACACTCACATTCTAAATAACTTCAACATGATTAATGGTTTAGATTCACTGTCCATCAACATATCCATGTTAGTTAAGTTGTTTGACAGTCTAACAACAGAACATTTGCATGCATGCACTATAGTATTTTTGCATTATGGTCTATATTCACGACGGTATACTGTTGCAGCTGGAGCTTGTGGGTATGGAGAATATGGAAGAAAGGTCAACGACGGTCAAGTATCCGCAGTTTCTAGGCTGTACAGGAATGGAACTGGCTGTGGTGCATGCTACCAGGTACATCGACTTCCTCAAAAAAATTCAATAATTTAGTATGTGAACAAGTAATAATCATGCTGATTAGCACTAAGAATAAACAATTAATCACGCCTGCTGCCTTCATTAAAGTATAATTAACTTGCTTAGTAAAGTATAGTAGTTAATTTTGAGTGTGGTTTCATCAGGTGAGGTGCAAGATCCCTCAGCATTGCAGCAGTGATGGGGTTACTACGGTGGTGACAGACTACGGCGAAGGCGACAGAACTGACTTCATCTTCAGCCCAAGATCTTATGCAAAGTTGGCAGACAGTCCAGCTTCATCTGAAGTTTTATTTGCTTCCGGTGTCGTTGAAATCGAATACAGAAGGGTCCCTTGCACGTTCTCTGGTTACAGACTTGTGTTCAAAGTCCATGAAGGCAGTAAATATCCATTTTACTTTGCCTTAGTCATTCAGTATGTATCTGGGATAAATGACATCACAGCAGTTGAGGTTTGGGAGGTAAAAATTCAAGTCCAACTCAATATTTGAAATGCAAATTACCATGGTGTTAATATAGCACATATGCATACACTATTTCAACTGTATTTACACGTCGTATTGTAAATCCCATCTCTAAAACAGGTGAGACTCGCTAATTCAAGCGATGTTTTTTTTGTCAAACCGTCTGAAAGTACAATTATTTCGTGAATATGATTTGTGTAACATTACAAACGTGACTGACGAATAATTTTTTCCTTTGTTGGGGCAGGAGGATCGCGAGCGATGGAGGCCAATGAGGAGAGTATATGGAGCAGTGTGGGACCTCCAAAACCCACCAACTGGTCCCCTTTCCATCAGGTTCCGAATAGAGAGAGGCAGCGCAACCGCGGAGGTGGACTGGATGCAGGCAACCAAAGTCATCCCTGCTGATTGGGAGGCTGGAGCGGCATATCCGTCAGACATTCAGCTCAATTAGGAGGGCATTAATTAATTACAAGTATAAAATAATTACAAGTATTAATTATTGTATGATGCTGGTTAGGCAGCAGTGCACTTAGCTTTGGTTTGCCAAGAATAAGTGGGAATTACGTACCTTCAGTTGGCGAGGATATAATATGAAAGAATAAAGTTCCGTCTTTTCGGTTCTTGAATCTAGGATTAAGCTACTTTATAAACAAAGTTTGTTTTTGTATTTATACTTTATTGGGTTGTTAAATGACTTTATGTGGCACCGCTATTGGGCAGTGACCTCTTTACAATTGCCGATACAAGTCTGTTACACCTATCGTCTTATGACAGTTTTGTCTGAGTGGCTTGTGAAGTTTTCATACATGTGGTAGCTACTTAGAGGTTTACTATGTTGTCTTGTTTGAGCAACTTCACCTCCAGACCATTTTCTTGATCACTAGAGTTTTATGCCCAATTGACACCTATGTATTGTTTGAGATGATTAATGAAATACCAATCTTATTGCTTGTCAAAAAAAAAAAAAATAATGATTCGGAACTGTTGTAGGTAAACTGACTTCCTTTGTTTTGACAATACTTTGAGTCATTTTCGCCATTGGAGCTAAATATTGCTCGTGTCATTTTAGCCTTGAATATTGGAAGGCTAAATTGTTTTAAATTCAGTAATACTGAGCTATACTTTGGCATTCTCAATATTGTATTATTTTTTAGTATATTTGGAAACACATGTATATTGTTACCGGAAAAAAAGAAGAAGAAATACAAGTATATCAAAATCATATACCTTAGAGCCTAGATTTAAGATAAGATTTTACTGCACGTGGCACCTCTTAACATGACTGAATCTTAATTGTTTCTTATATATGTTTTTAGAATGAAACATGTCGGTTCGAGAACAGCTCTCGATTAAATTTGTGTACATGACACTTCTTATTTTCAGTTTCACATGTCAATAAATGACGTGCATTGAGTTTCATATCTCACCACTTCATATACTTCCTTTGCAATTTCTCTCTATCTTGTAAAACCAATTTTGCAATGTATTACAAGTTTGAAAAAATATGAAGAAGAGAAATTGGCCATATTCCATTCAGCCAGCCATTGGAGATTGGGTTTAAACAAAAGTGGAACATAATATAATGGGTGGAATGTCCAGCCACAAGAGATTTTGCTTAGAATTTTAATAAAAACTATTTATTAATTTAGTGGCTAAATTTTGAATCTAAATGCTGAAAAACTGCAATGGAATGTATAATTCGTAATTTTTTTCAAGGTAGTAAAAAACACTAGGCGGACTAGGCAAATTTAAGTAAATCTATTATATTTCTTGTAAATAAGGGTTTTTTTATACTTAAAATATATATAATTTCATCATAAACTACAAAATAGAATAATATATATATATATATATATATATATATATATTATGAAGTATTGGAATATAATAAAAACATATGGAACAAGCATATAATGTGTGTTCATTTAAGTATTCAACAAGTCTCTTACAATTTATTGATAAAAATAAAATGCAAAATGAGATTTATCTATTTTCTGTTTAAGTAAGTTACAACTTAGACGGGTCTGGAAGAACTAGGCGGGCGCGTCAGTAGGTCTAGGCTATAGAAACTCAAGGCTTTCTATGTAAGCTTTTCTTAAACATTAAGAAAAGTATATTTTCTCATTAAAAACAAATGAATAATACAATCACTAATATATAGCCTTTGACTATTCTCTCTCTCTCTCTCTCTCTCTCTCTCTCTCTCTCTCTCTCTCTCTCTCTCTCTCTCTAACTAATCCAAAACAGATTCTCTCTCTAACAAAATAAAACATAATGCTTTACAATAAAACTATTACAAACTAATAATAGTATTTTGTTATGACTTGTCATCTTCATCTTTACACCCCCTCAAGCCAAATTTGGAAGAAGGCAGAGTTCCAAGTGAGAGCTTGGATTGTAGAAACTAAAATCTAGATCGAGACAAGGACTTAGTATGAATGTCAGCAACCTGATCTTGACTACACACATATTGAAGTTTAATCAAATTAGCGAGAACCAATTCCCGAATATAGTGATAGTCTATTTCAACATGCTTAGTGCGAGCATGAAAAATAGGATTAGAAGCAAGAGATATCGCGAAAATGTTATCACACCAGATAGTAGGTTGAACAGGCATGGGAAAACAAAAATCTTTCAACACTTTGCATATCCAAGTGATCTTCGTTGCAGTGTGAGCCAAAGATTTGTACTCTACCTCAGTGGAGGAACGGGCCACTGTTGTTTGTTTCTTTGCACACCAACTAATCAAATTAGAACCCAAAAAGACACAAAAATCACTAGAAGAGCGTCTATCAATGGTGCTACCAACTCAATCTGTATCTGAGTAGGCAGAAAGATGTAAATGACTCTGTTTGAACAAAAGACCCTGAGTAATAGTGCCTTTGAGAAATCTTAAAATCCGTTTGGCTTCTTGCATATGTGTAACTGATGGTGCATGCATAAATTGGCACACTTTATTGACCGCAAAAGAAACATCAAGTCAGATCCAAGTTAAATATTGTAGGCCACCAACTAGAGAGCAATATTCAGTGGGATTAGTTAACAAGTCACCACTGTGATCCAACTTGACAGAACTGAGAGGTGTATGACAAGGTTTGGCTCCATCCATGTTAGTCTTTTGTAAAAGATCAAGTAAATACTTACCTTGATGCAGAAAAAGACTGTCTTTGGATCGTTGAACTTCCAAACCCAAAAAATAGTGTAAGGGTCCCAAATCTATGACTAGAAATAGAACACTCAACTGTTTAATAAGGTGTTGACAAAGAGAAACATTAGGACCACTGATAAGAATATCGTCAACGTAAACCAGCACAATAACCAAAGATGGAACTTTGAGTATAAACAGAAAAGCATAAGAAGATGACTGAGTAAAACCAAGAGATTTGAGAGCTTGAAACAACTTTTCAAACCAGGCTTGAGAGGCTTGTTTAAGACCATACAATGATTTCTTGAGCTGACAAACATGATGAGGAATGGAGGGATCTTGAAATCCAGGAAGCTGCACCATAAACACTTCTTCTTTTAAATCCTCATGAAGAAAAGCATTGCTAATATCTAACTGATTAAGAAACCAGTTGAATTGGATAGCAAAGGATAGCAAAGGTTAAGAGGATTCTGATAGTGACAAGCTTAGCTACATGGCTGAAGGTTTCTGTATAATCTAAACCTTCCTTTTGGTGAAAGCCCTTGGCAACAAGCGGGGCCTTGTATCTTTCAATAGAGCCATCAGGGTTCTTCTTAATTCTAAAAACCCATTTACAGCCAACAACATTCTGAGAGGATGTAGGAGGGACAAGAGTCCAAGTACCTGTAGACTGAAGTGCATTGAATTCATTTTGAATAGCTAATCTCCAATTGGAAGACTTTGAAGCTTGCAAATATGTAGTAGGGATTACTTCCAAAGAAGAAGGAATAGGATGTTTTGTCGCACTGAAGGCCTTGGGTTTGTAGATACCATTCTTAGACCGTGTGATCATAAGATGGACATTATGAACAGGCTGTACAGAGGGAAGAGTAGATTATGGGATGGCACTAGACACAAATGAAACAGTGGAAATAGGATTAACACTCTGTGAGGAAGAGAGTGAAGTACCAGCTGAAATATTGGAAGAAGTGCGTGAGGGTAAAGAAAATTCCAAATCAATGGGCTGAGATGAAAGGGAAGAAGCAAAAGACGCAGGGTGATGAGAGTCATGAAAGAGAAATGTAGTCTCATTAAAAACATGCCCTGAAATATAAACCTTTTGTGTTTCTGCATCTAGACAACGATAACCTTTATGTTAAAGGCTATATCCCAAGAAAATTCATATTTTACTTTTCCCATCAAGTTTGGAAGACACATAAGATTTTAACCAGGGAAAGCATAAGCAACCAAAGACTTTGAGCCTAGAGTAATCTAGAACTATATGAAAGAGTAACTCCTAAGGTGATTTAGAAATTCCAAAGATTGGCAATCTGTTAATGAGATATAATGCAATGGTGAAAGCTTCAACCCAGTATTGATGAGGAACATGAGATAAGAGCTTCTTACGACGAGCCATGGAGAGTTCTTTGGTGAGGAGAAGGCCATGAAGTTCATTCAAAGAGGTAGAGGAAAGACATAACATGAGTGAATCAATGAACGATTCGAACGAATCAATAAGACCAACCAGTATTGTCGCCGTTAAATCACGATCGGAGATCGGTGCTCCAGCAGCAGAGAAAGAATCAGAGATTTCTTTCAACTGTTGCAGATAATCTAACATAGATTGAGAACCTTTCTGTATAGCTTGAAGACGAGAGCGAAGTTGATGAATGTGAGCATCGGAAACACCACCAAAACGTTGCTCAAGCTTGATCCAAAGATCTCGAGAAGAAGATACACCAACAGTAAAAGGAATAACATCTTCAGACAGTGTGGAATTCAACCAGATCAGAAGATTTTGATCTTTCTCATACCAGATCTCAAACTCAAAATTGATAGAACGATCCGAGAAAAGACACGGTGGACACACCACAGTGCCATCGACGATGCCAAGAAGCTTGTAACGGCGAAGAATCGGTGCAAACAGTGCAAGCCAGGGAAGATAATTGGATCTCTTGAGCTTGATTGGAACCATACTTACAATGTTTTGAATCGTAAGAGATGTATAAGAATTTGATGAAGGTGTGAAATTAGGGTTTGGAGAAAAGGAATTTGGTACTGGATTTTGAAGCAATTCATGCAGAGAAGATGAATCGGAAGGAAAGGCCATGACAGCAGAGATGAAATCCTTGAAAACAACCATAAAATCAGAGAGGCGAAGCGAAGACGATGAGGATTGATGAGGCCGGAAGGCAAGAGGCGGTTGATACCGTATAGAAACTCAAGGCTTTCTCTGTAAGCTTTTCTTAAACATTAAGAAAAGTATATTTTCTCATAAATGAATAATACAATCACTAATATATAGCCTTTGACTATTTCCTCTCTCTTTAACTAATCCAAAACATATTCTCTCTGTAGCAAAATAAAACAGAATGCTTTACAATAAAACTATTACAAACTAATAACAATATTTTGTTATGACTTGTCATCTTCATGGTAAAATCCACTTCCTTGCAAGTATCAGGCCATGAGAGAACGTGTCCTATAAGTTATACCAGATCTGGTTTATTTGCACAAAATCATCCAGACTTGTCAAAATGATCGATCGGCAACAATCCTGAGAGTTGGGGTAGAGAACTTGGGTGAGGAGGGACAGCCTGAAAACCACCAGAATCGGCAATTTCCAGGAGACGACGGTGATAGAAAAGGGTTTGTGCATCTCAATAACATTACTCTGTTTTTATCATACTTGAGCGAAAAAATAGCAAAATTGCCAGCATAAAGGAGAAAATTTCATTAATTGACCTCTAAAATCTAAATGAAGACATTCTCTATCCAAGCTGAACGGAAAATAGGCAGAGCAAAACATACAGAAAAATCATTGCTCAGCATAGAAGAGTAGCAATCTTGCGAAGAAAAAACCAACATATTCATTCCAAGGACTTTAGGAGCCTGAAGAGTGCCGCTGCTTCTCTAATCCGCGAGAACTCTATGCAAAAAGCCTGGACTTCGATGAAAAGATCCTTAACTGCAAAGGCATCCATTAATAAAAGTAAGCAACATAACGTTGACGTGCTGCTTCAATTGTTGTTGCAACTAATGTACTTTGCATCCCATTTACTGTTTCTACATTAAGCATGCGTGTTCAATCTGAATCAAATGACCAATACAACATTAAATTGCAAGTAAAGTGTGGCGCTGACCATTGATAATGTTGTTTCGGATAAGGCTCTGAAGAAACACGCAAACTAGTCTCACAAGTCTGTTCTGCATGTATTTATCCTGGTAGTAAAGAAATTTATACTGCTTAACAAGTTTACAAAATAAGAGTTTATTGAGTTCAATCAGCAAACACTGACACATTGATTTGCTTAAAATGCAAGGCCTTAAAACGAACCTTAAATAGATAAGCCCTCATTTGAACATCTTCAACAAAGAATAGGGGGAAGCAGGATATATATATATAGCATTTGTATTTTTTTTTTACAGAAATAGCGGAGAATTTCCTTATATGTTCAAGCAGGCTCTTAATTATTTTTAAAGTTAAACCCTGGCATGACAAGCACTGTAAAGTATGGGTTGAACTGTGCCTTTGAATCTCCGAATACTGATAACCAGAGTCCACAGGCAAGGTGTAAGCAAGTACCTTGATGTTCTCACAGGATGATATACAATTTGTTATGTACATGTGTATGAACTCGGAAGGAAGTTCATGTGCTGTAGTAAGCCTGTTCACCACTTCCATAGAGTGCAGACTCATGTCCATATTGACAAGCACTGTAAAGTATCTGTGGCCACAGATAAAAGTTTTACAAAGCGTAAAAGCCTTGAAAATGTGGAAGTGAACAGGCTTAAAAAATAATCTCTGATTCTCGGTATAATTTGACACAGTAAATCATAGAAACCAAAAACATACTCTGCTATTTCAGGGGAATTTATCAGCTTGGTGAGGACTTCAACTGCAATTAGGGCATTATTTTCCACCAATTCCTGAAAACAATAATTGAGGAATTATACAAGTGTTAGATTAAATCATATTTATGTTGATGACTGATAGTTATGTGACAACAATTACCGGTAGCTTTCTTGGTGTCAGCCCACAGTGATATACAAGTTTCAGGTCATTTGCCAACTCCGAAGAGACTTGCTGAACAAGGAAAGGGCAAGCATTAGGTCATCCCTTCCTTCAAAATGACTGATGTAACAGGTTATGAAATAACATGAACATTTCAGTAAAATGAGGGTTCAAAAACCCTTTATCATAAATAATTTATTTTAGCAAGAATAATATTCGGGGGAGGGAGAATGAGACCTTAGGGCCACCACTTTAGCATACGTGCAACTACTAACTAGAGTAGACCCTAGCCACATATTTATCCCCAGGTTCAAACATAAGACTAAAGTCAAAGATGCT